>CM033790.1:12937861-13537861 GCA_019656835.1 Rhododendron ovatum
ACCTTATATGTCTAGCCCTAGAAAAAATACACATATAATCTTATATATTTATTCAAAAAAACTCCAAATATATTAGAAGCAAGTCGGAGAGGCTGCTATGCGGACCAAATCAATAAGTAATTGCTGAAAAGTACAAATATAACCTTATATATTTACAAAGTAAATTATGAAAAAAGCAATATCACAGCCTCTATTTGGTTGACAATTAACTGACAAATACCCCATGAACTCAAAAAAAAATCTCAATTTCTTCCCTGTTTCTCATAAACCAAACACTACTAGAAGAGATCCAATTGGAAAAGTTTCATGTAAAAAAAAAAAGTGGTGAAAAACACTTATGAAAAAGGAGGAGTGCAAAAAGTCTGAAACTCTTAATCGATTACTTATAGATTTATCAGAAGCCTTAGTGAGATCCACAAAATGCAGAGGACATTTTGGCAAATCCCGAGAAATCCAATGAAGAAAACCCAAATGCCTTTTATGTACCATTTCACAGGCCTCCACTGCATCCACCATCGCATCGAACAGGTTCCAGTACCGGACTTCTATCACTGCGTCGTCGCAGAAGTTGAACGGGGTCTCCCGGAATAGGGCAAACCCGATGGGGATCTCATGCTTGGCCCTATACACGTCGTAGGGGCGGAGATTGATGAGGAACGAAGGGTTGGTCTGGTCGAGGATGTCGAGCAACAATTTGATGAGGACGTTGGCCGTGGGAGGTTGGAACTCAGTGGAGCAAGGGGGGAAGGCAGTGGTTACAACGTTGAGAGAGAGAGAGAGAGAGAGAGAGGCTGTGCTTCAGATTTATTTTTGGTCTAAGATTTCTCCCTATATGACAGCTTATATAGAAGGGTATTTTTGTCTTGATTTAATTTCTTTTTTAAAAGAAGTGGACTAAAAACCTTACCAAACCTAATTAGTGGACTAAAGGGGTTTTAAACTTTAGAAGTGGATTTAATGGGTTATAAACATGCTAAAATGGACCCTAGACCAATTTTTTATATTTTCAAATAGCACACTCAAAACTTAAGCAATTTGAGTTTTTCATCCAAAATTTTGAATATTAGCTAACATTAGCCACATATATTCACCATTGGTATCATTTTAAAGATAATATTAAGGAGAAAACTATGGTACACAGAATACACCGCATATCTAAATTATGACAATTTGAGATTTTTATTATGCCGATTTTTGATTTTCTAATATATATTTATGATGCTAGTAACGACTTGTATTAGCAGGTTACCATATAATTAAAAAATATTATTATTATGTAACCATAATTATTCATACTAAAATCCATAATACTTGTACCCCAACCAAATATATGCATACAATATCAAAAATTAAATAATGCTATCCAGAAATGTTATAACAACACCATAAATTGGTATTATCTTATCACAATGAGTCGTATCAAAAATTCTTTGATTTGTATGATATTTCGTACAAAATCAAAATATGTCGTACCAGAATCAACAATTGTTATATCCAAGCCAAAAATATTTGTAAAATACCACAAATTTTATAAAATAACCACAATTGTTATGACAACATCTAAAATTGTCATTTTATTACCTCAACGTGTCGTATCAAAAGAAAATATATATAAATACCACAAATTATATAATAAACCACAATTGTTATGACAATACCATAAATTGACCCTTTTTTACCACAACATGTCGTATCAAAGAAAATCGATTAAAATATTCTGTAATAAGACCAAAATATGTCGTATCACAATCAATAATAATTATATCCAAGTAAAATACATGTCTAAAAACCACAAATTCAGTAACAATACTATACATTGTCGTTACCTTAACACAATGTGTTGTACGAAATTTAAACTAAAATTATTTTTAATTTCCGCCACATTATTTTTTAAAATTTTAAAATTTCTGCCATATTATCTTAATTTTCAATTCCATCCATATTTTTTTTTTAAAAATTAATTTTTCCCCATACAATACCTCAAAAATTTAAATTAAAAATGAAATTCTCGCTCAAAATTTTCATCCAAGAAATTCACCAAAAAGTAAGTACTATACCCAAATTTTTTAATACAATTGCAATTTACTCTCAAAATATTTCTCCAAATCAAATTCTCTCTCTAAAAAATTCAATCCAAAAAATTAAAATCCCTCCAATTTTTGTGGATAAATGAAAGTTCACTAAAAAATTAAATATTCAACTATCTCAAGACAATGATTTGCGTCCGACCTTTCAGGTGAAATGGGTTGAGTATAACTGTCAAAAGTATGATCAATTTTAACTTAAGTTTTATTTTTTAATTTTTTATTAGGATGATTGATCTAAACCGTTAAAATATCAAGTCTTAAAATATTCAACATTGTTACTAAAATTAAAGATTATCGGATATTAACAAATACGTAACAGAAGACATTAAAATTTAATAATATCATGTTGATCAAATTGGACAAAAAAATTGATCATATCGAACAGTCTAACTTTATTGGTTTATTAAATTAGTTATAAATTATTTTATTATTTTCATAATTTTAAATTTAATAGTTTAGAAAGTAAAAAAAAAAATTCCTAAAAATCCCAATTTCTAGTCCACCCAAATTGATATTTGACTGCATTTGAAAGCTTAGGAAAGATAGAAGAGAGAGAAACTTAATAATAAAGTAAGTGATGACCGGTTAGACAGGTTGCCCTTTTTTTAATTAAAAAAATGAACGATTAAGATTATATTATCTCAAATCCAAAGGAATATATAGATGGTGTGTATGGTACACACTTACAAAGGGGTGTGTACCATAGGTCTACCCTAATATTAATGCCTTCCTATTGTATAAACACCTTCCCCAATCCAACCCTTACTCTTTTTAAGCTTAGAACCAAAAATCTTAGTAAATTCCCCTAAATCTCTTTCCGGCCCTTGACCCAAACTCATATCAAATTAAGTATTTCAAAATTTGAAGGGAGACTTAAACCTTTACTCAAAATTTTAAAGGTCATTTTCTCGCTCTTACATTTACATCTATGCCGTATATCAATGAAGTTTTTTTTATTTATTAGATTTGAATTTTCATACAAAATGAAGCTTTACTCAAATTGGGATAACAAATTGAGTAATGGCTGAAGATGCTCTAAAATGTATAAAAAGAACACTCTTTATAATTTGATGGGTTCTTGTTCGGCTCTGAAATGACTCAAGGACTGAGCGGGCGTGCTAGGACTTGTCGCGTCCAATGTAAAGGACTGAGTGCCCATTTTTCTGACTTCTTAACTGTGAGGGCGAAAGTGCTGCAAACCTAAGGGCTGGATTGCAGTGTTGGTCCGTGGTTTTGCCTATACGAGCGAGAACTTAGTAATTTCTAACCGTGTAAGAAAAAAGTAAGAATGTAAAATAACTTTATTATATCGTAATAATAAAGTTGGGGATACAACAAAGACGGAATAACTTTATGTAGACATCCCAATCTGGGCTTCCAGATTAGTTTACTTACGGTATTTGATTCCCCGATGATGAAACGGATCAAGAACACCTTGGGAATGATGAGTGATTGAGCTTTGAGTGTTTGAAAAACCCTTGAACCTAACCTAATCTGAGCCACTTCAAAAGGCCAAAAACCCTACTGACGCGCGTTGCTCCCAGATCCTTGCGCAAGAGTCAAACTGCCAGGTGGTGGTCAACAGTCAAAGCTTGACCGTTGACCATCGCACAACAGACTGACTCCATCGCGTGACGGTCCAACCTGCCACCAACCTTTTTTGAGGTGAAAACTTGGCCACCAATGCAACCTCGTGGACTGGCTGAACTCCTCTGTTTGTAGCACCAACCTTGCTCTTCCCTTTCTATATATATCCCCATTTGTTCTTCCATTAAAGGGTTACAAAATTTAAAGGTTTTAAAGGGTTACAAAGTTTCAAGTTTTAAAACCCTAAGTTATACCCTCAAGAACATAGCTTGTTATTCCTCATCCTCCTTCTTACACCCTATTCAACCTCAAAACTCAATACTCTTTCAAACCTAAAAACCAAAGGTATAACACCTTTGTTCTGCTCACTATTCTGATCCCTGAGAGGGGCTGGCAGGGTCAAGGCTGGTAATCAATACTAGTCCTGGTCTTAAAGCTGGCAAGGTTTCAAAAACCGTCATGGTTGGAACCAACGTGCGACTGTCCCAGTGCGCGCGCGATGGACCGCGTGGGGATTGGTGTCCTACTATTTCATGTCTTACTTTGCATAAAGGTCACTGTTAAAGCATGCTAACAACCACTTTACTGCTTTCCTTGGTACAAACTGTTGATTTTAGTTCAATATTCATATCTGTTATTTTGGAGTACCATTGGGATCATTCTGGACTATCCCAGAACCCAGAAACGTGTAAACTAAACACTGGTTAGACCATTGCGCATCAGGGAGCAACCATCGCACGCCATACTGACTCCCGCGCGCGACGGTCAAACTGCCAGGTGGTGGTCAATAGTCAAATTTTGACCATTGACCATCGCGCAACAGCCTGACACCATCGCACAACAGTCTGACACCATCGCGCTACAGAGTGCTTCTGACCAGTGAGTGGCCTTGTATGGATAACTTTGTTTTAGGTCATTATTTTGTCTCCACACTGTTTATGGGGTGTTTTATTAATTTGTAGTGCTTTTTAGCCTTTAATTGTTTAGAACTGTATATTAAGCTGCTTATAAACTGCTTGGTTTGTCCTGGGTGTGCACTGGTTCTTTTAGAGCCCAAAGAGTTTGAGAATAAGAGCTGTGGGTTTGAGCTCACTGTCGCGCGCTTGTTTTGGAGTTGCGCGTGCAGGAGAGAACAGCATGCAGTGACTTGTTCAGTGCATACTGGTTTTCTTCCTGCGCACGTCATTCCAAAACAGGGGCCTCCCAGTTTGTTTAAACTCCCACAGTAGTCTGTTCTCATCATATACTAACTGTTCATCCATACTATCTATCACATCTTGCAAACATGTTACAGTTTTAATCCCCATTAAACTGTTCCCCCGCCCTAAATGACTTAAGAATTGATTAACCAAACAGAATTGCAAACATTTTTCGCAAATACTTAAGTAGATACCGATCTCTGGATTGGGCGAGAGAGATGCCTTAAAACCCTTTCTCTCTCGTAACCTGGCTCCTGAACCCATATATGATTGTGACGGACTGGTGTCTTCACCTTTTTCAAATCAAACAGCGCAACGAGCATTTCAAGTGCGGTTCCTTGGGTGTCGGACCTTCAAACTCAAGTGGGGACTCTGCATTGAGCGCTCATCTGCCAAAAAGCGCGCTCATCGATCCGCCTTTCTAAAGGGCACGCTGCCCACACTTTATTATATCGTAATAATAAAGTTGGGGGTACAAGAGAGATAGAAATGAGATAATTGCTTCGCTGAGAATAGTTTGGTTTAAGCGTTGAGCTTGATTGGTGTGTGAACCCTTTTTTCTTCTTATCTTCTAGTATTTACAGGCCAGGTGCTCCATGGTTTTGCATGCAAAAATGATCTTCCCGCCTTGATTTCTCGTGATGACACATGTACCATGTTTGCACCATCATGCGTGAGTGGGTGGTTACCAGGAGTTGAGAAAGGCTAGTGGACCTCTCCTATTTTTCCTCTTCGTGGGGTCATGGGCAGTTGAGGAGATCATGGGCTTACTCTATCCCCTTTTTGTGGGCATCGGGGGATAATGGGCCATTTGACTTGGCATCAGGGAATAATGGGTCATTTGACAAGTCAAATGGCCATGTGGCAATCATCCCTATTCTCTTGTTCCTCTTTTCACGAGACTTCATCAGATGGTTTCATCAATGTAGCAATAGGCCTAATAAAAAGGCCTCGTTCTCATCACCCCTGAATGGGCCTCAATTTAACTCATAAATAAATGACCCATAGTCCATAATCTCAAATTATGCCCAGATTGAGTCAAAATTAACCAGGCCCAATTAAAACTGTCTTGGCCTATTAATTTTAATTCAATATATTTTTATTTTTTGGTTCAATTTAATTAAAAAATAATTAAATGACCTCACGACGCTTGTCCAAAACTGGATGTCAAAAATGAATGTAAATAGTTTTTATATCAAGAAAGAAATTCAACACACATTCTTCAATCTGAACATTTGGAGAATGATTTTTGAATGAATGAAAATGTTATTAGTTGAAGATGCTTAATGAAGATGGTCTCACATGGTATCTCGCTCGACGACATTAATCCGTTGCTCAAGGCGGACAAGTGGGGCGTGACTTTTGAGCATTTCTGTTCTTTCATTTCCCGTGTACAAAAAATAAAAAATAAACAAGAAGATGCTCAATGAATGAGGAAGCCCAAACATTAGGGATTGCTAAACAAACCAAGCTATTCAGATTTATGCTCATGTTCGTTTGTTAAAAACTTGTTCAATATTGGTTTGTTACATAAACAAACCAAATTTGAACATTTTTTTGAAGCTCGTGAAGATTTTATACCAAGTTTGAACATAGCTGCTGCTTGGCTCATTTGGCTTATTCTATATATTTAAAATTCAAGCTACTCGTGTTTGGCTTGATTAAAGTTCATTTAAGATCAATTCATATCATAAACAAGCTAAGCTCGAACATATTTTTGAAACTTGTTATGTTTTTAAACCAAGCTTGATTAACTAACTGTTCGGCTCATTTGAAACGTTTATCACCCCTGTTACCCAAATAATGCAACCTAGAGGGGGGGGGGGGGGGGGGTGAATAGGATTGCTAATAAAAATCACCGATAAAAATTATCTCTAACAATATATGCAACTAATAAGTATGCAATCAAATAGAATGAGAGAAAGAGAGATAGAACCCGTTTATAGTGGTTCGGTTCGGATTTGTCCACGGTCCGGCCTACTCCACTTCTCCTCAAGCAATTACTTGAAGGTTCCATTAATCTTTGAAAGATTACAACTTGTAAGTCTTGCGGGTGCTTACAAAGACCATATACCTCTAGCTTTCCCGAGGAGTTAGCACAACCGCAAGAGTTTTCTCCGAAAACCTCTCAAAAACCAACACCCAAAATCTTACCCGATTTTGGTCTTCTAAGATTACAAGTGATCTCTCTCAATCACTCACTTAGGATTACAATTTGAGAGGAATGATAAGAAGATGAAAGCTCACAACAAACAATCAAGATTTATCTCATAAAAGAGAAATATGACAGTGTAAGAAAAATGAGATTGATGATCTTGGATGTGAGAGAGAAAAGAGCAATATATTTTTGCTTGGCAAGTGTGTGAGCTTTTGTTGAGATGAATCAATAAATAAAAGACTTGTGCTTTAAGACCCCTGTTCTGTTCTTTAGCCGTTGTGCTCAAATCCTGCCGTTGGAGTTTAATTTGAGCCGTTGGATTTAAATCTGGATCGGCACAGCTGGGCGAAAATTTGCTTTGGCCGGTTGTTCGGACGGTCGACCAGGCGGTTGTCCGGGTGGTCTTCCGGTGCCCTCCGGTAGACACACTCCTCTGGTCTGACAGCCGGCCTGTCAGCCGGCTCGTCAACCTGTAGCTCAAAAATTCGTCTAAATAAATCCGTTAAAGCACATGTTGAGCTCAATAAGTCTATGTGGCTATTTATCATTGAATTCGAGACTTTATGCTATTTTTCAAGGTTACGAAAATATTTAGTCCGTGAAAGGATTTTTCGATAATTTTATATTTGCCGAATAAAAACATCATTGAATTAATCATCAAAATAATTAATAGAGATACATATAATTTTTCAACAAATTATAATGCATACATTTTTCAACAACCCCTACACAATTAGTCTGGCGGTGTGGGCCCAAAAACAAGAGTTCGAACATCTGGGTTTACCTGACCCATATACATGAGAAGTTTTTCAGTGCAGGGTGGGTATCACGTGGTATCCACTTGGCACATTCGAGCCGTCCGCACACAACGGTTGTGCAAAACTCTTTGCACAACCGATCGTTATCCGTTCATTATTGTAATTAATGGCCAAGATTAGCTTGGAGAATAAATAAACCATTCGCGCGAATAATTTATTTAAAATTTGGACTGTCCAAACACATCTGGATGGAATTAGTTACATAGCACACAACGGTTGTGTATAGCATTTTTATGCCTTGCTTGGATCATAATTTAAAAAAAAAATTCAACTCAAAAAATAATCATTACCTTTACTTTCAATTATTTTATTTCTCTATCCACTCTCTAACCATTATTCACATTTCTCTTTTCACTCAATACTCATATCCAATGTTATTAATACCGTTCTGTACCGGCCGGTACGTACCGAATTATCAAGAAAACGGTACTCTGACCCCCTAATTCCGTTCCGCCCCTAATACCGGCCCTTACTGGACCTTACCGGCCATCTAGGACAATACTGGCCGAAATGGTGGTACCGAAAATTTCGGGCGGTATTTTGCTAAACTGGTCCAGAATCCAGATGACAACCAGGGAGAAAGAGCGGATAAAAAAAAACCCAGGGAGAGAGAGAGTCCTACTTGTTTCCATGACTGTGAGAGCGGGAGAGACCGAGAGAGGTGAACTGCACTTGAATTGGAAGTCGGGGGCAGCAGCTGAAATTGATAGGAGGAAGAAGGCTTATAAAGATGTGAAGCCCTAAAATTACAAAAGTACTTAATTGCCCCTTACTTTACTTTTGAAATGGTTGACCACTTGACCGTGCGCCTTCTTCAAAAAAGGCAAAAGTGGTTAATTGAAAAAGGTTTTTTTCTTCTTCTTCTTTTTTTTTTTTTATATATTTTTGTGAGCCCAAAATTATTTACAGGGAATAAAATTTTAACTCTTATGTTTTGATAGTTATGGGAGTGTTCAACCTCTCTTTCTTTCTTTTTTTGATTTACTAGATGAGAGTTATATGACCGTTTTAAAAAAGAATTATGTTATGATGAATTGAATGTCATGAGAAAAATAATGAATTTATAATTATATATTGGTAATTGTGTTAAATCCGAAACGGTATCGGTATTTGACCAGTATCGGTACCGTACCGTATCAGTAAGAAAATCGGTACTCTTACCGGTACGGTATTCAGAACTTTACTCATATCTTCAATCATTACCCTATTTATCTTTCCCATCTTTTCCCAAAAAACCCAAATCAAAAATTCTAAAATACTCATAAAAAACACAGCATTAGTATTTAGTAAAATAAAAAGAAAAAGAAAAAGAAAAAGAACTTATCAAAGCCGGCAATTCTCTCTCCGATCTCTCTCTCTCTCTCTCTGTCTCAATGGCGAAATCGTCCATGGCGTCGTTGCTGAAAGCGTACTGGCTCCCCCTGATTCTCTTGGCGTCCTCCGTGGTCTACCAGCTCTTCATCCTCCCTCGTTCCTACCCTCCCTCTCACTACGACGGCGAGTCACTTTAATCCTACTCTCTTCTTTCCCTCTCCGCCATCTACACTCGTTTCTGATCAATTTCTTTGAACGTATTTACAGTTTTGGGGATCAAGAGGGACTCGTCTATCGAGGAAGTCGCTGAAGCCTACGAGAAACTCTCATCCAAGTGGTAACTCCCCGCCCGCTTGGTTGAGTTATCCGGCCTTTATACTTTCTTGCGCCTATGGAATCCCCACTTTCATGGGATATAGTTTCGTATCCCACCAGTGACTGCGACACCATCCCATTGTCACATCATGCAACCAAACGCGGTATAAATGGGTTCCACGGATAACTAATCCAACCCATACCTTGCATCCCGAAAAAACACATTTGTTCGATGGACAGAAGAGGTGTGATTGGATTATGTATATTTATAGATGTAACCTAATTTTCCCGCATTTGCTCGTACAATGTAACCAAGGGATAGTGCCCGTGGAGATGGAGGGATAGGATAGAGTATTGCAGAAAAGAGATGCCAATTGTAGACTAATGAGTGTGCAATCCGGTGGCAACCAAACATCGGATAGGATAGATCCAATGTCCTACATTATATTCATTATCCCATGGGATGCACGATCGTCCAACTTATACCCACGATTGTCCCTATGCTACTTTATCCTATCTGACAACCAAACTTGGCTTGTAGGTACTCTTGTATTTGGTTTTAGTGCTTCACAACTTTTACTTAAGTTGAAATTGGTTTGTAAGCTTTCTAAATTTCTTCATTGTCATCATGCTGTTTGTTTACATGCTGTAAAATGTAATATTTTGAAGACAAAATTGTCATTTTATTTGTGTTTAACAGCACATAATGGATTGAATTTTTCTAGAAAGGTAAGAATAAGATATATAGTGCAACTGTTCTCCTTAAGTTGGCATTAATTCTACTGTGCAATGTATCCAAGATTGCTCTTTAGTACTATACAGACCAATGGATTGTTTCAGGAATGCTGGCGTGGAAGTTCCTCCTACCATCGATTTTGTGAAGGTTCGTAAATGTCCGTTTGTGCTCTCAAGGCGATTTACTCTACCATTTGCACATGCATATTTGTTGTTGCTTTTTGTATGCATGTCTGGTTGTCAGGGTGGTTTTGAATGTATTATATTGTGTGATGGGTAGAATATAATTGTAACTTGTATTGTGCTTTTCCTACAGTTATGCATCTTCTGTTTGCACACATTATTTCTAGGCTGTTAGAAACTTAGAAAATTTTCTTAACATGACATTGCTGGAACGGAATAGCCAAGATGGATTAGTAATCCAGTGGAAGTACATTGCTTTAAGAAGATTACCTTTGAGTGCTGCAGTTGGTTTCATGATTTTGAATAGTTGGTGGTTAATTTGTCAGCTAAACTCAATCATATTGGACGCCAAATTAGGTTAAGGGAATATTTTTAATCGACACATTTATGCTGTGAACCCTATATGGTTTTGCGACCTCAGTATTCTGAACCATGAAAGATGAAACACCTAATCACTGGGTAGCGAAGTGAAGCGATACAATGAATTCAAAGTGAGAACTTGTCTTGTCAAGGGAGGATTCACACAAAAAGGTGCCAGCTTGGTTGGCTTGCAACAAGTGTGAACATAAAAGTGGTTTTGTGCTTTCATTTGGGGCCTTTTTTCCAAAATTGTTTTAAATATGGGTAAACCACCCATCAATCACATTTTTCTTTTGTGTTTTGAAAATTGGAAAACAACACAAAAGGTATCTTGTATATCAAAGCAGGACAATGTTTGACTCAAAACAAGGCTAATATAGAGACCATAGTGAAGTGCAACTTGCTAAGGCTGGTGTGGTAACGGCAATAGCTAGTGAATACTCTTAAGTGAGATGCTAGAGAAGTATTTTTGGGACAGTGAAGCGTATGTGGTCCCTTGACGGCTATGCCACATGCTCCTTTTTTTCTGACTTCAAGTTATGGAAGGCCTGATAAAAATGGGAGAAAATGACATTGCATTTCAAATTTTTTAGCAGTGTCCGCATTAATAAGATTGCCATAGAAGGTTTATATGATTACAACATCTACCGTAATGCTTTGATGGTATCCTCCTGCATCTTTGCAAATTGATGATGGCATTTGTCAGATGGGTTGACAAATGTCCATCCCTGAACTAATGTGATACAAAGGCAATGATGTAGAGAGAAGCAGCGACGTGTCTTGTTGCTTCCAATTTGTAGCATATTTCTTTGTTTATTATTACAATAGTACCAACATTATATTCTTTTGCGTTACAAAATTTGCATCTGCACATATCTTGGCATTATGCTAGATTGATTCCAAAGCGGGAAACTAGATCCATTAAGTTCTGTTGCAGTATGATGTACATCAGGTTTCTTGATCCTCATGATGTTTACTAGTTTGTGATTCAGTTATTAAGATGCTTCGACCCTAACGAACAGTAGGTAGATTGTATATATGACTTCGTGTGCTTTAAAGAAGGGAATATGTTGGAGTTCAGTAATGGGATTGCTTGTAGACTACCTTCGCAAGTTTTTCCATTACAAATGCTTGAAAAACCAATATGCAGCATAACTGGTCTTGCCAATACAAACCCCATAATGTACACATCCGTTAGAGATTTCAGTAAACACCCCATGTGCAACATGAGGTTACTGATCAGAACCCTTGTGTGCAAGTAGATTATTATAAGAATCGCTTTAAAGTTTTCTGAAATATGGTTTCGTCCGAGCAAAGTTTGTCATGAGACCCTTTCGCGTAACCCAAACTAATCGGAGTAGTTACAGTTGAATCTGATGTGGGGTGCTGAATTCTAGATTATGGTGCTTGTGTGTGTTTGCTCCTATGCCAATTGATCTTCAAAGGCAAAGGTGGTAGCTTTGGAGCAATGGAAGAAATTTCTAATATGGTCCTACGCCAATTGATCTTCAATGGCAAAGGTGGTAGCTTTGGAGCAATGGAAGAAATTTCTAATATGGTCCTACGCCAATTGATCTTCAATGGCAAAGGTGGTAGCTTTGGAGCAATGGAAGAAATTTCTATTATGGTCTACTTTTGTGCTTTGAATTCTAGGACTGTCTTTTCTTGTCTTATCTCAAAATCTTGGAGTTCTGTTTTCTCGGCATTAATACCAAGTCTATTTCTTGAGTTCTTTCAGTAAATTTTTTTTTGACATATGTGGTCTGTTTTCCAGATTCGATATGCTTTTGAGCTGCTAACAAATCCCTTATGGAAGAGAAATTATGACCTATTCAGTATAGACGAGCACATTGTGAGTTTAGCTATCACCCTGTCTATGTAAAGCATATGATGCTTAGTTCTTCCCTAACATTGCTTCCTTCGCTTGATTGGTGATGTTCTTATGAATGTCATTGATTTCTTGACTGCAGCATGTTATTGAAAATGCAAAGCCGCAACATGCTGGGGCAAGTTTATCTGAGATTGAGCTTCCGTTGCTGGAGGCTACTTCCTTTGGTTGGTTGAGATGTTCAATACTAGACTATTTGCATTTTCATTGAAGGTTTCATTCGGAAGCATATACTTCTGCTCCTTTCTGTGGGAACGACTTTAACACGTTGATGTCATAATTTCTTTTAATGTTTTATCTTCTTTTCCTGTTCAGATCCAGGAGATGCTCCCAATATCATCACCTCGGGAAACTTTTTTTCTAAGTTAGAGAATGCAAAGGCATTGCTAATTCAGGTATGCTCAATAGCTACAAAGACTTGATATATGCTCACCACTAATAGTGCAAGAGCTGTTCATTCTTTTGAACACTTACATGGTCTTATTAAAATGTTTGAAAAAACCTCTGTTGTGCACGACACAAACAGGTATATGTATCTTAGAATTTTGTTTGGACATTAAATAACAATCATGTCAAGATATTTAAGTTTGTACATTTGTGTACATAGAATTCCTTACAGCATCAAATCTGTGATATAGTAAGGTTAGTGAAGTATTATGCTTTACGCAGTATGAAAACACCTTTGTAGCTTGGTAAATTAAGAGTAGTATTGAGAAATTTAATATCTAGGCTATCCAGCCATGCTTGGTACCCTTGGATGTGGGAGTGAAACGAGTTGTGCTTATGCACATTTGCCCTATATTGATACTTGAATAAAACTCTGTAACATAGGACTAGCTCTTGTTTTTTTCTCATTTTGTTCCAGTGATATTTCATTTGAATCATTTGATACATGAGAGTACAAATATCTTAACTTGAGATGACCCAAACAAAAGAGCACTGGAAAGCCATGAAATTGAACCCTTTACATCAAATCCAAGACTAGAATGTTGATGCTTGTGGGGTGTCAACTGTCAAGATTGATCGCACCGATACACAGTAACTCTTACATCTGATGGAATTTGTTTTTCTTAAGCCACAAGAAATTTCGTAGTCAAATATTGAAAATTGCACTAAAATATTTGGAAATGCTGTGAAAGACAGTAATCAACAATTAGAGTGAAACATGTTATACAACTTGTGTGTCTACTATGCTTGGAAGGAATTAGAGCAGGGGGCTTAGGCAGCTTCACGTTAAATGCCATGACCTTTTAGAATTCTACAACAATCCTTTGGAAGAAGATACGCTGAAGCATGGAGTAGATGGCATGGATTGATCTTCAATAGAATCATGTGCTTCAGCCTTGGCAGAACTCAATCAGTTCTGGTTTAGTGAATTGCAGTGGAGGGCCTAATTTGTGGCTAAATAGGGAACACCAATTGTTCAAGAACCTGATTTTGTTTACCAGTTACAGTGGCAAAATCCTGTGGTAAGACCTTGCGATATAGAATTAGAAATAAAAACCTTTCGTGGAATGGTGGGGATAGTACCAATAAAGGACGAGATGATAGAGAATAGATTAGAGTGGTTTGAACATTCTTAGATCATTCGATACGGTAACAAGGAAGAGTGATATGGTCATGGTAGAGGATAGACCAAAATTGACTCTAGAGGCGTTGGTTCAAAAAGATTTAGGTTTATTGATATCATGGAACACAATGCCCTCAACAGAGCTCAATACAGACAATGGATTCATGTAGCTGATGAGCTGATCATTGGGACTTAAGGCTTGGTTTGGTTTGGTTAGGTTAGTGCCTGTTATACAATAGCAGGATGCCTCTTCCGGTCTTCCCTCCACACTCCATAGTCTTGCGATGTGAGACGTGACTTTAGTCTTGCATTGAAGAGGGTAGAAGCTTGTCTTGTATCTAATCCTGTTCTGCTAGTGGATAAGTATGATTGCAACTTTTGAATGATCTTTACAAACGGCGTCAATGTGAACAAGGACTATATTACTCATCATCTCAAGTCATGCAGCCCTGTGGCGAAAATGTGTACATCTAGAATAGAGTGTAGTAGATGATTTTAAGGCATTGGAGGGGATGTGTAAGCAGAAGTTAAACTTTTGAGGGACGTATAGATGCTTCTAAAGCGTTGGAGGGGTTGTGTAAGTTACAAAGTAGAACAGTAAACTTTTGAAGGACCTATAATAGATGCTTTTAAAGCCTTGGAGGGGTTGTGTAAGTAGAAGTGTAAACTTTTGAAGGACCTATACATGAAGGGGTTACGGCCTACCGCCCTTGCGGCGTACAGGGTGGGGAACCTCGTACCATCCCTGTAATTAGATCAATTTGAGATGTGAAAGAACCCACCATAGGCATGTGAGACGATTTCTTCTCATGATGGCAAAAGGCTCAAGAGATCGCCTCTTTGAGGTCACTTAGGAAATAGAAAACAGGGTTAAAATATTAGTCGTACGAGCAGAAAAGGGGAGCAAATACATATGTCACAATCAATTGAGATCTTTGCACCCACATACTTGATACTCCACATGACCAATTGACAAACTCAGTCGAAGTCTCTCCAATTCACAGCCAATGGTCGTTCGATCTTGAGTATTCATGTTGTCCAACCAAAGTCTCATATTTCTTCTTCTCCGCCTTCTCCTTTTTCTTCTTCGTTTTGATTGTTTCTTTGGGGTCAACTTCTTTGTGTTTTATCTTTAAGTGATGTTTCAATTTCTCTTCAGGTTCTAGTTTGTATTAGTAATGTCATTGTGCACCAGGTGTTTATCAAAAGGCCTAAGTAATATTAGACAATATGCTCTCTCTTCTTTTTTTCTTTTTTTTTTTCCCTTTCTTTGAGGAATGCTAATATCATATAGCTTATGTTTTTTATTTCCTATAATTAACTTTGATTATCTGTCTATGTTATTTATACTAGTTCTTCCTGCCTAGATGCTTCTCGCTTGAGCAGGCCTGAGCCTCGCCTTTGTGCCTCGCGCCTAGGCCCCGACAAACCTTTGGCGCCTCACTGTGCCTACTGCATGTATAAACCTTTGGCGCCTCAATGCACCTAGGCCCTAACAAACCTTTGACAATACAGTCGTTCTATTCCCTTGTTTTAGGAGGTTTATAACATAAGAAATTTTACTTTGACTTATATATGTGCTGTATGCAACCTGTAATGTGCCACTTTTTTTTAGCATACTATATAAATAAAAAATAAATGATCTCTAATCACATTTAGGCTGTGGTAAAAGTAGCGTGGTTGTTTTCTGTGCTTGTAACGCTGTTTTGACTGGCAAAACAATAAAGCTTTGACGCAATCTACATCAAATTCAGTGATTTTTGTGTCTCGCTTGGGAAGACCACATAATGAGCTCTTACTCTCCTCTCTGTCATCCCGTTGTTCTCACCTTTTATTCATATGACTGTATTGGCAGCTGGTGTTTTATGTTGTGGTGTTAATTGTTTCCTTGCAACTCTTCATCAAAATTTGATTCAGGTATTTTCAGTTGGGAGCAACAGGTGTGCACAATTTGCTAGTAACTGGGAAAGGATTGGTATGCATTCATGTCATCTAATCGTTGAATTTATGAATTGTTGATGATCTTGCTTGGTTGCGTTATGTTTGCTCACCCTTTGTCTCTTGTTTCTGCTTTTGCCCTTTTTCTTTCTAGTACCGATGTGCACAATTTGAACCTGGTCTGTGCTTGAAACATGTATGAAATGATTTTATTCTTCCTGAAAGAAAACTAGAGACAATTAATTGGAAAGAATTCTTGGTCTGTTCTTGTCTATCTTTTAGTTGTAGTCCGGAACAGAAGCAGAAAGCAAAATCATACACAGCTCATCTTTCGTACATCTAAATAAGAGATTGCTTTGGTCAAATGCTTGTTTTCTTTTTATTGCTTCTTTTGTCTTTTCTGTTCTTTTTCGGACTGATCACCTTGGTTGTAATTCATTTTCTCTATGTTATATTCGTAGATTACAACGTTGGTAATGGCATTTGGTTTCTTTCATTGTTCAGCTGCTCTGTTGGAAGGGGTAGCAAATACTGGACTGGTTGAGCTTGGAGAGGTTCGGCTTGCCAAGTACCTTGCTGAAAAGACATTTACAGGGCAGCCTTCCTTTCCAAATGGTATATTTCATCTAAGATGTAAACGATTATTTCCTTTCTTGAAAAAAGGGTTCCCAACTTCAGAATGTTACCAGGAACCTGACTATGTAGGAACTTACGTAAACCCAATTTTCCCTAAATTTGGGATGAAACTCTAAAGAAATTCTGAGGGAAACAACTAACAAACTCTGATACAGGTAGTCACAAACTTGTTAGCAATGTTAGGGAAATTTAGTAGAACGTATTCTTATATCTCATAGGATATTTCTTTCACTCTTGAAATTGTGTATAGAAGCAGTATGTGTGGGCTAAGTTTCTTTAGTCATTGATTCATTATTGCCATTACTACTTTTAATCGGTACTTGAAATAGCATAGTACTGTTTAATGCTCATTTGGTGAAGGTTGTGTAGTAATTTTTGTTTTACACTTCCCATCTGATTGCATAACACCTTTCGCTTTCTGTTTCCTGCGATATTTGAACTAAATATCATACTTCAGTTTCATGTTTCAACTCATTCAAGCCGTCCTGCCGGAGCAGAATCAAGGCCTCTGATGGGCCAGTTATAGTTGAACCTCTTAAAATGAAAGCTCATTTGCCTTGCTTGAGCCTTAGTTTTAACATAAGCGATCTGGGTTCTCAAAGGCTGAATAACTTTAACATTATTGTGGTTATTGCTGAGGAGGAAAAAAGGGAATCTGTGTTTTGGAAGAAAGGATTTGGCTAATTTTTTTTTCCATTTTGTGGTAAGTATATAGAATCGCAATAGAGAAAATGCCAAGGGGGTACCACCCAATTACAATAAGTGAATAAATGGAAAAACACCAATGACCACCTATGACTAACCTCTCTACCTCTTTCCCATCTTTTGTATTCAATTTGCTTTGCTCGCTTTGAAAAGCATTTCCCCAAAAGTTTAGCGATTGAGTTAAACATATCCGATAAGGTTTTCCCTTCGTCATAACCACAAAGCGTCATCGCACTGCGTCAACAGTTCCAACTCTATTATCCAGTATTACTTTTTTTTCCTCACCGAAATTTCCTCTGCCTACCCCTGATCTACTTTCGAGATATAATTAAGGTTTCAGATAATTTGTTATTTTAATACTGTTTTAAGAGTAGAATAGTCGTTCTTTTACTATGCAATCAAGAGAGGGGAGAGATGGCAGAACGATAGATGATTTGAGAGAGAGAGAGAGAGAGAGAGAGAGAGAGAGAGGGTTACGACTGGAGAAGACGATGCGTTTAGCCCAGATTGGGCTCTGAGACCATGATACTTTTGCTAACAGAAGACCATCGTTTATTGCATAATGACATACGTAAATAATACAAGATGTACATGATTAAATAGATATTAGAAAACCCTAATACAAAAGAATGACCATTCTACCCTTAAAACAGTATTAAAATAACAAATAAACTGAAACCCTAATTATACGTTCACACGAGAAGCCATCCAATGGAGACTGCAGCAAAATTGGTAGCCCTTGTTCTCGCTGCACCCCCCTCCCCCTCCCCCCGGGAAGAAAAATCCCAAATCTCTCTTTTGTGTAACTCTTCTACCTATGGTGCTGGCAATCTTTGACTCTAAAAACAACCATTCAAGGGTCATTCTGTGATCCTACAATTCTTAGCTTGATATGGGAAATTGTGGCACCCTCACCAACTGCAAAAATGACTTCCTCCCCCTCCCTTTTTTTGCTTTTCACCCACAAGATCAAGATCGATACAGTCACATGAACGTTACCCAGACCAAGTCACCCATTCCAATAATAGGATTTTGAAATGCACACCAAAGTCCTCCCGGTTCAACCCAATAAGGACTAATTTTCCAAATATTTACTTTGTGGATCTAGCTTTTTCATAGGCTCGTACCCTCTCTCAAGCCGATAAACCCCACTTACCCTCAAATCCATGAGGTTCCCGTCAGTTTGCTATCCAAACATAGATTCCGGAGGCAAAAAAACCTTGGGACCCCTCGCCAACGTCTCGTGATCTTAACTTCCCCTCTTCAAAGCCTTCAAGTACTTCCAACCTTAGTAGCCAAGAGCTTCTAAAGTGGTGCTGCTCCGATGCTAGGAGCACACTCTTGTGCTCCCAACTAAGGAGCTTAACATGAGCCGGCTCCCATTTAGGTGGGAGCATGCTCCTTACGAAGATAGGAGTTTTAGTACCATCTTTGTATAGAAAAAATAGGGTTTATCACTTGGCTATATTAGTTGGTCTCTGATGAACTCATAAATCTAGCCCAAGTCATGAAGATTGAAAAGAAAACCATATATTGCTACACTGGCCCATTTCTTATGCTTATGGTGGACTTGGCACATATTTTTACTCCCTAAAATGATTGTACTTTTGAATTGTATATTCTATGCTATATTATTTTTGTCATATATGTACACTTTCCTTTCATGTGTCTAACCTTAGGAGTTTCTATATTTGTCCACTCCCCCGCTCACGCTTTGCGTGCAACTAAACTTTAACCACTTCGGTGATGTGGACTGTAAATGGCTTAGTCGCCGGAGAAAGATTTTGTCCAAGAAATATTATTATTATTTTAATTATTAGTAATAGGAGGCACTTAATATTTAATTAGGTTATTTTTAATGTTTCCTTTTATTTCCATTAGGGTTTTGAGTCTATTAGGTTATTTTTAATGTTTCCTTTTATTTTCATTAGGGTTTTGAGTCTATAAATAAGACGTTCAATGATGTAATCGTCAGACTTGATTAATGAGAATTAGGGTTTTGACCCTTGTGTGTGCCTCTCTCCTCTTCTCCCTCTTTCTTGTCCGGCGTCATTCGGACATGGTTGCAAAAGCTTCTAATGCATGTGTCCTTCTTCATCTTCTTGGGATTTATTACACCAGCTTTTGAGGCCTTGTCCTTCATCATTTTGGAAAACTTGTTGAAGCAGCGATTTGCGAAATGCATGCTCCTATGTTTGTTGACAACTAGTGCAGTCTCGTAAAAGGGGTTCATGTTCCTATTTGAATGCTTGTGGCTTACACTCTATGCTTTGGATGCTGAGAGTGTAGGCTCTTTCTTGGCAGCAAACCAACTTGAAAAATGTTTGTTACGGGCTCATTTATAGTTTAGGAAAGTCTTGTTTTCTGGGCTGTGTAGCCGTGAGCTGATCAGTATATCTAGTCATTTACTAGTGTGGAATATGAAGCTTGAGAATCAGAAAAGAGGAGCGTGCCTTGTTACATGCTTGTTTGGTTACGGCTTTACAAGTTCTTGCATGTGTTTGTCTGTTTTATTTGTTGGACAAAGGTGAAACAATGTCATGTTTTAGACACTCAGAGAAACTTGTCCTACACATGCATACCATAGCCAAGGTTAAAAATGACAATTCATGAGTGTTGATGCTTTAACGGACACTTGAACAACATGGAAAGCGAATAAGGTGGTAGGATGAAGGTTGAAAGTGGATGTGGTTACTTGGCAAGAAATTATATCAGAGTACTATATAGGGGGTCGATTGATTGTTTATTTTAGTCTTGTTTTATGTTTTGTGCAGCCTTCAGGCTAGTGAGTAGTGATATAGCCATGGTCGTTTGTTAATGAGGAATATGGCTTGTTACTGGAAAAGAGGCATACTTTCTCACATGCCTCATGCTTGAGAAACGTCAGGGATGGCTTCTAGAAATTCTTATAGTAGGTGAAACTAGCATCAACACTGTTAGGCAAGAGCCATGACTGTGCGGGACATGAGTCAAACAATGACTTGTTTTAGATACTCGTAGAATCATGTCTAACAGTGTTTGCTTGTAAGCACTTTAAGCCGACTTTGATTATCTAACAATTCAAGGGCCTTAGATACCCTGTTCCCAAATGGTTTACCGACCTCTTTATACCAATTGTAAATTACCTGTTCCCAAATGGTTTATCAACCTCTCTATACCAATTGTAAATTACCTGCCACGTAGCTACTAATGTTTGTTTGTTTGTTTTTCCCTTCTTTGAACTGACTAGCAATGTTGTGGAATTCACCCTCCTATAAATTTCACAAACCATTTTTCATTTCCTTTTTGGGACAACAAAATGTTTCTTGGGATACATTAAAATTAAATACTTCTTCACATTCGTAAAAAAACGAAAATTTCCACCATTATGAAGTGAGTAATATTCACCTGTAATGCATTAAAATTAAAATGAATGATACCGTAAAATGGTGATATTATGTGTCATAAAAGAAAAGATGGGGGTATCATTTAACTTCTTAGTTAGCTTTTTAGTTTTTCATCATCATTTTTTATCACATCATTCGTCTCAAGAAATCAGAAAAATATAGAAGTATGTATAGAAATTAAAAGAAGTTTACATAAGACAACGGTATAATAACTAAAAGACTGCCTTTTTCAACTTTTTACATCTTTAGTGGAACATTTTGTTGTCCTGAAAAGGAAATGAAATTTGGTTTTGTTTTTGCTGGTTTCTGCCTTTTTAGTGCTTGATTATGTTCCCTAAGCAGTTTGGCAAACCACTATTGTTTGAATAAGTCGTCCATATCTTATCTTCATGGATATACATACAGGCTTGCCTTCACTCGTCGCATTTCCCCCAAGATGTAACTCTTCAACTTGTCTTCTTAGGTGAGTTTCCACCTATGTTTTGAATTTTGTGAGCTTTTAAGTTAACAAAGAAGCTTTCATAGGCTTCATACCTTTCTGTTTAACCTCATGTAAAGATCTATATTTTGATGGAAACTAACCATCTTTTCTAGTAGTTAGAAGATTTTGAACCACATTTTCACATCATTGTGATTGGTTTTTCCAGGTATGAGGGGGAGCTATCTGTTGATGCTGTTACTGATTGGGTTGCAACAACGATCCTAGGTCTGCCTCGTATTCCATACTACTCAAAGGATTCATTGGTAATACAAAAACCCTCTCCTGGTTCACCTGCAAATTTGTTGACAATTTTGACAAAGGATAGCTTACAATCTTGGATGGTGCTGGCTACAATAGACTTTTGCACTAGTTTTGTGCTGAGATAGGTTCTAGGTATAGATCAATACTGACTTCTATGAAGTGGTGTTAGGAACAACCTATGAAACACCGACACTCCTAGAGATTGGTTTATCTGTGTCAGACATGGCAATGCGTATGGGACACGCCACGTGTCCATTATGTTTTGATGATTTTTTCCGGAGACATGTCAGGGACACACATGGGGACACGGCAAGGTGATTTTTATATACTTTAACAGTCATGTGGGATAAAATACCAGTAGCTTCAAAAGTGTAACATAAACTCTTGTGTGTGTATAGGCATAAACCTTGGAAGATAATGCATTCAAGAGGAGTCATATCCCAAATATTGAGTTACAATTAAGGTTTGCATAACGAGAAAAAAATTTAAAAAAGTTTTGCCGTGTCTCATGCTGTGTCTTGTGTCCCCATTTTTTTAGAATTGCCATGTTCCGCATCCATGTCCTTGTCCATATGTGTGCTACATCTGGAACAACTGACTAGGCTTACCTAAGGTTTTAATGTTGGTGTGAAATTTCATAGATTGATGCAATTAAAGGCAATATGGAAAGAAGTAATTTTTATTTGGTTTTCTGATTGAAAATTTGTTCATATCAGTTTTCCTATTTGTCTCTCAATTTAGTAACCTGTATTTGAATCCCAACCAAGAAGGGTGAACTTAGCATCTCTTTCTTTTGTAAACATTATTTCTTTTGGATTTGGGCAAGAGGGGAAACAGTACGACAGTGTTCTGCGTCAAAAATTAAAATGGAAGAGATTTTGATGGTCAATACATTGACCACTCTTGAAGTTTGGCTATGATACTCCCAGTGACGCTATGGTATCAAAAATTGCACTGAGTCACTGACTGCTCTTCTAAGAGAAAGATGGCAGAGGTTGGAGTCTAGTGACTCCAACTTCACATTTGTTGTAGTGCATGTCCTGACATAAGCCACTAATCGCTTTCCGGATGCCTTATAATTTTGTATTTTAGCTTAAATTGACTGTTGCTACTAGCTTCCATTGAATCCATTCCATATGTGTAATATTCCTGCTTTCATGTTGTTCGTGGCCTTATTATTGGGGTTGATATGGTTATATGTCCATTGCAGGAACAAGGTTTTCTGCGCAAAACCAGTCCCCACAAGGTATAATTTTTTTCCAATTCTCGTGCATTGCTAATTATTATATTTTATTTGCTGCCTACAATTTAGCATTTCCTTTTTAGATTCAATTAGTATGTGAAAAAAAGGATGACAGCATGGCAAGTAGGGTTGTTACTTAACCGGAATAGTAAAAAGAGATCCATTGCCTAAAATCCATTTACAATGAAACGAATTACATTGAAAGGTCAAATTCATGCCAAGAAAGTTGTTTGTTGAGTACTATTTGAACGATAATTATGATTTAGAAACTTCTTGTGGGCATTTGTCACAAATAATACGAAAGAAAAAGAAAAACCATGACTAATCATCTTCAGCGGCGCACATACTTCTTCTTATTATATGGACGCAGATGCATACATATATATGGATTCCTCTTTTCAAATTGTGTTTCCCTTTCCTGTAGGGAAACATTGTTCTTTGGTTCTCTATTGTGTTCCAAAACCTATATAGGTATGTTTTGAGTTCTCACTGAGCGCTAGCTTTTATTTTGACTTGATGTACTCTATTCCCAGTGTCTTTCTAAATGTTGGTAACTTTATTGTATATATTCAACAAGGCTCTCTCTGTGTAACATCTGTTTGGTATGGGTAAATGCATGGATGTATAGTTCTGCAAGGGTGAGACTGATGAGTTCGAAGAACTAGTCGATGAGTTGAAGCAATGTCTATGAATTTGAATAGGGCTTAAAGGGGAAATTGGATGATGGGTGGACATTAGATCATGATGGCTAGTTTAGTATTGCCTTGTTGCGCTGAAAGACTCCCTCGATGTGTGCCAGACTTGGTCTCTTATTCGAAGGGGATGCAATTTTGTAATGGTGCAGAAAAATCAGTGTTCTAAATGGCGCTCGGCGCTAGTCGGGTGGTGACCCGCTGCCAAGCGCCTAGGTGGCCGCGTAGACGTTGCCGAGCGATTTGGCTTTTTTTTTTTCAAAATATTTTTTTAAAATATTTTTAAGGCAATCAAGCTCCACCAAGCCCCGCCAAGATGGCCACCTAGCTCCGCCAAATCTCCCCTAGCCGCCTAGCCGCCAAGCTCTGCCGAACGAGCCACCGGGGGTGAAATCATAGCGCCGAGCGCCTAGGCGGCGCCAAGGCCGCAATTTAGAACACTGAGAAAAATTGCCACCTCCAATTCTGTATCCTCACCTCTGGTTTTGCAAGGATGGGGTTCTGACTCTATTCGAGTATACCCAACATGCATTTCCCATATTTTGACTTGATGTAGAGTGTTAGAGGATTTTCCCATGCCTCTTCTTAAGGCACTCTAGTTTGTTCCATATAGTCTAGAGGCTCTCCACTCATCCCAATTAGTTATGAGGGGATGCTTTAATATAGGATCAGAGCGGTCATTAAATTATTTATTTTGAAATTGTCGCCTACGAGATACTAATAGTATAGGCATCTGTTTGGCCCGCTTTTGGGGTACACTTTGGCCACATGCAACTGTGCGAGTTATAAGTAACAACGTTACCTATTTTTCTAATGATTGCTTGCCTAAAGGAGGATTGGCCTCTTTTGGGCATGTAAGCGACGACCACTTTTTGGCTTGTTCTCCCGAAAATGCTTCCTTAGGACTTCCCTTTAGTAAGTGGTCATGGGGGAGGATTGAAGGGGCATTTTTGTCGTTTCGCATCTTTTGGGTGGTGGCCCACGAACACTATTTGCATACTGTAGCAATTTTTAAAAAATTACTTTAGTGGGTTTTTGGACTTTTCGAAATTTCCCTTTGTCCTTTTTCCCTTCTTCCCTTTTTGCTATTTTGTCTTTTGCGTGGGGATTATTTGGTAGAATCAACTTTCACATTGACAATCCTTGTTTGTATCCCCAAACTTGGAGATCTTGTAAGATCTTTTGAGAGAGAGAGAGTGGGAGAGACCGATTTCATGAGGGTATGGGAGAGAGAGAGGAACCTCAAACTAGATCTTTTGTGAGATCTTGAGATGTCCCAAAACTTAAGATCTTGTGTGTGTGTGTGTGTGTGTGTGAGAGAGAGAGAGAGAGAGAGAGAGAGAGAGAGAGAGAGAGAGAGAGAGACCGGATTTCATGAGGGCAAGAGAGAGAGAGAGAGGAGCCCCAAACTAGATTTTTGTGAGATCTTGTGACATCTTTAGAGAGAGAGATCATCCGAAAATCTTGCAGAGAATCAAATAAAGATTTGATGGCTGATATGCACCACAATTAGGAGGGTGGATTCAGGTACATGGAATTGGGAGATGAAAGTTTTTTAATGGTGATATGTGGAATCGTTATAGTTTGACTATCAGGACGTTATGATGTTAATACATAACATGGAAACAGTACAGCACCGAAAAAGGAAAAGAGTTGATATCGTTTATGTGAGGAGTGGAATATTTGTGAAAATTTATAAGGATTGTGGGTAGCATGGGGTTTGTCTTCTATTTTTCATGGAAGCAAACATATGTGTGACGTTTATGCGATTTGTAACTGAGGTTTGTGCAGGTGAATTGCATATATATGGGTTTCGTTTGTAGGCACATAAGTAAATGTGGTATCCAAGATAAGAATAAAAGCATAAAAAGGATTATGAAGGAAAGTTGGTTTGGACAAGTGTCAAATTGTGGGAAATATTCTTTGGTGACTGGTTATGCATGTTTAATAGAAAAGAAGCAGGGGATGTTCTTACATGTCCCTTTGGACTACAAATGGGGAGAAAGAGGAGGTTTTGGGTGTATGCAGAGGAGGGAAAAAAACATAGTAACAAGGGAATTAAGGTTGGAAGGGATTAAGTACCAAGTGTATGTTAAGAGAGGAAGGGTGGAAGCTATGCATGACAAATATGTAGGAATTGAGGAAGTAGAGGTCGAGAGTGTAGGATTTTGAAAGGGTTTCATTTAATCTAATTTTTATGGTGTAAATCACCATAACATACCACAGAGTTCAAGAAAGAATGTGAGAGCTTGAGCCAGTGAAATGCAGGTTTTAAGGTGAATTGTGAGGGATCCAATGAGCAATATAAAGAGCAATGAGCACAGAAGGACGTGCTCACACGTCTTGCCTTTCGCTAGTTTTTCTAACAGCTTGAGCTTCTTGATGAGCTGGTAGTTATAAATTGAATGTTGTGTTAGAGGTGGGCTTTGGAAGGCTTTGGGTAAAGTCAGTTATTTAGTTATTCCATTGTTATTTGTCCCCTTTTTTTTGTGCCATGGGTCCGCTTAATTCTTTGTTGGATTGCTTCAGTTCTTATGAGCCTTGTGGTCTTGTACCGTTGCCAATTTCCTTTGAGTCGGATGCTTTGACATAGAGATTTGATGGTTGGTGTTAAAAGCATCCAACTCAAAACCTATTGGCAATGACCGGAGAGGTCATCCAGGATCATATACTAGTTTTGGAGGTTATAATTAACCAATGTGGGACAATCTCTAATACTCGCCTGCAGGTGCAACCCCTGACCCGCACATGGAGAGGTAAGTAATGGATCTAAAACATAGGGAACACAACGAAACAAGGTGTGCTAAGGCACAAACAAACAACGGGGCAAGTCGAACCAGAGAGTCTTGTCCAAAAGCCTCTGAAAGCGTGGCTCTGATACCATGTTGAAGCATCCAACTGAAAACCAATCGGCAATGAGTGAAGAGGCCGCCTAGGCTCATATACTAGTTTTGGAGGTTATAATTAACCAATGTGGGACAAGCTCTAACAGTTGGGAAGTTCCATTACCTAACCTAAAAAAGCTCATATGTGATCTGATGTGGTGCAGCTTCTTTCATTCTTGAATAGCACAATGGTTTGCCACATGTAAGAGAATCCGATTGGCTTCCCATTCATCACCCTTGTTCCCTTGTGATCATTGAAGCCCTTGATTTGGTTAAGCAAGAAGGTTCTCCAAGAAAGAAGTTGCTATATCTTGATGAATATTTTGTGGTTTTTAAAGGAAATTTGTGCATCTGTCAACAAGATGGATGCTTGTCACTTGGAACATTAGTTACGAGCAACACTCACTCCTGCTAAATTATCTCTTTGGATCTTTCTCCCTTCACTTATTCTGTGAGAACTGAAATATGTATCCTATCCTCACTTACCATCCTACCTATCTTTATATAGCTACTTTTATGTCAGGTTCATTCTTGCACTCTTTAGCTTCAATACCATTGGTAGGTTTCGTTTTTTACCTGGAAACGTCCGCACTTAGTTAATTATTACTTTTTCCAATTATTTATCAATTTCGCATCGCAGGTGAGAGTCATTCTCTTCTCAGAAACAGGGGTCCGTGCAACTCCATTTGTGCGTCAAGTTGCTTTAAACTATTGGCCTTATGCTGCTTTTGCATTTGTGCTGTGGAGAGAAGAGGAATCTTCCTTTTGGTGGAATGTGTATGTGGATTTATTACTCTTTGGAAAGTATGAGGATATTTTTTTTCATCTAAATCGGTTTTGAATATTCTCGCAATTTTACCTTCTGTATGTTTCCTAGCTTAATTGGTGAATAATCTTGTCATTTAACTACCAAAAACATGAAGAATAGGGTCCAAAAATCCTCGGCAGAATTAGGTCCACCGAAGACAAAAAGCCATCTGTCACAATGTATAGACCAGATTTGTTTTCAGTCGCATCAGTCTGCTTTATGATGACTTGTACTCAGATCTAAAGCCGTGTTTCTATAAGTTAAGAGGACGAGAATGAAAGGTAACTCTGAACAAAGTCCTACCGCTAATGAGTCTTACCTATAAAACTCTGGGTTACAACCTACATATTTATTTAGGTGCAAGGACAAAGGTTTGCATGATACGCCTGAAGCAAATTGGGATTGGATCAGTAGGATTTTATGTCTCAAGGCTTTTCATTAATTCTCGATCCCCACTGTTATCCGCTGCATCCAAATGGGTCTAGGGTCAAACCATGTTTTTAATCTGTTCTTTCAATGCAAAAAGCGAACAGAAAAAGGAAAAGAAATAGTCTTTTGCTCAAAACAAGAAACCTGTGATTTGTCATTCGATTCATTCCCAAGCCCTATTCCTTTGGTTTGACACTCTTATCCTGAAGTAATAAATTGAGTCTGTATAGGCATTTTTTATGCCGCTACTGAAATTACTTTTCTGGCTATATTTCTGCGACTCCAGTCATGGCAAGAACGTATCATCCAATCTGTGATTTTGATCCAGTGAGCTTTGAGATGAGTCGGGGTCAGGTTCATGGCAGTGTTGGAGTGATACCATTTTTAGGTGTGATCGGAATCATTTTGAGCAGGCATTCCCTATTTATACTGTTTTCAAAGTTTTGCCTCCTCAAGCCATTACTGGGATTCTTCTGTTGCTCGCAAATACCAGTCTTTGCACAGCATGACAAAGAAACGGGTATTGTATACTGGACAAATATCCACATCAGAATATCCAGCTCTTTACCTGATGATGGAAAATGAAGAGCAAGAACCTTTGAGTTTGATATCACAAAAAAATCTCTATTCTTATTTGATGAATATGAAATCAACTTCCAAGCATGTTGTTTCCGCTGTCCACATCAGAATATCCAGCCCTTTACCTGATGATGGAAAATGAAGAGCAAGAACCTGTGTTTGATATCACAAAAAAATCTCTATTATTATTTGAAGAATATGAAATCAACTTCCAAGCATGTTGTTTCCTCTGTCTTTTCTCCATGTTGAAAGGTAAACAAGCAAGGAAGTTTTTTTCCATGTAGCCTGCTTTTAGAAAATAACCTGCGGATTGTTTCAGCATTCGTCACTTCCTGTTTTGAGTTTGTTGTTTGTTATTACTTAATTCAGGAAGAATCTGCTGTCCTCTCTATTAGCATATAACCATTTAACAGGATATCCGACTTTTTTAAAATTTGGCTTCCACCCTCCTAATATTTAGTAACTTGATCTTCATATTCATTTTCGGAACTGTAGTGCTACACAAAATTTTATGAAAATAGTGTATGACTTTTGTTGTTCTTATAATCAACAACAGGTTTGGAGTGGAATCTGCACCCGCAATTGTATTTTTGAGGGAACCTGGCGTCAAACCTGTTGTATACCATGGCATGTCACTCTTTCTTTTTCTTTTTGTTCTGTTAAATACTCATTTTCAGTACTCGGTGGCAGAACTAATATGTCGCGTGACAAGCTTAGTTGTGCTACTATTTGCAGGACCTGGCAACAACTCATGGTTTGTAAATCTCATGGAACAGAATAAACATCATGGTAATGCTGCTGTTTTTTATTTTCCATTAACTTTTATTTTCTAACCTTGGTACTGTGAATGAATTCTTCCCAGTTGTAATGCAGCACCTGTTTTATGGAATTTTGATGTGAGTATGATTTGTTGGCAAACCTCATGTTGAATACTGATTGTTAGTGTTATGATCAATCTTTTGGCCTCATCAGTCTTTTCTTATATTAACAAGGAAAAGATATAAGCCACATCTTGTTCCAAAAGAAAATGCCTCGAGCCAATGTTCGAGTACCAGGCGCTACAGCACTGAAGTAATCCATGCCATACTCCCAGGAAAAGCTCGAACGACCTTTCAGAACTGTACATGAGATTTTCTCCTCATACGGCTCCTTTATAGAAAATGAAGCTTTTTTAATGCTGGAGATGCGTGGTGGTGTTATCAGTCATGCGCGGTGCACTAAGTGATCCATCAGCTAATCAAAGATTCGATAAGTATGTGAACAGAAAACAAAGTCCTACAGTAAGAGCTGCATAAGAGGCAACGTAGATTGTTTGTTTTGATTTATTATTGCAGGCCTTGAAAATGTGTCTGCTAATTAAGACTTCTAGCTTACCTTTTCATGCTTGTCGTGGGGGCCAATTGGCACGCAGCACTCTATTCTATCTAAAAGCCAGAAAAATCCACTTCACCTGTCAACCTCTCCCATTCCAATCCCTTCTTCTCCTCCAACCTCCCATTTTTTAGTTAGATTTTCCTTCTTTCTGTTTATACTTCTCAACTATTGCTCATCATTTGAATTAGTTGTATTTAAAATCCCAGGTCATAGTTGTTTCTTCCTTAAGGTCTCCATACAGAGATGTTACAATTCCTTTCTTCCTATTATATTAATTTGGCACAGGATTAGTTTTTTAAAAGTTTGTCAAAAAATAGAAACAAATATATTTAAATCAAGTCAAGTGCATAAAATATTAGAAAAGCTTTACGGCACTTGATTATCTTCTAGGACTTATTTCACTGCTTTATGGATATATGTGAGTAGTTCTCTATTTGGGAAAGTTTAGAGGAGTAGAAGTCAGGATGGATTGCCTCTTGCCACGTAGGTAGTAAAATAAACTCGTGATATATAACAGCCTAAAAAGATATTTAAATCAACCCCGTTGTCTTTCTATTTCCTTGGTAAAATGTTTAAGTTTTACATTTTTATACACATTTATTGACTCTATTGGGTTAACAAAAAAGGATAAATATTTTGAGTGCATAATTTAGAAGTTCTTCGTGAAATGACTCCAATAACTGTTTACCCGTGCATTGCACAGGGTGAACACTTGTTTGCATATATATGCATGTTTAGACAGTACACTATTTCTGCATGTATGTTAGTGTACATATACAAGTTGTATCGCACTTGTACAGCCTCCTGTATGCATCCCAATATTTTGTGAAACTAACTACAATTCATGTATGAATCCCTTGGTTAATTTTTCATTCCTTATCCTTTAGTGCTACCCCAGTTGAGGAGTTTGACATCCATGGAGCTGGGCTGTGATGCACGTGGTTATTCTCGTGCTGGAAACGAAACCTCGATTTGGTATTGTGTTATTCTAGCAGGAAGACAAAGCCCTGAACTCCACAAAATGCGTGAAGTAAGTTTACTTGTCTTCTTGTGCATTAAAGGCCCCTTTGTTTGACTGGCTATGATCATGAGACTAGACTCTATATCCAAGGTGGCCAAATATCCAGTATTTGGCTAAAATCTTTATGCCCCGGCCCCCAGATATATAATCTCTCGAAGTGTGGGATATACAATACAATGTGGGGTGAGGCTTTGTTAACCCAATCATCCAAGGTGGCCAAATATCCAGTATTTTGCTAAAATCTTTATCCCATGGCCCCCAGATATATAATCTCATGAAGTGTGGTATATACAATACAATGTGGGGTGGGGCTTTGTTAACCCAATCACTGTAATCCGGTGGAAATGTATATCTGATTTGATTATATATCACTTCACTTTTAAGCCCATCAAACAAACGGGCTCTAAGTAAACCCCTGGTTGGTTAGTCGTCTTCTTTGTTTGGGCATAATTACTTAGTACGGCCACCTCATAGAAAATAATGAGGCCATCTTTTCCATATCTGGATGGACATTCTTCATACATCTATGGAACAACTACCGAAGCACATAGAAACGGGAGGAAATATGAAAGAAAGCAGCTTCATAGAATACCACAAGCAAAATAAAAATGTGCATATTTGCGAAATCAATGTCAAGTATAACAGTTCATGCATTCATGTCCAATTGCCAGTATATTCTTCTAGTTTACTAAATGGACTAACATTGCTTTGTGAAGACGGTGCGCAGCATCCAAGAAATACTTTCAACCGATGGTGTGTTACATTCTGTTGATCAAGATCAGCCACCAGCACCACCGTCTGTTGCGCTAAAGGAAAAGCGGTTGACATTTACTTGGCTAGATGGGGAAGCCCAACAAGTAAGTGACTCCTTTTGTATGTCAGTAAGTTTGCTCCAATTTAGTTATGCTCTTCAATTCACATTATGTGTTGAATGGATTCGTGAATGTGATGGTTTGTAGGTTTGCGGTGTGGTACTTGGTTATTCGTTATCCTGTTATCATTCTATGTGTAAGAAGAATGTGATTCCTCTCAAGCTGTATAAGGAATGTTATGCTTCAGATCAAGCAGTTCGTGGGGAAATAGAATGTGATCCTCTCATAGAAAGTATTTAATACCATATTCCAACTTCCTCCAGGGTGCCAACATGGGGCTTGTAGTACTTATTCTAATCCAATGATGGATATCATTCTTTGACTACAATAGTAAATTGCTTAAGGGTAGTTGCAGCATTGTGAATAACTTTCTCATTCTGTAAGATGGGAGGTTGTAATTCAGAGATGTGAAGTCCTAAACGTGTTTCTTTGTGTCTGGTTTTTTTTTTTTTTTTTTTTTTTTTGCGACTGATCATGATGGTGTATTGTATCCTAGAACAGTTATTGGAACTGTATTAATCACTAATTTATCTCTTCCTTCCAGAAATATTGTTTTTTCATCATTCAAACGGCGAGCAGCTATGAAACATGTGGAACTAGGAGGGATATAACAGATGTACCACAGTTGCTTATTGTACGTTACAAAAGGAATGCTAGTGAAGATAGTATTAAAATTGATAGAAAGCCAAAAAACATATTGGAGGCATTTCATGATGATGATGTGGATCCTGCATCACAACTTGTGGCGAGGTATAATGGTTCGGAAGAAATTCCAGAGGTTCGGACTTCTTTCTTTTGTGGCATAGATTTTAGTAAGCATGTGTTAGCTATTGGCACTTATTGATATTGCACTCCAGAACATTTCAGTGATTTAGTGCACTTTTTTCACTTTGGGCTGTTTATTGTATTTGGTTGGTAGATCATCAAGTGGATCTCTCAAATAATAGAAGATGGCGACTCTAAGGATCTCCCATTTTTTGTAAGTTTACACCGACAATTATTAGTAAGCTAGATTCATGTTGGATGCTATCTTTTCTGGACTTCTAGGGTTTTCTGTTTTATTTATTAGTATGTGTTAATAAGTTACTCGGATTCAGGCAATGCTACTTTGCCTTCATTTTGGTATTAGAGTAGCATTAGTTTAATCTGATCTTAATGCAAATCTACGCTAAACCGGTTTGTGTGGATTTTATTATGTCTTTAGATGGTAGCTGTAAAATCACAGCCTCCAGTAGCTCTAATTATTCTTCAGCTTGAATTATAAATTTAGGTCTTTGGCTGAGGGATTTAACATTGTGTTTTTTCAAGGATGTTAACACTCTGGAGCTTAGTTTTGCATCTTTTTCAAACAACGTTTTTATGCTCTAACTTTGTGTCTCTCTCACATTGCAGAGAACAAAAGCTCCTGCACTTGTTCCAGAAGATGCAGATCCCATTTGGTCTGTTGGTGCCAGAAGCATTCTATCACAAGGAACAGGAATGAAACAGAAAATTGGTGGAATTGTCAAGGGAATCCACAGTCGTCTTGGAGATCCAAGGATTGGCCCAGTCTTGCTTTTGGGGGCGTTAATGTCTTTTGGTAACATCTGGCTGCGAAGGAGCCAATCAACTCCTCCAAGTCAGTCAAATGAAGAAGCTCAGCCGAGTAGAACAGTAAGTATGATGCATATTACCTTTTTTATCTCAGGAATTCAAATTTTCCTTCTCATCTTGTCATTCACACAAATAAAGGAACCAAAAGAACTGTAAAGGAGGGTAGAGAGGGATGAAAGTTATTGCTTGCTAATCTAACTTGAAGCCCTTGCCACCACTCTTTTTTTTAACATCCTTGCAACCACTCATTCATGTATAGTTGCTCAGTTTATGTTCTCACGTAGTTTTCTTTCTGAACCAGCAGCCAATTGGTAGTCTCGTCATTCTATGCAACATTGTGTAACTAATGAGTAGTAGAGAGGTCAGTCTAGAAAATAAAGCACCCAATCTTCATTGACGACCCAATTTTCTACAGAATGGAAAGATAAGAAAATTTCCATGAAGAAGGAAGGAACAAGCAAATAAAAACTACAGTACATGGACTGCTAGTTGAAACATCTACAACCCAATCTTCCCATATGATTTCTCTCTCGTTTATATTTCCCTATAATTTTCATGTTTGACCATATCCCACCAGGATTTGAATGGAACATCAGCTAACATTGGTGTAAGTGCATGGTGCATTGCTTTTAATGCTGGTGCTGTTATTTGTTATATTGTTACTGACCTAGGAATCAGAACGTTTCCATTACCACCACCATTATTCTTTTTGCTTCCACACGCCACTTACTAAGCCAGGCCACTGTCTTTACGCACGACATCAGCCACTGTCTAGCTGCTGTCTAACTAACTAGCATTGCCACAATGTGTGTATCATTTGTCAACATATCAAGAATTTTCTTGTACAGCTACTTGTTGTCTCGACCTTCAATAATCTGGATAATTGAATCGGATTGGCTTTTCAGTGCAGAATAGCCTTTGAATCACCTTAAGACATTCTTACCTATTTATTAATTTGCTTTCACTTGGACACGTCTGAAAATCCGCTTCTTGTCAGTTTACATGTTAATTGGAACTGAATGTGGATATTCCATCCCAATGTGAACTTTTTTGGAGATGTATTAGAATTTGTTTATTTGCTAATTGTTGGCGTTTGTTTGAGTCCGTTAGTATATGTTTCATTGAGCTGTGAGTTCTACAGCATGATTATCTATAAAACAGAATAGCATTATCAATTTTTGTCAGCGAAACATGGGACATTTTATTGATGGATGACTCAACCATAAAGCTAGTAAATCACTTGCTTTAGGCTCCAAATTTTAGAACAGAATGTAGAGGCGATATAATTTTACCAGTTTTTATCCTAACAAACTCCCACCCATGATGAAAAAGGCCCATGATTTCTCACTTTAAGGTTTTGCTCTTGGTCGTAAATTAACTCAACAGTGCTCTGATTTTATCCACCTATCCACATGTTATGAGTAGTTCAAAATCTCGTAATCAAGGGCATCTTCACTATCTCTTCCAGTCCAAAAACGAAAATATCAGCATCAGTAATTTTAATTTTCATGCATAACCTTGTAATCCACTGGACTGCAACTTGGATAAGCATGAGTAGAGGTACATTATGAATTTATATTTTCCTCTGCTTTCTGTATACTTGGTTAATTACTGAATGAAAATTCCAGGACGGAGACAGACCAAAGCGGAGACGCAACCCAAGAACTACGTCAAACCAAGATCTTCCCCCTTCCATCACTGACATGGAACCAAAAGATGCGTACCAGATGCCATTATCAGATTCAGACTAGGAGAGTAGATGCCTGGATGGTGTTTTATTTAACATCGGGCAATGCCCTAGGCTTCTCAGAAAGAAAATATCAAAACATGCTCTAGGGTTCTCTGGTTCATATTTTCTTGCTGAATGCAAATTACTGATATTGGTTATGGAAATAAACATGTTCAGGGTTTGGGGGGGAGAAAAGATGCAAGAATTGTGGACTGCATTATTGAGGATGTATTTCAAGCTGAAATAGTTTTTTGATAGCTAATCTGATATGCTTTCGCATCTCAATTGCCGGAAATAGGTTTATACCGTTTTGGTCTGGACTACTTGCAGGCCTTTGCAACACGGTGCCAATGAGTCAGTATTTGGCATACTGATGAGGTGAAGAGGATGTCTGGTATTTTTCTTTTTTACTTTTTTATTGGCAGAGTGTGGTGGTACCGTGGTACGAGAGAGGGAAGCATGGTGGGTAGAGAGAGGATGCGTGCTCAATCTTAAAGAGAAGTTACAAAAAAGCTTTTTTGTAATAGTGGTGCTACGCCTACCGCTCTATTTCATTGCTCGTCTCATCTTTTGTTTTGGCAATCAATGGTTCGGGCCATCCAAAACACTTTTGGATGGTGAAATTGAGAGCGTAGGGGGGAGCGGTAAAAGTTGAGCGGTGGGCGTAGACTTTCACTGTTGTGCCCATTTATTAGTTTGCCAGACACAAAAATCCTAGTGTTAAAAACTCACAACTTTCACACTATTAACCTCTTTCGCTGCTTCCCGCTGAAGAACCTCTTCCGGAATGAATCCCTAACTATAGATTGGAACAAGACTTATTCATCTCAGTATCCCTTCAAATAGGCAATGCATGCAATAAAGTTTCAAATCCCCCGAATATTCAAGCTGGAATCGTTGTGCATCAATTCTGGACCGAATTGATGTCTGCTATACCTGAAATTCCCGACCGGCCCGAACCAATTTCATCCCTAGTTGAAACGTTTTCACCAATGCTTTGGTCAGGAGATCAAAATCTCAACCGACATTCCTCAACTGTAAGTGTTTGTACAGAGTCTACAGACTAAAAATTGTGCTGGTGTAAAAAAATATTGAGGGCTAGTCTAGAACATTCAACCGAACATTTACTGTGCAAGCATCTTTCTTCTTGACTACGCAAGCTTACTCCCAATGTTAGACGTAAATTATATTTAATATGTTTACCAATTTGCGAATTTTAATAATGGGCCAAAAACTGGAGGCCCAAGGCGATGCCCTAGAGGGCTTATGCCAGGGCTGGATTTTAGTAGTGGGTTCCTTAGGAGCTGTTTGATAAAACTGAAAACTGAAACTGAAAGCTGAAAAATTAAGTACTGGAAACTGAATGCTGAAATTTTTAAGCTGAAAAGCTGTTTGATAAATATATTAAGTACTGAATTAAAAAAATGATGAATTAATTTTGTTCCAATTCTATCTTAATTTACTAACGGTCACAATATACTTTTGGTAATTGTGGTGGAGTGGTGGAGGTAGTGGGAGTGCTGGTAGTGGTGGTGGTGGTGTAGTGATGGTAGTGGTGGTGGAGTGGCGGTGGTGGTGATGGTGGTGGTAGGAGCGGTGGTGTGTGGTGGTGTAATGATGGTAGTGGTGGAGTGGTGGTGGTGGTGGTGGTGGAGTGGTGGAGCTGGTGGTGGTGGTGGTGGTGGTAATGGAGGAAGTGATGGTGGTGGTGGTGGAATGGTGGTGGTGGTGGTGTAGTGATGGTAGTGGTGGGGGAGTGGCGGTGGTGGTGGTGATGGTGGTGGAGTGGTGGTGATGGTGGTGGTGGTGTAATGACGGTAGTGGTGGTGGTTGTGGTAGAGTTGTGGTGGTGGTGGAGTGGTGGAGCTGGTGGTGGTGATGTGGTGGTGGTGGTGGAGCTGATGGTGGTAGTGGAGGAAGTGGTGGTGGTGGAGTTGGTGGTGGTGATGTGGTGGTGGTGGTGGTAGTGGAGGGAGTGGTGGTGGTGATGATGTGGTGGAGGAGGAGTGGTGGTAGTGGAGGTGGTGGTGGTGGAGTGGTGGAGGTGGTGGAGGTGTTGGTGGAAGTGGTTGTGGTTGTGGTGGTGGTATGACGGTTGAATGTAAGTACACAAAAATTCAGCCAGAATTAAGTAGCTCAAAGCTACTTAATTTTTTTCAACTTTTTAGCCTATATTTTAAGTGGTACTTAATTTGTTAAGTAATATGAAATGTGGTTATCAAACCTACTGAATCACTTATTACTTAATTGATTCAGTATTAAGTGCTGAATTTAGGTTATCAAACAAGCCGTCCGTTAACAAAGTCTGGGATGACAGGGGGTGGCAGTGGTATCTCAGAGATTCGAGGGTGTGACTGTGGTATTTCAAGTATATTGAGGGGGTGTGACTGTAATTCAACCATGTAGTGGCCGTGTTTCTTACACAGATGATAAATTCTCTCTACACCCACCATTGTTTCTGCTAGCGAGCCCACCATCTGCCTTTTCTAATTAGCGGACGTCAAAGCCCTCGCGGCCGTGGTACTGTGTCTCAATTTCTTGCCGGAATCGCATTACCGAGTCAAAGGTAAATACCCAACTCAATGATCTCGTCACCAGTTCCAAACTCTGCCCTTTCTTCGCTCTAGTTTCTTTATGGGTGACGCTGATGCTTTTCTTATTTGTGTCCTGTGATGATTTCTGCTTCTGGATTTATTTTTTCGAACCCATAGATTAGTATATGTGTGTACGTAAAAACATGGGTATGCTCGATGTTTGGCTCTGTTTGAACTCAGTGGTATTAGTTCTTAAAAAGGCTATAATTATAGAAATTGATAGCCAGTTAGGTTGTTCCGAGAAAAAATTCCGACTGCTGAATGGATTGTGTATTGGACATGGTTTTGTTCATCTATTCTTCATTTTATTCATCCCTACAACCACTAGAATTTTGTATTCTGTAGGTTCTCATATGCGATGTAATGACAAACCCCCTTCCCCAAATGGGCATGACACTTAATATGTCTCGCTTTTTAGCTTCAAAAATTCATGCACCTTCATAATTCATTAGCCTTAAGTTTCTTAAAAATTGGACAACATATAGAAAGTGGAAAAAAGAAAAGTTCTTAACTTTTTTTCCAAAGGGCACTCCCACACCTTGTGAATTTTTTACCTTTCTTCGTTACGGCTCTCAGTTATAATTGTGTGTTGTGGAAATAATTGAATATCCTACTACTTGGTCTGAAGTTGGAATCATATCAGGTTAAGAATATTGTTCTTTTGTCTATTATGAATGTATGGTTTGGCATTAATTTAACTACTTTTGGTTTGCAGGGAGTTTTAATTCGTATTGTACACTTGTGTGTGCCCCTTTATGTTAATGAGAGACATGTAGATCTTAGCATGTTTAATTATGTTATTTGTTATGAATTATGGAATCCCAAACTTGGTTTTTAGATTTTGCTTGCAAAGATTTCCATAGTTCCTCTTTATATGTGAATTCACCTTGTGTCCGAAACATTTCCGTTTCCAAGTTAACCAAACAGTACTTTCAGAATCAAGATTTTGGGAATGCACTCAAGTAAACATTGCTTTATCGTAAAAGTTTCCATTATGCATGTGACGATTGTTGCCTTAATTTATGTTATGTTGAATAGGTCTCCATATTTTTGTTATGCAGAAGTCTGAAAAGTCATGGGTAAGGACGCCAAGGCAAAGGAATCAGGAGGGAAGGGCAAGGGAAAACAGGCAGCGGGTGCAAGTGATGATAGTGCTTCAAAGGGTAAGGGAAAAGCTGCAAAGGCAGATGGGCTTGGCACCTGCACATATGTCAAAGGTTGTTTCTTCCCCTTATTCTGTTTACCGGAGCTTCAATGCTTTTTTTAACTACAGTTGATCCAGTTTGTTTAGTGTCCTAATTGTCCATATTTTTTATTTGTTTGTAGCAAGGCATATCTTATGCGAGAAACAAAGGAAGATTAATGAAGCCTACAAGAAGTTGCAAGATGGCTGGCTTAGTAATGGAGACAAGGTTCCACCAGCTGAGTTTGCCAAGGTGATTTCCTCTTACATTATCCCTTGTTTTTGGATGATTTATTAGTTTTGAACTCAATTAGTGTCAAATTTGTAAGTAGCGGAGATTAAGTTTGGGCCGGTTGGAATTGCTGGTTTGAAAACTTAGGGAATCACTCGACTCTTTTGTTTTTGCCATGGACGTGTGATCATTCAAGTGTCTCAATTACCCCGCTCAATGAACCTGGTTCATTCATATTTTGTCATTTCTATTGAGGCATCCAAGGTGTTCATCAATTCAAATTAGCTTTTTCTTTTCTTAACATTCATTTCACATTACTACTTCAACGTTTTTAAGCCTTCTGAAATGTCCTAAATAAAGATGATCTCTTAAAAGTCGGAGTAGAATAGTGTTACAGTTGTTAAATAACCACCTTAAAAAATGTTGGTCATTCAAACAAACTAACCCTGATTATGTGCACGAATGGTTGTCTCCTCCATTTGTTATATTGAAGAGAATGTTAAGTCAAGATCGGTTTTCCATGGTCTTGAAAATTTATGAGGTGAGTATGAGGAGTGGGAAGAGTACCTGAGGTTGCACTCTAGGATTATGGCGGGCGCTACAAATGTAGAGACCCGTATTTTCAGAAATTATTTAAAAGTTTTATTAATGTTGGAATATTGAATAAATGTGGAATCTTTTTGGGTTTATATGATTTGGGGTTAATGTGGGAAGATTGTTAGTTGAGGGATGTAAGTGTAATTTATGTTTGTGTTAGTATACATATAGGTGTGTGAGAGTGTAGGGGATTAAAATCCCAAATCTCTTCTCTCTCTACTCTCCCTCTCTCTCGGCTCGGCTCCTCTCCCCCTCTCTCATTCCACCACCCAAATTCACACCCCAAACTCGAAACCCTTGAGTATCAATCTTCCATTTGCCTTCTATTTGCATTATCGGGCTCGTATCTCGGAGGGTTGAGCTTAGGGAGGCGTATTTCAGTTCGTTCAAGCTTGCGGAGCTATTGCTCGTTTGATCTCATGTTGAAACTTCTAAACTTAGGGATTTCTTGCTCATTCTATGTGTTTATGAGTGATTTATGTGCTTAATTGTGCCATGAATCGTTGTGTTTTGTTGTTGAGCTTGCCCTTGAAAATTTACTGAAAATCTACTCAAACTGATCTGTGGTATCGATACCGTTGCGTCTGGAACATTTTTAAGCCCTCTGGTATCGATACGATTTCGACTGGTATCGATACCAATTGTTTAGAGACAGTTTTGCAGCTTTTGTTCTAAACTTTATTGTTTGGACCCCCGATCATTACTAACACATCTTAAACATCATTAAACCATCTCCAAACTTGATTGCTCGACCTCCAATGACTTATTGATTGTTCTCATTCCCGAGACACTCGATAAAAATAAACATAGTATCGTCGTAAATGGAAGGTGTACCGTAAGGTTGTTTAGGAGTACTGTATGCGAGGTGTTGTAATGAGTATAATTAGTAGGTGTGAGCCTGTTTAGTGATCCGAAAGGTAGCATAGTAATTCGAGTCCTCAAGATTCGTCTCGTTAATCTTTCTAAATTTGTTTGGTCCTCGTTCCATGAGTTCTAAGTATCGATACTAGTGGGTAGTATGTCATAGAGTCGCCATGGGTTGGTACGTTACTTAGGGTATTGAGATATACGTAGGGGAAAGGCGTGTATTTATTTAATAGTCAATGTTATGATATGGTTGATTGTTTGAAATACTTTGAATTGTGATTGATCAATCGATATGTGATTATGACGAGGCTTGACACTACGGGTATCACCACTCGGTGGTGAGATGACCGTGCTGGACATTACGGGTATCACCACTCGGTGGTGAGATGACCGGGCTGGACACTATGGGTATCACCTTTCGATAAAACAACGGAAATGGTGAGACGACTGGGCTGAAACTGAACGGGTATCACCATGGACATTCGGTGAGATGACTGAACCACGCGCGATACATGTGAAAATAGAGATTGATGATATGTGGATTAATGTGCGAATATTGAGAAATGGATATGTGGTTGATTTTTATAAAGATTTTGGAAAGATGATTTTTATTGAAAATCCTCCGGTATTCTTGAGCGAATCAACGGTTTCCGGTATTTGGACACAAATCAACGGACTCCGGTATTCAAGCTCGAATCAACGAGCTTGACCCGTATGGGTTTTGTATTTCTCTAAATTATTTGCAATCAAAGAAATAGAAGTTTTATGGAAACAGAGTTTGGTAAACGTCAATGGGAAGTCGAGAAAGATTGAGGTATTAGTATGAGGAGTAATGGAATGGTCGAGTATCTATTGTAGATTTATTTAGATTGAAGCAAGTTTATTTAGGAATATCTATAAGATGCCAAGAACGCTATAGTCGTGGTCTGTTTGTTCATTGCAGTGACCCTTTGTTCCTCATGATCGCCTATTGAAATTCATCAACTCTTGGTGCATAATTCATCACATTTTCATATAGCTTGTGTAAAGTTTCTCTACTAGGCTAGTATAGTTCAACCTATTATCATTTTCAGATACCTCTCAAGGTCATTGGCATGGAGTGCTTGCAGTGTATGTCTGACATCTTCATTTTGAAAGCTAATATGGAAGAATTACTTTGACACCTCTGCAAAACTCTTTTGGAAGATGTAGTTGAAATTTTCGATACAGTCTCTTAACTTGGAGATCATGTAATCTCTAAAATGACTCTCTTTTGACTAATCTCTAAAAATTTGGGGCCGGAGTGCCATAATTGTAAACTTTTATACTTGATCGTACTCTCGATAGTTTAAGAAATGTCTTTTGGGGTAATACTGTATTATTGTGCGGATTCCATTTATCGAAAGCTATTATTATTTATGTTAAAAACCGAGGACGTGACAACAAAGGCTCGAGACCCCTGGAGGTGGAGGAGAGAGCTTAAGGCTGCCAGAGAGAGAGAGAGAGAGTGGAGAATACGTGCGTTAGGTGAGTATGCAAAGTCTCGTCGTTAATGAGGCGTCACTTCTCTTTATATAGGAGCCTTGGAGGAGGGGGAAGCCAGCCTGTGGCCTCTCCCTCATTAATTTGCAACGGGGTATGGGCTAAAGAGGTTTCTCTTTAGGTCTCATTATCAGAACTGGTGTTATGTATCACACGTGGAACTCTTAGGCATGGTTTGGGTGAAATATGGAGGCCTGGATCATGTGGCAGGTGGTAGGTATGGTATAGGCTCCCAGATGTGAGCTGGTCAGCCGGTTGCAAAGGCGTGGTTGTTTCAGATGTCGGGTGACGTAGGTGAGCCCCTCTCTCTATGGCGTCAAGGTGGAGCTCCTCTCATGAAGGTGAGCCTTGACATTCCCTTTACTATAGCCTCCAAGCCCCATGCCTCCTTTAGCTTAGGTCCCGATCGAGTTACCCAGGCCCTGTTCCCAACTTGGGGTGTTGTGAAGAGTCACCAAGTGCTATGTTTAGGGGATTCCGCAGAGGAGGTCCCTATATAGGGGTCCATGAAGCCTAGGGTGCTTGCATGGGGCAAGAGTCATGATTCCAGAGGAGCTCCCATGTCTTGCCGCGGGATATTGGGTTTGCTGGTAGGTGCCACTTGGTGGTTCTCTTCTGGATACCCACATGAGGTATCCATTGGACATAGATATTAAGGGTGTATGGGATACTTGTTCGTCGTTTTTTAGTTGGGCATTCACTTACACATCATACTTTAAGTATTCAGGTTTAGTTGTTAATTGATGAAAAACCATCTCCTTATAGCATTCATGAAATGCTCTATGGCCTTCCACGGACACAATTTACCATAGAGAATAGAAGAAAAAGGAAAGAAAAAAAAGTGTCCTTGATATGAGAAATAAATGAGTCGGACACTTGCCACATGAATCTTGTGTAACATAGGTCAAGTGTGTGAGGAACATTTAAGAAGCCTTTAAGCTTGACCTCTGTGTTGCTTTCTGTCTTTTTTCCAGATAGCAGCAGAATATTCAGAGTGTCCATCAGGGAAGAAGGGTGGTGACCTGGGTTGGTTTCCGCGAGGGAAGATGGCTGGACCATTTCAGGAGGTTGCCTTCAACACACCTGTTGGAGTTACTAGTGCACCATTTAAATCAACGTATGGTATTTTAATCCTTATATTTGTTCCACATTCCTACTGCCCGTTTGTTTTAGCTTTTTCTTATGTTGTTCATGTCGATCCAATTGACTTTGTTATGGCTTTTTATGGTACAGACATGGTTACCACATCATCTTGAGCGAGGGAAGGAAGAATTGATAGAACCTGGCTGTGAAATTTAGTCTGTGTTGGATTATTGGCCGTGAATCGAAGTAAACGTGGTGCATTTTGTTTCTGAGACTTGGCTTGACTGTGTCATGATATTTTGAACATAATTGACTCGATGATGGTTCATCTTTTTATGATGTTGACTTGATAAAGCTCCCTTTAGTCATTGTTATGAAATGTTATATAGTTCATCTGTTGAGTTGAGTCTTTGCTGTCCTCCACTTGTTTTCAAAATCTCTTCATGATCTATCATCTTTTTCTTTCAAATAAAAAAAAAAAATGGCTTGTAATAGATTCAACTAACTGGCCCTTAAATTTCTACAAAATTGACAAGAAAAAGGAGCAGGAAGCAAGTGTACCAAGGATAGAGATAAGAGAGCTCTTAGTTTTTTCTTTTTCTTCTCTCTTCTTCCGAATCGAGACGATCCTCTCTCTCTCTCTCTCTCTCTCTCTCTCTCTCTCTCTCTCTCCACACCCACACACACTCTATGGGGAGAGTAGTCTCTTCTCTTGGGTTCTTCATGGACAAGATGGTTGCTGACCTGAGTATTCATTGTGTGCCTATCATTAGCATATAATTGGAATTTGGTTGTCATGAGAGGATAAACCTCTGTATTTTCTTGTCATTAGGGGAATGCCATGCACATACAATAAGCACAAGCCAAAAGGCAAGAAGGCTTCCGGACTTCTATCAATATAAAGAAAAGCTCAAGCCAAAAGGCAAGAAGGCTTCTGGACTTGTATCAGCATAAAGAAAAGCTTGAGTCTGTCTGAGAAATAGGTGAGGAAAGAGAGTGCCCTCTATGGATTTCCAAGTGAGGAATATGATTGGTAAATTCTTGCTATTAGTAGTTTGTTTGGTATAAATAATGGTGTCAGCTGTAGATGCAAGTCCAGCCAAATCCACTGTCATTCATCCTATCCTCCAAACAGAAAGCACCAGAAATTGAAATTCCTATTGCAATAACCTCTAATTCAAGATTAGTTTGGCCATATGTAGCGTTACTGGGTTAGTAAGTGAAATTACAACACCAAGCTGAACGTAGCTCCGTATGCTCAAAGCTTAGACACTCTCCATTGGGCACTTTTAGGCCCCTCTCCATGCCACTAGGCTGAAGGTCTGTTGGCCTAAAATTCAAGATCATGGAGCATAGTTTTCGTAGAGTTCTAGGATGCCAAGACCTTAATCCAGCTGGTTTTAAGATCAAAACTAACAAGCTCTAAACTATGGTTAAGTTTGGTCAGCTTCCTCACCTGCAAATCTCAACCAAGAGCAGATCACAAGGCAAGCTCAAATACCCCCTCATCATACAGCAGAACAAAAATGATGAAAATACAAATCCATGAGTTTTCTTATCCTACTTTTACCAAAATACTACAAGAACTCATCACATCCGATTGTCGTGCCAAGAAGAAATAAAATTATCGTACAACATGCATGCTTATGATTCATTCTAATGATCAACCAGCTTAAGACCCCAACTCATGTCCTCACAATGTCTCACATGAGGAACAAGTGCACCAGTGTCAACCCCAATCTTCTTCTTACAATCAAAAAAGGGAGGGGCATGGAAACAAGGCTCCATTGACAAGGCTCGTTGACATGGCGGATCAGGAGCTGTCGAATTCTCAGGCTTGTAGAGGATCCATGGTTTCAACCCTCCAAGACCCTGAGCCACATACCCAAAAGTAGACCATGAGCTCGTGACCAACTTATCAGTCATGCTAAGAAGATACATTTCTGCCCATGCCTTCACGTTATGCATCTGTTTTTCAGTCTGTTGATACTCCTCATGACTCGGCTGGTAAATTCCTATAATGTCCCCAGTCGTCGTTGGATATTCCCAGTACATATCCCGGATTTTCTCAAAATATCCCGAGCTCAATGACGTCATCAGTACAGCTTTACTCTTCTGCTTTCCGGTTGTGCCGATAATATGTTCTTGTCGGTTGATTTTGGGTAGCAGATTTTCGTTCAAGGTACAAGCGAGGATTTGATCTAAAACATGCTGAAATGGACCCACACCCGTATCGAAGACTCTGATCTGAATGCCTATTTTTTCATCCGCTTTTGCTAAATATGCTTGGTAGTACCTGGTAACAAGGCCCCACACTTGATTTGTTGGGTGGAAGAGGTAGCGACCCAAGAAGTGGAAAACCGTTTGCTTTTCCGGGAAGAGGTTTCTCAGTTCCTCCTCGAAAGAAGGGATTAAGAAGAGGGACGGGACAAAGTAGTTATCCGTTTTCATAACCAACCAGGGCACTCTATTGAGAAAAGATTGATCTTGGTCACAGAAGAAAAGCTTATCGTGATCGCCATAATCATGGACCAGATGGAGATAAACAAAGGGGAGAGTTGAGTCCGCTAAACTATTATTCTTTAGCATATTCCCATAACAGTGAACTGATTTCTGATCAAAATGACTGAACTGAGAAGTAAGAGGGAAATCTGTGGGGAGTAACCACGAGACATCTGGAAACGGTTCGCAGAAGAGATCAGTGATATCTACTCCACGGTCAACAAGTAGGACCCGGTTGGTAAGGAGAGAATAAAGAAATGCCGAAGCTAGGGTTAGTATCCTATTCCCCAAACCACTGAAGGATATCCACACAACATAGTTACAATCAGATGGACCTGTTTGTTTTCCAGACGCAAGTAGCTCTATGGTTTTGTTGTAGGGTTCTGTATGGGGTCCGCAGCGTTTGTGGAGAGTTTCGTAGCTTCGTAAACGGGAGATAAGGTAAGGGGAAGGTTTGTGGGTTAGTGCCTTGCTGTATAACACTGATTGGTACCTACTAAGACAAGATCTCTCATCGAATCCATTGGTAAGAAGGCCACCAAGTAATTCATCTCTGGGCACCTTGACATCATGGGGAGAATCATCTTCTGAACCTACAACTAACATTAAGAGGAAAAAGATTATTATAAACACAGTATAGATTTTTTTTTAAATTTTACTTGCATCATTTTAAGGAAATTAGTATGTAAACACGGAAGATCATGATAGATCTGTACTCAGTCTAAAAACTTCAGTAAGTTTGAAAGGGGAAGGAAAGCTTATATGAAATTATGAGACTGATCACATTATAATCCATAGAACATGTGTCCTGAAGTTCTTTGTAACCTTGTCTATAAGGAATAAAAAAAACTTTTCCGTTAACCATAAGTTTCATATCACTTTTTCAGTCTTGATGTGAGCCGCAAATTAGCAAGGTCCACAAGACATATAGACAATGTTGGACAGCTCCAACTCATTATATCCCACACCAGTTTTGAAACTGAACAATTTGCGACTTCATAATCTGAAATTATGTCAAGAGTAGCACAAACAAATAATATATAATAGAATGTCCCCCAAAAAATACATAAAATGAGGCACCAAGAGGAAAAGAAACTCGTCAAACCTATCTTCCAGAGATTCGAACCTTCAGTTCATAAAACCCTTTGGTTCCATTAAAGGAGCAAATACCATTAGAAACAAGTAAACAACACAACAAAGGGAAAGATCTAAATATCCCTCAGGACCCGCGGAATTCATTCAACCTAACTGTACAGCTCGTAGCGTAAATGTGAATGTTCCTCAGTAAGCACAACCATACATAAAGTAGTGAGATGGTCAGCAAGAGAAGGATTAACGCCTAATGTAATTCGTATATATTGATACTAACGATAATTTGTAGTTCTGTTTTCTAGGGTTCAAAGAGCCCATAAATAGGACACATTCTATTAACCAAGAAGTTGCAAAATGTGAGAAACCCTAAGTTGGTAGGAGGGCTATGGTTTCTGTATCCCTTCCTCCTCCTCCACCCCCTTCTCAACTTCTCTTTGTGGATTCAAGACCCCCTATAAGTTCAGAGTGGTTTTCCCCCTATGATAATACACGCTGTAGCGTAGTTCTTACTCCTCTATTCTCCTTGTGGATTCAGGACCCTAGTGGATCCTAGGGTTTGATCCTGTATTGTCTCTCCCTTTCTATCCCTCAGTCTTCCACCCGATGTACTCAAAGTGCGTACTAAAAATTACAGACTGCAGTTTGTATTTTTTTTCATGTAATTCTTTTGGCCACGCTGTATAAACAAGAAGCAACTTCCATATCAGTGACCCAATGAACATGGGACATTCTAAACTACAAAAAAATCTATAGATGTTTTAAGATCTTATATACTTGCTAAGATGGGATTCAAGCTAAATTTTACTTCAACAAACCTCAGGATATTTTGCCAAGGAGCAATACTTGTGATGGTTGATATTGATACCAAAAACGAAAGAAGGAAGATGTTACAACTCAACCTAACATATAAGCTATGTACACCAAAGAGGATAGCATTAAAAATCATGATCATGCCAACTTCTATCCTCAGCAAGTTTCATAGATTATTTCCCTCACTCTTGCTGTTGAAATGGTTTATGAAAATTAGCAGCAGAACTATTTTTCGAGTTTGGGAATTACCAAAGACTATTAACAAAGTTGTTAGGTGACCCTCGAGGGAATTCAGAAATTAACTATGGACAAGTACAAGATGACACGAAGGATATAGTTTTTAGCCCACCAATGTAATTGGAATAATAATGAGCACAAATCTTGACTGAAGTGGGAGCTCAGGTAGGGGCAGCTTCCTCAAAGAAATAAGGTGTCACGTAACCTCCGGCTTTCAATCAAGATCCTCTCATGTGATATGAGATGCAAAATGGGATCCGTCACGACCCCACTAGAGGATCCAAAAACTAGGTTATTCGGACATCGGTAAGACCATAAGAGCTTGATCAAATCATATTGGAATATTAGAAAGGGCATGACAATTATGTTTCATTGAGGTAGGTGGATACTGATATTTGATCAACCTGATTTTTTGCATAGCCGATGAACATTTTAAAGTCTACAAAATGTTCATCAGCTCGAATCGTCAAGTATAATCTCGGTGGGTCCCATTGTGCTCCACATCAGGGTCACATGAGAGATCCATGCTCTGATGCGCTGTGGCTTTGGTTTCTTTGCATGCCGGAAAAGAAGCTACAAATCATTTGTAGAGCATGTATGCAGTGATTTTCATTGGGAAAATATATTTTTTCCTCTTCTGAGAGAAAAGACATTCTCAGAAATGAAAAAACATGATTTCTGCCATAAATAACAATAACCGTTATTTTACCTATCACAGAAACCAATGCAGCATTTGTGAAGAAACCCAAAAAAAAATTAAAATTTTTAAAATACTGCATCAGTGAAGAAACCCAGAAAAAATTAAAATACTGCATTGGCGAAGAAACCCAGGAAAAATTAAAATACTCTAGTCTTTATATATATAACCAAACTAAGGACCCAGGAAAATACTCCAGTCTTTATATATAACCAAACTAAGGGCCCGTTTGGGAGCCTAATTATTTTTGTATTTTTTATTTTGGATTGTGAGTTATTGATTTTGGATTGTGGTTATAATAAATTATGAATCTGGTAGAGTGTTTATGTGCAGAATAGATTTTGCAACAGAGTAGTGTTTGGGAGGATAATGCTCCTCCAGGCTGATTCTCATATTATGCCACCAAAGTGTAGTTTTCAAAATGCATTATGAGAGAATCCATTCTCACAATGCAGCTCCCAAACGGAAAATGTTGGACAATGCATAATCACAATGCATAAACAGGCTCCCAACCAATCGAGAATGATGCTGAAGACATTACTAAAATCACTGAAAACATCCTCTCTTTTTATATATATATACAATGATTTAAAGACATTCTTAAAACCCCTGAAATTGATTGCGATAAAAAAATAAAAAAATCAAATTTGAAAGTAGTACCTTGTAGTTGAGGTTTTACTTGAAGAACCCTAGCTTCGGCACCTGACCAAATACTCTCAGAAGGAAGGTCCTCCAGGATCACAGAGACTGAAAAGACAACCGAGAGAAGCATCAAGCAAGCAACTAAAATCCCCATAGACTTCATCGGATTCAACCCACATTTAGTCTCCGGAGCCCGGGAAACGGCGCCGTTTCCCTGATCCCTGAGTTGATCATCGGAATTTCTATTTAACCTCCTCATAGCTAAATCAAATTCCCATCTGGGTTTTGCATAAAACCGTTTGAAAAGGAAAGTACCCAAATGGGTAGTTGTTTTGGAGTGGGAAAATGGCGGGGGTTGGGTTCAGTTCAGAAGCTGTAGAAGAAGAAGTGAGGTTTTTCTTGGGTTTGGTCGGAATTGTATACTCCTACTAATCACTGAATAAAATTTTCCTTTGAATAAAATAAGCGATATTTTAATGAAATAGAACGGAATGTTTGGAATTAGGAACGAATATAGTTGCAAAGACGAAATTTTTACATTACTACTTTTCTGGTAGAATGGTTCCATTGTCGGTGACGAGAAAACTACTCATTGGATTCCAAGCTTGGTGACCCTACACCGAAGCAGCGGAATCCTCCGTGCCTGTGCCGAAAAACAAACCCCTGTATCTATGTGTCGATGAATTTTTCGGCCATTGAATTTGAAATATAGATGCTGTGTTTGAATGAATTTTTGATAAATTTGTTATGAGATTAATGATTGGAAATAGGGGTAATGAGTAAAGAGATATGAGAATAATGATTAGAGATATGAGTAATAAATGAATAGTAATGATTGAAAATATGGGTAATGAATAATTTTTTAGTTAAATTTTTTTTTTCATAAAGAAAAACGAACAAGGAAAAAAAAAAACACAATTGAATGGTTGGAAAACTTCCCGTCACAGAAACACACAGATTTTCAGAACAGAGAAGATCGGACTCCTGCACCAACAGTGGTGGGGTTTACGATTGGACTGGTATTGGTCTGGTCGTGGACTAGGCCTCGTATATTGGTCTGGAACTTGCAGTGCAACTTGGGCTAAACTAACCCAAACAACCTGAGCCCAGCCCATCTCATTGTAATCGTAGATGTCTTCTTAAAACTTGGTAAAAATTATAAAGCAGTAGTATTAATCATCTTTAAAAGTCAAATGAAAGTGTTTAAATATTTAGAAACATACTAGTTCACATATAAAATCGAAAATATTTTTTAAAATATCAACTCTAACTCTAAAACATGCAGTAGCGCGTGTCTTCTTAAAAAGTTAAAGAGTTAAAATTCTCAAATTTAAAAGAATTAAGGGATCGATGGAGTAATTTTTTTCTTAACTAGAAAAAACTTTTTCTTCCATGAGCATTTTCTTTATTTGGAATGCTATGAAAGCAAGCATAAATCGCGAAGTTCAATCACAACTCTTTTACATATATATGGGTCCTAGATAGGTGTTAAGCCTATTTACTTGCGAGAGGATTGTGATTGGAATAGTACCTTGATGGTTGTATACCTTCTTCTTCTTTTTTTTCCCTTTATAACCCAGGGTATTCAGGTCTTCATACGTCTTCGATGAATTTTTGAGAGATCAATTTTATCAAACTAGCGAAAGATCATTTAAATCGAGACAAAATCCCTGTGAATAAAACACTTTCTTTCCACTAGTCTTTCACTTGAATTTCTTATCAAATTAACGGATCCTTGACTCCAAACAATTGGTTGCATAAATCCTCTCTATTGCGTTGGCATTCAACAAACTCAATCCCCCCGAAAGTGAAGCTTTTTTCGTTACAAGAAAACTACTAGTAACTTTGTTTGTAAAAAACAAACACATCTCCACCACCACACCCCCCCCCCCCCCCCCCACCCACACACACACACCAAGAAAAAAAAAAAAAAGAAGAGACATAAAGGGGACCGCTATTAGCAATCCATTATTTTCTCTCTGCAATGCTTTTAAAATTTAATAACATGATTGAGACAAAAAATACCCTAATGTGTGAAGACTAATTTATCCCTTACCCTTCTTTCTCAACCGTCATCTCCATCTTCCTCCTCATCACCGCCATCGTTGTGACCCCCACCACTGTCGTCGGCATTTTTGTAGGTAGCTCTCGAGCAACATCTTCCTGGATCGACGGCGGTGCTTTGATCAACATCTTCCTATTTGCATATCAGTTTGTAGTGCTCTGATCGACAAAGGGTAGATATGAATGGCGGCAAGGCGAGGCATAGATCGACACAGTAGCGGGGCTCAGAACAACGATAGTGACAAAGGGTCTAATCTTCCTCCACCGGCATCTCCATATTCCTTCTCGAGCAATACAAACAAGCAATCGCAACTTTTGGTAGATAACTCTCGAGAAATACTAAGTAATTCGGAAGTTAATTACCGAATATAGTCATATTCGAAATTTAAATTCCGAACAATGTTCAAAAACTCAACTTTCATAATTTTTGAAAACCAACTTCCGATAAACGTATCTAAAATTAGATTTGAACTTCCGATTTTAGTAGCTGTTTTTAGGACTTAAGTTTTGAACAAGATTCGAAACTCAACATCCGAATTCTTTCGATTATTTCGAAAGTTAACTGTCGATTAGAGTAGCAGTTTTCGAAACTGAATATCCGATTCAGTTGTGGACCAGCACAACATAAAGTCTTCCAAACAGATCATGGTGGAGGTCGTGGCAGAGGAAGATCAGACCCTCCACAACTACAGTACATCTGAACCAACAGTTTATCGATCTGAACTAGCACAACTACAGTACTACTGGTGGTTGTGGTGGAGAACGTTGCGGTGGAGGAGGATGTCGTGGTGGTGGTAGTTATGGAGGTCGTGTTGGTGGTGGAGAGGATTTAAGAAGAGGGGTATGTTGAAAAGTTTTGAAAAATTTATTGGGTTGTGTGAAGTAAGTTGTGTTTGTAAAAGCAATAAGTCTAGGAACACGTCAACCAACCACGCATCTCTTACATATGTGGAGATCTTATTTCACAATTGAATATGTGGCACCTACGCACATGTGAAGCAGGTGTGGTTGACGGGTTGAATGAAGAAATTAGGTTGTGCGGAGCAAATAGTGGATTGCTAATAGCGGTTGGAAGGAAACTATGTATAGAGGCCAACCACTTGAGATAAGGAAACCTTCCCACCATCGGACACGTGTCAACCCTCAAGTTTTATATTGGATATTTCTCCAGGATTTTTCGCGTCATTTTCCGGGGAGCTGAAAGATTGGTTAGCGGTAGAGCGCAGAAAAGAAAAGAAAAGAAAAGAGAAGAAACGAAGAAAATCCACCAAACGCTCTCTCTATCTTACCGTTAAGGCTTCACCCATAATCCTAAAAGAGAGGGCGAATGGCAACAGCTTCTTTGGGTTCGTCAACTCTTGTCCAGTCGCAGGTCAGTGGGTTCGGTGGGGGATTTCGGCTTCAAAAGCAATCCCTTTCTCGTTCCAATTCTTTCACCTTTACAAGGTGCGATTTTTTGGTCTTTCAAAGGTCTGCTATTTACTTTGACTTCCCCTTGAACTGCTTGAATTGCTCTCCTGATTAGGTAATAATCCTGTGAAGTTACTCTGCTTTAATGGGATTGTTCTTAATGACAAGTTTGATGTATTAAATTGATGAAATTTGAAATAGAAAGCTATGTTCTTGAAAGAATAAATAAGTCCGACGTTTTTGTGTATAAATGGATTAATGGGTTTTCCCCCTCTTGTCCCTTTTCTCTTTTGAGTTTTGCTCATCAAATACTATTAGTTAATATCCTGAATTTGAATTCATATAATGGCTGGCTCACGATTTACTGCGAGAGGTAGACAGAAATTGCCACAGGCCTGATAATTCTACTCCAAGTCATCTCCAAATTCTTATTTTGAGGAGAACCAAATATACCGAAAAGAAGATATAAATTGGGCTCCGTTGGAATAGACCTGGATTTTGAATGAAGTGATTGTGTTCGATTACAACAAATGTATATGAGGTGTTCTTTCGCTGGGTAATTTTATGTTATATTAACCATGGATCGAAATATTGAACGACGCTCAATTATTGACGCTCAATTATTACCCCAAGGAGGTAAACAAAGATGATGGTAGAGTGAACCATTAAAACAAGAGATATAAGATGTTTCATCATAGGTGGCTGTGAAACTAGATAGGAAGATGAACTAGAGGTGGAAGACATGTATTTCAAGGGGAGCCTCGTTAAGCTACAATGCTTGATGTGAAGTATGCAAATCACTGGTAGTAGAAAGTAGTCGTTTCAAATCGATCATGATATATGCACTATTTTGGTGAGAAAGATACGTGGAACAACAATTCTATATTATCCACTGAACATTGTTCCCAGCTTCAATACGTTGTTGAGTAATTTATAGTGGTTCCCTAAAGCCCAGAAAATTACATGCATCGATCCATAGTCACCAAAGTACCTATTTAACTTAGTCAGTCGTGCCTGTAACCGGGTGCAAAGAGTGTGATGACTTGGCTTTACCCATATATTGCAGTGTTACATAAAACTGATAAGAAGCAATCCCATAATTCGTGGGGTGCATGCAATAAAAGTTCATACTCATATTGCGTCCCACAACATACTTGATACTGGCTTCTGGGGGAAACTTATATTTTCAATGTAGAGACAAACTCCACGAGCGAGAAAAAGTGGTTGGATGAGATTAAAGAGCAGTTGGCCCACTTCACTGGCTTAGTGCATGATCTTTGCCTGCTGGCCGGAATAACAATAACTACCATCACGTACATAACTGGTTACTTAATGAACTTTCTTCTTTTCTTGACTTGCCGTATTCTTTCTTTCTCCCTGAGGAAACTGGGGTGTTTTTAGGTATTACAGTGGCTTTGAATGACACATTCTAGAGTATATCACTTGAAGGAAGTTCTTCACTTACAGAAACCGTTTACATTTGAATAGTTCTCCCATTTGTTTAGGTCCACCTCATTGTCGTGGGTTTTTTCTTGCTCCTTGTGATAGTAGTCCATGTCCAGGAGGAGTTTCCAGGATCACAGTGGAGTGTGTGTGCAGGAGGAGTTTCCAGGATCACAGTGGAGTGTGTGTGTGTGTGTGTGTGAGAGAGAGAGAGAGAGAGAGAGAGAGAGAGGTGGGTGGGTTTATTTTTGCTCTCATACATTGGCATTGATAAGCTCATTGTTCTATCGGACCCTTGCTTAGACTTTTATGTTTGTAAGACAGAAGGACTATTTTTTTACCTTGGCATGTAACCTCACATACATTGAACTGTCTCTAATTTCTTAACCTCATGGTTCTGGTTATTTGTGCCTGATCTTGCACTACATTTCTGACATGGTTTGCTTCACTTTCTTTGTTAAATCCAGGAAAAAGTTCAGAACTATAGTCACGGCAAGCTCTCGGGTGGATAAGTTCTCAAAAAGCGACATAATTGTTTCTCCATCTATCCTCTCTGCTAATTTTGCAAAGTTGGGAGAGCAGGTTCTATTTCACATATCTGATCTATGCTGCTATAAGTGCTAACTCAGGGTATAGGGCCAGGAGCATCATTTTCGTTTTTAACAAAACTTGCTGGTTTTGTGGTATTGTATTCCATAAGCTTTTTCTGTTGTTGTTTGCGTTGTTGTTGTTGTTGTGTGTGTGTGTTACTTTTACTGCTGGCATTTAGAAATTGCTAAAGTTCTAGTATCCTACAATCCTCGAAAGTTACTTTCCCATTGTGATACCATTCTTCCAAATACTCTGGTCGTTTGCTTTGGTCAGTGATGCTTAAGACCATCTTTTAATTTCAATATCTGTTTTTCATCTAGCAGTAATTCTTTGAGATGTAGCTTAACTCCCATTTATCTAGGTAAAAGCAGTGGAGTTGGCCGGTTGTGACTGGATTCATGTTGATGTTATGGATGGTCGTTTTGTACCAAATATAACTATTGGACCTCTTGTGGTTGATGCATTACGCCCTGTAACAGACCTTCCATTGGATGTACATTTGGTATTGTTCAATGTCATGTTATTCTTCAGTTTCATCTCCTAGTTAATTTGTTTTTTGGCCTACATTTGTTCTGACTAGAGTTTCTAAAGCGAATGAGTAATAATGCAGATGATTGTTGAACCTGACCAGCGAGTTCCTGATTTTGTGAAGGCAGGAGCTGACATAGTCAGTGTCCATTGCGAGCAATCTTCCACCATTCATTTGCATCGTACAGTTAATGAAGTAAGATTTTTCTGAACTCATGATTCTGTAATCTTCTTGTACTAAATATTAATGTGATTAATGTTTAATGAGGTTCTGAAAGGAAACGAGTGTGAGGAATTATGCATCTGTGCTTTGAAAATCTGAGAGAGGTTCCTCTTCTGTTCATGCAAAGCATATACCAGAAGGTCGGAGATCATTATAGGATACTAGATCATACAGTACATGCCAAGAGAGGGTTAGATTGCAGAAGACTTGGTGGGTTGTCATGATTAGGCAAATGAGGGTCTCACATCTTCATGGTTTACTATATTACCATCAGGCTTCTTTGAGATGTAGGTTATATAATATTCAATGGTAACTTTCAAGTTTATACTCTTTGGCGTTGTTGAACTTATCCTTGTTTCTTACATCACAATTTAAAGTCCTTTCGCATGTATTCTGTAGGACTTTAAAACACTCCTTGCTAGAAGTTAGAACTCTCATGAAAAAATCGATAGTTATCCTTGTAAGAATAGATATTCAGTGCTTATAATCAAATCATTGTCGTAATGCTTGGGAAATATGTAAATTGGAATAAAAGTAATAATTGAAGATGGGGCTCTTTTGTCTAATAAAAGTGGAACTAGTCACTTTTCTGTTTCGGTATATAACTATATAAAAAGTAAAAAACTAAAGAGCTCTGATACCAAGTAGAAAACATAGGAGCTCTGATACCAAGTAGAAAAGCAAGAAACGAGAGAGCATATGATGATTTGCTATGTTTGGGAAGCACAGCGGAATACATTGGAATATAAGTGTGTGTAGGAGATAACAAAGAACATAAACGGAGATGTACAACCCTCGGGTTGTACAGAGCTCCCAAAGAGCAAACGTGCCTAAACACTCAACAATATACTCTTTATATATTTTCTGAAGTTAACTAAGATATTACAAATTGACTCAAACACATCTAGAATTTATAGGACTCACATATCACGTATCTAGTCATGTACGCAAACCTAGACAATAAATAGATTCATGAATGACCCATAGAAAACTAAGTACATGAATCATACTAATTAACTCTTGGACTAACAATTGACTCTTGACCCTTAAACTCCACACACACATCAAGATACAAAATACACGTACCTTGAACATACATCGAACACACATAGACTCTTCATGTACCATACACATGAATCTCTACAAACGATGTATCTAACATAGTTAGCAATTCTAAATTAATTTCAACAAATACAGAAGCATTGTTTTCTCATGGAAGCAAGAGACTTTTCTGTGAATTTATTTACCCCTCAGAATAGGTTAAATTTTAGATCATCAATTTGCCTTGAAAAATCAAAACAATGCACAGCCAGCTCAAGCATTTCTGCTCCTGGTTTACATGTTTTACCCACAGCATGCACTGGCTTAAGGTTGTTGGTGAGGACGGAGGAACACCTAGAAACATGTACAATGTCACCTTTTTAGCATAAAGGATGTGAAAAGTAAGTTGGGTTTTGCAAGCCTTGGAATGGCAGTGGGGAAACTCTTCATCTTTGATATATGATGACTATGAGACAGAGTCAATATAACTGGTTCAATCAGCTACTGCTAAAGCTAATAAATGGTACCATCAAATGTCTTAACATGTGTTGTAATGATACTAGCGGATGTTTGAATCATTCTTTTCTTCAATTTTGCTAGAAATCCTTGTATGCGATGCTTGTTCCTCTGTAAGTGGAGTAAGTATTTACTGTTCCACTGTGAAAGCAGCAGTGAGATTGAGTGGCAGCCTATAGTACTGTTGATCATGTAACCTCAAATGACGAGCTTTTTAGTCAATGTGGTTTTTGTCCTATGGTGGTTGGGGGTGGGGTGCAGAATTGGCTCCCAATTCCTTCTCCAACTATGGTCAGAGCATGCTTTGGTGGAAGTACCTTTAGTGGGACACATCTCTAGCTATTCTATTGTTGTCCCATCAGCTTGCATGGAAGTCGATGTGAAGCATTGGCCATCTGATGTTCTGAGTGGCTACTGATTGTTCTGAGTGGTTACTGGTTTGGGATTCAGTTAGAGAATTATCCCAAATGTAAGTGGAATATTGCTGGGCATCTTCCTGTTTTTTCTTTTTCTTTTTTGAATAACTGGCGATCTTCATCTTGCAATTGCATTGGAAACACGATTATTTTGTCTCTTTATCTTATATACATCAAAGTCATGTCATACCTTATCAGTGACCTAGAGGTGATGACTGGCCCTTCCCTGTCTGGAGAAATTTAAAGTGGGATGTTATCTAAATTGTCAAAACCTTCTTGTCCATTGCATTTACTAGGATAGTAGAGGAAGCGAAGTGGCATTTCTGGTAGGAATTTTTTCTTCCTTTTATTCAGCTGTAATGCTTATCGCTCAAGAATGGCTTCGATTATAGTTTTGTTTCCAGCTTGATATAATTGAACTCCTCTTCCGGTTTTTTTTTTAATGCTGTGTGCATGTAATGCTTGTGACACATATTTCACTTCTCGTGTATACCTATTTATTCCAGCTTTGATGTATTCACTTTGCGTTTAGTCCTAAATGGAGATTGCCCTCTATTTTGTTTCACCAATTATTTAATTTGACCACTCTAAATGTTCTTCTAATTCAGATAAAAAGTCTGGGAGCCAAAGCTGGAGTTGTCTTAAATCCTGGTACCCCGCTAACTGCCATAGAATATATACTTGATGGTAAGATCTGCGTCTTTGGCAAGGTACTTTTTGTAGTAAACTATTCACTGACAACTTCAGGGATTGATCTTCTGTCATCACTGTTCTTTCCTTGATAGTTTGTTGTTCCATCTTCAGAGGTGTGGGTTCATATCGAGGTTTGATTAATAGACTAGATGCTAAAAATAGCCTTGTCTTAATAAGATTAAAGGCGATAATGGAGACCACCGGTCCCGAAGGGCGTAGATGAACAAGCATAACGACAAATCGGTTTAGTTTAATGAAGAGATCTGGACCTGATAGGCATCAGAGAAGCGGAGTAAAATATGTGTTCGGTTTGGGTTTTGAGGGAGGTTTTTGGGAGTAATGAGTGGAGAGAGAGAGAGAGAGAGAGAGAGAATTTATTGGGGACTGTGCACATGGGTTTTGAGACCCAAAACAAACAAGGTCTTGGTGTTCAACTGGAACATTCTATTATGTGGATGTTGCATTCCTTTATTCTCATATAAATTAGCAGTCATACTCTACCTTACTAATCTAATGTAGCAAAATTGTTTACCTTTGGTGCCTACTATGTTTGATAGTATCCAGGCCACTCTACACTTTCAGGTTAAAACCTTTACAGAGAAAATTTGAGTACATGAATGCCTTCATGTTATCATTTAGGTTCATTAGTTCGCATGGAAAGTAACTGTAAGAATGATCTCCTTTTGCTTGTTAACAGTGGTTGATCTGGTCTTGATCATGTCGGTGAATCCTGGATTTGGCGGCCAGAGCTTTATCGAGAGCCAAGTTAAGAAAATCTCAGACTTAAGAAGATTGTGTGTAGAGAAGGTATTGCATTCGCATTTGTATGGGCAGTTCATTTAAAGAAATGGAACTATAACATTCTGTCTTTGTTTTGCAGGGAGTGAATCCATGGATTGAAGTGGATGGTGGAGTTGGTCCCAAAAATGCATATAAGGTTTGTCATTCAGAAACCACATGGTCCTTTTTGTTATGTGGAGATCTGACCCTTAACTTGGAGGATTCGTCCATTGCCCAATAATACCTACCTTGCGGTTACTCTTTGTCCATTTCAGTCCTTGTACTGTAGATGCTCCAATAATGTCTGGATGGTGCGTTTAGTCTCAGGATTATCTCATTTTATGGGTTAAAGACATGGTATGACAGAAGCTGCACCACACTTCTCAAATGACATTCTTTCCCAAAAGTACATTTGCAAGACCAATTTGGACCTTCCTGTTTTCTATTCTTCTACATTGAACACTGGAAGTTGTATGGTGCTTTTTCAAGGCTCACTAAATGGTCTTTTATCCATTTGAAGCACTACTATGGTTAAAAAAAAATTTAACTGAAAACTTATAATCATTGCTCAACAGTGTTAAAAATGTGTATCCCGCAACCCCCTTTTGTGCAAGTAGGAAATTGTTTTTGACATAGTCATTGTTATGGTTTTGGCAGGTTATTGAGGCAGGAGCCAATGCTTTAGTTGCTGGTTCTGCGGTCTTTGGAGCTAAAGATTATGCCGAAGGCATGGACAGCTTCTATGATAAGCTCCTTGAAACGAGAAATTTTATTGTACTTTTATTGCATACTGTATATTAACCATTGCATGTTGAATCTGTGTGTAACAGCCATAAAAGGAATTAAAACCAGCAAAAAGCCCGTTGCTGTCGCAGTATGAAGTTTGAAGTCGGAAAGATTTTACTCAAGTCAATATGTGGTTCCTTGCCCTTACTTCTCATGTATGTTGTTCAGTTTCTGTGAATTCCACTATTTCTCTTTTCCCTGGCAAAGGCGGTCAGGTATTTGGCATTAAAACAGAAAATCCTTGCCAGGACTTGGAAACAACCGAACAAATTGATGATAAAAACATAAAGGAGATTTGCTGCTAAGAAGAATAAGAGCTATAAAAATCTGAGACATTGATATATTGATTCTAGAGCATCGACTTCCTGTCCAACTGCTTCTAGAAAAACCAAATTAGAATCATTTTTATGTTTTACTGAAAACAAAGTTGTCATTTTGCTAGAATTCTTCTCCCAATAAACCCAATTCAGTTGGTTTCCTGATGGTTCTACGTGCGCACGGTTCCAATTGTCCTCAAACAAAGAAAGCCAGTGAAAGTGGAAATCAAACACCTTGTCAAAACATTACACCTTTTGTCATTGATAAGTTTCAGCATTTTTGTAGAATGAAGGACAATTTAAGCTGTTACTTTTAATTTCTTTAGCCTGGTCTAACATGATTATGTTTGTGCTCGCAGATATAACATGCACAACCAGCCGAAGCAGCAAATTGCTGGTATTTTGTTGTAGTCGGATACAGAATCAATTTCTCTGCTGTAAGAGATGACATTAATGAGAAACATGAATTCGGAGTGCTAGTTCAATACAATTCCCTGTAGCATATGTACATAGGAATCCAACGTTTGAACTGCGCTCATCCCTGTAATGATATTATCGATCAGTTTCCAGCTATTAAAGCATTTTCTTATGTGGATTGTGTACTGGACTTCGACGGGTCTTTTTTTCCTTTTTTTTATGTTGCTTTTCTGTTCTTTCCTTCAATTATCTACTTTCATTGCTTATTGCTATAAAACAGCAGTATCTTGATATCAGGTATCTGTTACTGAACTAATTCTTGTTTGAATAAGCCGGAACTTATGTTGTACATGGAATGCGAGGATTACCTTCGTGGGTAATACATTGAGAAATTCTATTCCGCAAGAACGCCCAAGGAAGTGTGATTCTATCGTTTTTTATATCCTTGCCTGTTTATTGCATTGAAGCATACAACCCTTTTTCCTTTGCCAGTACTTGAAACTTGCCAGTACGAAATACTTTGCCGGCTTCTTGCCAGTACAAAATTCTTTGCCAGCTTCTTGCCAATACAAAATACTGCATTTTTACTACTTTAAGAATGCTGTCATTTCCCAAGCATTCGTACCCATTACAAATAATGCTCATCAACTTGGACCATGTCAAAAAGAAGGTACTTAGACTTCTTGTCTGATTTTCTTCAAGCACATTTACTATAGTTTCGGTTCTACGATGAGCTTTCCATCCCCAACGGCGAGTATGCGTGAGCTTTCATCATTTCAATCAAGTACTCAAGGACCTCATAAATTTCTCTTTTCAAAAGGATGATCATCATCCGCAGTGACAAACTCGTTTATCAGACTTCCAACTTCAATTGAACTGCAACCAGGAGCCCTTCGTTGCTTCATCTTCTCTCTAACACCTATCTTCTCATCCCACATACCTTTAGCAGCATAAATATTGGACATAATGACATCATCACCAACACGACTACCCTCCAATTCAAGTACTCGCACACGAGCTTCTGCAGCCAGGTCAATGTTGCCCCTAGTGCCACAAGCACCTAATAAAGTCCGCCACAACACCGCGTTAGGCTGGACTGGCATATCCATAATAAGGTCATAAGCTTCTTGTAATAACCCACCTCTGCATAGAAGATCTACCATACAACCAAAGTGAGAAAGCCTCGGCTTCACACTGTAATCTTCAATCATGCTTTGGAAATGTTTTTTTCCTTCTTCCACCATCCCCGCATGACTACAAGCCATTAGAACTCCAATGAAAGTGACATCGTTTGGGATGATTAATGAACCACTCCAAGAATCAAAACTCCTCTTTTTCGCCCCCACTCGTTTTTTTTCTTCTTTCATGGCTGCAAAGAGTCGCAGCGCTTCCTCAGCTTGACCGTGCAATGCATGACCCACAATCATTGATGTCCAAGTTGTGACATCCTTTTTCTTTGTGCAATCGAACAAACGCCTGGCAGTTTCGATGTCCCCACATTTTGCATACATGTTTATCAAGGCATTGTCTAGGCTCAAGTCTTTACTGAGTTCTTTTCTCTGACTAACGTAAGTGTGAATCCATTCTCCCATTTCCAAAGCCCCAAGATCAACACACGCAGAGAGGGCAACGGTTAGCGTAACTTGATCAGGCTCAACATTACCCATCTGCATTTGCCTGAACACTTGAAGGGCTTTGTTGGGCTTCTGGTTGTCAACATATCCAGAAATCAAAGCGGTCCAACAGACGACATTCTTGGTGGGTATTTCTTCAAACACATGGTGGGCATCACCAATATTCCCCAAAGCAGAGTACAAGTCAATGAATGAGGTTTGGAGGAAAATGTTGGTTTCGAAGCCCACGTTTATGACAAGGGCATGCATCTGTTTCCCTTCCATGGGTAAGGACTTTTGGGTGCAAGCTTTGATGACAAACAAGAGGGAGAAGCTATCAATTGAAGAAATGCCTTTTCTCAATAAGTCTCTAAAGAGCAAAAGAGCTTTGGTGGTGGAATTGGACTTGAGGTGCCTTTTTAGGACTTGGTTGGGTCTTGGTGGTCTACGGTTGGTTTGGAAGAGGAACTTGGATTGCTTAGTGGTTGAAAATAACTTGGCCAACTTATTTTGGACAAAAGGGAAGCTTTTCAAGAATTTGAATCTCATGATATAGTCAAAACAGAGAGAGCATGGAGTGTCATTCCTTCATGCAAAAATATCAAACTGGTTTTATCCCATTTGGCTATTTGTATATAGTTCAAAGAGTATATACGTAACAAATGCTTTTTTCGAATATATTGAGTTTTTTGTTTGGGTCAAGCTCCCTCCGTACCCGCTCATCTACCGCAATCCCTCAGGCTCACAGTGATGAGCCACTCCGGTCATCTTGTAAGTCTCACCTAAAAGAAGATCTCGGTCAAAAACTAACTTGATGGGACATTAATACGTATCTAAATGATCGTAGCTTGTTTTATAAATGGATGGTGGATATAACGCCAAACGGCAGTGAATATAAAAATAGATCGTATTTTGTTTTTAATGATTTTGTTCATGTGTCTGTTCAATCAAGCTAATCATTTACAAAAATAATCATGATTACAGATCATCATCAGCTCATTTCACTACCAAACACGAAAATAACTAGACCACCAAGACGAAAACTCCGTGATTTTCTTGGCCGACATATGATTCACTCGATGTAAACATAATTAAACTCCGCTTGGTGCAGAAAGGAAGCATTTTTGGTGTTTTAGCGAGGGGGGGACAGATAGAACACCTTATTGTATGCCTATTCATACCAGTATCTCCAGCAGCTTCCCCATAATAAAGTCTTCATCTTCAACGAAAAGGCACATGTAAAGACTTCCACCGTTACTGACATTACAAAAGACCTCGTTACATTGATGGAGCAATACTAAGATAGATGGAGCAACAACGATAAAATAGTTCCTCTCAAGTCTGCAAGAAAGAGACTGTTCTACGGTTTCCCCGTGCCCCCAGAGAAGTCCTCAATATTTGTTTGGACGATGCAAATTCTCTTACCACAGCTGAGCTAGATATAACAGTAAGACCTTTATGTTCAATAAATCAATATATTTGCTGAATCAAAGTACCCAATAAATCATGTAAATATATTTCCTGAACACTTGAAGCTATCCGATCCTCAGTCCCTTGAAAACCCTTATGGAATACAAGATTCATGAGAATCACGACTGGATTTGTCTACGTAACACAAGCAAGTATACACAGGTAATGCAACGGAAATACTCTAGTTTGAACTGCACTATGAACTCAACAGAACCTTGTCACAACACGACCGACTAGAATATCCAGAGACTTAAAAGGTTCAACCTGCCCTTGTGAATACCTAAAATCAAGAATAGAAGTTCAATCAAAGTCTGAATCTATGAGAACCGAAGAATTTTCAATCATTTAAAACATCAACTATAAATAACTCATTTCAGCTCAGGTACAATAAAATTACAAGATCTCCGTTTTTACACATGTTCTTGTCTTCGGTTACAAAAGACTGGCTTGATTTACCAAAGAATACAAACCATCCTTCGTGGGTCTTTACTCTATTGTGCAATACCCTAGCATGATTGCTTCACTTATGACTTACCCTCCAGCAAAGCCAAACCTACTTGTCTTGTCTCCGTCGAACATTAGAAGGTTCTCTTCAGTTAATGCGCTTGACAATTTGCATTCTCCAGTTACCTTATGAAAACTTTCTTCGTCAACTGATGTTAGAATTCATGCATTCCTCCATCAACAATCAATAAATCAACTATCTGCTTTTTTTACACCTCCTTAAATAGCTCATCAGTCTTGTTAAAGCATCGAACTCAAAAACCAATTGGCAATGAGTGGAGAGGCTGCTCAAGTTCATATACTAGTTTTGGAGGTTATAAAGAACCGATGTGGGACAAGTTCTAACAAGTATTCTGGAGGATATCAATCTTCTTGTCAAAAAAATCATTGTCCAAAACTCAAGTTATAGTCCCCATCTGCCACCAAATCATGGCTTAAGAAAGATTGTGCTACAGGGAGTCCTCGACACCAAGGGCCTGATTTTGATAATTCTTAGGAACACCTGAGAGCTAATTCAAGATCTCCGATCTCTCGATAACCTTTAACCAAGACCTGATATATGGTTGCATTGGGCATGATACCCAGCTTTAGCATGTCGGCTTGCAACATCAACACATCAAACTTATGCTTGGCCTGAAAATGACCCTGAATAATGAGTGCATAAATGAGCACATCCATTTTCACATTAAAACGACGCATGTCGGAGAAAAACTTACTAGCTTTGAAAACCCGACCATCCTCACACAGAGCTTGAATCAAAGCTGTATACATAACATGGTTTGGAGCACAATCGCCACACTCCACGTGATCCATTTCACCTTTAGTAGTGGCAGCTCCAGTTTGCTCCAAGAAAAGTTTAATTGCATCATTAGTTCTTCCCTCCTTGCATAGTCCATCAATCAAACAACTAAGAGTAAATGCATTAGGTGTCAGGCCAATTTCTAGCATCTCCTTGTGCAACCGGAGAGCTGCTTTTGCATTATCATCTTTAAAATGTCCATCAATCAAAGCTGTATAAGAGACCACATCGGGCACGAAGCCTTTGATTACCATCTCGGTATGAATTCCCATGGCGGCATCCATTCTCCTTATCTTGCAGTAACCATCTATGAGGATAGAGAAGGTGAGCAAATTGGGCTCTATACCCTTCTCAGTCATTTGAGAGCTTACCTCCAGAGCCTTCTCCATATTGCCTTCTTTGCAGTACCCGTTTATTATTGTATTGTATGTCACAGAATTCGCAAGGATTCCCTCTCTATTCATTTTTTCCAACAACTCATGTGCTTCTTCCAATCTACCAACAGCACAAAGACCCTTTATAAGAATGCTATAAGTAAAGACGTTAGGTGAAATATTGTGCCTTTTCATCTCTGCATACATATCCATTGCTGCAGACAGATTGTTTGCACTAAAATAGCCGTCAATCAAGCAATTATACACAAATACATTAGGAACAACACCAAACTTAATCATATAAACAAAATAATTTCTGGCAGCCACCAATTCACCCGCTTTGCAGAGCGCATCAATTAAGACACCAAATGTAACAACATCAGGCAGCAAATCAGGACCCAGCATTTCCCGATACAATTCAACTGCTTTGTGCACATTGGCCACTTTGCAATACCCATCCATTAGAGTGTTGTAAGTATACAGATTGGGTAGCACACCAGATTCCCTCATCATCCTATATGTACATTCTGCTTCAGACATCTTACTCTCGTTACACAGACCACGTATTATAGTTGTGTAGATCACAACTGTCGATTTGATCCCCTTCTGAAGCATTTCATCAAACAACATGCGTGCTTTCGGCATATCTCCTTGATTACAACACGCATCGATCAATACGCCATAAGTCACAACACTGGGTGATGCTCCTCGCAACATCATCTCCCTGTAAACTTCCCACATCAAATCAAACCTACCCTTCTTGACAAACCCATCTAAGAGTGCATTGCAAGCCTGCATTTGTGGCAAATTGCCAATTTTCCGATAAACCCAATACGCCTCTTCAACAAGACCCATTTCGGATAACGCAATAATTAGCACTCCAAACACATTGGGAGCGAACTTGGGGGTTTCTAACCGGCTAAGCACGTTGAAAACAGACAAACAGGAGCGATGGGGTTTTCGGGTCTGTAGGTGATTTTCAATGAGGTCTTTCATCAAACACCTTGCCTTCACGTAGAGTTTGGCCCTGGTTAAGACGTGAATGATGGCAGAATAGGCCCAAGGTTTCTTGGCTGCGTGGATTTGGTGGGAAGCTCGGTTGAAGATATGGAGTGCTTGATTTGGGTTGTTACAGTTAAGGATAGTGTTGGTGAGATCGGATGCAAAAGGAGAAGAAGGTGAAGATGAAGAAGACGAAGTTGAAGATGAAGGTGATATTGGTCTTGTGTAGATTGGAGATTTTCTGGTTTTGAGTGGGGTTTTAGGAGGGAAAAGCTTCGACATTGCTCAGCAGAGAAGGCGTTTCCAGTTGGGCATTTTACAGTTTCTGCTAACGGTCTTCTAAGATGTCACAACGTCGGACTCAGGTACTATCCAGTTTTATTGTATCCAGTTTCGTCCAGCTTTGACTTTTGTGGACTCATAGGCTAACTATCGAAATTGTTCATTTTATAGCTCGTTGAATTCTTCAAACATTGAAAATTTTCAAGTTCATTGAATACTGATCGGTTACTTAGGCTCTGTTTGGTAAAGTTGTCAGTTTTTGTTTCTAGCTTATAAAAAACAAGAAATGAGTTTTTGTTTATTTATTAAAAAATAAAAATAAAAAATATGCTTGATGACCAAAATAGTTTTTGTTTATTTATTTCTTAATCTGCCGAAAGTGTTATTAAATCAAAGGAAAATGCTATTTTTGTATTTTTAGAATTTTCGTAAACTAGTGGAATTGATTATGTATTTTGTAAACAAAAATAATAACACAAACATATTTATAGTGCCTGCTTCAAAAAATATCGAAAACAAAAACAAAAAACTAAAAAATAAAAACTTTTCAAAACATGGCCTTAACAAAAAACAAATGGGTTGGATTCAGTGTGCACAATACATTCGTTTCATTCGTTTCAAGAAAATTGTGTTCCGTTAAGTCATCGATTGGTACCCAATGACCTAGAATCTTTCCATGCTTGAAGAATTTGATGAGCTCTAGAAAATGAATGGTTTCGATCATTACCGTGATCCCCGAATGGGCCCAGAAGGTCCAAAACATAACGGGACTGAATGCAACAAAACTGTACAAGATCTGAGTCCCACAACATCGCCAGTCCGATGGAGATCACTGTGAGCTAATTGATTGGCTTGTGCTAATATGGATTCCTAGAGATTTTTCTATTTTCAAAATAAAAAAAAACATCACAAACTAATTTGGCAGATGTAATCAATAAAAATATCACTAATGTAATTTGGAAGATGAAAAGTAGAAAAAACAAAGTAGTTTATTTGCTTCATATTTATACTTTTCCGTCACTAATATAATTTGGAAGATAAAAATCTAAATTATAAGTACGTGGCCAGTTTGGCCTAAAAAGAAAAATCTGGATTTTTTTCTCTATTCAATTTTTTTTGCGTCAATTTTTTTTTACGGATTATTGATTCGTCTCGCAATCTAAAAATTAAAAAATTATAATCGAAATCTTGAACAACTCTCATCGTGAACTAAAGACATAGATTTGCTATGTCAAGCTCCCGGCCGCAGTTTCGTCTGAACAGCAACAAATAACATATCATATCGATAGTGAACTTCTAGCACCATATATAATGACGTCTGGAATAAGTTTACGATCTTGCTATTGTCAGCCCATTGGGTTGACGATAAGTACATCAGAAGACAAGAAAAATACGTATTTCTGTGTACTTTTTATACCCTTTAATACACATTCACATACTCACTATTGTCAGCCTATTGGACTGATTTTAGAATTTTCCATAAGCTTACCATCTCTCTCTAATAGGATTATCTTTTCTGTTCACAAATTAAGAAAGAGAAGCTAGCTTACCAAAAAAAAATTAAGAAAGAGAACCCTTGCTTTGTTTGGTATAGAGATGACAAGATAGCTTAGCTACAACCAGCTGGAAGCCAAAGCTGGTGTGTGGGTCAAGAAAAGGAAAGAAGACGTGTGATTGTGAGCAAGGAGTATTACAAAAAGATCCAAACTAAAAACGGCATTACAGTCATTAAGTTAGCTGATTACGGCAGTTGAAGCATTAAATTATTTAATTTGGTCGCAGATATATCAGACGTGTATTTGTTTTTATAATCAGTTGTACAGGTCAGCTTACGTGCACTTCAAGTCTTCAACTTCAACTAATCTTAGGGGGCCATAAAACCCATCGTTTACTAGCGCCATTGGGGCACATCCGGAGTAAATGCTCCATTTCAATTGATCGTAAAGGAGTTGATAGCACCTGAAAAATTTCAAGGAAACAAACCTCTATATAAGTTTCAGGCTTTCAACACCACACTGTTGCGATAAACTAAAGCAACGAATATTACCTTATACTACTCGTGTTCGTTATCCAATTGGTTTTCTGCTTTCCTGGGTGTTTCGTTGGATTCGTATCGTGGGTTGGGAATTCGGATATACGTACGGTTGGGCAACGAATATTCTACGTAAAATTTCCGAAGTACCCAAAAAAAAGAATATTCTACGTACGTGCATGGACGGCAGTGGCGGAGCTAGAAATTTGCTGAGTGGGTGGCAAATGAATTGAGCTAGCTACTTGTGAGCAACTCGTGGTTCGGCTTGGCTTGTTTAGTAATTGAGCTAAGTTCAAGCTTGAGTTTTAGTCTTGTTTACTAAACAAGCCAAGCTCCACACTCAAAAGCTCCGCTCAACTCGCAAAAGTTTGATTCGTCTTATAGACTCGGCTCGCTTAAAGATGCTAGTTAAATAAATGAGCTAGGCTAAACTAGCCAAACTCAAAAACTATACAGCTTGACTCGTTTGCACCCATAAGTGACACTTTGCAATTGGAGTTCACTAGTATATATATGTTACACGAAGAGAAAAGTTAAGCATAAAATCGAACTTTGCTTGGGCTTTCTATTTTTTTTGTTAGAGTAACTCCAGCCCATCTCTATTTGAGCACTAAAACTCCATTTTGGAGAATACATGTCCTCCAACCCATTTTCATATGGGGTCTCCAAAATGGAGACTCAATTCTTATTCTCCATATTTGGAGGGTCTCCTCTTAAAGAGACCCATCTCCATTTCTCTCCTTCACTAATATTCTATTTATTTTTTTTGCTAGAATTTCGTTAATTACATATAACTTTTACATTACGCTTTTTTTCTTCTATAAAATTGGTATTATTGGAAAGATAATAATAATACCTTTAAAATGAGTCTAAAATCAGCCCAATTGGCTAACAATAGTGAGTATGTGAATGTATATTAAAGGATATAAAAAGTACACAGAAATACGTGCTTTCTTTATTTTCTAGTGTACTTATTGTTAGTCCACTGGGCTGACAATAGCAAGACCGTATTAAGTATATGTAATGCATTAATTTGAAATAACACTATCCTATCATTGTATTGGAAAAATATGCATCTAATGAAAGGAGGAAAAAATAATAATATCAAACAATAAAAGGAGGAAGAATTGGGGGAAGTTTTGGAGGTGAAAAATAGAGAATTGGGTTGGAGTTGTTAATTCTTCAAAATTACTTTTTGAATAGCTTTTTTGAGTCTCCAAAAATAAAGAATTGGTTTCGATCGTATTTTTTTACTTTTTAGATTCCTTTCGTCATGAAAAAACAATAATTCACAAAAAGTTGACAAAAAACTAACAAATGCAAAAAAAAATTGAATAAAGACAAAAAAATAAGTCATTTCGTTTATTAAGCCAAACAACCCTTTAGTGTAAATTAAATTTTATTCCAAAAGCGAGAGTGGCATGTCCACCCCCGGCCCCAACCCCCATATACCTCTGCTACTGATGGACTATATTCACTTTGGGTCTCTAAAACTAACACCTGTCTGCGCACGGTCTAATAATTTTTTTCTTAAATTATTACTCTCATGTCTCTATCTGTCTCTCTTTTTACTCATTACACCTTGCAACATTCTCTCTCAAAATTCAAACCAAACAAAACCGTTGAGTCGTGGTCCATGCACCCAAAGATTACTACTAGGTGTAATACACATAATTTGTCCCATTTGATTGTGTAACTGATTTTTAAAAATATTTTTTCTTATCGATGGAAAAACCTCTTTTCTATGGTTAAAATCGTTACTGGCAAGAGCAAGACTAGTTTCCAAAGCTAATTTTGCTTAATTCACAGCTAATATAATTGCAAATGGTTCAATGCTGTCGATGGTTCAACTAGTATGTACACACAAATATATATGTACAAAAAGGGGGTCCGGTAATGCAAATCTCGTAGTGCAGCATCCAAGCTTTCTATCTCGATAAAAAAATATTCAGGTATGTATAATAATTTTTACTGGTAAGAGTTAATTTTGATTAGTAAAAGTGCTTCAGCGAATCTAAAAGTAATAAATTGCAAAAACAGACAGTCAGATGTTGCACTACAAGATCCTTCTAAATGGGAAGGTCTCTGATTGCGATCGAGCGATTCTGTGGGGCGAGGCACTCTACAACTCCTATAGGGTAGATTTGGGCTATCCAGTATCCACCTCGGAAATGGAAGACTTGAATTTTAATCTGATTAATGGATGGTTCAGATCAATAAGAATTTGGATTAATTCTGAACCATCCGTGCCGAAATAAACGATTGGATCAGCCGCCCTACAATCCATGTAGGGCGGAGCGCAGTACAGAATTTCCCATTGCCCCTAACCGCCCTCAAATGTGTCATAGGAACCTAAAAGCTGGAGTTCAAAGCCCAAAATTGAGACACAACTTTAACGGAATGGAGCCCTAAAGCATTCAACGCGGGAGAAGAAATAGGCTTGTCTAATCATCGGAATCATGAGCTTAGCTTCAAGTACTCCGTACCTCATATTAAATTCTCATGCTACTTAGGAAAGTCTTTCATCCATCTCCTCGTACTAGGGCCGTAAACGAACCGAATCGAGCCGAACCCTGTTAAGTTCGGCTCGGGTTCGTTAACGTATGAGTTCGGCCCGGATTCGGCTCGAGTTCGATTCGAGCCTGTACAACTTGGCTCGAGTTCGGCTCGTTAAAATTTTTCAAGACTCGGGTTCGGCTCGGTTGGGTTCGTTAAGAAACTAGTCTGGTTCGAGTTCGGCTCGGGTTCGATTCGAACTTGAACATCTTGGCTCGAGTTTGGCATGTTAAACTCAAATGAATCGAGCCGAGCCGAATCTAAGCTCGAATTGAGCTTGTCAAGACTCAGGTTTGATTCGGCTCAACTCATTAAACTCAAGCGAACCCAAACTCTCTCATTAATCGTATAGAATTTGGAAAAAAAAATAAGTATTGAATTATATATACAACCTTAAATTTTTTTACATTTACAAATTGACCCCTATTGAATTATTAATTAAATTTAAGTATAGGTTCGCGAACCTAACCAAGCCGAATACCGTTAGGCTCAGGTTCGGCTCATTTACAGAACAAGCCTAGAATTGGGGTTTAGGTTCAGTTCATTTAGCAGACGAATCAAACTCGAACGAGCTCTTACCGAACCGAGCCTCAAAGAGTTTGCGAATGACTCAGTTCATTTACAGCCCTACCTAGTACTATTTAGAGGACTAAAAAAATCGCCTCGTAGAAATATTAAAGAAAATTAGGTGGTAATAATGTCAATTTTTTTTTTGTTTACATCAAAATTGTTGTGCATTAAAAGTTGATATTATGTGTAAAATACAAAACTTTTATGCGTAAGAATTTTTGACATTATCATTTAAAAAAAAAAAAAAAACCTTTGAACAGGGGAACCAAAAGTTGAGAGACAACACGCTTCCTTGTTAAGGGTATCTATGTCGTTTGGCACGTTTTCTTTTGCGTCTGTATCAATATCATCTCACCTCCTCTGCAATCCTCTCCCGAAAGTCTCCCTTTCCCCGTTATAAAAGTACGTACATTCACATTGGAACCGCTTGCGCTATTAACTCCCCTCTCTCTCTCTCTCTCTCTCTCTTCTGAGCTGCCCTCTATCGATGGTGGTTTCGGGTAGTAGTGACCGGTCGGAGATAGTGTTCTTCGACATAGAGACCACGGTGCCGACCCGACCCGGACAGGGGTTCGGCATTCTGGAATTCGGATCCATTCTGGTGTGCCCCAGGAAGCTGGTGGAGCTGGAGAGCTACTCCACCCTGCTCCGACCCACCGATCTCTCCCTCATCTCCAACTTGTCCGTCCGTAGCAACGGCATTTCCAAGGACGCCGTCCTTTCCTCCCCCTCTTTCGCCCAAATTGCCGACCGGGTCTACGACATTCTCCACGGTCTCTCTCTCTCTCTCTCTCTCTCTCTCTCTCTACGTACATGGCTGTTTTTGTTTTGGGGCTTTTGTGGGTTTTTGGTATTTTGAGTGTTCATAGGGAGGATATGGGCGGGTTACAATACGTATATGAATAAACGTATGTATCAACTCTTTCTAAAAAAAAAGTAATATCTTTAATTCTACTAATATACAGTCTCACCCCGATTAATAATACTAAACCTGTCGGATTGTATATCTTGAGGCATGTTTAATCCAGGTCCTAAGTATTTTAATTGAACACCGGATATTTGGTTATATATAGGCCAGTTCGATGTTCATATCCGGTCAAACAAATGGGCCAAATTGTTTTGCTGTTTTGTGGATTTTTTTTCTTTTTCGGTTGTTGTGGAGCTTGGGTGTTCTCTTGTATTTGTACTTCCGATTAGTTATTTTCTTCATTAGTATCCCTTAGATAATGTGTTAAATTTCAACTTTTTTTGGTGTTGTAGGAAGGATATGGGCAGGTCACAATATCCTGAGGTTCGATTGTGCACGGATTAGGGAGGCATTTGCAGAGATCAGTAGGCCGCCGCCAGAGCCCAAGGGTACGATTGACTCATTGGCTCTATTGACTCAGAGGTTTGGGAGGAGAGCTGGTGACATGAAGGTATAACCCCATCAGAACTGACAATGTTGTGCATTTTATGGTGACTTGTGTATTTGTACCAAAGCCATTCAAAGCTTTGTAATTTGGGATGTGGCTAAGTATGGAATTGGGTATGTGACCTTGGCCATTAGGGAATAAGAAAATTGTAGTGTAGTCTTTATATGTGTGGTGATAGTTCCTTGGCTTGGCAGTAGTCATGATTCTGTCCCTTAGGGCTTCTGTCTGTTAGAGCATCTCCACCCAAAGCATGCCAAATAATCAATTTTGGTAGTTTGCAACACTCTACCCGAATCTCCAATTTATGACGTGGCATTTGACAGTTCCTCGTAGATGTCAAAGTTGAAGAATACAGTTTATATACATAACGAGGAATCCAACAATTGGTTTGAAACTTGAAGAGTTAAAAAAAAGTCAAGAAAGAACAAGAAAATACTATTGTAGCACATTGGTTGATGTGCTGATTTTTTAGAGGACGTCTTACTTTGGATATGCCTTTAATAATTTTGGCATACCAGAATATGAAGATTTGGGTGGAGATGGTCATTTTACATTTCCAATGGTTGATATTTTGAAACTGCAATGTAGTCTCCTACCTTATCTTGTAATTATTCAGAGATGTATGTTTGCATCTATCATTACTATTTGTTTCTAGTCATGTGATTCTCGTTTCTATTAGTTGTTCTGAGTTACCAATTTTCACCTATCCCTCTGCTATCTGATTCTAATATTTCTTTTATAATGTTAAACAAATAACAAAATCAGCTAGTAATTTCCATTATCGCATTTTAATTGGTTTGATCTGACTTGAGATTTGACTTAGAATCTGTGGGGACTCCATTTCCAGCATTTGAGTGAAACAATTAGAGGAGGGATTGCGTATCCATTCGACAATCAATCCAACAAAGGGAGGATATGCAACAAAGCATGAGATTGCATATCCTCCCTTTGTTGTCACCTCCCTTTATTGGAGGGGATGTGAACATCTCCCTTTGTTATCTGGGTAAACTGTCTCCGCCTTCAATTAGGTTGCTTCACCTAGTATTATGTCTAAGCCCTGTCAAGATGGTACTTAACACATGTTGCAACTATGATTGGTTATGTTTTTCCTGAATTTTATTTCCACAGTTAATCCATGAGTCAGTATCTATGATACTGTTATATCTTGCATAGTTGCACTTAATACACTTATGCATATTTGATGTGTTATCATATTGTCATAATTGGTTGGTCTAAGCTCTTGAATTTTGGTACAATCATTCTCTTCTATGCAGATGGCCACACTTGCAACTTACTTTGGGCTTGGACAGCAAACACATAGGTATATTGTGCTCTCCGCCCCCCTCAATGTCTTATAAATATATCCCCATTTCCTCTTCAACAGTTCAACTTCCAGTATTTATTGCAGTTATGAATGCTTATTGAACTTTATGGCATCCATGGAGATGTATATATTAACGTATGTATGTATGTATGTATATATATATATATTAGGGCCCTTCTAATAAGGTCACCCTTATTTTCAGAAAATGCGGACGTTGTTGTCAGCCATTGGATCGTGTTTCCAATGGTCTGGATCTGTTGATGGTCATAAACTACACACACACACACAAAACTTCTTATAAGGGCGCCCTTACTGTATTAAAGTGAGGACACCCCTTTCCCGACCAATTTGCGATGATCCGAGTCGCTCAATGTGTTCAGAACGTGATTTTAAGGGTACCTGCGAGAAATCAAAAAAAAAAAAAAAAAAAGAGACCGGGAACTCGGGAAGGGCTTCATCTGAGCAGTTTTTGTTTGTTTTTTATTAAACGGTTCAAATAAAAACTGCTCGGATGAAGCCCTTTCTTGTTTTTTTTTTTTTTGCTGATTTCTTGTGAGTACACATAAAATCACGTTCTGAACACATTGAGCAGCTCAGATCATGGAAATTTGATCGGGAATGGGGAGAAAAGCGGATGTCCGCACTTTAATATGGTAAGGGCTCCCTTATAAGAAGCTATATATAGATATAGATATGTACCACGGATCAAGTGAGAGATCCCTTATTTTGTTAAAATGCGGACCTCCCATTTTCCGATCAAATTGCGATGATCCGAACCATTCAATGTGTTTAGATTATGATTTTAAGGGTCCCCTTAAGAAATCAGCAAAAAAAAAGACTGGGAAGTGCTTCATCCGAACAATTTTTATTGAACGGTTCAATGAAAAACTGCTTGAATGAAGCACTTTCCGGTCCTTTTTTTGCTGATTTCTCATAGGGACCCTTAAAATCACGTTCTGAACACATTGAACGGTTCGGATCATGGAAATTTGATCGGGAGAGGGGAGGTCCGCATTTTAACAAAATAAGAGATCCCTCATAGGATATGGACCGTAATATATATCGACTACTCCACTCCCCGAGTACCACATAAGCTTATACCTCATATGGCTCATTTCGGGAAATTCATGTTAGGCTAAAAAGCTAACAAAATACAAGCGGCACATTTGTATTAGCATTTAGATAGTGAACCTCAAATAATGGTTTGTACGATGTTTGTTCTGAGGGTAGTTATGGGCTTTTACTTGTATAGTCTTCAGGTTGACATTTGATTAATCTCTTTGTGATCATTTCTCAGGAGTTTAGATGATGTCCGGATGAATCTCGAAGTTCTCAAGTACTGTGCAACCGTTTTATTCTTGGTAAACTTACTTTTACAAGTTTTAAGTTCTCTGTTAAAGCTTGTAACGTAAAACGTCTGAGCCCCTTGTTTGGACGACTGCTCGCCATGTTTAATAGTAAGCACGGTTGGTTCATGGAGCTGTATTTGTTTAAGTGGTTATTTATCTAATCACCAAAATATCGTATATTCGTAGGAGTCAAGCCTCCCAGATGTATTCACGGAAAACAGTTGGGTTTCTCCAAATGCAGTTACAAGAAGTCGTAGTAATGGGAAAGTTTCTCCCGATGGGATGGTCAATGCACCCTCGTCAAGTGTCAAAATTGAAAATCTCCAGACTTCCTTTTCTGATCAGAGCAGAGATGGAAATCATCCAATACTCTCTCTTATGACTCCAAACACAGCAGAAAAGGTCCCTGATCGAGCTGAATCTAACATAGCCGGTCCAGACCCTTTTGACTTGGGCATAATGATTGAGGAAGTGGAGCGAGAATCGCTTCGATTGGATGAGACTGATGAAGAAGAATCTGGTTCAGAGTCCGAGTCTTCTACTGCAGCTGAATCCGAGGCCCCCTCTTGCTATGCTGCCTTTTTAAAGCCTGTTGAAGTTTCTACGCCTTCTATCCATGTATCTCTTGCCCCGTTTTATCGTGGAACTCAGAGAATACAAATATTGCACAAAGATATTACACTGCAGCTTCGTTGTAACCACTTGAAAGTGCGCTTTGGGATAAATAGAAAATTTGTTGATTTTGCTGGCCGGCCGCGCTTGAATTTTGTAGTGGATGCAACTCCAGACCTTTGCGAGGTTTTGGATGCATGCGATAAGCTTGCACAGAGACTGTCTTTGGATTCTGGTAGCAGCTCTGAGTGGAGGCCTGTATTGACCAAAAAGGCTGGATTCTCTAATTCTCCCACCATGCGATTACAGTAAGTTTGTCTTTCTTTTGCTCCATCTATACCAGGAAGTAATACTTTAATGTGCTAGTACAGTAACTACAATATCTTTTTAGTGTTTATGAAACTTGAAATGTCAAGAGATTTGCTTTAGTTGCTTCTCAATTTGAACATATATGGATTGTCTTTTTTGTTGTACCAATTTTCCATTTTCCGTTGTATGATAAGGCAGAAAAATAGAGCACTCATTTCAATTTTCTAGGAGGCTGACATATTTTCTGAAACTCTTGCTGATGAGTAATCTCCCTCTGTGATTTTTAGTTTCTACGTTTTTTGGGTTATCTTTTATGAGGGGTAAGCATTTTCCTTGGTACTTGTTTGTAACTCAGGGTGTCTGGGCCAAGACTTGAGTATATTTTTTTGTGTATCAGTTCCATGGTTTAATAGCAAAAAAAAAAAAACAAGTCTATAATGTGCTTTATCTGTTTTTCTTTTTGAGAACGGGAAAATGTGATGGATTTCAGAATGTTCCGCCAGCTTTGAGTTGGAAAAGGAGTAATGGTTCAAATAACCGTTCATTCTATCTCTTTGCAAGCAAATGAAGCACCATTACAGGCTAATGACAACTTACAAGACTTTCATACTTTCTGTTACTGATAGTTCACCCTTTTTCTCTGCAATTTATTCAGAATACCTACGGTTGCAGCTGGAAATGTAGCCAGATGGGTCACGGAGATATACGAGAAAGAATCTTCCACTACCCCGCAAAGGCTTGTGTTCAGCAGATTTGATGTTGAAGAACTTGATACCTTGTTAACCCCGGGAACTTTTGTGGACGCGTACCTCTCCTTGGACCCGTATGATTATCAGCAGAATGCTGGCATTCGGTTAGTGGCAAAAAAATTGATCGTACATACTAACTGATCGGTCATCCACCAAGCCATGTACTAATTTGTTTTAGGAATTCATCTTTTGTGTTCGTTAGGGCCAATAGAATGCAGGTGAAAGCTGTAACTGGTAACAAGTAACTTATTCATACCATCTGTATTATTATCCATGTAATTATATGTAGAACTGTATTTGAGACAAACCACCTGTTTCTAAACTTGTAGTAGTGTCTTTTGTAAGCTTTATGATCGTGCTGAAATCAGGCTTGTCAATGCAAAAAGGGTTCTAGTAATTGGAAGTTGGCACTTCGACTGAGTTTGAGTCCGAATTCTGCCAGGGACGTTGGCTTTGATTGTCTGGTCATTCTGGAGTTGAGTTCATGAGGATGTCATATGTCATAAAAGTATAATACAGTCTTGACCTTTTGCAATAGCATACCCATGCAGATGCAATAACGTAAGCGATGCTTTTCGATTTCAATTGCTTACTTTACGATCTTAAAGAATAATCGTGGTTTTGAACATTTAAATGGTTCTTTAAAGTGCTTTATTTCATGTTTGGCGGGTGATGTGTTTAATCTAACGAGTGCATAAAAGCGAAACGGTTGATAATCCTCTACTATGACCTTTGTCCTCTTTTTTCTTTTAAGCAAGTGCGTTTTCGTCCTTGAACCTGAAGGAATCATGGAATTCAACCGATGCACGCAAAAACTGCGTGAGCTATGTTTTTGCTTCGGTTCCTACGAGAGGTAGCATTACATCATTCCCCTTCCCGAAATACTCTCATCTTCAAACAAATCTTGACACTGGATATTTTTCGGGTCACCACAATTAACCGGCTCCGTCTATGTCTGCCCTCCGCCAGCATTACTGCCATGAAATATGAAAGAACTTGTGGTTAATCGAACACCTTTCAAGTTTCATCTACTAGGAATAACATAGGTTTTCTTTTTATAGAAAAAAAGAAAAGAAAAGAAGAAGATGTACCTGTACCTACATGCGAAATTCCTTTTCTAGTCTTCTTTAATCAGTTGTGAAATAACAAAATACTACATTCATACAAATACTACATGACGAAAACATAAGCTGTGAGAATGTCATGGATAAAAACTACTAAGTGGATTTACGACTAATATTTAATTTACTTAAAAATTGGTTTCTGATACTGTAATTTATACTCAAGTCAATGCAAGTACTCTCTTCTTCTCATTCCGTTTGTCCATTTTCGATGATAATGCCAGTTTTCAATCACTTATATTATTTAGGAAAAAAAACCGAAATGGTCCATGTAGTTAAATATTTGTGTCAATTTCGTCCCTGTAGTTGTAATTGGCTCAATTTATACTCTGTACTTTTCATTTTGTTCCAATTGCTAACTGTCGTTAGTCCGCCGTTAGTCCTTTTAAATAAAGACAAAAATAAACCAATAAAGACAAAACTAAGCCAATAAGCCAATTTTTTTGTATTTATTCAAAAAAATTGGATTTCGATGGTAATTTTTTACTTTTTAGCTTCCTCTCGTCATAACGAAATAATAATCCCGAAAAAATTAACAAAAAAACTAATAAATGCGAAAAAAATAGAATAAGGACAAAAAAATAAGCCACTTGGTTTATTTAGCCGAACAACCCCTGAGTTTATGTAATATTCTGACTTTTGGACATAGTTCTTTATCATGTTGTGACTTTTGGATCTATGTCATGTTGTGACTTTTGGACATGGTTCTATATGTATTTTCAGTACTATGCAGAAAATAGGCATCTCAGTATTTGTCCACAAGTTGAACAGGTAGACAATACCAATGGTTATGTTGCCTCATGGCTGATAATGAAAATGCTGAATTAGATGGCAACTTTTTGTAGAAAACTATAACCAAATTTCTTCTCAGGTGCCTCCTTATCAATGGAGAATGGAAGAATGAGCTGTGTTTTGGTTCAGAGGTATATTAGGTAAGCCTGTGCAAAAAATCCGTCCACCCGCGACCCGACCCGACCCGACCCGAAGGGTCCCGGGTGAGGTCGAACATGTGCTCTGGACAGGCACGTGTTCATTTTCTATTAAAAATCAGATTTTGGTTCGGGGTCCGTGTCACGCCCTCGATTTTCAACATAATTAAATAATACATTTCAATAAAAGAGAAACTTCGCATATCATATACGTTACCCAAAAGAGTTTCCCACCTGTTTAATTTACAAACAAGTCCTTAAGTTTAGATAATTACAACTTTAGTCAAAAGAAAATTCAATAGTAATTATTTACAAAACCATCTTTAACGAATTCAGATCTTCATAAAAATGACGAAATAACCAGTGATGTCAGCTTCCAAAAGTCTTTTACTGTCAAGCACACAAGGCATGCAATCTATTGCCCGGCATCAGAACCTGAAAAGAAAGATTTGGTTGAGCTACTCTAGCCCAGTAAAGAATTCTAAACTCAAGCTATATGTAATTTGAATGAATCATACACCGAGAATGAATGAATATGGACAGATACGCCTATAGTACAAGTGACTACCAACAAGCTGCAAATTATCGCCTAAGAGTCCTAGACTTCACATCAATGTCACTAGCCATTTACTTCTTTAACTAGTTATATTATCAAACTCAAGTCATTCCACATTTGTTTATAATCAAATCAAAACATTTTATCATTCTACATACGGTAGTACAATCTTTCTCGTGTCCGCTTTCACCTTCATTAAATCCCTATATTGTAAACCTTTCTTTTTCTTTAATCCGGTATTTCCCATCAATAATCACTAGGGTCACCTCGGGTCTAGTTCCCTCGAGCGCAGGGTCACCCCCGAGTCTTTTCCCTTAATAATAATAATCAGGTGGGGTCACCTTGGGTCTAGTTCCCTCGAGCGCAGGGTCACCCCAAGTCTTTTCCTCCAATAATATGAATCAGTTGGGTCACCTCGGGTCTAGTTCCCTCGAGCGCAGGGTCACCCCGAGTCTTTTCCCTCAATAACGACCACTTGGGTCACCTTTCACACTTTTTCACAATCGACATCATTTCATAATCATTTTCATCATCCCTTTGATGGTTATACCACTGAAATTTAATTAATCATTACGCAACTCCACAAATGTACACATTTATGCCTCCTCTTGTGTTTACATACCCGCATCTTACATGACGTACTAAGTCCATACATAAATTCCTACAATACTCTGTCCATTAGTTATTCACTTTCATTCTGCTTCCCATTTCACAAACATCCATTCATTCAATTAAATCCAAAGACCATTTAATCAATCGCATGGTATTATAAGACCAACAAACAAGTCCTACCGGTAGAACTTGACCTACCGGTAGGTGACAAGTCCCTACCGGTAGAAACTGAAAACAGAAAGGCCAACATTCGAATTCATGCCTGACCTACCGGTAGAGATTTGATACGTTTCAAATTCGTACTTGACAATTCGTGCTTGACCTACCGGTAGGCAAGGAATTCCTACCGGTAGAGATTTGATACATTGAGCAGCTTTTGAGCTGCTGCTATACGTTTGAGCTGGTTGACGAAATTTCTCAATCATTCTATCGGTAGGTGAAAAGTTCCTACCGGTAGGGAGAGTTACTTACAGACGATTTCACCAGATTTCGACAGAAAATTTCAAGTTTCGATCTAATCTCAATGACAACCAATACCAACTCGAATAAGGCATAAAAACACTCAAATAACATATAAAGTGAAGTAGAATTCCTTACCTCGAAGTCGGAGCCCAAAACCTAAGAAATTACAAGCCCTAGCTTTCCGAAAACCTTGTTCCAACCGGAATACAACTTCTCCGAGCTCGAACCAGTGCAATACGGACCACAATACACGAGTAGAATATGGAATGGAGGTTATTTGTTGCGGGTTTTGAATTTGGAGGTGAGTTTTTGAGAGATGAGAGGGAGAGAGAGAGAGAGAATGGGATGGGGTTTATGGGAATTAATTTTCCCTGGCACACACACTTATACACACATGCACCTTATCACGCTAACACCCACATATTTCAAACTCTTTCACATTGACCCACAACTACAATCTTCACACTTAACCATTTTTGTACACTTATAAAATGTTAAAATTTAGAAGAAATTTTCGGATCTCTACAGTCCGGGTTGATGCGTTTCTTACCCGACCCGACCAATTCATAAAGATTAATTCAGTTTTTGGTTAGATCTGACATGACGTAAAGAATCGGGCTCGCGGATGGTTCTTACCCCTTTTCAGTTTGGTTTGTGGGCCTAAAACATTTGTTACCCGCCATGTCGGGTCGGGGGTCAAACCCGACCGCCCGACCCGTTCTCACCCCTAAATTATTAGGGCAAGAGGGGAATGAGAGAATTACTGTTTTAACCCCAAAAAGGGGCCATTTGATTTTACTGTTAACAGGACTAACGGTAGTTAGTAATTGGACCAAGTTGAAACAAAATAGAAAGTACATAGTGTAAATCGAGCCAATTATAACTACAGGGACAAGGTTGACACAAACACTTAACTATAGGGATCATTTCAGTTTTTTTCCCTATTATTTAATTTGGATCTCAAAAAATATGCAATATGAATCTTAATTGATAGTTCTCAATTAGTTATATTATATTTTGCACAAGTGTATGAAGTGGTAGTTCAATGGTATACACCATGTACGCTCATACAATTTGATCGATATGATGTTCAAATCTCACTAAGGCCCCGTTCTGTTAAGGTTTTATTTTTTAAGTATTTATTTTTTGCTTTACGAGACATATCATTCTCTCATGATACATCACATTTAATTCAAAAAAATAAGTACTTATTTGAACAACACCCTAACTACGATTAATAACACTGACTTAATCCGAGCCAAAAAAAAAAAAAAAAACTTTTGCACGACATACCTACTCGACGGTGTCTTATTGGCAACATTTGGCAGCGGGGGTCGAATTGGGCCCTCCCTCCCTGTCTTGAACAAAATACACGGTGGCCGCCTGGCTGGTGTTGTCGAGGCTATGTGGCCCATGGGGTATGCCGGGAATCACTGCGTAACTTTCTCTGATAGTGAAAAACTCATTTTGGCTGGCTGGGGACTGGTGCCGTCTACTGGTCTTCGATTGTACAAGTAAAAACATTGACCGCAGCCAGTGATGTAGTAGTAGGAGTAGTAGGTGCAGTGCATAACTTGGGGAGTATTCAAGACCAAATGAAAAAACAATACTGTGTCTGTAGTATGGGTCAAGATCTACTACTGTATCTTTTGGGCACATGATCAAGCACATGGGGAGAGATGATCTCCCAATTAATGCACACGCATTATTTTCTCAAGTAGAAAATAGGGGTACCAGAAAAGTTGTTTTGGTTTTTAATTTTGGTTATAACCGGTAGGAGAATATAAGCAACTAAATTATACTCCGTTAGCAAGTGGAATAGAGTGTAGTGCAGTTGATACATCTCTTATACTTACATGCGCATGAATAAGATTCGATTCCTGTAAGCACCCCTCCCCAAACCCCTTAAAATAGAATAGATTAAGTTTAACGAATGAAAAAAAAAAGAAAGAAGGAAAGAATTATAAGTACTCTGTTAAACTAAACACAAGCCCATAAGTACATGTTCAACTGATAACCCATTAAGGGGCAAATAGGCAAACGATAATTCCATATTCTTAAGAAGAAAGAATCAATATTTGCTTTTGATCGCGGAATTATTTTGAACCCTAGGGCACGGTCGACCACCAAGATATTTTTTGAAAAGATTACAAAATGTGAATTAAGAATGAAGAATAGTGGAGATAGATTAATGAGAGGTCAAGATGGTAAATGGGATTGTAAATAGTACTCTGAGTAGTTTTACATTCATTAATTTCTAAAAAGATATTGCAGTATTATTTTTTACCTGCCGATCAAAAAAAAAAGTAGTTATTTTTTACCGTGACTATCATGGGATGATCCCTCATGATATTTTCACATGATGCAATATGGGATTTATAGTTCTATTTCACCGTTCTCATTTAGTATGTTTCAATGTGTTTAACTGTAAGGGTGAAATCTTTTTTCTTTTATCTTGTTGCAGGAGTGAGATCTATTATCTCGCTCATTTTCGTGACTAAAACTGAGATAAAAAATATTAAGCACAACTTTTTATCTTAACTTTGAACTTAAACTGAGATAGAAAATATAGCACTACTTTTTATGACGCTTTCATTGAAACTGTGATATTTGTGAACCTTCTTAGTGTGGCTTTTATCTATTATTGTAGTAGTGCATGCAAAAAATTAGGCCAATCCACTATCTGTGAAGACTTATTATTATAATTATTATGTTTTGAATAGCAGAAACTACAGTTGTATAGAAAAATCAATAAATACTTAGTTGAATCACATAATTATAGAGAAACATAAATGGTCAGAGTTTGACAGTGTTCAGATCATCAGTTGAACTCGTGATCTGTCTCATTTTACGTTATATGAGAATCATCACATGAGAGGATTTTGATTCCGTATCTATACCTCAAGGCTCAAACGCGAGGTACGCTTAATTTCCATAAGTTCTTTTTTACAAAGGAAAACAAAAAGTCCCTAAAATACTGTCATGTTTCGCTAAAATTCTTATTTTTTAAGTATTTATTTCTCGTTTTATGAGACATGTCATTCCTTTACAGTACATCATCTTTAATTAAAAAAATAAGTACTTATTTTTAGTTAGCAGGGCCTTGTGCTTTACCATTTTCTCAAAAGTAGGCTAATTATACAAGAGGATGGTGTTGTGCAGGGATGCACATCCAAACTGTTGATTTAGGTAATCAACGGCTAAGATAACTAAAGAATTGAACGGTTGAGATTACACATAGCACTATATAATTTGAACCGTCAATTGTAAAAATCAACGGTCCAGATGCGTAGCAACCCCCTAGTGTTTGCAAGGCTGTAATCCCCCTCCCGAATTTGTGAATCACAGATAGCAAATCATACATTTAACACGACCAAAAAAAAAACCACGTCCCTGTCGAAGTAGTAGTTAGTGCCGCGGCCGGCAATTCGATCTCTTCTTCACTTTCACATTCTTTTTACTGTACAAACAAACGCGTTTAATATGGCCAGACGTACAAACAAACAAACAACAAATAACCCAATAAACAAACAAGAGAATTCTCCATCCCACACTTTCACATCCCCCGTCGGTGCCTCTTTCTCTCCTCCCCCTCTCTCTCTCTCCCCCAAGGCGGCTATTACCTGGCTCGGACTAGGGTTTTGCATTTCCCCCATTGTAGACATAGTTAGAGATAAAGGGAGAGTGAGTGAGCGTTTGTAGGGTGGGGGAAATAAAAGGAATGGGCCAAGATACAGTAAAACGAGGCGGCGCCGGCGGAGCACTCCCGACGACGGCCGCCGCAAGACCCACGTCCAGAGCCTCCATCCTACCGCGCGGCCGCCAGCAGATCCAACGCACCTTCAACAACATCAAGATCACCATCCTCTGCGGCTTCGTCACCATCCTCGTCCTCCGCGGCTACATCGGCCTCAACCTCGGCACCACCGAGGCCGACGCCGTCAACCAGAACCTCATCGAAGAAACCAACCGCCTTCTCGCCGAGATCCGCTCCGACCGCGACGACGACGAGGAGGATAACATCATCTCATCCTCCCCCCGCCTCAACACCACCACCACCGCCATCACCAACCCGAACAATAACAACTATACTCTCGGTCCCAAAATCACCACTTGGGACAGCGACCGCAAGATCTGGCTCGAACGCAACCCTCAATTCCCCGCCACCATCAACGGCAAACCTAGAGTTTTACTTGTCACGGGGTCCCCCCCCAACCCCTGTGACAATGCAATTGGGGATCACTACCTCTTGAAATCAATTAAAAACAAGATTGATTACTGCAGGTTACACGGGATCGAGATCGTTTACAACATGGCTCATCTGGATAAAGAGTTGGCTGGGTATTGGGCGAAACTGCCCTTGATTCGTAAGCTCATGTTGTCTCACCCGGAAGTGGAGTGGGTTTGGTGGATGGACAGCGATGCGCTGTTTACTGATATGGTGTTCGAGGTTCCGTTGGGTAAGTACGATGGGTACAATATGGTGATACATGGGTACGATAACTTGTTGGAGCAGAAGGCTTGGGTTGCTCTGAACACCGGGAGCTTCTTGTTCAGGAACTGCCAGTGGTCGTTGGATTTGTTGGACGCGTGGGCGCCGATGGGGCCCAGGGGTCCGGTCCGCGAAGAGGCCGGGAGGGTTATGACGGCGTATCTGAAAGGGAGGCCCGCTTTTGAGGCCGACGATCAGTCGGCGTTGATATACTTGTTGCTTTCGCAGAAGGATAAGTGGATGGACAAGGTGTTTGTGGAGAACACTTACTATTTGCACGGGTACTGGGCTGGGCTGGTGGACCGGTTCGAGGAGATGATCGAGAAGTACAAACCAGGGTTTGGCGATGAGAGGTGGCCATTTGTGACGCATTTTGTGGGGTGTAAGCCTTGTGGGAGTTACGGGGATTACCCGGTGGAGAGGTGTTTGAGTAGTATGGAGAGGGCTTTTAATTTTGCGGATAATCAGATTGTTGAGTTGTATGGATTTAGACATAGAGGATTGTCGAGCCCAAAGATTAAGAGGATCAGGAATGACACTGCTACTCCTCTGGAGTTTGTAAATCAGTTTAATATTCGGCGTCAAGCGCACGGGAGCAGGGAATTGTAGTGCTATAGCTGGTATACCATCTTCCATGGGTGATAACCTATAGGTAATGTGGTTTTCAGCAGAATTGAGCTATATCCTTGTTAACAGTTCAAAACTTAGTTTTATGTTCATTTTAGTGTTGCCTAGTATTGCAATCATAACACGGGATTAGAATCATGGTGTTGACTTGTGAGTTGTTATGTTGTGGACTCAAATGAAATTGATAGTACACAAAGTATAATATTATTTTGTTTTCTAATTCAAGCTATCATTGGTCAATGATTTTTCCCTGTTATCTATGGACTATGATAAGAAGGATTTGGTCTAGATTTGTTGTGCATACAAGTGGAGGCTGTGGAGCCAATCTGTTGGTGATCTCATAGAGATGCTTAAAAAAATAGGTGAAATCTAGCTGGCTTATTCATCGATGTTGGACTCTCAATATACAAAGGACAGTTTAAGTCAACATCTGGACATAGAACCTGATTTTTGCGATTATTATGTTATGCATGCGGGGTTCTCAACTTGCCTGGTTATTTTGCATATTCTCAATCTCATGCGAAGATGATCACCTGGTATGATAGTTTGAGGCAAAAATTGATACGTTAAACGGAGTCACAAAGGTTATGCTGTTTTGTTTACCGGAATGTAGTGGTTGTTGATTCTGTTATGCTGTTTTGTTATTAGAATGTAGATGGTCTCCACTATAAGTTGATTCTAAAAGCGATTTCCGAATGGAGAACACCCTTTGATGGATTGTTGCGTTTACTGACTTCCATGGTGTTGTCCTTTAAACGCTTGATATATTTGCTTGATATATTTGTCATTATGCAGACAGATTTGGAATCGTGACATAACATCTTTTATAAGGTGGAGTTATACTATATTCTATAGAACATTTGCTATGCAATTCTGAATCTCCTGATAGTTGAATATCGTTCTAAATATTTCGTTTAATGGTTAAATCAACAAGACAACATGTAATGCTTATAAAGTATACTAGAAGGGTATCAACTATATTGACTATTCTCTTTGAACGTCTTCTTGTGTTATGCTGATTCATGATCCAAGATTCTGGAACTAAGTTGTTAGCTTAAGCATCAGCATTCATTGTTTGAATGACATGAGGGGTAATTTGATGATTTTGGTTTCTTCAATTCGGCTTCCATCCCTTCCCCCAACCCGTAAAAAACCTGCAATTCCTGTATCATCATCAAAATTCTCTTAAGATTCATCGAAGACTGGAGGATAGAGAATTAGAAAGGGGAGAAACTTTGAGTGACTAGGTGTCTTGAATCCCGAGAGAGAGTAGCTATGACGACACGTTTTAGATAATATTTATGTATTGATTTATATGATCAAAAAAGGTTTTAATTCTAAATGTGTGGTGGTATATATACCTTAAATCTTATTCATCACATCATTCACAAAAGTATTCCAACAAAAAGTGTTTCATAATCTAGTTCTTTATAATCAACACACCATCACATGTCTCACGAAGAGGAAAGGTTTTCTAAGCTTTAACAAGAGTCTTTTAACAATTTCGTTTAGAACCTCCGATGGATCTTGTGAGTGTCCTGAGAGTGTCTGGAGTAGTTTCTAGAGTGTCCCTGGAATGTTCGAACCAAAAACGTTGAAAACAAGTAGGACACTTTGGATTTGAGTGTCGGACACGTGTCCTGTGAGTATGTGTGTCTGAAAAGTTTCCGATATGGCCCAAGAAGTGTCCGTGATACATAGGTGCCTAGAGTACGAGGGGGGAAAGATCATGGCTGTAGCCCTCAAACAAACCTGGAGGTTCTACATTTTGGCTTTCTTCCTTCAATTGAGAGAATTGAGTCCTATTTATGAAGTTTTAAAAGTAACCCAAGACATCACTTCAGGCCATCTCTGTAGAAGCATATGGCATCATTCTTGGATTAGAATTAGCTGAAATGTTATGATTGTCAACCAACTCATCCAACTTTGGAGCTGTCTTATTTATTTATTTATTTATTTGATCCGTACTTTGGAGCTGTCAAAACACTGGAATTCTCATTGTATGTATGGTTTCTTGCAGATTATACAGACTGTTTCCACAAGAGAAGTAGACCCTGGACCCTGGTTCAAAAGTGAACTGGACCCTGGTTCAAAAGTGTTATCAAGTATCAAGAGTTGACTTGGAGTCCTTGAATTGCCAATTCCAGGAGCTTGTGGACACCCCATTGTTTTTGCTGTAGCAGATGAAAGTCTTTTCTTTCTTTCTTTTTTCACACTGCTTCTTTCTTGCGGTTTTCTCACCTTCAAAATAGATGACAGAATTATGAGCTGTACCCAGACAGGAGAGGGTTGGGGTAGGAATCCCTACAGTATTTGGCAGCAGGAAAAATAAAAATTCAATGATGTTGTCATCAATATAGTCTAAACCCTGAAAAGTGAACGCATGGGAATGTACAACTGGAATTCAGTGTTTCTTAATTCTTTATTTTTATGAGGAAAATCCTGGCTGTCGACACTTGGAACATGGTGGAGTTCAACCTTGACAATACTTTTATCTTCATGGCCCTTATTTTCAGCAGTACTGTATTAGGCACCAACTGGTGGAAGATTATGCCCGTCCTCTGGAGTGACAATTCCAGCCATTCTGAAGTACTAATGAGTAGTAGTAACATTTAGAATTGAAAGAAAGAATTAAACTAGACATTGTTTGCATCGATTAGCTATAACCTAGGAAACGTTAACACACTTCTTGAGTTGGTGAGATCGAGATGATGGTAACAATGCAAGTTTTTTTTTTTAATGAAGCATCGGCTGGATTCCCCGTGCAATCCTATTTTGTTGGTGTGCACTATGTAGTCATGAAAATAATGTTACTAAAATTCTTCTCCTAAAAAAGTTTTTTTCAATAATTGCATGCCAAAGTTAGCCTTCACTTATAGATTTAGGGGAGATTCCTTCGTGACCCTTCCTGCAACACAAAAATTTCGAGCCGGTGGAAAACAAAACAATTTAGTGATTTATGAAAATATAGGATTACAATATTTGGTTTAATTTTTAATTAAATAAAATAAATCCTTCTCTTTGAATGTGAAGTCGAGGGCTTGATACTTGATCCCGAATTAACCAACGAAGTCTTCTTGGATATCTGTTATGAAGATGGTGAGACTTGAAGAACCTTAGTAGTTAACCTGCTAACCATTAGCCTGACTACGTAGCTCAAATGGTTAATCTCAGGTTATACAGTAGCTTGATGTGTTCCCTTGTATATTGCGCTACCTTTTGTTTGTCCATTGATGAGGGACTTTGGGGTCTAACAATCCCCCTACCTTATGATGCAAGGTTCTCAATGCATTGGCCCAACAACCTTTCTCCTCCTGGTGGTCATGTTGTAGCACTTAGCTGTGTATAACACATCATCATGCTTATACCACACACTAGAGGTGGCCCCCACCACGTAGACCATGATTGTGCTCTGATACCAATTATAAAGACCCATGCCAGCTAACTTGCTAACCGCCTACCCATATGGCTCAAAAGATTTAGAGCAGTGCTACTGGTACAGCAGCTGCTGTACAGATTCCCTTTGCGTCCGCCTCGGGTCTCGCAAAGATGATCGGAACCGCTCATTTTGTTCAAAATACGTCGTTTAAGGTTCCTGAAAAAAATCACCTCAATCCGCTCATTTTGAAGCAAAGTTGGATGATTCGTAAACACCCTTCCCGATATCGGATTGAGGTGATTTTTTTCAGGGACCTTAAACGACGTATTTTGAACAAAATGAGCGGTTCCGATCATCTTTGCGGGACCCGAGGCGGACGCAAAGGGAATCTGTACAGGCTGCTGTACCAGTAGCATTTTTGAAAGATTTAATATCAAATTATGTAGTAGCTCAATACATTTTCTTACATATTAAACTCCTTTTCTTTGTCCATTGACTTTGGGGTCTCACAGCAGTAAGTACTTATGTACATATATTGTGGATGTTTATGAAAAATTTTAGGAGCAGATTTTTAGACTTTAACTTTAAAAAGCAATTGTACGTGTTTGTCAAAAATTCTTATATGGATTTCTAGAAGCTGAAAATAGGAAATGAAATCTGATTCTAAAGATGTTGGGTTTGAGGTGCTTTTCGCATCAAATTTTATGTTATAAGTACTCTGGAATAGGAGTATGGACCGGATTGATTGGATTTTATAGTAAACCAAAAATTGAACTGACACCTACGGGTTATGAGTTCAGAGAACCAACCCAGCCCAAAAAATTTATAGATCTGTTAAGTTACGAGTATAGTGTGCTATTAGTTTATAATTAATCTCTTATTTAAATAGATTAGTAGATAAGGGTGTAGTATGTATTTATTCCTTTACTCTTGTATAACTGAATGTAATGAGAAAACAACCATAACTTTTTGGGTCTCAATCTATTGTCTACTTTCACATGGTATCAGAGCAATGGCGATATACCTTGGTGACCTAGATCTTCTGATTCAAACCCATTTTGTGCTGATTGGAAGGTCGTAGATCTCTACCTAGCCATTTTCGTTCAAAGATAGAATAATTTAAATGCAATGCAAATAAAGGAGAGCAACTTGGATTAAGTATTCTTACAAACACCTTGAATGTAATATACAAATCTCACAGTCCCGATTCCTGAATGCCTAAAAAATTAGAAGGTATAGTTACTGGAATAAAAAATAATTAAAAGAAAGAAAAAGAACTTGACATAGAGAGAATACCTAGAATAAAAAAAAAGAATGAATAAAGTTCGGTAGAAGGGTTTCTTCCACTTTTGGACTACCGAATAAGGTGGCGGTTATCTGTTGTGCGCGAGAGGGAGACGAAGAAGGGGAGAGAGAGGAGGAAACCAAAAGGCGAGGGTGGGAAGGAGAGAGGCCGGCCTTTGAATTTTGGGTGAGGTAGAAATATGTTTGGGAGAGAGAGAGAGAGAGGACTACTTTAGAGAGAAAATGTAAAGAAAGAAGACCAAATGTAGGTTCTGTTTCACATTACCTGGTGTTCAAAAAAAAAAACGCGGGTTTCAAATTTTGAAAACCAAATCTAAATTTTATCCAAATGCCATATGACCAAACTCTACAGAATTGCCCTAAATCAGTTTGAGATTTACCGAATTGCCATCTTTGTTCTCAGCCCTTAGATTTATGTGGGGATAAATTTCAACCCTTGATTTATGTATATAGGTTTAAATAATGAGCTCCCTTATTATATAGATACATACATGCATATTGTTACTTACATATGCACATACTTGTTCGGAGCGGTTTGGAACCGGAACCGTTAATATAAGTTCACAGACCAAACCATTTAACTTGATTTTTTATTTTTAAATCCAAAACCAAACCACATGACTAAAAAAGCGGAACCAAAACAATCAGTTTGACGATTTTTTTGCTCACCTCTATTCTGAAAGCTAATTTTCATCTTTTTGTAGTAAACAATAGCAGCTTTTAGCACAACTTAATAATAATCACACAGCTATAGTAAATAAGTTTATATGCTTCTATAAAAATATAAAATCTTTAATCTACAAAAGAATCTCAAGCTTTTATAAATATTTGTATCCGTATTTGTCATAAACACTCTCAGATATCATACACATGTGGATGCAGTTTTAATCCTCAAATTATAAATAATTTCTCCATGTAACTTGTAGTTATATTCTCAGAAATTACCAAAAATTTATGGTATATTTTGACATTATAATTTTTTTCTCTATGGTATATTTTGACATTACAATTTCTTAAACTTTTTGCATGTTTCTTAGCAAATTCTCTTAAACAGGGGTTTCACGAGAATGTCGGGGGAATTCCTCAGTTTCTCATTTGTATATTGAGAATTTCTCAATTTTACTTGTTCTGGGAATTTCTAATTTATCTTATCTTCAATGATGAAACTGCAAAAATATTGCCGGAATAATCTTCTGTATTCTCAAATTTTAAATTGAGAATTTCTCAATCTTACGAAAATTTATCGATTTGAAGATATTTCTATCTGACATCATGGTTGAGACGTCTAATTCTCTGGCAGATCCTCAACCAAGATTGGTAAGTACGGACGGACCATGGAATTGTTGCATTGCGATATATTTTCGGTATAGAATGAGAATTTTGCATATGGATTGGATATACCATGAGTGTTCTCTTTTCTTTATTATATATCTACAAAATCGGCCAAAAAAACTGGGTTATATACAACACAAAGATCAGAAAACAAAAAAGCCCGCATACAACAAAAAGGCCCGAATACAAGGGGGCGGAGAAAAACACCACCAAGCCGGAAGACTCCGGGAAGATGCTTTCTCATTGCCATATAGGCCACTGCATCTGCCAACTTGTTTGCAGCACGGCAAATCCACTTCAAACGGTAACCACTTTGCCTCCGGAATACTATGAGTGTGACGGCGAAGTACCAAAAAAACAAAAGAAGAAATCCTATTTCATGGCCTAACACACTTATCAAACATGGCCTACACAAAGTGGATGAATACAGACCACCAGGTTCAAGTAAAGCAAATTGTACATAAATGAATTTGGCTAAGGTGAATACAAAGCAGATCAGTTGAAAAGGAAAAAAACAAAAAAAGCAGAAACGTATTTTAAACATCATGTCACCGTAGATGGAGGACATACTAACAGTCACTTAACCAGGTCTGCATGCTACAACGCACAACGCTCTTTTTAACAGCATAAGGTTGGCCTGGAAAAAAAGATGTTTTTTCACTTGGTCACTCCTCCGGTCCCAGGCAACGGACCCACATGAAGGGCTAGCAGTAAATGATTCATTTGCGCAATTTGATGCAAGAGTTGACTAATTTTCTGCAAATGAGCACGGCAAAGGTGAGGACTGTTGAGGGTAGCAAAGGAACAAAGAGGATTGTTAACGTAAACGGAGAAATGTATAGCAATGCGCACAGAGACTTGAACAAGTAGCACAATTGGGCAACTTATGGACCAATCAATAGTTGTAGCGACAAAAGTAGGAAGTTGGATATGTAAAACAAGCTATCGAAATTGCACATAAGAAATGGCTACAAGTAACTCATTTGTTGCATTCCGTTTCTAGAATAGGATAACAAACATTTTCACCTTCCTTTCCAATATCTCCAAAACAAGGTTTCAGCCAAGAACATATCCCCCTTGCTGTTTGCATCCACTCAGTTCGGTAATTTCTAAGTTGTTTCTTTTAGGGCATGAAGCAGGTCTCCGGACTACCCATTCAAGAGCGAAATCTAACAATATTGTTGAAAGCTCCAAACTCACAATCGACTTCAAATTCTTGTAGAATAGTTACCATGTGAAAACACTTAACACCCAGACGGAGGCTCATAAGCTCTTGGAATCTTGTTTTCAATCGACAAGAAGGATGATTTCTAGGGACACAAAATACCTCATCGTATTCCGTGCAGAAGCATATTGGCAAGCTAAGCATATTCTTTGAATGCAATCACTTAAAGAAGCCTCAGTCTTTTGGGCTATTGGCTAGGCTAGTACTAAATAAATTTGAATTGCTTTCTTTGGCTCAAAATATGACTACGGTGGGAAAAGTTGCAGACATTGCGTCTAAATAAACCATCAATATCTCTACCAAGCTCATAAACAGCATGGTCCACGAGTTTATGCCAAAACCATCAGAAGTAAAAGTCCTAGTGTTTAGATTTTCAAATAACTAATCAGCATTTATGCCAAACTCCCACCTTAATATTTTTCTTTTGAGAAGAACTTATTCACGGAAGAACTTATTCACGGAGGAGCCGTGAAGAAGTTTTAAGTCGCTCAATCTCAACCGTCCAAAAGTGTTTTAGACGATCCGAATTAAAAATAATCTATTAACAGTAATAATACATGCGCGGAGCCGTAAATAACTTATTCCCGGCGGAGTGTAAGTTTGTGCTCAGCACTGAAACTGTCTGTCATAGTGCATTAAATTTTCTTGTAAGCTGCAAAATGCAACCTCAATGGATTGTAATTTACACCACTTTGTAAGTTGTAAAGTCCGTATTTGAAATTTTTTCCCCAATCAGTTTAAACAGAACCAACAGACATTTTCACAAACACTTGAAATGTAACATCAGTAGAGAACTAACCTCATCTTTCTCCTTAATAACACGTATCATCTGATCCCTACTCTCTCTCCTAACTCGCGAATCCCGTCTCCTCCGCCGGACCACCGCGAACAACCACCAAACCAGCATCGCCGCCACCACCCGGGCGGTACAACCAACTGACCAATTTACCCCTCCAAACCCAGCAAAATTACAGAGTGAGGAAGCAATGCAAGTAACCCTAGACCGCAACAGCTCAAACCCAACACCCACCCACCTCGCCACCTCACCTCCTCCACCCGACCCAGTACCCGCCGCCCGCTGTGGGACCCACAACAACCCGTTCTCCTCGCCCGACGAACAAGGCGAGTTATGTACTTGTTGATTAGTATTATTATCGGGGTGATTGGGAAGTGAGGGAGAGGGTTTGTGGGGGGAGGAGAGGTGGAGGCCCTCGTGGTTGATGGGAGGAAAGACGACGTCGCTGGTGAAGTGGGTGTGTTTTGTGGGGGAAATTGAGCATGATTTGAATTGGGTGTGGGAATCTGAGAGGGATCGATGGTGGGTTTGCAGTGACGAGGGGAGATGACGAGGGGAGTGGATTGGGTCCCAAAATCTTTTAGCTTCTGACTCTTGCTGCTCTTCTTCTTCTTCTTGTTCTTCTTCTTCCATTTTCTGATACAACCAGAGATTTGACAATCAGAGAATTGTAGATATCTCTCTGTCACGATCTCTGTTACGAAAGAACTGACTGTTGTGAATCCGGTAGAGGCAGCAGTTATCAGGTGGGGGATGGATGTGTGGCCCAGGAGGATTGAATAATTTTTCATGTGCTGGGTATTTGGAGATCATGGGCCATAGTTGTGAGCCCATCACTCACTGGATCATGGGCCTCATGGAAGTTGGATAATCCCAAAAGAAAGTGGAAACAAGAACCACCCCTCCCAAAAGGATAAAAATTAGGTGAAGGCATAGACAAGCTAAGGTAGACACGGTGGAGCCAGTATGGTATGGTAAATCTTGTAACATACCGGTCGGTACAGTAATAAAACGGTATTTTACAAACGGTCTTGTCATAAACAACCCATTAGGCGTTTCATAGAGAACCTTAATCTGTGTTTCTTTATAAAAATACAAAAACATGGAGTTTCAAAATTAACCCATCAAAGACTGCATATCCAAATAAGATGAGGCCAACACCTTGAACAAAAGGAGGACAATATGCAAACTATATAGTTGAAATCGTGAAAAATGATATTCACGTCTACTTAGAATCAAGACCCAAGGTGGTCTGGAGATATGGGGGTTTTCCAAGAATTAGGACAAAATGAGTTGTAGCTTTCCTAACCAGATCTTAGGCGGAACGGTGGGACGTAGGAGACAATGGGATGGTGAGATACCAGCAGTGATGGTGAAGTGGCGGTAATGGTTGCGTTGGACTGGCGTCGGAAACATGGGATTGGGCGTCGACAATGACGAGGTGAGCATCGATCATGGTGATGAAGATTAAAAGTAGCAAGCACGCGCGCAGAGAGAGAGAGAGAGAGAGAGAGAGAGAGAGAGAGAGATTTTGGGAATGGATCCGTTTTGTGGGCTCTCAAAATCAAAATTTTTTGAATTTTCAGGTGACACTCGGCCTGCCAATTTTTAGGCCAAAATAAGAGGAGTGAGAAAAGCGGGAGTGGGCTCCCCATGCCACAATAGATCGGTATATCATCGATCTCCGCCGTTGGTCCTTATAGCAAAATCGGTATGGACATTTTCATAAGATAAAAAGACACTAACATGAGTGACTACAATCATGATGCCAAATCCAACATGATATTCTAATTGTCCTAAAGCCTCCATATGCAATGTCAAAAACGAAGTCAAATGACTCAAATCATATGAGCCTTAAATAAATTGCAACCCTTTGTAGTTGGCAATTGGCAGGAAGCTTCTACAAGTTGAATTTGAAGTCAAATATGGGTAGATAATATTTTAGAATGAACAATTATAAAGGTTTTTGGAAATGCTTATGAATGGGAGGATCTTTCTTTAAAAACTTCAATAAATGGGGTAATCTATGGACACTAACTAACGTCTCAACTAACTTACTAAATATGCACGTTACGCTGATTTAGTGGATGAACTCATTCGTTTATTACATCATGCATTTGGTGGTGTCATGTGTATACTTCGTGTACTTATTTTTTATATTATTTAGTGTCCGTAGCATTGTTTTACTGATAATAAGATAAAAATTTAAAATTGGTTCAAAGTCAAATTGTCACAATTTTTTTTATTTTTAAAGTTTGATATTCTCGAATGTGAATTTGAAGATGCTCGGACCAATTATGTGTACGCGGTGCGTGACCCTTATTGGGCCCTCCGCGGGCTTATCCATTTTTAGGTTGATTTTCGACATCAATTGTCATATAATTAGATCATATATACCTCACAGCATGTCAGCATGTAACAACTCATTCTAGCTATTTTTTTAATCAATTATCATATAATTAGATCATATATACCTCACAGTATGTCAGCATGTAACAACTCATTCTAGCTGCTCCAGTATTTTCTTCCAGTGTAATTATAAATCTGTGTTTCGATCATCTAACTATGTATATTTGATCAATTTAAATTTCGCACGGAGTACGGAGGCAATGAGATGAAAACAATAGACGATCTAGATTAAATAAATAGACTTAATTAGAGCACGATAAAAGTTGCAGAAAACACACAAGAACTGAGATAATCTAATTTTCTCTCGTCCCTTTTTTTTTTTTAACAGCAATACTCTAGTCCCTAACAACCGAGTAATCATTCAATGGTCTTTCTCCAACACCCTTCTCCACCACTACCACTACTACATATTTGTGCGGAATCTATTCACCTTGCGCTGAGTTCCAAAGAGATGTGCGGTGGAGAAGGGACCTCGAGACCACCCAATAATTTTTCCAGGAGACAAGTCTTCCAAAATTGTCACTCCGCATATGGAATCCGATGGACATCAGGAATCTTACAATAGGGCGATCGAATACGACAAACCTGTACGTCTATCCACACGGAGACTTCGCTTTCACAAATCCCTGAAAATAGGGCCTGGCCCTGTTTGATTTGAAAAGAGCCCGACTACTAACTACCGATGATGGTGGGTGTACATACGGCAGAGATCGTCGTGTTGGTTCCACTACAAGTCTCCCGCCAATAATTCGTTCTTGATAAATTTTAAATTAAATGGCTTCTTAAAAAAAAGCAACTCGATTGAAGACGTGTAGACAGTGACGGAGTCAGAATTTTTGATAAATGGAGTTGAAAATTCAAACTATGTGTAATTTACAAACTTAATCCTTGATTTGTTTCGAGGAACAAACATACTAGCGCTACGTTTGGAAATTTTGTGGATGAAGATTCTATTTTAACTTCTTTTTGCTCTAAGTACAAAACCCTTATATGGGTTGGGAAAAAAATAAATTTCAAAGTGAGGTCAAATTAGTAAAAATGAGGTAAAAATTATACCGATTTATATGAAAATTTGACAGTCAATGGAGTCGGTTGTCCGCCTTTGTCTCTATGTCCCCCGCCATTACGTATAGGCACTTGATCTAATCTTATAACTTTTCATTCAGAACTTAGGCTAATGTTGGGGTACTGACCATAAATAATTACAATAATTATATAACTACAAAAATTTATACACATAATCACACAAACTCACTCACATCAAGTATGGGGTCCACACATATAGTTTGTGTCTAGTGTGTATGGACTCCACACTTGATGTGAGTGAATTTGTGTAATCATGTATAAATGTTTGGGGTACTAGCATTATTGAAATAATTAAGCAAAGTAAATTTTTCTTCATTCTTTTCTCAATTTTTTTTTTTTACATTTTCCAATTTTCAAACGTCGAATGCTAGAGTACCAACCATGGAGTCAAGGATGGGATCAGGGGGGGTCTAGTAGCGGCGACCGCCACGACAAGAATTTTAAAAAATGCAATTATTATATGTAAAAAAAAAATTTATACCCAACTTATATAGTTTCGCCACCACTAAATTTTTTTAGTATACATTTCGCCACTGCTAGAGTAAAATCCTAATTCCGTCCTTGCATGGAGTGTAAGAGTACCAACCATGGAGTGTACATATGACGTACGCCACCATGTGGGGCCCACTACTGGTCCCACATGAATAATCCGATCGTTCAATTGATTATGTGTAGGTACTTGATTTAATCTTCTAACTTTTTCATTCAAAAGTTCGATCTAGCTAATTTCTGCCCATTAGGTGGAGTATAAGGCTATCCATAATGATAAAGTCAAAAGTAATATGTTCTAAAGTTAACAATATTTGTGCAAAATATGGCTCACAATAGTATAATCAAACTTAACAATCTCCTTAGTAATAATCAAATTTTGAATTTTGGATAACCTAAATTAGCAACCATTTGCCAAAAATCAAATTTAATGAATCTTACATATTCTCGATTGAATACACCAATCATTATACAAAAACGTTCTCTCTCTTTCCTTTTGCCCCTCTTTTCTTTTTCAACAAGGTTTTAAAAAAATATATATTTTGATAAAAATATTTTAAAAAACTATTTTTGAATACAGTTTATTTTCCACAAATTATTTTGTTTAACTATTTTTTGAAAACAGATTTTATACAAAAAAATTTATTATTATTTTTTGAAAAACTGTTTGTTTTTAAAACTATTTTTTCAAAAGGTTTTCTTATATAAAAATTATTTTTTCAAAAACTGTAGTTGCACAAAAACTAAAAACTGTATTCTAAAAAATAAAACTATTTTTTTTAAAAAAATTAAAAAATTATTTTCTATTTCTAATAAATATTTTCTATCAGTTTCAAAACTATTTTTTGAAAAATTATTTTCCATGTTCACAGTTTTTAATTTTTTATAGTTTGAAAAACTGATATGATAAGTTTTGGTTATCCAATTTTGATTATGTCATTATGGACATTTGCTTAATCTTAACAATATTTTAAATAGATAATCAAAAGCTGATGTGATAGTTTTTTATTATTCATTTTTATTATGCCATTGTGGATGGCTTGATAACCATATAATGACAAATAAATTTGGCTACTTTAAATATTCATCCTTTTTATCCATGCCATGTAAGAATTCATCCCGCCCTTTTTTCATGCTTATGTTTTCATCCTCTTAGTATGTGAATTATCTTTCTTATTCTTTTCACTATGATATACATATATTATGTTATATTGCTTTCCTAATTTAGTGGGATTTGATTGTTTTTCCAATTTAATGGGATTGAATTGAATTATTTTCCTAATTCAGTGGGATTTTTTAAATTTAAATATGATTGATTACTTTTATTTATTTTTATCATAGAAATATTTATCCTCTTTACTTTCCTAACCACATCTTTGCATGTTTTCTTCAATCTTCGAGTTGGCCAACCAGACAACAAAAAGTCATATTTTTCATTGATCTTATTACACGAAATATGGCTAAATTACCATCAAAAAAAGAAATAATATGACATACTCAAACCGTTACATGGTTAAATGATTAAATTACCATGACATTACATGGTTAAATTACCATGACAATTACAATGTGGACACGATAAATATCCCATGACGAATACAACATGGACACGATAAATAATTAACCATGAAATAGTTTCATGGTAAACGGTCTAAATAATTAACCATGAAATGATAGAAATAAAGACAAACATATTTCATGCTAAATGAATTAAATAATTTACCATGAAATAGAAAAAAACTAAACGAAACCCAATCGCCGACGTAGCGGAGTCAAATGGCAAAAAGAACTAATTTAGAACATGACATATGAGTATTTTTTAGAACGTAAAATCATGAATTCATGGAATCTGACAAAACAACCCAAAAATTCAATTTCTGCTTTACTACGTAACAATTACATAATTTAGACACATGGAATATTAAAGCAACCAAACCCTCTCGAAACACCTGGTTATCGCCGCTGGTCGTCAGAGAAAGAAAGAGAGAGAGAGAGACGCAAGCCGAATCACCACAATATATGGTACTGGACGTGGAATCCACGGTGTAGGCCATCGGCGTCTCGGTCCCCGTCCTCCACTGTGCTCCTGGGCTACGCCTCCACATGGTTCCTCAGTGCGGCATCAAATGAGGGAAAGATGATAATGGTGCCTCGTGGGGATAATGGTGGATTTTTTTTCCTCTTTTGATAGAAAGCGGATAATGGTGATTTTGTAACTGATCATGTTTTGCAAATTAGGAAAAATGGATGAGAATTTGAATGGGGGCCATGATTTTGAGATGGATTGACTTACGAGACTAATTGCCTGCATAAAGGTTAGGACCAGATTTATTATGTTTTCATCCCTAAATTCAGTTCTCTCTCTCTCTCTCAATCTATACACACACACACACACATACACACCCAATGTATTATATAAAGGCACTATTGGGATTATTAAAAAGTGAAGATGAAAACATAAGTGTTCTAATTAACAGGGATGGAAACTTAAAGGAAGTAGGTTCTGAGGATATGATTATTTAAGTCTCGGATACCAATACAATTTCTATATATTATCCATCGCCTAATGGGTGGAGGTTAGAGCATTCGTAATGGAATAACTAAAAGTCAATAACCAAAATTGCCACATCACTTTTTCAACTTATTAAAATCTAAAAATTGGGACACAGAAAACAAATTTTTTAAAATAATTTTAAAGTGGGTTATTAGAAAAAGAGAAAATAGTTTTTTGAAAATTTTGATTTAAAAAAAAACAATTTGCGGGAAAAAAGTAAAAAAAAAAACAGTTTTTAATAAAAAAAACAATTTTTGGGAAAAAAGTTTTTCTTTTAAAAAGAACAATTTAATAAAAAAACTATTTTGAAATAAACTATTTAAAAAAATAGTTTTTGCAAAAAAGGTTATTTGGTTATTGGCAAAAAAGTTGCTATTTTTGATTATCTAAATGGCTAAAATTTGATGTTTTACTAAGAGCATCCACAATATAATAATCAAAATCAAAAGGTTGCTGAAATTAACAATATGTGCTAAAAAAAGTGCGCACATTATAATAATTAAAATTAACAACCTCTTAGCAACTCATCAAATTTGATTATTTGGATAATTAAAACTAATAATCTTTTGCCAATAACCGATTTTATTGAATCCCAAATATTTTCAATCAAATATAACCATCATATGAAAGTGAAACTCACTCTTCATTATGGCAAGTGGTTATGTATTTAACAATATTGATCATTTTATGAATTTTAACAAATTCTTTTCACTTTCACTTATTTTACTAGAATGCCATTCAATGTAGACCATTAGATTGAGAAGAAAAAAACTAATCGTTAAATTTGAATTTTTGCCAACTCCTTTTGATTATGGGCAAAAAATATACAATATGAAACTTGACATTGCTAACTTTAGCAGTCTCTAAATGGATAATCAAAATTTGATATGACAAGTTTTGATTATTACATTGTGACTGCTCTAAGAGGTTGCTAAGTTTGGTTATTTCAATGCGAGCTCTTTTTTGAGTAAATATTGCTAACCTTAATAACTTTTTGATTTTGATTATACCATTGTGAATGCTCTTATAATTTTCCAATTACTTATTTTGTTGTTTTCTTCTTTATTTCCTATCAAATCAAATAAGATTAAAAAAAATTAGGTTCCTTTCCTTTGTTTTATTTTCCAAACAAACTTTGGAACATATGGAGAGAAGAAAAGGAAAGAATACTAAATTCTTTTTACACATGGAGAGGAAAAAGGTAAGAATACTATTTTTTTTTTCTTCTTATTCGATTTAGAAAAAAGTGAGAGAAAAATAAAAAAACCAAATTTTAAGTATACTATTTTCTTTTATATTTTCCCACACTTTTTTCTTGACCGTTTTCTTAGGGTTTGTTTAGTACCTTTGAAAAAGGAAGGAAAGGAATTTTTTTCCCTCTTCCTTCGTTTGATTTGAGAAAAAAAAGAAAACAATAAATATTTCTTGACCCTTTTCGTTTATATTTATATAAAAAAAAAAAATTCTTGATGGATCCTTATTTGGTGCGATCGGCTAGTAAAAACGACAGTTGGAAAGGATTCCAGACCGACCACTGGACTCGATTGTCTGAGACAGAGTATACGGACAAGATATATGGACTACAGTAGTATATAATAGAATTTTGATATTCGCGCTTCACTTTTTATTGATAACTCTCCATTTTATTAATGAATTTAACTTCATGTTAAAATTGGAGTGCCATCAGCAAAAAGTGTAGCGCGAAAATCAATTTTCTAATATAATAGACATATATTAGTGCTTGTCCGTGCCTATAAGTCTATGACACTATCCACCTCGATTGGAATTAAAATTTTCCTTTGAATTTTGATGGTGGGGCATTTCTGTAATATATTTGTAAGAATGTGAGTGTTTTTTTAAGAGAGTTAAAAGCACACACCAATCCTTAGATCAAATAAATTTAAGCACTTCTAACAATTTGTATTTGCATGGGTCCACACCCTTTTATTTTGTATACAGTGAAAGAGAAGATATCTATACAGAAATATATATATATATATATATGGAGAGAGAGAGAGAGAGAGAGAGTGAAGAGAGGGAACACACGTAAATGAATTTGGTCCGTGCGTATAATGAAGGATACAGGGTAGAACACGATTGCCCTCTTTCAATTTTCTTCTACTTCTTCGACTCTTCTACTCAAGTTAGTCTCCGCAAATTCAATAATCAGCTCTCCCCTCTCTCTCTCTCTCTCTCTCTCAAGAATGATGATAACCGAGGCTTCCTCTTCATGTTCGACCTTGCAAGGCCTCGATGACGTTCAAGAGTTCGTCGGGGTGAGACTCTCTCTCTTCAGTTTTGGGTTCTATTGTTCGCAATTTTCTTTATGTTGTTTGGCTGGTGAGAAAATGTATCAAGAAACGAAACCGGAGTTTTTGAACTTTTTTTTGTCCCGGGCGTGCACCTCGGAATAATTCCTACAATCCCTACCACAATCATTTCACAGGTGGGATGAGTGGCCCCAAGAGTTATTGGCAAGGAGAATTGAACCTGAGAAACTCTTGGCAAGGATAATTGAACCTGAGAGCTGAGAGCTTAGGAGGGAGTAAACCCCTAAGTTCAAGGCCAAGACCACCTCGACAACCCCTTGGGGTTGTTTTTGAACCTGTTAAAATCTCCTTTGCAAAATATTTTCCATAATTCAGTTGAAAAACCGTAATTTATGTTAATCATATTAGTGAGGGTTAACTTATACTAGGTATATCTACAAACAAGGTGTCCGGGCCAACTCACGCGCACAAGTATATCTATATATGCATGTGGAGATGGAATTTTGTGCGGAGGAATTGAATTTGTGTGTGAATTGAATTTGGGAGGGTTGTGTATTGAAATGCGCAGGGGAATGAAGGAGATTCATCGTCAATGATGTCGGTTGAGCGGCTTTTTCATGTTTCCGATCTAATGCAGATGGGGAACCAAGCATTCCGGGACAATCGCTTCGAAGAGGTGAAGCATTTGCTTTGCTAATCTAGTTTTGTTTGCCTTTTTGGTAGTTATTTTTTGCTGTTTTAGTTTTCCTCATTATTTCCTCCTTGTGTACTAGCTGGTAATTCAAGGGCAGGTTGCTAATTTAGTGGTGTCTACTGAATTTGTATGCCAAATATATGATGAAGCATCCATATTTTTAATGGTTTTTGTTATGAGTTCCTTATTGTGAATAAATTCTTCAAACCTAATACGATTCTTTTGACTGTTGATCTATGCAAATTAGCAATAGTGTCTGAATTTGGATTTGGACACTGAAAGATTTGGTATTTATGAAAACACAAATGACCCACCGAATGTCTGTCTCGTACAGTTGGTGTCCTGGTTGTATTCTTAATTGAAGAAGTGGGTGTTTATATGATTGTTGCCTTTGAACATGCTCATCAAGCACTTCCGGGAGCCTTGTATGTTTATGTCGTCTGCCTGTTTATCTTTTGTACTCCCCTTCTCGATTTTTCCCCTTCATTTTGGCCCAGAAAGCATATTTGGTTCATTTTGCTCTCTTTTGCGATTAGTATATTTGAACTTTTAGTTAAAGATGTGCCAACATCTTCAAGGATTGTGGAATAATATCTACACTACCCTTTATGTATTGAAGGCTTTTTGGAATATGAAACTATATTGAGTAGTGATTGCTAATTGGTAGCATGTGCACTTTTACCTTATAGATTTCTGTTTCAGACACGTTTTGGGCATCAACACTTGATCAGTCCCAAATGCGTGCAGACATTTCTTCTATGTGTTCTGTTTGATTACAAAATTTTGCAATTGAGATACTTGACCTGAACAGCATTTGTGGACTTCTTGGACTTCTCTTGGTCTGTCTCGGATGACCTAGATGGGCGTGACACTTCATAATAGCAATGTTCAACATTCTTGGGAAAGTATTTTTGCACCCCAAATTTGTCTGAACTTTCATAAATTGAATACATCATTTTGATAACCCAAAAAAGTGTACATACGAATTTAAAACTTCTAACTTAGATAAGAAATACAACAATGAATATAGAAAAAATGAAGTAATGTGTCAAGAAAGCTAGCAATAGGAGAATGCATAGCAGGCAAGACTATTTTGAGTTTTATTTTCCTCAGTTTACATTTTTAAGCCGTAATATATTAATAACACTATAGGTTACATTTTTCTAATGTAACACTTAAAACTATTTAAGGGCATCCTGCAGTAGAAGATAAGTTGATGGAATATCCCTTAATCTGCATACCATTTGAAGCAATAAATAAAAAATATACTAAATATACAAAGTGTTCTTTCCATGATCTATCTCTGCTTTTTTGAGATTGTCTGGATGCAAAGACAGTACTGAGAACAGGCTCACCCATACTTTTCAGTAATCAACCTGGCGAAGAAGCCACCCCAGTTTTTTGTGTCCTTTTTTTGTCGTGGTCATGTTTGGTACTTTTGCTTATGCCAGATAGGACATTTCGAGCACTGGTTTTCAGATGCAGGATGTTACACTTGTAATGCACTGAACTGTAAATAGTGCAGGGCTTCAATATTTCCAATGTAGCCTCTTAAAGTTGTCTCAATTGTAGTGCAGTTATTTCTTTGTTGTACTAATTGTTATGTCATGAGTTGGGTCATAAGTGTGAAGTGTTATTCTGTGGAAGGTCTTGAGCACTCTTAATCGAAGTAATCTGTTGATGTTTCTTACAATCAATTACCTTTTGCTGTACCGTGCCTAATGAGAAAAGAACCTCTGGAAAAAAAAAAAAAATCACTTGAGGGACACAATCTATGATATTTTTTGAATTGATTTCATATAAATTTTCCTTGTCTAACTGGCAAGTGATTGTATTCCTTGTGCAGGCAGTCAATTATTATTCCAGAGCTAATACTATTAAACCAGGCGATGCTGTCATTCTCAGCAACCGATGTGGTGCTTATCTGAGGTTAAATGTTGTCTCATGATTATGTTTCCATTATCAGGTTCTGTTCCACTGCGTCCTTCACATGAGCCTGTTTTTTCTGTTGATAGATTTGTATACTTATGAAATGTATTTTGCTCTTGCACGTCAACCAGATTTTGTCAATTTCTGAAACACAGACCTCCCTCAGCTTCTGAACATAAACCATTGAGTGGACTGGATCCTACAACACATGCTGAAGTATGTCTAAATTATGTTTTTTTGGTGTGGTTAAATGGGTTCTCAAGCAATGGCATGATAGTTGAGCTCGTTATTAAAATGCTGCTAATCATCATTTCAGCTTGCATTAAAGGATGCTGAGAAGGTGATGTCAATTCGAACTGATTCTGTAAAGTCCTACATTTTGAAAGCCAATGCACTCATTTTGGTAAGAGCACCAGGATGTCCCTTTTTTTTTTTTTTGTGATAAAGTAAGAGCACCATGATGTTACTCAATCCCATATATCTAGAGTGTGACGTACGAACCATGGAGCATGAACATTTCTAAGAAGGTCATGCGTCATGTAGAACACCCGTGTCAGACACCCACAATCATTGGACACTCCCCAAGATGTGTCACACTTGTTTATATAGTGTTTCAGAACCAAACACTCTATGGACATGTAGGGACACCATTCTTTCGCTTAAACATTGGTGAACCTGGGTACAGTGATACAAGAAGAATAGTACAAATTTGTATCCATTGATCTTGTTTTTAGTTTTATTTACTTCGGGTACATATGAAATGATTTGCCATCTGTGATGTATGCATTAATGGAAAACATTTCTTCTTAAATGCATATTTCACTCTACTAATTTTGGTGGAATGCAGCTACTATATGGATAATATAAAGGCAGTGTAACTTTTGGAGTATATTTGTGATTTTTTTATTTATTGTATCATTGATAACATATTTAAAAGAGTGACATATAAAAATGTCTGAAACATATTGTTCAAGTACCCTTGGTCAATGCCCTTTCTTCTAAGATTGGTCAAGTGGAGCCAACCCTTGAGCGGGGATCGTCAAGCAACCTTGACAATCTTTAGCCACTAACCTCAAAGCCACATCTCCTCTTGATGGTCTCTTGGTCCGAGTTTAGATCCTAGGTCCTGCTCCCACCATAGGTGTCTTGTATGAGTTCGCGGGGTTTGTCCCCAATTGTGTGTATCTGCAACTGCAGTGGAGAAAGGGGGCAATATTGTGGTAGTATAAACCAGGCCATCTGCATGAAGAGTATAGCTAGATGGGGTTTGCCCTATACATTGCCAATGGGCTATCCACATTTAATGCTACAGTGTTGACATATGTTCCCCAATAGATGTTCATGGAAGTGTAGGGGTGTGCCATGTGGCAAGATGTATCCACATCCTTAATATGCTGTTCTGTTCGTTCTTGTTTTCCTTGAATTAGTTTTAACGAAGTCACTTTTGTTTTGGTATTTCAATAATTGCCAGTTTTCAAACATTCCCACTGCCTTCACAACTTTTCTTGTGGGCAGGAATTAGGATTTTAGTTCTCTATGAATGGGGGTAATATTGAAGAAGTGTTGGTTGAATCTTCTGAAAAATCACCAAAGATGTCCCATGATACTTCAGAAAATGAAAATTTAGCTATATATGATGTGACCGAAGGGGTAGGATTAAGATACTTGCTGTGTGGATAATATCTTTCATTGGTAACACCACTTTCATTGAAATTGGCAGTTAGAGAGATATGGGCTGGCCCGGGATGTCATTCTTTTAGGTCTTCAAATTGATCCTATGAGGTATGTGTGTAATTGGTTTCTACCATCTTTAAATTAGTCCCCTTACAAGAAGTCATTTTTGCTGATTGTTTCTTGCATTCTGTAGCTATCCTCTGTCAGTTTTGGAGAGAACAATTGCCAGCACAATTGGGAGGAGAAGCCAACCTGAGCGGACAGATGACTTTGACTGCACTCTTTGCCTTAAGTTACTATATGAACCTATTACAACTCCTTGTGGACATTCCTTCTGCCGTTCATGCCTGTTTCAATCAATGGACAGAGGTGATGCGCTTATGGTTATGTGTAGACATATATCTGTTTATCTGTCTCTTGAATCTTAGTGTCCACCATGTCATTCTGATCCTTGGATGGAAAATACTAGGTAACAGATGTCCACTTTGCCGAACAGTTCTGTTTATCAGTCCCAGAACATGCGCAATTAGGTGAGTTGCTTGGCTTCATGCTTTATCGAGTACTTGCCTCTGCAATGTAACAAAAGAGACAGCTTTGTTGTCCTGCCCATGCTTTTGTACTCATTTAGCTTAGTGTTGTCAATCCCGTACTGAACCGGAAATAAAATGGTACATACCTTATGCTCTGTACACGACAAAATACCAGCCGGTACCGGGCTTGTAGCGAAATCTCGGCTGGTAAAAAAATCTAGTGTATTTTTTTCTCTTGATAAAAAAGGCTTGAAGTTTAGGGTAATTTAACAAAACTTGGGGTCCATATTTTATTAATCACGATAATTTGTTATTAGAACTAATGTTATTGTGTATCAAAATGTTAGAGAAAACGGTATGCTAGCCAGTACTTGTTTGACAACTTTGATTCAGCTCGTCTAGTTTGGTTCAGTAGATTCCATTTATCCCGCAGCCACATGATAGTAAACAAATATGTTGTACTGAAAATAGTTTTGGGAAGGCCGACTGGAGAATTTGATCCACGTGGCCTAACCCAGGTAGCTGAAAGTTGGAATTTAGACTTCATGATTTAATTTACGCCAAGTTAGTTTGTATATTCACCTTATCTTGGCGTACTAATCTATTATCATTCTTCCAGTAACTCTAAATTCTACTTTATGTTGTCTATTGCATAACATTTGCTTGGCTTGTACAGTGTCACCCTGAACAACATAATACAAAAGAACTTTCTTGAGGAGTATGCTGAAAGGAAGCTGGAGCACGATAGTTTGACAAACTATGGAGCTGATTTGCTGCCTCTTTTCGTCATGGATGTTATCCTACCATGTCAGAAGTTTCATCTTAACATTTTTGAACCCCGGTATAGGCTTATGGTGAGTTGGCCAGGTGAAAGCTTGTTAGTCACATTTGGCATGGGTCCGGGATAACTTGATCGTTATAGTTGAGCAACAATGTGGCAAACATTTTCTGAGGTGATGCATGAAAATAAATTGTAGTCCATTGCCTAATTCTGGTTGAAATATTGAAATCCAAAGCAACCAGGTCGACTCATGCCAGTATAACCAGTATGGAAATGAAATTATTTAGTGTGTTTTATTGCCTGCTGAACAAAGCCAAACCTTTCCACCTTTAAATCTGTCCTGCTATTACCCCAATTCATATACCACCCATTTTGGAGCCATCATCTACCTAGCAGTACTTCATCTCCTCTTTGGTCCTTGTCTAAGATCAACCAACAGATACCAAACCACACAAACTTATTTCCTGGGTTTTTTGTTAGCTGCGAAATCCATTGGTGTAGTCAGCCACTGGTAGCAACTGTGGTGGCGACCATGCTTTTCTATTGCCGATCCCCAAGTTGGCTTTAGTTCAATATTCACACATTTTCCACCATCTGCACTTCCTAGTTCCTACGTTCAGTCAACCACAATTTAACCAGGAAAGACCAGTATTAATTCTGAATAGCGAGCTGGATTGCAACTATATTTGCATATCTTGCGATTGACTATCCGAACATGCCAAAGTCATTTTACGTGTCGCATATTTCACATTTTGTTATCTTCTGCTACAGAAAGTAGTCGTTGCATGATACTTATTCTTCAACATTTGGATGACAGGTCAGGAGGATCATGGAAGGGAATAGACGTATGGGAATGGTATATTATTGTGACCGGTCCTTTATCTTCCTTTTCTTTCTTCTAAGGTAATATAAGATACTTCCTCACTATCACTGATTATTAATACTGCAGGTTATAACGGATTCTGCTACCGGATCCATAGCCGATGTTGCTTGTGAAGTGGAGATTACTGAGTAGGCGTTTCTGCAAAACACTGCTAGTTTTAGTTTTTTTGTTGCACTTATCTTATTGTGTCATTCTGATTCTGGTAAGTAATTTTGTTTCTTTTCGATAGGTGTGAGCCACTTCCAGATGGACGTTTCTTTCTAGAGGTGAATATCCGCGTATCATCATGCTTATATATATCGTCTTTCTTCTGTATATCGTAATTTTTTCCCCCCTTATTACAAAATAGCCCTCCAACTTTTTGAAGCACAAGGAACAAATTTCTGGGTGGTGGATTGCTTGTGAACATCATTATTTTCTTCTTTTCATCTTTTCAATACTCAGACTAGCCATTGGGCCCATTACACATGATATTTATCTCTTGTTTTATTCCTTTGATACTTTCCTCCTTATATCCTGGAAAGCTTCCATTCTACTAAAAAAGTGAACAACTGGTAATCAGTAGATAGAGATCCCATTCTGTTGCATTGACAGAGCCAATGGCTTAATAACTTGAATTGTCAGGCTGTAGTCTTCATTCGCTTGCCGAGTGTATAGGAAGTTTGTCTCTTTTCAAGTCCCATTTGGTACGTTACTAGTTCTGTATGTCTCACAAGGGTATACTGTTACGCAGCTTGAAAGCCGCAGGAGATTCCGCATCATTCGTAATTGGGATCAAGATGGGTTAGTTTGATCACCATTTACTGTGAAATACGTACTGTTGTGGCTCTCAGTTGTGTAGAATATGAAGTTAACCTTGAGTTCTGGTTATGAAGGTATCGAGTGGCTGAAGTTGAATGGCAACAGGATATATATCCATCAGAAGGGACAAGAGACAGACAAGATGTAAGTGTTGCTGCAATTCTGGCTCGCACCTCTCTTATTTGATTTATTAATGATCATATGAAATGCTAAAGGTTATAAAACTGCGTTTAGTTGTACATGGCCTCCGAGGCCTACAAAACTAAGGGTCTCATTGAGCCTATACCTCAAGAGTCAAGATGGGACTTTAGGTGCACGTTTTCTGGCTTTTCACTTCCTTGGTCCAAGAGTCGAGATTTAAGCCACATTAATTTAGGAAGTTCAACTGCTTGTGAATTGCTTTTGCGGTTGCAAGTGATGAACCTGCCGTAAAAGCCAAACTCCTTTTGATGCCATTGTCTGATAAAGACTCTTATGTGGATGGATGGTAGAACCAAAATGAGACACATGAACCTGACTGGGTTGATAAAAAATAAAAAAAACCTGACTGAGAGATCGATCCATACCTCCCTCGTTTGAGTCGATAGATCCGACAACTGCTTACGTATTCTATTTATTCGTTTAAAAAGTTTTATATCATTGTCCCATTGGTTTACTATGTTGGTACATCCAATTTATTTTTGGAAGCGCGCAGTTACAGGAACTAACGAATAATGCTGCTGTATTTGCTCTGGAATGGATAAGAAGGGCACGAGAGGCAGCACAGCAACGGCGAGGTATGTTTAAGAAAGAGGGTGCTAAATTGAGTTTCCTCTCAACATGATTATGTTTAAGGTTATTGGCATCTGTCCTGTCCTTATTGTGAGTGTATGGCTGTTGCCGAAGTTGGAATCTTAAAGTTGATACGTTTATAATGCCAAGAGAATTTATTGGCGGCATAGCTATTAGTTAGCCCTCTCAAAAGAGTCAAAACTCATTTCTATTACGCCTCACTCTTCCTCCCACTAAAAACTGTAGAATCCCTTTTTTGCCCTGATTTGCTTCCCATTTTTGCATGCACAATGAAAACTTCACCTTTCTTTCCTTAATGCAGCATTAAATCTTGTGTTTCACGATTTTGTATTTTTCGTTTCTCGTGCAGATAGAATCAAAAGTCTGGAACTTGATAAAGCAGAATCGATGATGCCTACACCGCGGGATCCTGAGCACTACAGTTTCTGGGTACCCACAGCTTTAATACCTTTTTATATGGAGGACCGGATTATGGTTTCCATAGTCTCATTGTGGCAAATGTATGTTTCAGCTTGCTACTCTAACAAGTCGGAGGCCATCGGAAAGATTGCAACTCCTTCGCATGAGAGATACAAAAGAGGTATCGATTTCCAACCTTTACTGTGATAGATTCTATGTTGCGGGTTTCATGGCTTCCTGACTGACTGATTGTAAATGGTTGACCATATCCATTTACAAGAACTCTTATGGAAAGAATCTGACCATGGGCCATTATAACTGATGCATTTTGCTTCATCTGTATAGTTCCAAAAATAGGTTTTATCAGAGGGAAAGAATTGTCCGAACTGTTCTTTGCCACTGTTATTAAATAGTTTTTTCTTTTGTTTTCCTTTTGAAATTTCCCCTGCAGAGGATGGCAAGGGCACTGATTTATATGCGATCTGAAGAACAAGGCTATAGAGTGCAATAACAAGAAAAACCTGTAGCATAATCCATTACTTAAAAATTAATGAGGTATCGTTGTATTTATTTATATACAGGCCCATTCAATATTCTTTGATCCGCAATTAAAATATAAATATCTATCTGTATTTTTTGATTCTCATGATAATGATTGTGGATCCTCATGTATCGCTGTAGAAACGATTAACCCGAAAATTTTGCATTATTATAGTATAAACAACCCCACATTTTTGTCCTCTTTCTTGATTTTACTTATGCAATGTATGTTCTTTTGGTTTGAATTTATCAAGTTAAATTAAGATGATTGATTGGGCCCTCATCCCAACTGGGTACGCGGCATTCAACTTCTGTTATTTGTTGGGGCAGTTAATATAACACACTCAGGTTAGCCCTGCATTTCTCTTCCCAGAGTGTCTAAATTGATTTTCTTATTCATCAACTGCTCTTCCATTCATGTCTGCACATTTTCTCTCTCTCTCTCTCTCTCTCTCTTCTGGGTTAGGTCTCATTGCGAACAAATTCTTTACTATCCGTTCCCCAATCCCATTGTCTCAATTCCCCTTCACAATCTCTACTTTTATGAGGAAAATTGTTTATTTGGATTGCCATAGGCTTGTAACACTAACTATATACATTCCAATTAGCACAAATCTGATGTAACTTACATCCACTGAACCATTTCCACTGCTTCACCTAGCTCAACACCGCCATTGATCGTTGCGACTTACAACCCAAACGGGCGGCAAGGACAAAAGTTTGGCGTCGAACGCCTGTGCCCTCTCCTCCCTCCACCTGCTTTTCCTCTCACTCTTCTTGCTTCTCCTCCGGAATCCCTCGCATTACCCAAGGGGACAATTCTTCTTCTTTTTCTTCTTCCTCCTTTCCTTTACCTCCTAAATACATACCACCTGAAAATTATCTCATCAATTGTCGGTCTCCTGTAAACAGCCTTCTTGATGATGGCAGAACCTTCATGTCTGATCCCGAATCATCCTCATTCCTGTCCGCTGACGAAAACCTATCAACTTCTGTTGATTCTCTCTCTCTCTCTCTTCTTCTTCTCCTTCAGTTGATTCCCTTCCTTTATATCTTACAGCAAGAATCTTCCAAATGAATCAACGTACGAATTCCCATCTTCAAACCAGGCTGCCATTGGCTACGCCTTTACTTCCACCCGCTACCCAACCAAAAATACAATCTCTTAACCGCTGTCTTCAGTGTCACCGCTGATACCACTGTTGTATTGAACCAATTTTCAGTGGAAAACAACACTACAATGGTTTTCAAAGAATTCCTCATCAACATCTCATCTAATGGACTCTCCCTCAAGTTCTCTCCAATCGGGAATTCATTCGCCTTCATCAATGCCATCGAACTTATCTCAGCTCCCAACGGTCTTATACCCGATTCTAGCAATGCACTTGAAGTATCATATCGGTTGAATGTGGGAGGACCGATTATCACTCCTCAAAATGATACCTGTGGAGGACTTGGTTACCTGACACCCAGTTCATGGAATTTCCAGAAGGAGCTAAGGATGTATCTGTGGCTCCGAATATCATCAAATACTCGGCAGGTGGCGAAGCAACACCTTTTATTGCTCCCAATTGGGTATACGCCACAGCTGAGGAGATGGCAGATCCTGGCGTGGCTGATGCCAACTTCAACCTCACTTGGGTTTTTCCTGTTGATCCAAGTTTCTCTTACTTGATCAGAATGCACTTTTGTGATATTGTGAGTACATCCCTTGATGAATTACATTTCAATGTCTATGTCAATGGGATTATGGGGGTGTCAAATCTTGACCTCTCTACCCTCACCTCTGACCTTGCCATCCCTTACTATAAAGATTTTGTGGTGAATGCCTCTACCATTTCAAACAGTTCCATAATGGTTCAAGTGGGCCCTGCTTCTGATCTTTCCTCAACCCTCCCAAATGCTATTCTCAATGGCCTTGAGGTCATGAAAATGAGCAATTCTGCTGGAAGCCTAGATGGGTCATTCTCTTCCAATGGAGAATACGAAAGTCCTAAATCAGGACAAAGTAAAACCCGCATTGCTGCAATTTTCGCGTTGGCAATGGGGGCAACATCAATTTTGTTGCTTGTAATTGGCGTGTCTTGGTGGCAAAGGAGGCCTAAAGATAAGAAGAGAGGCAGCTTCTCATCTTGGCTCCTTCCTCTCAGTTCCACCCAATTTAGTTTCTCGTCAATGAAGAGCAAGTCTAGCCATTCAAGTGATAAGTCTTCTAAAACTGGTTTCAGCCGGTCTTTTATTTTTGCTGACCTATGCAATGCAACGAATAAGTTTGATGATAGTAAAGTTATCCGGATTGGGGGGTTTGGAAAGGTGTATCTTGGGGAGTCACAAAATGGGACAAAGATTGCGATAAAGCGTGGAAATGCTAGTTCATCACAAGGGACAGAGATACAAATCCTTTCCAAGGTACGCCACCGCCACCTTGTTTCCCTAATTGGTTACTGCAATGAACAGTCAGAAATGATCCTTGTCTACGAGTACATGTCCAATGGCCCTCTCCGCGACCACCTCTATGGAAAAAGATGTATACAGTCTCCTTTAACTTGGACACAACGGCTTGAGATTTGCATCGGTGCAGCTAGGGGTTTGCACTATCTCCACACGGGACCCTCACAGGGGATAATCCACCGTGATGTGAAAACCACAAACATTCTCCTAGATGAGAATTTTGCTGCCAAAGTCTCTGATTTCGGCTTGTCAAAAGATGCACCTTCTTTGGAACAAACCCACGTTAGCACGGCTGTGAAGGGCGGTTTCAGGTATCTTGATCATGAGTACTTCAGAAGGCAACAACTGACTGAGAAATCAGATGTTTACTCATTCGGGATGGTCTTGTTTGAGGTTTTATGTGCTAGGCCTGCTTTAGACCCATCACTGCCAAGAGATCAGGTGAGTTTGGCTGAATGGGCAATGGAACAGAATAAGAAGGGGTTGATCGAGAAGATCATTGATCCTCATCTTGTGGGTGCGATTAGGTCAGAATCATTGATGAAGTACGTGGAAGTGGCTGAGAAATGTGTGGCAGATTATGGGGTTGATAGACCTTCCATGGGAGAAGTGTTGTGGAACTTGGACTTTGCTTTGCAGATTCAAGAGGCATCATCAAAGCTTGATTATACCGAAAATGGTAACAGTGAGGAGCTCATCGGTTTGACCTCATCAAGCAAAAGGGATACCGAAGGAGATCCGACTCTTGAAATCAGTGATGATTCTAGGGTAGTTGTTGGTTCTCCTATGCTTTTGAAAGATTTCCAAGGGAGGTAAAAGTGAGTCACAACAAGATTTGGGTTACTTGTTCATTCACAAAACATTTTTTGTTTGAAGTACATAGGTAAAATAATGGGGTTACTTGTATCTTCTTTTTCTTTTTCATTTTTTTCATTTGTGTATGCATTTGTTAGTAGATTGTGTTTCTGCACTATATTTCTGACCCGGAACGGGGCCTATCACAAGAATATTTTTTTTATTGGGGCGATAGCTCTGAAAAGACAGATTGCCTATCTTTTCTTTCATCTCGGGGGAAATACGATCAGGAGGGGCTAATTCAAAACCTTCAGGTAAAATAAGAACAGCCCCCACATTCAAAGCCCCCTTTTTACCATTAGAAAGAACTTGTTTCAATTGCATATCATAAGGAATTCGAACAAGTGCTTCAAATACAGTATCAGGAAGTACCGCTTGTGGAACCTCAATATTTTTGCGTCCAAGGTTGGTTGTCAATGGTAAGTCACATAAACTACTCAGCGTGTTTGGGCTAGTTTTTGCTGGAAGTCATACCTAGTGCATTAGGCTGCCTATGGCTCTGGCAATCTGAATTTTACAATGAGCTACGGGCCTTTGCCGTAAATTTTCCAGTCTTATTGATATTATCTTTTTGATTGTTTTCTCTTAATTTTTAGTATTTTCGGGTCAAATTTTACATCACATCATTGGTTTCACAAGAAGAATTGAAAAGGTATAAAAATGTAGTCCAAAGATGAACAAAGTTCATATAAAACGATGCTAAAAACAATCTAATCTCCCGGTTTTGAACTACATGATTCTATCCCTGGAACAAATACACAAAAAGTCAGAGAGAGAGAGAGAGAGAGAGAGAGAGAGAGAGAGAGAGAGAGAGAGAGAAGCAGCAGCAGCAATCACATATGGCATATGGAGAACTTTTCTCATATCATTACAGTTAGATGGTTTTAACAATGACATATGATCTGATGCTGAAGACAAGGCTGGCCTCTGGCCTCCTATGCCCTGCCTCTACAACTCAAGATCAACCTAAAGAACTATGAAGACACAAAATTTAGAGAGGAACAGAAGGATATGAAAAAGAGAAAATGTTACAAACAATTGACAATGCATTTCCACAATAAAAAAAGAAGAAGAAAAGAAAATTATAGTGAATCAATGGCCATGTCTCTTCCTCTTCTTCTCCAGAGGCCTGCTAATTAAGAACCCCAAGCTGAATTAGGAAAGCAGCACAAAGATCCAAGAATAGGAATGCCTGACCACTGACTCTCTGCAGATCTAGCAGATAATTCTCTTCGCGAGTCTTGTACAGCTGCAATATAAAACCGGCAAACCGTATCAGCATCAACAGGTTTTGGTCCAAATACAGTACTAACAATCCTTTCCTGGCTACATACTTTCTAATGACACAATTAAAATGGCCGTCTTTTACACGTATTCTGTATCCACCATGTCCAAAACTGTCAACTGGAAAGGTGACAAAGGTATGCGGAGGGATGCATCTGCAGTTCATGTTTTTGCAATTGACAAGTCATCTAGATCATTAGGAGATCTTTTGGTCCATGTAATATGAAGAAAATGAATACCATTTAAACTAATTCCAAATAATTGGAAGCCTTAATATCAAAAGTTATAGTAGAAAAACATGCACTACTCATTAAAGAACAAAATGCCTCGTACGGATACAGATTAAATGATTTCTGAAATAAAAAGTGAGCCAACGCGAAATCTGCTTGATGACAACAAAATAGAGACATCATGGAAATGCAAATTCGTATTAGCACAACCATGAACCATCCACAAAAAGTATCCGCTACTAATTCAGAATATCAGTATGTAAACCTGAGCAATTTAAACAGCTAAAAGCATCTATTGCAAACATCATATGTCCATGGTATCGAGAGTACATGATAACCTGAATTTGAATAGTCAATTCTTACTTAGTTAAAAATTCTAGAAAATAGGCAAAAAATGAAGAAGCAATGTTCTAAAATGCCTGGCTTTGGCAACTTCAGGAATTGCAAACCTAAGAAGCAAAAGCTAGTAATGCAAGATAGTCTCTTCCAACAGGCACAAGAAGATTGCATAGAAGAAACAGATGTTGTAAAGAAATACCTGCATTTCAAACTTTACAACGCTTTGAGCGCGAAAATCATCATGAATAACAGCAGATTCATCAGTGATATATTCGCTATCAGGAGAATGATGATTATTCATGCCTTCAGGGTTGTGAAAGACATGAAACCATCGGCACTTGATGTTATAGTGGCCAATCTTTTTCCAACACACATTCATTGCTTGCAGAGCGAGGAGAACCTGCGTCATTATCTCACGAGGAGGGGCGGGAGACTGAGGAAATGATATCAACAGTCAGCACACATTCTAACAAGAAATTCCGAAAGTGGGCTGAAAGAATTGTGGGCAGTTCTATAATTTGTAACTGAATGACTCATTAGGCCCGGTACAGAAGAAAAGAATAAATATGAACATGGCCGGCTGGTTCTCACTGTTATCATATATTTTTTTTAATCAAAATTTCCGCATTTTTAGATACAAAAATGTGGAGTTTCCAAAAAAAAATTCTAATTGTATAGTTTCATTCTCAATCTCTAAACTCAATTTCAATTAAGGAAGTAATCCAGAAATGGGTCGTGTTCACAAACACATCCGCCAAATGCATTTTCAGTACTCATTTTCCCTTTTTGTTTTCAAGAACTATTAACGGTTTGGGACAAAAACAGGTTGACTAGTTAACCTCTTGCTTTTGTTACGGCAAGCCAAGAAACATAACAGGTGGTCCAGGTAAAAAAAAATAAAATTAAGAGTTGTTATCCAAAAGGTGGTTGTGTTGGCAGGGCTTCTGAACGACACTGGCAAATATAGTATCGTATTTATGGTCTAATGGCAAGAAATTTGAACCTGCAGTCCAAGAACCCACTTTCTCTCAGTTGGCAACTGGGGCCTTAAACCTGAATCTTGAAGGAAGTGCCCAACTGCCAAATTTAAAGAAGTATCTGGATGTATGCCAGCAGAACCACTGTCCTGAAAGATGAACATATATTATTTCCAAAGATAAGGCCTCAAGATCTAAATGCAAGTTAGACATGTGTAAATATATCAGTATAAAACTGATCCCATTCAGCGAAAATCTACAGGAATCCACATCAACTGACATTCTGCATTTATGGGAAGCATGGAAAGCAACTTTCTCAGTTTGTAAGGCAAAAGATAGAACCAGACGAAGTAACATAGAACCAGACAAAGTAACCACCTGAATAGTGAGGCATGATATTCAACAAACACAGAATTACTTATAACCGAAATCCAGACAATGTAGTATTTTACAAAAAAGATGCACAGAAGGAATTTTATGGTAAAAGAGAATTTTTGTCCTCCTTCACTGAAAGGTAAAAAGTTCCACCAGTATCGCCACTGCAACAAAAGGAATTATTTCTTTCACTTTTCTTTGGAACTTCTGAAAAATCACATAATCGACATTTTATTGGCAATATTTTAGGCAGAAGTAGCACATCTTCACCATCAAAATAGGAGGACTGCATCGCTTGGACTCTTACTATATAGACAGCAAATGACTCTGAGTTCTGGAAAAAGTTTCCTAATGGACATTTACAAATCAAGGGGAAAAAGTTGTCAATAAACTTAGACTCCATTTTTCTGTATAGATACCTTGATTTTTCCCTTTCACTTGGCACCATCAAACACGGAATATGCATAAACATACACAATCAAGCACGGATGTTATTCAGACCCAGGATCAGCTCAAATATGAATGGCGCACACAACCTTTTACAATAGAATGAGGCTCCAAACTTTTTACAAACTTGACACCTGATAAATGGTCTTGAAGACTCGCACAACTTAAAAAAGGTAAGATTGGTAGTTGCTGATTTCCTTATGCTTTAGCATTTGAAGTTAAGAAAACTGGAATCACTAAAGACTCGCTCAGACAATTTCTTGTGGGCATGTCCTCCCCAAGTATTAATGGGACCCCATGTTGCCAGTTACACTAGGATTGAAATGAGATGCAAAATCAAATTGACGATAAATATGAAGTATAGCATCTAGTCTTTTAAGTATGCCATGGTGCTTTCATTGGCCCCATTCTGCTTTCTCAAATAAGTACTTAAAAAATAAGGACCTAATTTCAATCTTAAAAATGTGCTTACGAAAATAATTTTTTAATTTTTTTTGCAGGGTTTGATAGATCTCATCGAAATCAATCAAACAAGACCTAAATTGCATATTTTTTGATATCAGTAAGCCTATTATTTTTAAGCTTGAAAATTGCAAATAAGTACTAAGCGATTTTAACTTTGAAAGTAGGATCGCATAGACAGAAATATAGACATAAGATTCCACAACAATATTTTCTCACAGCTTGAAAGCTAGAAATATGAGCAAAGTAAACCACAAACTACCAATCCTAGAAGGAAAAAGGACGGAAAATAAAACACACCTCCTGAAACTCAGCTCCTAGATAGCCACTGGAAACAGGGGACCGACTGTCAACAAGCAAGTAATATGCAACAGTAGCCTGATATAAGCTGGAGTGAGATACTTAACTGAAATGCAATACAAGATGTACTGCCAAATTGATAGAAAGGAAAACTAAAGGTGAAAATCATATAAGAATCAGAAGAGGGAATACATCATTTTGTATTCTATTTCGAAGAGATTCGACCAAATGATTCTTGTCAATTCCCTTCTTAAGTACGTCTTGAAGTACCTCCTCATCGATCTGCAACAAAGTAAGGAACCCAGTTAACCCAAGATGCGAGATGTGAAAGCTAAAAGTGGAGACCAATAGCCATTAGCAAACTTCAAAAAATTGCCGATGTTGTTTTTACGTTTTTGTAAAGAGAACAAATTCTTTACACCGCCGGTGTAAAAGTCCACTTCTCCACCACCGCTATTGTGGGCCCCATTGTACGTTTATTGTTGTAATCTAAACCGTTCATCTTACAGGGCCTGTAGGTAGTAGATCCTTGCAAAAAAATAAGCTTGATCACATCAACAGGTACATCAAAATTTGAATTGTGGTTCATAAAATGGACGGTCTGATTCTATCGATTTTTTAAAGTTAAACTGTCCATGACGGTCCATTGCACAAAACAAAATTCAAAATTTGATATACCTATAGACGTCTGATCAAGTTGTTTTTTTTACCTGAATATACTACTTTATGGGCCCTGTAAGATGAACGGTTCAGATCAATAATTAACACACAGTGGGGCCCACAACTGCGGCAGTGTTCTCTTTTGTAAAATTCTCCTTATCATTTTCATCCTATGTTTGAGTTAACACCTAGATTGATCATATCGGGATCTTGGATCGGATAATAAAACTGGATGAAGAATCAATATGATGATCAATTGTAACGAAGTATTAAGATTCCTAAAGGGAACCAACAATTTGATACTCCATGTGTTATAACACCAAAAGTGATAGTGTTGTATTTACTATTTTGTACTGGAGTAATATATCTGCTAACCACATAAGCTATAGAATGGTCCCTAATGTTGATTTTCAAGCGGAATCCAATTTTACACTTTCCCTCTGGACAATCTGATTCAAAGAATAAATTGAATTCATTGGCTACACTGACAATCTGATTCTATGAGATATAATTCTGAATCTTAATATTTTGGTTGCACTGGGGATCATGGAATTTCAAGATGCTACAAATTAAATCAGGGATTTCGCTAACCATGGTAAACTCAGTGTCATCCTACTCCAATAACTTAGAAGAAACAACCGAAACGTCTGAGATTTTCAACATTCGGATAATGAAAATAAAAAAAAAAGTTTGACAGTTATAAAATCCAATGAAATTAAGATCTCTCCCAAGTCCAAGCATTTGGCAATGTTTGGGAAACAACTGAACTGAAGCTGTCTAGAATCAGGAGTTGCTCAGGGAAATCCCTATTTTTTCCCGTCCCATAGAAATTTCTCACTTCACTCTCTGCGTAGCTATCAAGGCCAAAATTCCAACTTCATGGCCAGGTTCTGAAGCCCCCACCTACCAGATAGAAACAAACCTGGCTAATTGATGATTTAGGACTTGAAAGAACTGGAGAAGGATCAGAATTTCACAATGAACTACCAAAAAATGGAGAATGAACTTGCAATATTCTAGGCATAGGCTGGACTGTCCCATGGGCAGGCCAAATTTGTATTAATCCCGAAGGACAACTCCAGAAAATTCACGACCTACAACAGCTAAGTTAGCTAACGCAAATCAAAACTACTACATTCTACCTTCTCTAGCAAGTAAAAGATGACAATAAATCCATAGAGGAAGTTTGGCCCAATCCAGGGATTTGTTTAAAGAGTTTCCAAAGCTCCAACATGAGCCCACTCTGAGAAGATGTTACGATCTAGTTCAGCAAAAGACTAACTAGTGAAGACCCATTGAAATTGGGGCTGTCGCAAACTGGATGGTCACCCTCCCTTGCCCGGACACTGGGCTAATGGGCCAGCTCTATATTAGTTGGTATGATGTATGCATTTCAAGTCTAGCTTCAGAAGATATATCTATGAGAGTTAACTAGTACATGGCAGACAAAAGGAATTGTGGTTCCAGGTGAATTGCTGCAACATTTCATATCAATTCTTTCTTATTGCACCTTAATTGCATGTAGACACAGGTATATTACCAGTAAAAAGATAAAAACAGGAACAATAAGGAGGCAACATATACTTCCTAATATATGATATGCTCTAATTCTGAACCAATTCTCAAAAAAAGATGAATAGCAACAAAACATGCCTTCTTTATAAGCTGCAGTGGATCTGGTGGCTGAACCGCTAGATAGCGAGGAAGACGAGTTTTGAACCAAAAATGCTGACGGATTTCTGGAATGGTTATCCGTTTCATAGGGTCAACTACAAGCATCCTTGGAATCAAATCCCTTGCTCCAGGTGACAAATGGCTGGGAAGAGTATAAACTCCACCCTGAAGAACATTATCTAGAGTAAGTGATCAACAACACAACTGTGAATAGACACTGAATTGCAAGTTTGATATAGAGGCCTGAGAACCAAGTTCTGCTATGATCCACAATGATACATCTAATCCAAATTGTAGATTATCTCTCTCCAAATTAGATCATAAGCAATACCTTTATTTTCTTGAAGAGGTTGGGAATATTCTCATCATCAAAAGGAAGGGTGCCACAAAGAAGAGCATACAAGATAACTCCACAACTCCAAACATCTATCTCAGGTCCAGCATAGAGCTTACCAGAAACGACCTTCACAAAAATCATGTGTTACACTTCTTAAGTCAACAACTCTATTGTTTTATTCTTTTATTATGATAAGTAGTCTTGTATAACATATTATAACCCATTTCGAATCCCAAAACACAATCAACTGAAAGAAAGCTCAATTTAAACCTCAGGGGCGGCATAATTAGGGCTTCCGCAACTTGTCTTTAGAAAATGACCATCCCGCATAACATTGCTCAAGCCAAAATCAGCTATCTTCACGTTGCCTCTGGAATGTAGAAGAAGGTTCTCAGGCTTTAGGTCTCTATGAACCACCATGTTTCTGTGGCAGTACTCCACACCAGAAATAATCTTCCAGAGAGATAATCATACCATTATTTAGAACATCAATTATGACAACCATCATTACCAAGAGATAACTGATCCAGTAGGGAGGAATCTCACCCACAAAAGGAGGAGAAAAAAAAAAATTAACACCAAAAGAAACAGGGTATTTACCTGTTGGAAAAAGCTCCTAGCTTCATCCTCCTGTAATCTTCCCTTCTCCACAATGTAATCAAATAGCTCTCCGGACTTGACATACTCCATAACCACGTATATGTCTGTTGGTGTCTCGATTACCTCATAAAGTCGTATAATATGTGGATGCACAAATAACCTACATATTTTAATTTCTCTTCTCACTGCATCAGACCAAGTATATTTTCTCAAAACGGTGATTTGCATTTCCCATCAATGAAAAACATAGAAGTGAAATTCAACAAACAATACAGAGAAGAGAATAGCCATAAACTCGGATGTTGCTGGGTCACAATCCAGATTGAGCCTATCAATCAAATATAACTTGATAAGTGAACTGGATCAACCAGATAAACATTTAGTCATAGGGTTCATACCTTTTTCCTCCATGTCAGGGCTCTTCATTTTCCGACGGTTAAGAATTTTGATGGCCACTTTGTACCCTGTCGGTAGATGCTCTGCGATTTTCACTTTGCCAAATGAACCATGGCCAAGCGTTTTTCCCATTCTGTAATTTCGCAAAGGCGTATCTGCACCAGTGCCTCTGCCTGTTGGTCCATCCATATTCCTGTCATCAGAGATGAGAAACATCAAACTCAGGGGCTTGAATATTCTATTTGGTGGAAGTACTCAGGCATGCAGATGCATACTGAACTTCATTTAGGGTAGCCAATATATCGTCCTTCAAAAATAACAGTTCAAGTTGTATGTGAATTATCCAATCAGGGCAGATCATATTCTTCTTTCCTGCTCATTTCCTTTGTCAAACTCACTGTTCAATACATGTACCAATGAATTCAAGACACGAACAAACAACCCTTAGTGGGGCTATCAAGAGTTTCTGCACCATGTGTGAATGTATATGCATCATCATCTCGGCGTATGGTGTATTTTAGGCATAGAATCGTAGCGTGATAATATCGTAATCATTTCTCTTTGTAATCTTCTATTTTAGGTAGAGATTTCTAGGCTTTTCTCTATTTAAGCTTACGTTAGCATTGTAACCATTCACTCTAAATATTCTCTAATACAGATCAGTTCTCTCTCCCATATGTTCTGTCACAGTCCAGAGTGGATACACGAGCCTTTACCGACTTAATTTGCAATTTTATACTTAGTAATCGAGTATTTAGGGAACCATAACAAGTACTTTAGAGGAGCGGCTGAACTGATATTACCAGAGACCAGTAAGACCGTAGAAAACTATATTTTGGTATGTAAGTTTCAAAACATGGTACAACTACACTTGAAGGAAGAGAGTTCTGTTTCAGTTAACTATAGAAGGCCTACCCCTATGGTAAGTGGTAACACAATTTTAGGGCATGCGACATACCACGGTTACGTTCCAGTTAATTGTACTGGTCCGATCCGCGTTCCATAACATAAGGCTGACCAGTTGAGATAATGTTCTATTCATTCACAGAGAATAGGATTCATGAAGACTGCGCGTACTGGTTTTCGGTTTTACTCTTCCCAAACACTATCTTAGATCAGTCCATCCTATGATGTAGCACATCAAGTTATGTCTAAAAGTCTCACAAATAAAATTTCAAGCTCAATAGCAATTGGATCATGTAACTGCTTCCTAGTGCAGTTACGAAATTCCTTATTCAGCGGTGAATACTGGTTCCTTTACATCTTTCTAGGCACTTGTATTTTTTGCCTTTTAGGGTCAAATTAAGTACTTTGTTTCCCATAAGTAGGTGAAGTTACAATATGTAGTTATTTGTAGTAAGGAATTTGGGCAAAGCCGCAAAAGTATACCACAAAATAGAATTAGAATGGCATTTCATAACTTCACATCACAATAAAGGATGAAATGTATATTTGGAATAAAAATGGGTGCAAAAAGCATCATGCAGTACATTTTTTACACCATAATACAAATGGGATATGTGCCATCACACAACATATTCTTTCCTGTTCAACCTTCTTATACAATATACACAAGAAGCAAATATTATTGGTAACAACGAGTGCATATTTTTCCGAGAAAGATTATCTCTCTTGATTTTGTCCCCTGCAATGAGGATCCCCTTCTTACACTTTCCTCCCACTCAAAGATTTATTTTAAGCTCAATAAAAATTTTCATTTTCTGTTTATATGTTAGGATTTGAAGGTTGTTGGGTTTGGTTGAGCCAACAAAACCCTGTTTTCCTTGATTGTTGGTTGTAAAGGCAGTGACTGAACCTATGGAACACCCCTTTGTGGACTGCAAAGGTTTTGGGTGAACCTGGTGAAAACTCATTGACTCAGCGTAATAGCAGTTTGAAATGAAATGTTGTTAGTGGATGTAAGAGCATCCACAATGTAATAATCAAAATTAAAAGGTTGCTAAAGTTAGCAATGTTTGCTCAAAAAAGTGCTCACATTGTAATAACCAAACTTAACAACCTCTTAGCAACTCATCAAATCTTGGCCTTTGAATAATCAAAACTAGTAACCTTTTGCCAATAATCAAATCTAATGGTCTCTATATTTTTCCCATCAAGTACACCCATTACTACATAAGAACCTTCTCTCTCTTCCATCTTCTTTCTCTCCCTCAACAATGTTTCCAGAAAATTATTTACAAAAAAACTTTTTTTGTTTTTACACAAAAACTGTTTTTAAAAGAAAAAACGGTTTCTAACAGTTTTTCAAAAAAAAAAAAAAACTGTTTTTTTTAAAACTGTGTTCTTTTTGAAAAAAAAAAACTCACCAAACTATTTTCTTAAAAAAAACCTTCTTTTTTTTTGTTCAAAAAGAGTATTCAAATTATTGTAAAAAAATTTAGTTTTTAGATGGACTTCATAATCCTTTTAATTCAGTATAGCATTGCCTACTTCTACTTGTGATCTATTGATTGTTTCTAATTTTACGCGGTTCATGAGTTATTCATCAACTATGTTTTCTCATACAATCGAGAGAAATTCTATCAGGAATCCATTGCTGTTCGTGTGAAATCAAATTTAAAAGAAAAATCTTCATAGAAGAAGTCCATAATAGCATTTCCAACTTCCACTTTTGATTGCCTACTCTATTTCTACTTATGATCTACTGATTGTTTCTAATTTTATACACTATAAGACTGCCAAATTCACGAGTTATCCATCAACTACGTTATCTAATACCAACGAAAGAAATTATATCCAGAGTCAATTGCCATCCGCATAACACCAAATTTAAAGGAAAAAGCTCAATAGTAGCAGGCGGCAGGCACGCAAGCTGGCCCAGACATATCAACAATCAACATAGAAATTTATCAGTGAACAAATCAAACAACAATTGCTATTATCCCCTTCCAAAAGCTACAAATCCTAAGGAACTTATAAATTATAGAAATTCCCACACGATCAGCAAAATTTCTCTTGGAAACCTAAAATTGTGATATTTCTAGCTGCAGGCTTAATTACACGGCCAATGAAAACGAAAATCTGAAACGACGTCCAGATTTTGCATGCTAAACATATAATTGAAACATAAACGAATAAATTGCATCAACGTATATACGAATCGTGTGTAGATACGTACAGATAGAGAGGGGGGAGAGAGAAAGCTGACGGAGGGTTCGTGATCGTCGCTCAATTGGAAAATCTTGGGTGAATCTACTGTGTGTTTGGAGGGATGGAGTAAAATTTAAAGAACGTATACGAGAGAGAGAGAGAGAGAGAGAGAGAGAGAGAGAGAAAGACCACCGCAACAGTTACATTCCGGTCCGTTATGCTGACTAGACGGTGTATCATCGTACATATCAACTTTTGTCCGTTTTGGATCCGTACAAAAGTGGGTCAACAAAACATTACCCCTCTCTTATTGGTGGTTGAAATAGTATGGACACCACTACAAAGTGATGTTATGTTTATTATATAATACACTTTTTGATAAACATGACATCAACTTTGTGATAGGATTCATATCATTTCAACCAATTAAAACGAGAATAATGTTCACTCTCTTGAATGGAGGGGGCGGAGGGGGCGGGGGAACAAAGCTCAACTCACTTGGGTGGTCAAATCTCAAGTCCTATTGGCAATCCATTTTCCCAGCAGCGGTACAGCCACCACGCCATACGGTGGCCGGCCATCAGATGTCTTGTGGGACTCACTTTAGGTTATACACGGATTATTCAAACTGTTAAATAATTTTAAAAAAAATTGAGTGGACATCACGAAACATCAACTCGATCCAATATGTGTAGATGTTCCGATCAAGCTTCCAAAGATGAGAAGCTTGAACTGAGTACCTACACATATCGGATCGAGCTGATATTCTGTGATGCACACTCAATTTTTTTTTAAAATTATTTAACGGTTCGAATTATTTGTACGGAGTTCGAAGTGGGTCTCATAACTGTGCGGTGCCCGTAAACTTTCTGTTTTACATACAACTCATCATCTTCTTCTTTCTTTCTTTTTTTTAACAAATTACTCCATGAAATAAAAAAAATAACATGAAACTTCCCAATATACCCTTCCCAACAAAACCCAACACTAATTAGCCAGACTGTTTTCACTGTTCATCGTCTCCAAATCTTCTCCGATCATCTCAACCCATCTCGAACAGGTAAGGGATCTTAAATTCAGAGATTTTTATGTTCTCGACTTTGAGTTTGGATTTTGATGTAACATTTTGACTTCGACTTTGAGATCGTCTCACTTCAAGTTTAGATTTTGTGCCCAAAATCTTAAATCAAAGAGGTATGGGGATTTCATCTGGTTCCAACGACTTCGAGTTCTAAATTTGGAACCGTAAATTGGATATCCAATTCCCAAAAACGCTGCAAGAACCGGAAGTTAACTTCTGAAATAATCAAAAGAACGCGGAAGTTGAGTTTCGACGACTTCGAGTTCTAAATATGGAATCGTAAATTAGATGTCCAATTCCAAAAATCGCTGTCAAAATCGAAGTTTATGTTTGAAATAATCAAAAGAATGCGGAAGATGAATTCCGAAACTTGTTCAGATGTTAAGTTTCGAATTAGGGCTGAAATCAAGAATTCAGCATTTTTTTCAGAATTGAATATCTGATCCTCTTCTTAGTTCTCAGTCTCTAAGCTGATCCACTCCTCGACGATGACACCTCCCCTATGCCCCCCTGTCTATATATACACAGTCCCTTGGAGATCTATCCTTTTGCAAAAAATGCGGACTTCCGTTGATTCATCCAATGACCACCAAAAGAGAGGAGTTAGGGGTTATTATGAAATAACTCTTTTACAAAATAAGGATCTACTTTCAAGCTTCAAAATAATGAATTTACGAAAATAATATTTTCAAATTTTTTATGCAGTGTTTGATAAACCGCATCAAAATCTAACAAACAAGATTCATACACAATATTTTTGATTGTGGAATACAAACCCACTTTTTTTTTTGTACATAAGTAACATTAACGTATTCCAGAGGTATTCAAGGCCAACCCAACCTAAGCATTCCCACCTTAACTTCTTCCTTGTCGTCGTCGGTCCCTTTTCATGTTCATCATTATTTCATCTTGAACCTTTCTCATGTTGGAATCATTGGCATGTAGCGAAAATTGTATGTCTTCAGCGGCCTCCATTTGGGCGTATCGGGGATCAATGTCTGGAATATCATCGTTATCGTAGTTTTCGTCATCATGCAAAGCTTCTTGCAACTCTTCGTCGTCCGGACAATTGCGGATTATGAAGTTGTGTATGCTCATGGAAGCCAGAACATACTTCTTGTGAAGTGCCAATGGATAATATGTTGGAATCTTCATCATCCGCCACCGATTTTTCCATACCCCAAACGTTCGCTCAATGACAGATCGAAGCAAGGAGTGCCACCTATTAAAGTATTCGTAGTCGCCCAAGTGTCGTCTCGCTCCGCGCTTAAAATCTTCTAGGTGGTACATGTGCCCTTTCTACGGTGCCATGTATCCTTTTGCATTAGGGTAGCCACCATCCACTAAATAGTACTTGCCTGAAAAAAAGAAAGAAAAATGAATACAACTAGTTCATAAGTGCATATTTATTTGAAATAATAAAACTGCAACTAACAACATTTTTACCTTCCGGTGGATGCAGAAACTTATTCTTGCCTTTACCATGAACACATTCCTTGAAAATTAAATAATCATGCATCGCTCCTTCCCACCTCGGCAAGGCAAATGTGAAGCATAGATCAAAGTCGCACATAGCTATTATGTTCGTAGTGTGGCCCCCCTTACGTCTCCAGAATTCTTTTCGCATCCTTCGGTTTAGGCTTGCAAAATACATGAGTACCATCCATAGCCCCAATGCAATCCTGTAAACGATTTCCGTAACACATTAGGTTACATGCCAACGTCAGTAACGACTTTCATATTTTCCATTTAACGATTCAAGGCAAAATTTAAAAAATGCTTCGTACCTTGAAATGTCTGTACTGAGGTCTAACTTGCAAGTAAGGATGTGGTCATTGTAATCCCTTTTTGGCTTTATTTCGTCCATTGCCAATTTTAACATACATTTTAGGACTTTGTTGATCTGCCTCGAACAAGTAGCTTGCCCATGTTGGAATTGTTCCTGGATCTGTTTAAGGGTCTATCCACGCAATAAGGACAAAAATATTGCAAGGCCCTCAATTACGCTGACTTCACGTTTTGTTCCTATGTGGAAGCCATATTTGTTAACTATTTCATTGCATAGCATTCCGAACACTTCCTTTTTCATCCAGAATACTTCAGGACACTTTCTAGGATTGTCGGAATTTAATGCTGACATCACCCACTCCAAACCGCTGTCGGCCGATGTAAGGTACGGTATCTTCTGTTTTTTGTTCGGGCGGTTTTCATCGACTTCTTCCATTAGCATTTGTATGACATACAAGTCTCGTTGATGCACGACATTTTATGAAGTCTTTGTTTTTAATGCCCTCCTCCTCATCTGATTCCTCTTCGTTATCGTCCTCCTCATCTGACTTTTCTTTGTTCTCCTCCTCCTCATCCGATTCCTCTTCGTTAACCTCCTCCGTAACCAAACGTGTATTACCCATGGGATATGCTTCGTCTGAGTGAATTTGTGAAGTTGAAGGTGTGTCTCTAGTACAAGTTGCGTATCTCGTTCGATCATATTCCCCCCCATATTGACTTTCTTTGTTACGAAACCGAGCCCATTGATTCGATGTTCCTTTAAGGCATGTTCTACCCTGTTGATCCCCCCATTCTGGCCCACCATTCCAAAACCCATCCCTTGTTGATGCATTTGATGGTTGAGAGAAGTTCGATGTGTTTTGTACAAATGTAGGAGTACCTGACCCATACCAAACCCCTGGTTTGCATTGGACGAGTCAGTGGGGTTTTGCAACGACAACCGTTCAATCCCATTAACTAACATGGATGCGTTGTCCGCAGTGTTGTACTAATTGTTATACGCATATATGTCTTGGTCATTGGGGACATCTGCATAACGACCAAAGAAATTGTTTTCTACACCAGTGTTTTCATTGTTGTTAGCAAAATAGTTACCTCTTGACGGATACATGGCCCCTATACAGTGAAAACCCATGTAAAGTCATTACAACCTTATGATAATATCTTCCTTTTTGGCAATCAAACAACAAACTTGTGCTGGTATGGTTTTCTGTAGAAAGTGGACTTTTGTTGAATTAGCTAGTAGTGGAGGTGGGTTTATTTCAAGACAGTTTTGAAATTGACATGATCAATAGAGGCAAGAAATTGATGGGGCTCCTGAATTTGAAAAACCTGTGGCCATGTTTTGGTAATGCCATTCGTGGTGAGAGAAAACAGAAAGATTTGAGAGAAAGGGAATCTAATGGCTGGAAAAAAAGTTTGGTTTAAGAAGATTTTGATAGAGAATGAAATAGATGGCTGGAAGAACTATTGGTAGATGGTCAATTAGTGCAAACACAAAGGGACAATGTAGAGGATCAATTAGATCTCATCAAAACCCACCTTTTTGCTGAGATTTCAGTGGAAAACAAAATCGGATCAATTAAAACCCATTTTCTGAAGGTAAACTATGTACAATAATGGTAATACTCGACTTTTGTGCAATAATAAATTTTTTTAACCATTGTCACCATAACTTTGCAAGTCTATTAACAAAAAAACGAAAACGGAGAAATCCATATTAAAGCATTTGTGCAATAACAGTCGAGTATTTGCAGGTCACCAATTTTTGTTTCTTTATGTTAGACAGAGAGATGGAGCTACAAACATGAGTATCAACCATTGAAATAACAGATTATGATAACAGTACCGAAGTTACTGCCCGACCAAATTCCAACATACATTACCAAACAACTGCCACAAATTCGGCGTAATAGTACATTAAAACAGCTCAAAACAACACTGCTAAAAGTTAACAGATTATAATCCCAAACAATACCCGAATTAAAATTGTACGAAAGTTCAAGTCTAGTACCCCATACGAAAGAAGCCACAATAACAAACAAACAACGGCGTGGAGTTTTGTAAATTTGGCCAAAGTGCTAATGGTAAGAACCATGACGGAATTGGGAACCATGTGGGAATGACGGACCTTGACGGAATGGTTCAGACTCATGACGGAGTGCTTCGTAACCCGGAGGGAATGGGGGACGACTCGATGGGAATGGTTGATAACCCTCAGGGAATGCTGCAAATCCCTACGGAAGAAGGGGACCCCAAGGGCATGGGGGACAGGGAGGGAATGGGGAAGGTTGAAGGCCTCTCTTTTCAGGGGAAGCCTTGAAGTACTTGGCTACGGCCAAAGCATCCTCTCTCTGAAACCATTTAATCATTAGGCTAGTGGTCTGTACCTCACAGAAAAAAATAATTTTATGTTGTTGAATTCCAAAAACACTACAAGCCCAAATAAGAAAATCTTCGTTTTGACCCTTATTTTCAAAAAAGGGAAGGGTTTTAATTTTTTTTGACACAGTCGTCGACTCCTCATCTTCCCGAATGATTAATCATTATACTTGAGGTTAACTTGAAATGGTCAAGTGATTGGGCAATGGACCTGGAATCATAGTCACTAGTCTCGTTAAACTTGCGCTTTCACGCAGAAGACCCACTGCCCAATTTTGACGTTTGGCCTACTATTTTGTTTGCCCTTTCTACTAACCGGTGTCGTAGTTTTGTTCTAGTTGTCGGCATGGGGGATTGACCCGTGAAGGCCACGCGGTCCATCCGAATCATTGGATCCCTCTGCAATGTCGTCAATGCCATCACCTGGAAACTTAGCGTCTTTTCCCATAGCCGTAACATCTCGAAAGACACGGTCCATGAGTTGCTCATGTTCCAAACCTTTCTCTTTGAATTTCGCAACGTTACTATTTCGCTGCAATGAGTACAATAAAAAAACAACACCACAAAATCAACTTCATAGCATAGTTGTAGATACCGTTTCGTACCAGTCGATACGTTCCATTTTAGCACAAATCCGGTAACTTTGACCTCCATTTCCATTTTGTTCAACTTTCCGGCTGTTCTTGGACGATTCCGACGTACCGGTCAAATCTCGGCCGAGATGTCGTTAACGGGAATTTCGTCCGGTATTTTGCTAAACTGGGTTTCTCAGTCGCAACAGCCAAAGAGAGAGAGAGAGAGAGAGAGAGAGAGAGAGAGAGAGAGAGAGCAGAAAACTCATCCTTTGCACTTGCAATTCTAGACTTTACAGTACTAGCAAGATTCGTCGGCGATCGGCTTCAGTCTAGAGAGAGAGAGAGAGTTACACAGACATATAGGTACATATAGATAGAGAGAAAGAGGAGGAGGAGGAGGACTCAGGAGGAGGACTGGAGGAGGTTGAGGGAATCATCGGGCCAGCTACTTTCTTTGTCGTTGTTTGCCATTTGAGCTCTTGACGCCATGGGAGGAGGTGTGTGTGTGAATGAGTTCATAGAGAGAGGGAGAGACAGAGAAAATCACAAAGACCCGTAGCCTTTGATTTTTCTGGAAACATCTTGGAGTTTTGATCCAGTGCTTCACTTAACAAAGAAACTCCTTTGTCTCTTTTGTATTTTTGATAAAAAAAATAGGAACGGAATTGGTGAAAAGTATTTAGGCTCCGTTCCGGAAACTTTCTTAAAAAATAAGTACTTATTTTGCCACTTCTCATTTAAAAATATGAAGGGTCATTCCACAAAACCCAAATAAAAAATTCCTTTCACATTTTCAAACTCAAAAATAATGTAAATGAAAAAAAAATTCAATTTCTTTTGCACCGTAATAAAGATCTTAATGAGATCTATCAAACAAGATCCATAGTGGTAGGAAAATTATTTGCGTAAACACATGATTTTTGAGCTTGAAGTTGCCTTATACAAAAAATAAGACTGTTGTTATGACAATGGGCGCTGACGGAGGGAAATCGTACTGGCGGCCGCGCCGGGCCGTCTCCGGCCACCGGACGGCCGATCCGAGCAGTCCAAAAATTCCTTGGAAGAAAAATCAACACACTATAGTTTTTGGCTCATTTTGGACTTCTCAACCTCCGTGGTCCGGACCAAGGCCTTGTGGGTCCGGACCAGCGTGTGTTCTACGTTTCTGGAGCTTGCTAATTTTTTGGTCCGGCCCAGCACATGCTTAATCTGGACCAGCGTGGACAGGACAGATTACTATATAAGCATATTTTAGGGTTTTTTGCTTATTGTATTGCATTCATAGCAGCTTTTCTGTGAGAGGCAAAGAGAGGAACTTGAGAGATCTCATCTGTAGCCCTTTGGGCATCTGATTACTTCCGTATAGTGAAACCCTCGATCGTTTGACTGGCCGTGGAGTAGGTATTCATTACCAAACCACGTATATCTCTGTGTTTCTATGATTGCTCTCTCTCTCTCTTTTCTGTGGTTTGTTCAATTACAAAGCAATTAATCACATCCGTTTCTGAGTTTGTAAACGCTTCCACATAACAAACTAGTATCAGAGCTCAAGGTTTTTGATCTAGGGTTTGTTTCTGGTGATTTTTGCTTTGTTATTGAAGAACGATGTCTGAAGAATTCGATAAATCTGGTAAAACTCCAAAAGATGGAGAATCCACCAAAACTGAATCGAGTTATCGGCCTGGGGCTTCGAGGCCAATTATGTCAAGTGCGAAGTTTGACGTGGAAAAATTTGATGGCAAAAATAACTTCGGTATGTGGCAGTGCAAAGTTATGGATGTTCTGATCCAACAGGAGTTGGATTTTACTTTGGAAGACAAGCCTAAGGACCTTGATGCAAGGGATTGGGATCGGATCAACCGCCAGGCGTGCGGTTTTATCAGGACGTGTCTTGCTAAGGATCAGAAGTATTTTGTTATGCAAGAAATGGATGCAAAGGTCCTGTGGAAAAAGCTCGAGGACAAGTACATGACCAAGAGCGTGGAGAATCGCCTTTATCTGAAGAAGGAACTCTTCAGGTTTCAGTATCGTTCAGATATATCGATGACTGAGCACTTGAATGATTATAATAAAATACTTGCTGATTTATTGAATCTAGATGTTGAGATTCTAGATGAGGATAAAGCCCTGCTTTTGTTAAATTCCTTGCCCAAAGATTATGACCATCTATCTACCACTTTAATGTATGGGAAGGATACCATTAAATTTGATGATGTCTCCAATGCTCTTGTGAACAATGAGTATCGCAAGAGGGATATGCAGGCACATGGAGATTCTAGAGAAGCCTTATATGTTAGGGGCAGGTCTGAAAATAGGAAGAATAACGGTAATCGGGGTCACTCCAAATCTAAGGGGAGAGTGACCTCAACTTCTGGTAGAGTTGCTAAGGATGAATGCGCCTATTGTCGTGAGAAGGGCCATTGGAAGAAAGATTGTCCCAAGAAAAGGGGCAATGATAGTTCCAAGGCCAACATAGTACATTCTGATGAAGATGATGATTCTAATTTAGCTCTGTTGGGTTCGTCACTAGTTTGTTAGTCTAATCAGTGGATTATGGATTCCGGTTTTACCTACCATATGTGTCCTAATAAGGAGTGTTTTTCCAGCATTGATATGGTTGATGGTGGAACAATTTTTATGGGCAATGATCACGCTTGTAATACAATCGGGGTAGGGAAGATCAGGTTGAAGCTACATGATGGGTCTGTCTGTATTTTGTCTGATGTTCGGTATGTACCGGACTTAAAGAAGAATCTGATATTGCTGGGTACTTTAGACTCCACAGGTTACCGGATTACCATTGAAGGTGGAGCTCTAAAGGTTTCGAAAGGTGCTATGGTTATGATGAAGGGCATTAGACAGAACAATTTGTATTACCTACAGGGTAGTGCAGTTGTAGGTGGGTCAGCCGCCATCTGTAGCAACATTGAGGAGGATGATTCGAACACTACCAGACTGTGGCACATGTGTTTGGGTCATGCTGGTGAGAAGGCCATGCAAGGCCTACTGAAGCAGAATTTGTTGAAAGGTGCCAAGACCTACAAGATGGATTTCTGTGAACATTGTGTTCTGGGGAAGCAGACTAGAGTCAAGTTTGGCACTGCTATTCACCAAATGAAGGGTACACTTGACTACATTCACTCGGATGTCTGGGGGCTAGCTAGGGTTGCTTTTCTGAGTGGTAAGTATTATTTTGTTTCATTCGTTGATGATTTCTCTCGCCGTGTTTGGATTTATATCATGAAACATAAAGATGAGGTGCGTGATATTTTCCTCAAGTGGAAAAGTTGATTGAGACCCAGACAGGTAGACAAATCAAGCGCCTCAGATCAGACAATGGGGGAGAGTATCGATCTGATCCTCTCTTCGATATTTGTGAAAAATTTGGTATAGCGCGGCACTTTACGGTAAGAGGCACACCACAGCAAAATGGTATGGCAGAGAGGATGAACCGTACTTTACTGGACAAGGTACGATGTATGCTATCGACTTCTGGTTTGGGTAGACAGTACTGGGCTGAAGTAGTGACGTATGCATGTCATTTGGTCAACCGTTTGCCATCCGTTGCACTTAAGGGTAAAACGCCATTGAAGGTATGATCAGGTAAACTTGCATCAGATTATGATTCCTTACATATTTTTGGTTGCCCTGCTTATTATCATATCAGGGAATCAAAGCTGGATCCTAGAGCCAAGAAAGCATTGTTCTTGGGCTTTATGGAAGGTATTAAGGGATACAAGTTGTGGTGTCTCGATTCAAAGAAGGCGATCATTAGCCGCGACGTGACCTTCAATGAATCTAAGATGATCAAGCCACTTGTGCAGGTTGAGGGTAATAAAGTTGCTCAGAAACAGGTGGAGTTAGAGACCTCGGTGGTTCCTCAAGATCCGATTCAGTCAGTTGAAGAAGACAGTGGGGTTGAATCAAATGATAGTGATATGGTTGAGGGTGAAGTTCCACTAGACAGTTCTTCGCAACAACAACAGCAGAAAGATTCCATTGCAACATCTCGACCCAAAAGGGTCATCTGTGTACCCGCAAGGTATGTTGATATGGTTGCCTATGCATTGCCGGTTATAGATGCTGACATCCCGTCCACTTTCAAAGAAGCTATGGGTAGTCCAGAAACTGTGGAGTGGAAGAAAGCAATGGGTGAGGAGATGACTTCTCTTCACAAGAATCAGACATGGGATTTGGTTTTGCATCTGAAAGGCAAGAAGGAGATTAGTTGCAAATGGGTCTACACCAAGAAGGAAGAGTCAACAAAGAAGGGTGGTATTCTATTCAAAGCTATGCTGGTAGCCAAGGGCTATGCACAAAAGAGGAATCAACTACAATGAGGTATTTTCTCCTGTTGTGAAACATGCTTCAATTCGCAATTTACTGGTAGCTCAATTTGATTTGGAGTTGGCTCAGTTAGATGTTAAAACTGCATTCCTACATGGTGATTTGGAGGAATAGATTTATATGTCTCAACCTAATGGTTTTCGTGTTGCTAGTAAGGAGAAGTTGGTTTGTCAATTACATAAGTCTCTCTATGGGTTAAAATAGTCGTCGCGTCAGTGGTATAAACTTTTTGATAGCTTCATGTTGAGTCAGAAATACACTCGGAGCCAATTTGATCATTGTGTATATTTCAGAAAGCTTGCGGATAAGTCCTTTATTTATTTGCTTTTATATGTCGATGATATGCTGATCGCATGTAAAAGTCAAGCGGAGATAGACAGGTTGAAGATTCAGCTGAGTCAGGAATTTGAGATGAAGGATCTCGGGGAGGCACGTAAGATTTTGGGGATGGAGATTACTCGGGATAGGGTGAAGGGCACCGTTCACCTAACTCAGCAGCAATATTTGAAGAAGGTGCTTGAGTGGTTCGGTGTAGGTGGTAGCTCAAAACCGGTGAGCGTACCATTGGCTCCCCATTTTAAGCTTAGTGCTTCGCTATCTCCCACTACAGATGAGGAACGAAAATACATGGCGACCGTTCCTTATGCAAGCTTGGTTGGAAGTCTGATGTACGCCATGGTCTGCACGAGGCCTGATTTGGCACAGGCCATCAGTATGGTTAGTCGTTATATGCATGATCTTGGTAAGGTGCATTGGCAAACGGCTAAGTGGATTTTGCGGTATGTTCTGAGGACCGTGAATTTGGGTTTGAAGTTCGAGAGGTGCGCATCAGTTTGTGATCTAGTTTCTGGTTTTGTGGACTCGGATTATGTGGGTGATTTGGATAAGCGTCGTTCAACAATTGGGTATGTGTTTACCATGGCTGGTGGGCCAGTGAGTTGGCGATGTACTTTGCAGTCGACGGTTGCACTGTCCACTACCAAGGCCGAATATATGGCAGTGACTGAAGCCATAAAGGAGGCGATCTGGTTGCGTGGGTTGATGGCTGATTTGGGCATTGGGCAAGATCATGTCGTCGTTCATTGTGACAGTCAGAGTGCAATTCATCTTGCGAAGAATCAGGTGCATCATGCTCGAACCAAACATATTGATGTCCGCTTTCACTTTGTTCGTGAGATCATTGATGAAGGGGATATTCTGTTGGAGAAGATTGGCACTGCGGATAATCCAGCTGATACGATGACTAAGGTTGTCACTGGGGTCAAGTTCCAGCGTTGCGTGGACTTGATCCATATACAGCAAATCTGAGCACCTTTGGGTGCATGTGCCGTTGGGCGCTCTGATGGCAGTCAGAGCACGATTCGTTTGGGTATTCTGGCTATCTGGTTTTCTGGTTGCTGCATGTCTGGTTTTCTGGTTCGTAGTCCAATATCTTGCCAAGGTGGAGATTTGTAGTTTTTGGCTCGTTTTGGACTTCTCAACCTCCGTGGTCCGGACCAGCGCGTGTTCTACGTTTCTGAAGCTTGCTGATTTTTTGGTCCAACCCAGCACACACTTAGTTCGGACCAGCGTGGACAGGACAGCTTAGTATATAAGCATAGTTTAGGGTTTTTTGCTTATTGTATTGCATTCACAGCTGCTTTTCTGTGAGAGGCAAAGAGAGAAACTCTGAGAGATCTCATCTGTAGCCCTTTGGGCATTCGATTACTTCCGTATAGTGAAACCCTCGATCGTCTGACTGCTCGTGGAGTAGGTATTCATTACCGAACCACATATATATCTGTGTTCTCTGTGATTGCTCTTTCTCTCTCTCTCTCTCTCTCCTCTCTCTTCTGTGGTTTGTTCAATTATAAAGCAATTAATCACGTTCATTTATGAGTTTGTTAACACTTCCGCATAACACACGTAACACACAATATATAATTTGCAAATGAAATGGTGGAGACAGATTTTCAGATTACTTACTGAAAATGTAGGGCTCGGACTCTTTGAGAATGGGGCAAAACGGAGCGGAGGAAGTCGATATGATCTTCTTGATAGTGTGCGAAGCTCTGGTTTTGCAGGGAGAGAGAGAGAGAGAGAGAGAGAGAGAGAGAGAGAGAGAGAGAGAGAGAGAGAGAGAGAGAGAGAGAGAGAGAGAGATGGGGGCAGGGGAGAGGGGGCGATAGGAACTTGCCGCTAAGGATGAGAGATAGGGTTGCATAATATGGAAGCCGGTTCTACCCTGCACACAGATAAAATGGTTGAGGGGCAAGAAAGACATTTCACACTTGGGTTGTGGGGGAAAACGACGTCTTTTTGGTCTTAGTTTTTTGAAAAATAAGAAGGGCAGCAGTTTGTGGAACAGGGCTTCTCATTGGACAAAAAATAAGAACTTTTTCAAGTTCTAGAACCTAGCCTAAATGAGGATGCGGTTTACAGGTCGCAGGTTAAACCACTTCCTTGCACGTTATTAGAATTTGGGTATTACACTAACCTTAACTTTTAGGTTTCACATAAAAATCGAACCCTAACAAACCTTAACCCTAATTGGCATTTAATTGGTGTTATTTTCGAAAGAGAGAGAACACAAAAAATCTGCAATTTTTCCAATTTGGAACCCTAAATTTTGGCGGTTTGAAGATGGAGAATCTAGGGCAAATCGGCAAGTTCAGAGAGAGAGACCTTGTTCTCCAGTCGTTCTTCTCCTCCACTCGGTTCAGTATTCTTTAAACTCGTTCTCCAATCGTTTGTCTCCCTTCTCTCTCTCTCTCTCTCTCTCTCTCTCTCTCTTTCTCTTTGTATTTCTGTTTGGAACTTAAAAAGGGGAATGTTTTAACTCGCGATGTTGTTTTAACCGATTTTGACCCGCGACCCATAATCGGCGTCCTTATTTAACTGGTGTTTGTATTTTTTGCAAAATGAGGGATCCCCCATAAGAAGGGGAGTGTGTATGTGTGTATATAGTTTTCGGATTCAAGTTTGGTTTTTGTAGATTTTTTTCTTCAATTGACTGGAAGTGAAGTGCTCGGCGATTTTTGTTCCGTTCGCTCTCATATTTGATTCCAAATTTGTGGTAGATAAGAACCCATTTTGCTGTGGCTCTGTTTTTCGATTCGAGTTCCGATCACCATCGCGCTTCCCATGGAGAAGGAAGATGGAGATGACGATGGTGGAAGATGAGACGATGGATTTTATTTTAAAAGAGTAAGGATAAAATAGTCATTACACATCAGGGTGTTTTTGTATTATACTTTTTAATAGGTTGTATGGAGGAAATTGTGGGTTGCTAATAGAGAACCACATAATCTCAAAACTATCTAACGTAGAGTGAAGATTATAACCCACATCTTCATTACATAGGTTGCAAGCCCTTTGGCTTCTCCTGGGAGTTTCAAGCCTTTTGGCTTATCCCTGTTAATGAACTATCAATGGAGGATGATATATAATCTTTTCCACTGTAGTCATGAAGGGGACAAAAAAATCTCTCTCAATCTTGTTGGTCTTAGACTTTGGATGTGAGTGTATACCACTTGTAGTATTCACACCACTAGAGCACACTCGATTTGTGAGGTTCTGTCAAGCAAGCTCTCGATGAGGTAGAACACCATTACCGATCTGTCATCATTACTTTAAGGTAACCCAAAATTGAGTTTCCGCTGCGTCAATTTCTGACAATGGTATCAGAGCTTTATTAAGGTGTTCTCCTCTTCTTATAGACCTATAATTTAGGATTTAGATATTGCCATATTTTCGCATGAATCTGTTGTTGCTGTATTAAAATGGTGAATTTTTAATCATCTCAGAATTGCTTCATATTTATATATTTAGTAGTTTAAAAGGAGCTGATCAATTCTAAAAAATTTCTAAAGTAGTTATGGACTAGTTTGGCTGGAATTTGTGGTCAAAGTGTCTGAACCCGTATTGTTGACCACATATTTCACTCATAGTTTAGATTCGTGCTACGACTTTCATATATTCTAAATCTTCGGATCAATACAAGCTCAATGGTATATCATATGCAATTTTTGGGGTTGTGTAGAGAGAGATTCATGAGACCCATTTTTCTGTCTTTTTCTATCTATTGTTTACTAAAGAAGAAGATGAATAGTGCTATTGTGTGTTAGGTTCTTTTCTAAGAGCATCCGTGATGTAATAATCAAAATTGGATAACCAAAAGTTGCCACATCATCTTTTGGTTATCCATTTTAGATATTGCTAAAGTTAGCAATGTAGAGGTCCACAATGTAATAATCAAAATTGGATAACCAAAACTTGCCACATCACCTTTTTAAACTACAAAAGTCTAAAACCTAAATTTTTTTACAATAATTTGAATACTGTTTATGAAAAAAAAAGACAGTTTTTTTAAAGAAAATAGTTTAGTGAATTTTTTTTAAATGGTTTTTTTTCAAAAAGAAAATAGTTTAAAAAAAAAAACAGTTTCTAACAGTTTTTGTGTAAAAACAAAAAGAGTTTTTTTTTGTTGTAAATATTGTTTGTTTTTTTTAAGTTTCTAAATAAATAATTTTTGAAAATAATTTTTTGGAAACATTGTTGAGAGAGAGAGAGAGAGAGAGAGAGAGAGAAGGTTTTTATGTAATGATGGGTGTACTTGATTGAGAAAATATGAGGACCATTATATTTGATTATTGACAAAAGGTTGCTAGTTTTGATTATTCAAAAGCCAATATTGGATGAGTTATTAAGAGGTTGCTAAGTTTGGTTATTACAATGTGAGCACTTTTTTGAACAAACATTGTTAATTTTAGCAACCTTTTGATTTTGATTATTACATTGTAGATGCTCTAACAAGGCTGTGTTTGGTTACTTTGTTATTTCTAGACTAGTTTATTGCCCATATCTTACTCATATGAACTCTATTTGATGCACTGTTTGCACCGACCGTTTTGAATTTAAATTTCCTATGTTTGAAATTTTCTAGATTTTTAGGCCAAATTTTTTAGCGTGTTATTGGAAATTCATATGTTATATCTTGCTAGAAATTAGATCTGGAAATTCAAAGAATTAACTGTTAAGCCTCTAGAAATTTTTTTTTTTTTGGGAAAATTTGCCATAAGGACGGTAAAATAGTTTTCGTTTAAGGGAAGGATGCCAGCAAAATAGATTTTAGTGGAGGTCCTTCAACTTTTTGAGTTTTTTAGCCGTAAGGTCAAAATATGTTTAAGCACTTTTATAGAATTTTAAGGTTCATTTTCATATGGTACTTATGGGTTTTAGGTATTTTCACATGCACATTTTTCTTTATGTTTGATTGCAAAATGTGCTTGTCCTTGAGCTCAAAAAATATAAATATGAAAGATTTTTGGCTAAGGCTTCCATTTTTTTTGGAAATTGCAAATAAAGCATGGGCGAATTTCTAGATGGACTTTGCATCATATGTTGAATATTGCATTTTTGGATTAATTTTTCCAGTATCCCATGTTAATTATTTATATTGTTTCATGGCCTCATGCTTGATAAATGCCTAAAGTGGTGGGAGATTGTTCGATTGAGTTAAATAATTCCTGGAAACTAAAATTTAGTGCTAGATTAAATTAAATATTGACAAGAGTCACTAGTGGCGCAAGAGATGATTATAAGCTTACCAAGTTTTCGATCTTGCGATGTGTGAAAATTCATATTTGTTTAATTTAGATTGTTGCGGCAAAAATTATAAGTTATATATGTCTGCAAAATCTCTTTGCACAATTTTGTAGTGAAATGGTTTCCAAAAGCGTTGTCGTTGATTTGAACAAGGGTGAAAAATTGGATAGGGAGAACTATGATATCTAGCACTGCAAAATTCAATATGTCTTGAATGAGCAGGAGGTCTTGGAGACCTTGACCCACTATTCGACTGAGCCAAAGAGAGGAGACACTAAACAACACTAACTCAATCTTGCATCCTACAAGAACCAGCATAAGAAGGATTGTTGTGCGCACTTTACCATGTTAAATCAGCATGAGCAACAATCTCCTTGATGAGTTTGATGAGTATCAAATTGCTGAAGCTATGTGGTAAGCGCTCAAAGTAAAATATGGTGGAACATCAGCCACTAGGCTTCGCGGGTTAAAATGAAGCAGCATCTTAGGGCAATGTCTAGCATGATCCACGAACTCAAAGCTGCTGGAATTTGATGAGCAGCAGGTCCAAGTTGTGATTTGCTTACTCCCTACTTCGTGGGAATATGAGTAAGAACTTGACACATAATGAGAACCTTAAAACTTTTGATGATGTAGGGCATCATTTACAATTCGAAGCTGAGCGCCTAAAGGCGGCTAAGCCGAATAGTTCTGCAAATATGGTTGAGTCACGTTCGCGCCAGGCATCTAGGCCTAAGCGCAAGTGTTTTGAGATCTCTAACAAACACGAAGGGGCTACTAGCCTAGCGCCCAAGAGGGCTAAGATCATGAAGCGCAAGATAGGAAAGCGCGATGGTCAAAAGAGCAAGGCTAAGTTGGTTTGCTATAATTGCAACAAGAAAGGCCACTTTGCTTGTGATTGCACTGAGTTGAAGAAGCTACAATGTGACTTTGTTTCTTGCATTGTTTATGTAACTAGTCATGTTATGGTTGCTCACTCTTTTCCTATGTGGACAGTAGACTCTACAGTAGCAGAACATATAGCGCGAGATCGAGTCAGATATGTGGAGTACCGTCGGATACCAACTGGGAGTTGAGACATTAAAGTGGGGAATGGAGCTAGCGTGAAGGTACTAGGCATTGGTACCTACAAGCTAGATTTGGGGGATGGTCGCACTTTGATCCTCCATGATGTTTTGTTCGCTCCATATATTCGTCAATACGTTCTGTTATTAGTTACCTTGCTTAGATTGGGTTTCAAGTTTGTCTTTGAAATTAATGGCGTCTCAATTTATTTGAGCACAAGGTTTTATGCTTGTGGTTTTGTTTCAAATGGTTTTATAATAATAGATATTGAATATCATGGTTATGATAGTTCAGTTGCTTTATTGACTATTTCTGATAATGTGTCTGATCATTCAATTTTATGGCATGCTAGACGAGGCCATATAAAGAAAGACATGATGGCCAGATTCGTAAGAGAAGGCCTTATAGTCCAGCTCACTAAAGTGTCTTTGCCGGCATGTGAACATTGTTTAGCAGAAAAGTCAATACGAAAACTGTTTGGAAAAGCTAAAATAGCACTTTTCCTTTGCAATTAATCCACTTTGACATCTGTGGCCCAATGACTGTGAGGGTGAGACATGGAGCTTCCTATTTCATTACAATTATTGACGATTTTCCGTGATATGGTATTGTTTGTCTGATCTTCCATAAACCGGAGGCATTAAATTGCTTCATGCAGCATATGAATTTGGTGGAGAATTAGTTGAACATGAGCATTAAGGCTCTCAAAATCAACTGTGATCGTGAATATCTATCTGAGTTATTTAAAAGACTATGTGATGAAAAATGGATCAAAAGGCAATTAACAATGCCCGATACGCTGCAACAAAATGGTGTGGCGGAAAGGAGAAATCGAACATTGTTAGAAATGGAGAGGACTATGATGGCGCATGCAAATCCTCCAATCTCCTATTGGGGGATGCACTTCTGACTGCTGCCTCTATTCTAAACCGACTGCCCTCCAAATTAGTATCTTTCACCTTATGAATTATGGACCGGCTAAGAGCCTAATTTAGGAAATTTGCTGCCATGGGGATCGACGGGTTATATTCCGGATACTTCTCATAAATATGGGAAGTTAGGCCTTATAGGGAAGAGATGTACATATCTGTATTCGATACGTAGAACACTCTAAGGTCTATGTGTAACTGAAATAGAGTAATGAGATGTTAATAGAATGTACAAGTTAACCTTCTACCACCGACTCGACCAACAAACACTTGAAGCTAGCCTGAGCTATCCCCAAAATGCCGACTGATAGTGGACCAACTCTACAATCTCCTGCTATCTGGCAATTCAAAAAGGAAAACCAAGAGTGTGTGAAATATATAATATATCCAATAAAACTCAAACATAAAAAACCAACTGAACATCCACACTTTATATCCACAACTCATACAGTGACACGTTCGCCATATCCCATGTACCCAAGGCATTGTGTCCCGCACACCAAGTTCTCATTCACCATAATTTAAACAGCATAGCCCATGACAATGTGACTCACTCCACAAACCTTATACAGGTACAATCAACATGCATATCAATAGCTAAACCAAAAATAGCATGATACACAACCAACAACATGTTAACATCTTATTGAAGACATAACATATCAAACACACTCACCTGTGAGTAGACCTAAGTATGCCAAACTACGGTTTCAGCACTTCCCGATTACTTAGCTTGTTACCTAACCACACGCTAAATTGTATTAGTAATGAGTTCAACGAACGATCAACACAAAATTATAAAGCTAATGAGAAACTAAACGATACCCAAAGAATGCAAGTGTATCTATCTTGAAGACTTAGAAGTATACCAAAACACACATGAAGTTCAAACACAATAAAACCCCAAAAACTGTAAGACATCCTACGACTAGCTTGTCTTTAAATGACTATAGCATTTTATAGGCTTAGAATTGGATCATGGAACCACCACCGTAAGAAAGTAGACTTCCAGTTGTAGACACCCCATTCTGGACTGTCCGGATAATGTTATTTGTCGATCTTATATTTCCCCAATGATGATTATAGTCGAAAACAGATCGAGGACAAGGGTGTGCTTAAGCCTTGAGCATCCAAAACCCATTTCAAACCCATTTCAAACCCTTCAAACCAGAGCCAAATGGCCCCAGCAAAACCCAACTGGCATACGCCAGCGTCTTGAAGGCGTACGCCAATAAGCCGCCACGTGTCAGTCATCGACCATGAGCCCAGCTTTCACTGGCGCACGCCAGTTATAAGTGGCGCACGCCAGTCAAACCCAGTCAAATCAACTTTATTCAGCCACTTGGGCGGGACTTTTGTGCCACCCTGACGTCGGCTACAGTGTGCCTGATGATTGCTTTCGGCAGGGGCGTCCCCTCTCTCTCCTACACCCCCCATCAACTAGTCCCATGCATTAAATGCATGGAAGGCCTCTTTTGTTCCTAAGACCAGCCAAACAAGGCCTGGCCTTAACTGATCTCAGTCCATTCCCCCCCTATAAATACCCCCCTTGCATTCATTTGCAAGGGGTTAGCAACATTAAGAGGTGCCATCTCTCTCCTTCTTCATTCTATAAGCTTTCTATCTCCTTTCATCCATAGAAAGAGAAGAGAAGGTCATACACTCCCATATCTCCTGCTGGAACCCAGTCATCATATAAGCCACCATCTTCAACCCTCAAGTTCAAAAAAACGACCACAAAACCACAATACTAAGAGGTATACCACCTTTGTGTCCTTTTCTGTTTTCAACTCCTGAGGGGGGTCAGTGAGGCCCAGGCTAGTAGATAATACTAGTCCTGGCCTTAAACTGATAAAATACAGCAATCGTATGTGACGATATATGGCGCACGCCAGTTTATAGGAGCCGTACGCCAGTCATGGCAGTACGAGCACAACTGGCGTGGGGATCATGGATCGTCGCTCCTTTTGTTTATCTTTCAGTCAGTCACCTTTGCACGCTAAATAACCAGTTTACTGCTTTCCATATTTAGAGCTGTTTAGTGGTGGCATCCTATCATGTTCATTTATGTCATATAAAAGGCCCCTGGGATCCTTATGGTCATGTTCCAGAGCCCAGATGATGCAAAGCCAAGCACTAAATCAAGGACCAAGTGGCGTACGGGTGTATAACACTGGCGTACAGCAGTTTGTGCCTGGGTTCAGTGGCTGACCCTTGCATCTGAACATAAGCTAGGCCTATCTTCTGTCCCCACACTGTTTTGGGGTGTTCTGCTTTCTTTCATGGCCTAAAGCCATTTATTTTGCATGTGACTGTGTATATTCTGCTATATTGAACTGCGTGGTTTGCCCTGGGTGTGCGCTGGTCCTTTTCCAGAGCCCAGAGGGTTGCAAACAAAGACTGAGAGATCCAACAAGTGGAGTACGCCAGTCTTTTTGTGGCGTGCGCAGGTTGTATCATCATGCAGTGGCTCGACCAGTGCATGCTGATAGAATCTGCTCACGTCACCTTGTGACAGCGTACTGCAGTTTGCTCGGGATGCTCAGTGCTTGTTCTCAATCTATACTTAACGTCGCAATCAAATCATTCATAAGCATTTTGTCACATAAATCGCAATTTGTTACCGCTTTCGTCCCTATTAACTGCTCCCCCGCCCTAACTGGCTAAAAAATGATAAAATGAGAGAAAAATGCAAAGGTTTTCATAAAATGCCCGAGTAGAGACCGATCTCCGGATTGGGCGAGAGAGGGTGCCATAAAACCCTTCCCCTCTCGTAACCTGGCTCCCGAACCTCAGATATCGAAGGTGACGACGGACCAGTCCACGCCTTTTTCAAAATCAAACAAACGTGGCAAACGTTTTCGAGTTCGGTTCCTTGGGTATTCCACCGCTAAAACCCGAGTGGCGACTCTGAATCGAGGCGTTTCGCCGCGCATTTCCAAAAAGGGTCGCGCCCAGTCTTATTTCAAAACCCAGAAAACCGAGCGATTTTCGGGGCGCGTGCCCACAGTGGCGACTCCGCTGGGGATGCTCATTGCGTTAGTTGATACTTGGCGATTAATACATGATTGAACAAATTTAAAAAGCTTGTCAAAACAGTACGCTCCGCGCTGCTGAAGAACAGAATGGTAACATAACAGGATCTCAGCATCCGACCACTCCAAACTGGGGCTTTTACTCTTGCTCACTTATGAAGTTTTCTCCAAATATTAATTAACAAAAGTGAGCCAAGCTCCAAAAGGCATTTTGTTTCAAAACCTTTACATTTCTCTCATCAAACCATTTTTCGGCAATTCTCCGTTCGGTCTCGATGGATATTCAGCCCCGTTGAGGAGTTTTGGGTAATCGGCACAATTTATTGGAGCCCGGGGTCCTCGAACGCCCAACAACCTTGGACGATGATGATTCGTACTACCGTTCGACCATTGCTTTGCTCCACGCATCGCAGTGGGAGGTATATCGCGGCTCTAGTCAGAGGGACCCCTTTAAACCAAAACCGGCCTCTACAGCGCTTACAAAGCACTAGAACCTTTCAACCTAAGACAGGAACCCGCAGGGTAGGATTACTTGTTTCTAACCCCATATACTGTCTATGTGTTACAGCTTTCCATATCGCATGCTTGTACATACATTCATGACCATCCTTGCGTAGGAGCATGCTAGGGCGGCTTTTAGGTGGTCTTTCGTCGAATCTGTCTCGCGCCCGTTCGGCATTGTCTTGGACCGATGACGAGTCGTGCATCTCGATGTTGCACGTTATCAAAAATTTTCAAGTCCTTAGTTAATGAGACTTCGGGAAATCAATACTTTCTAAGTCTTTACCTAACGCCCGGTCGAGGTTTCAAAACTGAAAAACTAGGAACAACGGAGAGAATGTCGTGATGCTAACACCACTCAGGTTAAAAGTGCTAATCACTTACACCGCTCAGGCTCCGGCACAGTGCTGCTCACGCCACTCCGGTTATGGTATCACGCCATCTACACCTAGTTGTTCCGAAATCAAAACCTTGAAACCTCGATAAAGGTGAAAGTCGAAGGCTTAGGCTGTTTTGGCATCCCTTAGTAACATTCGATTCAATCAAGGATACGCCGTCGAAAAGAAAATCCGAGGATTCTATGGCAATTGTCCGAGCGCCGTAAGGCAGACTCCCTCTAGTTCTAGAGTCTAGGAGGACACCGACGACGTTGGCATGCTCATTTTCCATTCTTGTCGATTCTTTCAAATAAAATGACTGCAGGCTATCATTGAGCTATTGTGCTTTGCTGTCTAGCCATGCCGGTATCAAAGCAGAATTTCGCAATCAAGAGCCAAACCTACTTGGGGCCGTCCGTCGAGTCTGTTTGAGGGTTTGATTTGGGGTTCGTCTATCGGTCAACCACAACGGAAGCTCTGGCCTGCACTGTGTCACGGGAGGATTCGCCACCGACCACTCCGCACGAGTCCCCTCCGTCTTCTCCGTCGCCACCAGCGTCTCCAAAGCGTGTCAAGATAGAAGTGTTGACCATGGCAGATGTCCCACCTCCGAATCTTGCAACTCTGTTGGCCGATCTGCAGCACAACTTGGCCATCATGCAGCAAAGGGCCGATCAGGCCGACGCCTCTGTGGCTAACCTTCGAACCCTCATCGAAGAACGACTTCCCATTGTAGCAGGAGGGGAAGGCGATGGAAGGCGCGAACAAGGAGCCGGCTTCGAAGAAGAACCGCTAGTGGAAAATCCCGCTCCAAACCCAGAAATGGCAGCTTTGGTCGCCAAGATGGCCAAGTTAGAGGAGGCTGTTGCCAAATCCGAAAGAAAAGGGTCAGGAGTACTGGACATGGACCGCCTCTGCCCGTTCCCGAACGCCAGACTCCCCGATCTGTTCAAAATGCCTGACTTTGCAAAGTTTGACGGTACCGGAGATCCGAAAACCCACTTGTTGGCCTATCATGGTGCCATGAAACTGCATGGTGTTGGGGAGGATGCCATGGCTCAGCTATTTCCACAAACTCTAGCCGGCCCTGCCTTCCAGTGGTTCCTATCACTCGACATCTCCAAGAGATGGACGTGGGAGGACATCGGCACGGCTTTCAACGCTCAGTATAGCTACAACGCCCAACTCAAAATGACCACTCGGGAGCTGGAATCCACTAAGATGACTGCAAAGGAGTCCTTTGCGGACTTTATCCAGCGATGGAGAGCTAAGGCTGCTCTCATGCTCGATCGCCCGAGCGAGAAGGATCAAATCCGCATCATCTCCCGCAATCTGCAGCCGGACTTCGCCAAAAACCTCGTCTTGGTTCAAGGGGCAAACTTTGAAACCTTCTACGACTCAGGGCTGGCTATCGAGGAAGCCCTCCAAACTGGTGTTCTGCCCAGGAGTGACATCTCCTCCTCTACCTCAGCCTCAAAATCCAAACCCCGTGCATACACCGGGAACAGCACCGCTCTCTTCGGTGGCAACAGCTATGCCACCGCCAACTCTGCCAACAATCCCTCAACCCAAAGCTCTAGCCACATCGCCGACATAAACCAAGTTCAAACCCCTCAAAGACCCCGAAACCGCAACCAACCCCGTAACTTTGCCAATTTTGAGGCACCGCTTTCCTCGGTATTGGAGAAGTTAATCAAAACCGGACATCTCAGGCCCTTAGCCCCGACTCCACTTCCTCAAAATCCACCCCCTAGCCATAACCCCAACGCTTTCTGTGCGTACCACCAAATGCCCGGCCATTACACCGACTCTTGCTATCGCCTCCGTCATGCGATACAAGACTTGGTGGACAATGGTACTCTTCCAACCCCACCTACCAAACCCAACGTCATCTCCAATTCCCTGCCTAAGCATGACCCTAACCCGCAAGTGAACCAGATAAACCTCAGCTCCACCATATTCAACCCCACCGACCATATCGCCTCAACCAATGACCCTAAGCCGATCGTACCTTTCCCTCCAGAGCCGAGCATCAACATGATGGCAGCCGGCTGGGCTATGGAGGACAAGGCCAAAGAATGGGAGGAGCTTTGCAGCGATTGGACCGAGCAGTACAACATGGGGTTTCCTGCTCACCCCCGAGTCAATCAGATGTGGCTAGCTCAGTGGGAGGAAGAATGGAACGCGGCACAGGCCGACCCTTTGGGCGGACTCTCTTTGTTCGCGCTATTTTACCAACCCGAGCCGAATCAAGTCGAACAAGAGGTCGAGGAGTATGTGTGGGATCCGCAGCCCGATGGGTGGCAAATAGGCCAAGGTCTCAAAGCTGATATGGACCAAGGAGACGTCGGTGAAGAGTATTGGGACCAGTTTCAAGAAGGGGAACTCGTGCCCAATATCCGCCGCCCGCTGGGCGCCATGCAGCCATTGGTGGATTCAATTGACGGCGCCATCAGCCGCTGCGCGCCTGGCTTTGACCCTACACAGGACATCGTTTCTGCCAAGCAGTCTCGCCCTTCTGTTTCAATCCCCGGAGATGATTGCTCCATCATGGTTTTGGACGCACCTCCCGCCGACCTGTGGGACGCAGGGGAAACCGTTAAGACTCCGCCGCCCGCGGACATTTGGGATGTGGATAACATTGTCGACCTGGACATGGGGAACGAGGTGTGGACTGTCAACACCGCTTTAGTCGATGGGGGATTTTGGGATGTTCCGTTCATCACTAACCCGGGGGCACCTTTTGAGGAAGAAGCAGCACAGGATCCGACTTTCTGGGAAGGTTTGGTAATGGAGGACTTGGACTGGGACAATGCTCTGGGGTCCGACTCGTCTGCAACGGTGGCAGCAACCGACAAAGGGAAGCGCAAGCTAGAGGAAGTGCCCGCCGACCTGTGGGATTCCATTGACTCATCGTCTTGGTGGGATGTGGCCAACGTCACTAGGAGTGGCCGAGTGTTTCAGCCAGCCAATCTTCAGGCTGGAAGCTCGTCCAATCCGCCCGCTCAGAAAGTCACCGCTCTCACTGCTCAAAGGGCCGACCCGCTCTTTCCAAATGGAGTCCCCGAAGAAGATGCCATTCTGAAGCAGCTTGAAAGGATTCCGGCCGCCGTGTCTATTTGGGGTCTGATATCGTCATCAAAGGAGCATCGTGAGAAGCTGTCCTCTGCTTTGGCCCGGCTCACAGTACCGATTGACATCACCCCCGAGGCCATGATTGCCTTGGTGCTGCCGCTCCTTTCTAAGCACTCTGTCACATTCACCGAGAAGGATCTGCCTGTCGAGGGAACTGCTCATAACCGCCCGCTCCATATCACCGTCAAGTGCCGAGGACATTGGGTGCCTACCGTGCTAATCGACAATGGCTCTGCTATCAATGTCTGCCCGATGAGGGTTGCCTATCGCTTGGGGCTCGCCAAGAGTGACCTAACACCTTCCAATCTGGCCGTCAAAGCATACGACAGTACTCGCCGTACAGTGGAGGGAACTCTAATGCTGAAACTTGACGCTGAGGGCTTTGATATGGACGTTGAGTTTCATGTGGTCGATGTTCCTGCTACTTTCAACCTGCTGCTGGGCAGGCCGTGGCTTCACAGGGCCGACATTATGGCGGTGCCTTCAACTCTTCATCAGAAGGTCATGCTGGGGCTGCCTACCGGTACCTTGACAATTTGCGGGGATTCTGGAATCCGCCCGCTCACAGATGATGGAACGCCTGTCTTGGGCATCATGCACGGGGAAGAAGACTCAGACTTTGGAGGATTCTCTTTTGACACATCGGGCTCAGTCCTCGCCATTGCCATGGATGACGATTTCACCATAAGCTCAACCGTCCTCGAAATGATGAGGAAAATGTCATTCATGCCTGGCCTAGGACTCGGGATCAACCAACAAGGGATTGCTGAATTCCCTGTCTTTCCTTCCACCGAAGGCCGCTTTGGCCTAGGTTACACTCCGCCGGCCAAAGATGCCAAAAAGAGGAAAGACACGGGAAAGCCTCGAACCCTTTTTGGTAACCCCGATAGCTACTTTGTGCGAGAAGGAGGAGGCTCTGTTTATTCGGGACAGATAGAGCCGTTTTGGGATCCGGAGACTTCTACCTGGCTGCCGGGATTCGAGATCTTTGCTGCGGACACCTGGTCCGACGATGGAGAGGAGACAGCTGAAGAGAGCTTGCTCGGCAGGAGTTCGAGAAGCAGCTGGGTCGGACTAAGGAAGAGTTTGACTGGCTCAAGACTTTCGATCAAGGGGGTTTGGAGATGCTGTTCTCCCAAGTAGGTTTGGTTGGCAAAGGCAAAGAAGCTGAAGTGCTGATGCTTGGGCCCGACTCATCAAGAGCTCCCGAGGATCCCACCTCTCTCATAGTCAAGGCACAGGGAAGTATCAATAACTGTATTTTCACTCCGCGTCTAACATGCATTGACGACGAGTCTGAATCTGACACAGAGTCTGTCGAGTCTAAGTCTAGCTCAGAGTCGGAGTTTGTGCCTCTCGGCCCTCCACGTCGTAGCTTCTACTTTGAGTTCGAGTCTGTTGTACTTGGCAACCCTGTTGGGTTTTATGAAATGCATGACCCTACTTCCGACTACTTTGCTAGCTTCTATATAAACTGTGTCGACCCTGACGATGAAGGAACAGGCTTCGACGGGGACATCCCGGCTGAGTTGCGTTCCCTCATCGAAAAGGAAGACGAAAGGCGTGCTCAGCCTCTAAAAGAAGAAGTAATTTCTGTAAATCTGAAAGACGAGGACGACCCCCGTATGATGCAAATCGGTACAAATCTGTCTCCGGAGAACCACACTGGGACCATTGAGCTTCTCAAAGAATTTCCCGAGGTTTTTGCATGGTCTCACAAGGATATGCCCGGCATCGATCCTGAAATAGTACAGCACCGAATCCCGTTGGAACCTGGGGCTGTCCCCGTCAAGCAGAAACTCCGCAGGATGAGGCCGGATTGGGTTCAGAAGATCAAGGAGGAGGTTACAAAGCAGATTGACGCAGGATTCATCAGGGTTGCAGAATATCCCAAATGGGTGGCCAACATCGTGCCTGTTCCCAAGAAGGATGGAAAAATCCGAGTTTGCGTCGACTTTAGGGACTTAAACAAAGCAAGCCCCAAAGACAGTTTTCCCTTGCCACACATTGATGTGCTGGTGGACAACACGGCGGGGCATGCCTTGCTCTCTTTTGTCGACGGGTTCTCCGGATACAACCAGATCTCTGTGGCACCCGAGGACCAAGAGAAAACAACGTTCGTCACGGAATGGGGTACTTACTGCTACGTGAAGATGCCATTTGGGTTGAAGAACGCCGGATGCACTTTCCAGCGGGCTCAAACGACCTTGTTTCATGATTTTATCCATAAAACCGTTGAGATCTACGTCGATGACATGATTGTGAAGGCAAAGGAAGAAAAGGACTATCTCCCTTCGCTCAGGCAGTTTCTTGAAAGGCTTCGCAAGTACAATGTACGCCTGAATCCGCAAAAGTGCACGTTTGGGGTCACGTCAGGTAAAATGTTGGGATTTCTAATCACCGCAAGGGGAATTGAAGTGGATCCTTCCAAAATCAAGGCAATCCTCGAGATGGAGCCGCCGAAGTCTGAAAGGGGCGTGCGAAGTTTTCTAGGGAAGGTCCAATTTATCAGCAGATTCATCGCCAAGCTAACTCTAACCTGCGAACCGTTGTTCCGGCTACTCAAAAAGGGGGTCCCGTTCAAATGGACAGATAAATGCCAAGCCGCCTTCGAGTCTATTCAGGGGTACTTGCAGAACCCGCCGGTACTAATGCCGCCTACGCCGGGTCGACCTTTGATTCTCTATCTGTCCGTTTCTTCAACAGCCATGGGATGCTTGCTAGCACAGGAAGGAAGCAATGGGGTCGAGAAGGCTGTTTACTATCTGAGCAAGAAGATGGTGGGATCCGAGGAGCGTTACACCCCTCTCGAGAAGACATGTTGGGCGCTAGTTTGGGCTGCCAGAAAGCTTAGACACTACATGCTAGCCTATTCGGTGAGACTGATTTCTCGGATGGATCCTATCAAGTACCTATTCGAGAAGCCCGCGCTCACCCATAAGCTAGCACGTTGGTTGCTTTTGCTGGATGAGTTCGAACTCCAACATGTCACGAGGAAGTCTGTAAAGGGACGAGCTGTGGCCGAATTCTTGGCCGATCACCCGATCGACGGCCCGGAAGATGTGGATTTCACGTTCCCCGACGAGGAGGTTCTAACAGTGGTCGAGGAAGTATGGACGCTCTATTTTGATGGGGCTGCTAACCAGAAGGGATTTGGGATCGGAGTGTTGCTAATCACGCCCGCTGGCGCTCACATTCCGCTCGCTTTCAAGCTGAATTTCGATGTCACCAACAATCAAGCTGAGTACGAAGCCTGCATCGTCGGAATGGAAGCTGCTATTGCCTTAGGCGTCGAGAAGTTAGAAGTAATTGGGGATTCGAACTTGGTGGTTTCCCAGGCCAATGGAGATTGGAAGGTTCGCGAGGAAAAGTTGAAGCCTTATCACCAAGACTTGGAAGAACTGATTCCTCGTTTCAATAAGGTGACTTTCACCCATGTCCCACGCTTGAAGAATCAGTTCGCCGATGCTTTGGCGACTTTGGCTTCAATGATCGAACTTCCAATAGGTGTCAAGATGCGGCCGATTGTGATTGAACAGAGGGACTTGCCCGCTTATGAGTGTATCAACGCCATGGATGATGTCGATGATGGCCTACCATGGTACCATGACATTTGGAACTTTGTGGAGTGCGGGGAATTTCCTACCGAGGCCACGAAGAAGGATCGGATTGCTTTGCAAAGGTTAGCTTCTGAGTACATCATCTGCGGGGGGAAGCTGTATCGAAGGTCTCACTGCGGAATGCACAAACTCTGTGTCAGCGGTGTCGAAGCGACGAGAATAATGGAGGAGATTCACGAAGGAGTCTGCGGGCCACACATGAGCGGCGTCATGCTCGCTAGAAAGATCCTCCGGCAGGGTTACTTCTGGTCTACAATGGAGTCGCAATGCATCGACTACGTGCGGCGCTGCTACAAGTGTCAAATCCATGCGAACCTACAGCATGTCCCTCCATCTAAACTGTATGGCATGACCTCGCCATGGCCTTTCTCTGTTTGGGGTATCGATGTCATTGGAATGATCAAGTCGTCTGCTTCGAATGGTCACAGATTCATACTGGTGGCGATAGATTACTTCACTAAGTGGGTTGAAGCCGAATCTTACAAGACACTGACAACGGTCTAGGTTGCTCATTTCATTCGAAAGAATATCATCTACCGGTACGGGGTTCCTCAGGCATTTATGTCAGATAACGGAAGTCATTTCAAAGGAAGGGTTCTGGAGCTTTTCGAGGAATTCAGCATCGAGATCCATCACTCAACGACCTATCGCCCGCAAACGAATGGAGCAGTCGAAGCTGCAAACAAGAATGTCGAGATGATCATCAAGAAGACCGCTGAGTCTGCAAGGGATTGGCATGAGCAGCTGCCTCTCGCCCTTTGGGGGTACCGAACGTCAATTCGCACTTCAACGGGTGCAACCCCTTTCTCCCTAGTCTATGGGATGGAGGTAGTACTTCCCATCGAACTTGAGGTACCGTCGCTGAGAATCATGGTCGAAGGCGGTCTTGAGGAATCTGAATGGTTGAGTGGAAGGTTTGTCGAGCTAATGTTGTTTGATGAAAGACGGCTCCGGGCCTTGTATCATGTTCAGGGGTATCAGCGTCGAATTGCCCGGGCGTTCAACAAGAAAGTGAAGTCCAGGGGCTTAGTCGAAGGAGACATGGTTACAAAGGAGATCCGGGCTCCAGTGTTTGATCCTCGCGGGAAATTCAGGCCGAAGCGATCCGGGCCATACATCATCAAGACTATCCTGTCCGGGGGCGCTGCTAAGCTTATTGACCTCGATGGCAACGAATTCAGCACCCTGGTCAACCTGGATCAACTCAAGCGTTACTATCCCTGAGAGATGCTCGTTGGGTCGAAAACCACAAGGGTGGGCGATTCCAAGCAAAAGTTAGAGCAGCCTGCTAGACCGAAAACCCAAGGGGGCGGTTCTAGGCAAAAATAAATAGGCACAAGTCGAAAGCTCGCTAGGCCGAAAACCTGAAAAGACGGCGCTAGGCAAAAGTTAGAGCGTAAAAGGAGAGGTAAAATACACGAGAGAACCTTAGCCTGAACTACGTTCTGACCTGATTCCTTGAAAAGGGATACGTAGGCAGTCTCACCTCGAGATTCGGTCACATTCCGTCAAGAGTTCGATCCAGGTTTGGCATTCTAGGCACATGTCACAGTTTGAGAAGGTCGAGCTCGAGTCAAGGGTGCATTGAAGTGAATCAGAAGGGGGAAACCCATCGTCTTTCAACTTTATTGCAAATTACTACTTCTAATACATAAGCTGAGCATAAAAGCCTTAAAAACAGTTGAAGCATGAAAAACAGAACAAAATGCTTAGGAAGCCTAACGGCTCGCAGTTTATTCTAAGCATAGCAAAGTGGCCCGGAGTCAGTTAATATTTTCTCTTGCATTCACCTCTGCTCTCAGCCACTGTCTGTAGCGGCTCCTTAGCCCTGTGGTAAACTCTTGCATCTCAGCCTAGAGGGCTCTAAGGCCCCAGCGCCTCTGATAACCATTGAGTGTTTGAGCGTTGAAATTCGGGACACGGAAATCCCCAATGCTGACACGGTGATTCTCTTGAGAGGCGCCCAGCTGTCGAAGGACGCGGCCGGGAATGTAGAAAGTGAAGCTCGACAGCCCAGCAATCACCATCCTGTCGAATCCATCGGAGGAAACAGCCATATCCGGAAGGTCCAGCCAGGGGCACCTCCAAGCAATCTCGTTAGGCTGCATTTGCTGCATGAACTCATACCAGCCTTCTATGTCCATGTCCGGATACCGCATCTCCCTTTGATGGATCCTCTTCGGAAAGAGATTCCAACCCGCTACTGGAGGGTGCAAGAGATTCAACTTGTCTGACAGCCACAACTGCACGAGCGAAAAGACAAGTAAGAAACCAGATAAAGCCTGAGGGAAAAGACAAGTGAGGAGCTAGGAAGCAGCCTAAGCCGAGTGTCGAGGTAAAATGAGAACGTGCGAATAGCCAGAAAAAGGTGAGCTGAGTGAGATTACCTGAAGCAAAAGCGGGCTGCCGCTGAAAACGGCCGACTGGCCCGTATACACCAAGTCCAAGCCCAAGAGTGTCTCCGCCAAAACCAAAGGGATCACATTTCTCCGGGCCCCCATCTGGGCAGCAACACTCACAAGTGACGGGCTAACCTGCCCATGAGCCGGCACGAGCAGAAAAGCGACGAGCAAACAGATTACCAAGGCAAAACGGCGACGCGCCTGCACTTCGTTGTTGTCCAGGTCACCGTCCGGGCTGTACATTTCAATCAGGCGCATGACATTCAGTTGGCTGCCCTCAAGGATAGCGCTCGCCAAGCCCCGAGAGATGTCGAGCGAGCTGGCCAGCAATTTGGGCATGCTTGCCTGGTAAGGCGGGACAACGAGTGTAGAGGACGAGTAGGTCCGGAGATACGCCTGGAATTCCTCAACAGTCGGACACAGCTCATCATCGCCGAAACGGAAGACATGGACGTCAGGATCCCAGAATCTGAGAGCAGCCCGCAGGAGCGCCGGGCGGAGTGGCACATGTCGAAGGAAGCGGAACGAGGCAAGGCCGTGATATTGAAAATTGAGCCAGTCGACACTTAGAAATTGTGCCAGCCAGGGCCTAAGTAGAATAGGGAGGGGGTTATCCATGGAAGGTATAGCAGTATACTGGAGCAAAGGGGAAGCAGTGTGCCTTGGGAAAACATTGCAGGGCCCCTGCTTTATAGGCCTTGGCCCTTTGAAAGATTTTCCACCAATGAGGCATCCAAAACCTCATGCTAGACTCCAAATCATGCTCCTGCAAAGGACACTGCCCCCTGGAGACCTAGAAACCGTGTGCAAACCGTGTGGGGGTAAAAACAAAGTGGCCCCCGAAAAAGGACAGTTGGTCAGTCAAGTGGATCTGGCACTCAGGAACCTGGCGTACGCCAGTTATTTACTGGCGTGTCCGTGTCCCCACCTACTGGCGTACTGCCCTCAACTTCTGGCGTACGCCAGTAGGTTTCACCAGAAACCAGTTTGCAGCAGCTACTGCCTCCGTGTGGTCGTTTTCGATTCCGGGGCTGGTTTTGGCCGTTTGTTGGTTCCTACAAGTCACAAATGTCGTTTAAAACTATGGCCAAGCGTCGGATTCCAAAAGCCACGCTTGATGAAGATGTTGGACCCTCGGTGGCCCGTGTCGAGCTAAAATCAAGGATACGGGAGGTCAAATCGCGTTTCAAGGGCATTTGCCAAGTTTTGTCATGCCATACAAGTCACACAGGACCTATGGGACTGTGTGGGGGTGTCGGTTTCAGTCCGGGACTATATCGAGTCATTTTTGGCGTCTTATGCCCGTTTTTATGGCATTTTTAGCTTTTTATTGGTATTTTCCTTGCACCGGAGCAATTCTACCGGTTTTGGAAGTTCGTGCAAGTCATTATGCATCTATGTCACCTGCCAAAAGGGACAGTTTCCTTCCCCGGGGTAAAAGACGGATTTTGGCTTGCCAACGCCTAAAATGCCCGTATCCCCCGCGTGTCTGGGATACGTGTCGTATCCTAGGACGTTTCTATCCATCTTTTCTTCGAGCTAAATTGATTTTGTACATATGTAAGTGTTTGTTGTCGATTCAGGCCGTTTGTCAATGCATGTTAGATATTAGCAGAGGAGTTATCCTTTTCTTTTGTCAAAACTCATCAAAGCAAAAGCAAACGATAAAACCGAAATTGCATGTGTTATATACTACTATGCCAAAATGTAATGGTGGGAATGTATCAAATATCAAACGGCACAACGGCCCGGGCAGAACTAAATGCAGCAGGGCACACTCGCCCAAAGGTCAAAGAGGCACGCAGGCCCCATCCAAAATACCAAGTATCAGTATCAAAGTGTCAAAGTACCAAAGTATCAAAAGTATCAAGTAGCAGCAAAATAGACTAAGGCTCGGTGATAGCCCTCAGTCGTCAAAAAGGTCCTCCTCGTCGTCGTCCTCCTCGTTGTCCTCTATCTCTCGGGGGTCAATGCGGAACCTAGGGTCGCTCGCTGAGTCGGAGCCGCTGCTGAGGGACGTACTCTCCTCCTCTTCTTCTTCCTCTGCTTCTTCCTCCTCCCTCCTCTTCTTCTGCGAGGGTCCCTCGGCGGGCTTCTTCTCGGCAGGCCTCTTCCTCAGCTCTCGACGGAACTGGAGCCCCTCGCTGGCCGGAGTGGTCTGTGCTACCCGTTCCACCATGGCTGCCGGCTGTGAGGAGCTTGAAGTTGCCTTCTTCGCTGGAGGAGGCCGCACGCTCTTCCTCCTAGGAGCCGCCCTAGCATGTCCCTGCATGGTCATTTAAGTCATTTTGCATACATTGTGCATATTGTATATATTGAAATGCAAAGTGCAGGAAAGTTCAAAAGCGGCCATATTCAAAAGCAAAGCGAAAGGTTATACCTGAGGCTGCACAGCAGGAGCCGGAGCTGGAGGAGAATACTGCAACTGCAAGGAGGCGCCCCCAGCTATCCTATGGAACTCCTTCTCCATGGCCTTTATCAACCGAGCTGCCTCCCGCACCCATTCCATCGGGGCCTGCAATTCAATTATCGGGCAAAGTCAGAATCAAATGCCAAGTATACATGCTGAAAGTAAAGTGCAGAAACTACAAGAGGGATAAGGAATGTTTTACCGGTCCTACTATCTCTGCCGGGTCCGTCCTAGCAGGCTCGAACTGAATAATGGCCTCCTCTCCTTGGGCATCCCGCACTGCTAGGGTCCAAGAAAGCCGAGGCAGCCCGGTCGCTGTGGCATGGTCGCTCCTCTCTCTCGGGCGGGCTGCCCTGCTCTCTCGGCTCCGCCTCTCCTCGCCAGCCTCAAGCGCCTCACTCTGCACGGCGACATGCTCCAAGACTCCAAGCAGCCTCGCCAAGTGCTGCCTCCGGTAGACAGCATAGTCACGCTCAGGCCTCAGAAAGGCAGCCAGCCCGGTCGGAACAGTGAAGCGCCTCAGCTCAGCCAGGGTATACTTGTCCGTATGGGAGGCGTGAGGAGGCAGCGGCCCGGGCACCTGAAAGTCAAGAGCGCCTAGTGACTGCCGTGTCACCCGGTCACCAAGGTATCACCGCCACCCGAAGGCCGACTCCAACAGCACCCGGCTCGCAGTCACCACCCTGCTCTCCGCCAGGTACTCAGGCTCAGGCTCGGCGCCGCTCCAGGGGTTCCAATCCACCTGCAAGGCAATGGCACAGTTTGTAAAGTATCAGCGACAGCATTAAAGCAATTCTATGGGCAGAATGATCAAATTCAACACGTTGCATACCTGAGTGCCGGACAGCTCGTCGAGGTAGGTCCGGAAAGCTAGGAGGCTCCCTCTCGACTTCTTCTTCCCGCTGTACATGGGACCCCAAATCATGGCACGGGGGAGCATCCTCAGGTTCGGGCACTTATTCTCCGGGGGGTACATCTTCAGCACCTCGTAGGCCCATAGCTGCAAGTGATAAAACAAGCAAAGCGTCAGAATACAGTTCATGTGCAAATCAAAGTACGAGTGCAGTAAATGGAAAAGCGGTAGGTAAATGATAGTTCCAGTTTCTTACCTCCCACACCCTCCAGTAGCCGGCGGTCGCCTTCTTCCCGCGCGAGAAAGCCCCCATGAAACCATAGCAGGTACCCAGCGCTGCTCCTCCCCAGTCAAACCTCGAGGCCGTGCTCAAGTCATAGAGGGCCGGCAAGTAGGACAGGTGCACCGTGGATCGCTTGTTCGGGTACAATGTAGCCCCGAACAAGTACAGCAAATAGGCCCTGGCCATCTGCTCCGCCTCTAAGTCCGACTCAGGCTCCCTCCCGTGCAAGTACCGCTTGAACTGGTCATAGTGGACAGTCTCCGCCTCACCCGCCGGCGCCTGCCCCAAAAACCATGCCAGAGCCTCAGAATCCTTGTACATCTTCGAGTCGAACGGAATAGGCTCCCCTCCTACCCTCAGACCGGTGAGCGCTGCGAAGTCTGACGGAGTCACCGTCATCTCTCCAATCGGCAAGTGGAAGGTGTTCGACGAATCCCACCACCTTTCGGCCAGCGCCGTCAGCAGAGCGTGGTCGCTCTTCACAGGCGTCAGAGTAAGGATGAAAGACCGGAATCCTGCTGCGTCAACCAGTGCCCTGACCTGCTCGGGCAAGCTCCTGTATAACTCAAGCGAGCTCGCCGGACCACCATGGCCACGGGTGCTGGCTGCTCCCCTCTGCACAACAAAGACAGACAACAGAGAGGGTTTCATCAGTAATGGCAATCCAAACCGTTAGTCGAATTCAGAATCTCAAAAGGTAACTCCACAGTCGAAATGAGCATCATAAAGGTCGAGCAAAGCTACCGGGCACTTATACCATACTATCCAATTTTGTTATCAGTCGAATCAATTCAAAGGTATTTTTCAGTCAAGTTCCGAGCTACAGGGCCTCTTTTCTCTCAGGGCACAGCTCTCAGTCGATTGCACAAGTGTTCAGCTTATCAATATGGTCGACACAAATTACGGGGCACGCCATCCAGGCGTTCAACGTGTCATGGCAATTTACCTAGTCGAGTATCACGTTCTAGTCGAGTATCACGTTCAAAAGACAACCCTACCAAGACGAGGCCGCTTAATGTCGATTCGAATTTGGCACTAACCGTTTTTCAAAGTCATGGGCATTCTACAAGTCGATTCAACTACTTCAAGTGTTCTATCATTCAAGTCAAGTTTCTACGTCGAGGCATACTATTCAAGGTTCCAATCTACATGCATTATGAGCTAAGCTACCACAATTCTAATTGCATATCATAAAAGCGACAAAGCATGAAACATTAAGGCAAGTTCAAAAGGGTACCTGTGCCCAGTCCACGGACAAGTGCCTCTGTGGGTCCCTCAGTATCAGCTCGGCGTCATAACTCCCCCTCAAAGGCGCGAGGCTCTCGACCCCGGAAGGTATAAACAGGTGTGGCTCGGGCGGAGCGTACGTGGCCGCGTCAAACTGACGACGGGGTGCCAGCCGGGCGGACTCTGCAAGCGTCACCGCTCGCTCAAACGACCACACCTCCCCCTGCGCCTCCTCTGCTGCCCCGGCCTCGCTCTCAAAGGCCTCCTCCTCGGCCCTGGCCCTCTCGGCCTCCTCTCTCAGGCGCTCCTCCTCCTGCGCCCGCTCAACCTGCCGGGCCCGGTCCTCCCGCGCAGCCAACACTGCAGCAACCATTCCCGGGTTCTCCCGGAGCAACCGTCCGAGTTCCTCCTCGGACACGAACTCTGCAAAATCGCCCCGAGTGATGGGGACATGTGCCGAAGAGCCCGCTGCTGGCCTAAACTCCACCTCCTCCATGGGTACCTCTCCGGATGCACCCTCCTCAACTGCAGGAGCCTTACCCCTTGCCGGATCCCTCGGTGGAGTCCCCGGTCGATCACCACCATCACCACCGCCTTCACCAACATCACCACTGCCGCCGCCACCGGCACCGGCACTGCCGGCCCCCACCGAGCCAAGGCCCGTGATCACCACACTCTCTACCCCACTGCTTGGATCCAATCGACGAACCTGTGGACCCACTATCACAACCGAACCTGGCATACGCCGCAGCCCTCCTGGCGTACGCCCCTCATCGCCACCAGTCACCACTGCTGCATGGCCGTCGCCGCCTCCGACATGGCCTGAAACCCCTACACCAGTCGCCGATGGGGCTTCGCCCAGCGTCTGATCGACGATTTGAGGACCCCCGGGCTCGTCCCTTGGTCGAACCTCGTCACCCCCACCTCTATCACCTCTGTCACCGCCATTGCCGCCTCCACCACTGGGTTCCGCCATGAAGGAGTGTGGGAGTGTAGATTTTGAGAAGAATGGGAGACGTGAGTAAGAGATTGAAGATTTGGGAGAGATTTCAGAGTGTTGGGAGTTCGAAAGTCGAGGAATGGCGGTTCCCTGGCCTTCTGTAACTGTTAAGACGTCGTATGGGACGAGTGGGCCGGATCTGGGCTCGGATCTCTGTGACACCTGGCGTACGCCAATGCTTTGATACCGTACGCCAGTAGTTTGTGGGCCTCAGGCCCAATTCAGGGCCCATGCCAAATTTTACCCTCCAAGTGAAAGCCCGTCTATTCTGAGAAGTTTTGGGCCCATCCCCAAGCAGAGGATCGTCCAATTTCAAATCAACGACAATCTATCCGTCCAATTTCAATTCAACGATGATCTATCCGTCCAATTTCAAATCAACGACGATATATCTGTCCAATTTCAATTCAACGACGATCTATCCGTCCAATTTCAATTCAACGACGATCTATCCGTCCAATTTCAAATCAACGACGATCTATCCGTCCAATTTCAATTCAACGACGATCTATCCGTCCAATTTCAATTCAACGACGATCCACTCGTCCAATTTCAATTCAACGACGATCTATCCGTTCAATTTCAAATCAACGACGATCTATCCGTCCAATTTCAATTCAACGACGATCCACTCGTCCAATATCAATTCAACGACGATCTATCCGTCCATATTCAGTTCAAATGACGATCTATCCGTCCAATTTCAAATCAACGACGATCCGCTCGTCCAATTTCAATTCAACGACGATCCGCTCGTCCAATTTCAAATCAACGACGATCCAATCGTCCAGTTTCAGTTCAGCGGCGATCTATCCGTCCAAACTCGAAAGCAAACAGGTTTTTCAAATTCCATGCATTCTGGATAGCCTTGAAAAGGGTGTCTAGAAAACCTTTGACGTTACTTGCCTCCAGTCAATGGTGCTTCAAGTGCCGTCAAAGGGGGGCTTCTGTAGACACCCCATTCTGGACTGTCCGGATACTGTTATTTGTCGATCTTATATTTTCCCAATGATGATTATAGTCGAAAACAGATCGAGGACAAGGGTGTGCTTAAGCCTTGAGCATCCAAAACCCATTTCAAACCCATTTCAAACCCTTCAAACCAGAGCCAAATGGCCCCAGCAAAACCCAACTGGCATACGCCAGCGTCTTGAAGGCGTACGCCAATAAGCCGCCACGTGTCAGTCATCGACCATGAGCCCAGCTTTCACTGGCGCACGCCAGTTATAAGTGGCGCACGCCAGTCAAACCCAGTCAAATCAACTTTATTCAGCCACTTGGGCGGGACTTTTGTGCCACCCTGACGTCGGCTACAGTGTGCCTGATGATTGCTTTAGGCAGGGGCGTCCCCTCTCTCTCCTACACCCCCCATCAACTAGTCCCATGCATTAAATGCATAAAAGGCCTCTTTTGTTCCTAAGACCAGCCAAACAAGGCCTGGCCTTAACTGATCTCAGTCCATTCCCCCCCTATAAATACCCCCCTTGCATTCATTTGCAAGGGGTTAGCAACATTAAGAGGTGCCATCTCTCTCCTTCTTCATTCTATAAGCTTTCTATCTCCTTTCATCCATAGAAAGAGAAGAGAAGGTCATACACTCCCATATCTCCTGCTGGAACCCAGTCATCATATAAGCCACCATCTTCAACCCTCAAGTTCAAAAAAACGACCACAAAACCACAATACTAAGAGGTATACCACCTTTGTGTCCTTTTCTGTTTTCAACTCCTGAGGGGGGTCAGTGAGGCCCAGGCTAGTAGATAATACTAGTCCTGGCCTTAAACTGATAAAATACAGCAATCGTATGTGACGATATATGGCGCACGCCAGTTTATAGGAGCCGTACGCCAGTCATGGCAGTACGAGCACAACTGGCGTGGGGATCATGGATCGTCGCTCCTTTTGTTTATCTTTCAGTCAGTCACCTTTGCACGCTAAATAACCAGTTTACTGCTTTCCATATTTAGAGCTGTTTAGTGGTGGCATCCTATCATGTTCATTTATGTCGTATAAAAGGCCCCTGGGATCCTTCTGGTCATGTTCCAGAGCCCAGATGATGCAAAGCCAAGCACTAAATCAAGGACCAAGTGGCGTACGGGTGTATAACACTGGCGTACGGCAGTTTGTGCCTGGGTTCAGTGGCTGGCCCTTGCATCTGAACATAAGCTAGGCCTATCTTCTGTCCCCACATTGTTTTGGGGTGTTCTGCTTTCTTTCATGGCCTAAAGCCATTTATTTTGCATGTGACTGTGTATATTCTGCTATATTGAACTGCGTGGTTTGCCCTGGGTGTGCGCTGGTCCTTTTCCAGAGCCCAGAGGGTTGCAAACAAAGACTGAGAGATCCAACAAGTGGAGTACGCCAGTCTTTTTGTGGCGTGCGCAGGTTGTATCACCATGCAGTGGCTCGACCAGTGCATGCTGATAGAATCTGCTCACGTCACCTTGTGACAGCGTACTGCAGTTTGCTCGGGATGCTCAGTGCTTGTTCTCAATCTATACTTAACGTCGCAATCAAAGCATTCATAAGCATTTTGTCACATAAACCGCAATTTGTTACCGCTTTCGTCCCTATTAACTGCTCCCCCGCCCTAACTGGCTAAAAAATGATAAAATGAGAGAAAAATGCAAAGGTTTTCATAAAATGCCCGAGTAGAGACCGATCTCCGGATTGGGCGAGAGAAGGTGCCATAAAACCCTTCCCCTCTCGTAACCTGGCTCCCGAACCTCAGATATCGAAGGTGACGACGGACCAGTCCACGCCTTTTTCAAAATCAAACAAACGTGGCAAACGTTTTCGAGTTCGGTTCCTTGGGTATTCCACCGCTAAAACCCGAGTGGCGACTCTGAATCGAGGCGTTTCGCCGCGCATTTCCAAAAAGGGTCGCGCCCAGTCTTATTTCAAAACCCAGAAAACCGAGCGATTTTCGGGGCGCGTGCCCACACCAGTACATCAATATCGATATAAAGTTTACCGCAAATAATTTTCGGATGACAAAGTTATGCTCGTCCAAAGTCATACAATTAGAAACACAAAACTGCAGTTTCTGCAGATCAGTCAACTCGAACCAAAAACTGATTTTGCCCACAAAATATTAAGATAAGAAGATACCGCATAAGATATTGCATTATTTTCTAGTGACACCAGGGTTGCAAAGATTGTATATGAATCCATACATAGTCGAGGACATGAAATGGCATAGTGATAAGCAAGTGGATGATGAGGATATGAGGCATCCAGCCGACACCCCTCACGTGGAAGAGATTAGATGAATTTATATCTTGAGTTTTCCAGGGAGACTCGGAATGTGAGACTAGGATTTGCTACAGCTGGGTTCAATCCTTTTGGCAATAGAAGCACGTCATACAACATGTGGCCTGTGATATTAATCCCTTGTAATTTGCCACTATGGAGGATGTATAAAGGACCCTTTCTTCATGATGCCATTACTTATTCCAAGACCGAATCAACCGAGGACTAATATTGATGTCTACTTAAGGCCTTTGGTTGATGAATTGAAGAAACTATGGAAGAATGGTGTCGAAACTTATGATGCCTCAACTAGAGAACCATTTGAAATGAATGGGGCTAAGGACCATTCATGACTTACCTGCACATGGTGATGTATCTAGGTGGAGAACAAAAGGCTATTTGGCTTGTCCCACTTGCGATGATAGCCCGCTGTCTCATAAGTTTGATCAATCAGATTGGGTGGTTTGGTCATTGAGCTTACTTGCCTGATAATCATCCTTTGAGGAAGGATAAGAAGTTTGACGGTATGCAAGAGTTTGGTAAGAAAACTTTGGACTTACCAATGGAAAAAGTAATGGCTCAGTTGGCTAGGTTGTGACCAGTCGAGTTTGGAAAGGATACTACGAGTTAAAAAAGACGTCGTCATGTTGAAGAGTTGAATTGGACGAAGAAAATTATATTATGGGAGCTGGAGTACTTGTGGGCTCCCCGACCGGTGCGCTCGAGAGTCGCCACCTGGAATTTTGAGATGGATGATCCAAGAAACCAAGAATTTTGTTTGAGTGGAAAAGGGGCTTTTGGCCTAGCGAAAATGTTGAGACTTTGGGTCCGGGAGCCACCTTACGAATGGGGAAGGTTTGGTTGAAAAAGCACCCCACTCGCCCGGTAATAACCGGTCTCTACTTGGCATTTTAAAAAATGAGGAAAACTTTCAATACCATTTGGAAAAATCAAACTCTTAGTAAACAAATAAAAAGGGGAGGGACAAGGGACTAATATTTCACATTGACATGCTCGTGGTGTTTGTTGTACAGTGGATGATAAAAGGGATGATGCACAGAAATGGAACAACGAAATAATAGCAAACTGTCTCGATCACATAAAACACCGTGCGATACACCTCTATAAAGCGCACGGCCTAAAGGTATACCGCGCGTTGTACAAACTCCTTGTCAGGGCATTATTATTGCTCAGAACTTTGCATGGTACATTGGTTACCCCGCACAACGTTATTTAGAACTTTGTTTGATACTACTCCTAGCATATTTCAGAATAACGTCATACCCTCCAAGCCATTAACTCTAAACAGCTTTCTTATTTTTCTGATTAAAAAAACCTTTTTGATGTTTTTGATCCATTTGGACGATCAAAGAAGTTACCTTTAGAAGATAAAACACGACTTTTGGATATAAGCTCATCCTGAAGTGTACCTACAGTAGCATCTGAGCTATAATAACGGATCTAACAATGAGAAAGTATGATCAAGACAGTCAGAACAAACAAACCAGAGGCTTTAAAAGCTAGTAGAATACTAAGCTTTGAAAGAAAAAGGAGGGGATGTCTGGTAGAAAGGGTGTTGCCTAGAGAATGTTAGTGATAACTTTCTCAAGGCTTTGAGGAAAACATGGGTGGAGAAAGGGGATTTCAAGAAACAAAGGGATATGAAAATGTGTGTAGAGGATGGAGTAAGTATGTAAAAATGGAGTCATGGGCCCTTTTCTCTTGAGAGGAGGGGTGTAGTTATAGACAAAGGCCAAGGATTATCAATACAAATGGGAGAGGTGACTTCCAGGCCGGCTTTTATTCTTTGCCTAGCCGACTTTGAGCTATGGCTCAAGTGAGCATGGCTGACAACTTTCTAAGCTAGTCAGAACTTTCTCCAAAATGCCGTGCGGTTGACTTCATGACCTCATGCGGTGTAATGAATTTCATTGTACTGTGTGGTGTAGAAGTAACCCGTACGGTATTCCAAATTTCAATCTTGGACTTTTGGGCTTTTCTGGGCCTTTGGGCTTTGTAGGTTTTTGGGTTTTATAGGTTTTTGGGCTTCGGGAGTCCACATTCAAGCTCTTGAAGGTATTGTTTCCTTTATTTCATCATCGAGGAATTTAAAGAACCTTAAAGGCCCAGATTGAGGTGTCTACAGTAGTCTCTCTTTAACAAAACTCAATCACCATTGATTGATGTGAGTGCCGCTTAAAGAATAGGCATCCCAATTCATTACTCCAGGGTCTTTAAATAAAAACCAAAATGCATGAAAACTAAAATGCATGCAAGGTGGTTAGAGGAGGTTGTGCTCGAGTAGCTGCCTACGTACCCCGTATGTAGGGATCAGACCAGCGTAGTTCAATCGGGACAGTACAAGCAAAATGAGTCCCGGAGGACAAATCGCAAATTTTTAACGATTTTGAGAAGATTGAGTGCTTGTAGTGCTGTGTGTTGCAAAATTCGTGAGGCAAGTGAGACGAGTCCTTAGGGGACTAAAATTTGAGATGGGTCCTCAAGGGACTAAAATTAGTCGAGACAAGTCCTCAGGGGACTGAAATTGAAACAGGTCTTCGGGAGACTAAAATTGAGACGAGTCCTCAGGGGACTTAAAAGTTGAGACGAGTCCTTGGGGGACTAAAATTTGAGACAAGTCCTCAGGGGACTAAAATTTGAGACGAGTCCTTAGGGGACTTAAAAGTTGAGATGAGTCCACAGGGACTTAAAAGTTGAGACGAGTCCTTGGGAGACTAAAATTTGAGACGAGTCTTCAGAGGACTAAAATTTGAGTTAAGTCATCAGGGGACTTAAAAGATGAGATGAGTCCACAGGGAATTAACATTGAGATGAGTCATCGGGGGACTAAAATTTGAGACGAGTTCTCAGGGGACTTAATAATTGAGATGAGTCCACAGGGGATTAACATTGAGACGAGTCATCAGGGGACTAAAATTTGAGACGAGTCCTCAGAGGACTTAAGAGTTGAGATGAGTCCATAGGGGATTAACATTGAGATGAGTCATCGGGGGACTAAAGCGACTAAAAAGGTGAGATGAGTCCCTGAAGGACTAAAATACGACGAGCCTCGAAGGACGAAAAATTCGACGAGTCCTGGAGGACGAAAAATGCAACGAATCCTGAAGGACAAAAAATTCGACGAGTCCAAGAAGACCAAAAATGTGCCTATTTTATCGGATTTTTAATGCAACAACGGGTGGGATATGTCATTCCCGAGGACAATATAGAGGTGGGTCGAATGGACCCACAGGATTAATTTAAATTCTGGAAGCCATAACATCGCGCGGCATAGAAGACCACCGTGCGTGGTTTCAATCTTCCATGTAACTCTTCGATTTTTGAGAACAGTTGGCCTTTTAGGTGTGCTCATTTAATTCGGGCATGCCTCTTGGGCGGCTGAAACCTCTTTATAAGCATGGTGGTGCCTCATTTCCTACACTACCATCAAAATCTCTCAAGTCCTTCACTATTCTCTACATACTTTTCAAGAATAGGTTGTTTCAATCTTTTCAAGAACAAGTTGAATGGCAAATGAGGCTCTCATCGCTTGTGTGGTTGCTTTGGAGGCCGATATGGCCTTCTTTCATGAGGAAATCGATCGCCTTAACCAACAAATCGCACGCCTCATCGTCACCATTCTCACTCTCCGCCGTGCGATCTCCAAACTTCAAGACCATGCCTTTGATGCCCTGGATGACGGTCTTGACCCAAAATTTGCAAGAGACAAGGCGTCTGAGAGTATGGCCGAGGATAGCGAGGGCAATCCGAATAGGTCCAATGACCATTCGGATGGGGCAGATGATACTTCCCATGGTGGGAGCGATTGAGCAGGAATAGGAGAAAGCAGTAGGACTTCCCTTTGTTTTTGCTTTTCTATTTTTTTTTTTTAGGAATGTAGTGAACCACCGAGGCTTACCTAGGTTTTATCAATGAAATGAATGCTTCCTCACAATATCTGTCTGCTTTTATTGGTTCTGCATGGTGTCTGAGCAAACAAAGCGCCATGGCTATTGAACTATGGTACGCCGCGCGTTGCAACTGGAACGCCGTGCGGTGTAAGAACATTCGAACTCAGTCCAGAATTGTTTCGAGGAGAACCAGTTCAAGGGTTATATAACGGGGCGAGAAGTACATAGTACGTCTCACCATTCGAACTCTCTCTCTCTCGGCTTTCTCTCCCTCTCTTGGCTTTCTCTCTTCTCTCTTATACGATCATGGATAGTATTGACATACCCGGTGGTGGTCAACCACCAAGGGTCAAGATTACACCACCTTTGGCTCCTTCGGAGAGCGACGTGGTGATCGAAAGAGTTTTGGAGACCCCGAGGGTCTTGGTTTCAGTGGCCATTGCCGAGGAGACTGCGGCCTCGGCTATCGTGTTGGGGGTGGTGACAGTGGTGTGGGGGCCGGAGATGGCAGGGCCATGGAGAATTCGGGTGCAATGGTGCCGAGGAGTGGGGAGGAGGCCGTGGGCCGATCGGAGGTCTTGGGTAGTTCAGAGGAGAGGGCCACGGAGACCCATGGTAGTGGTTCGGGTGGTGGTGAGGAGGAGAGGATAGTGAAGACCTCTCCCGTGCGACAGCCCGGTCGGACTTAGGGAAAGACCCCATTATCAAGGAGGAGCCAGTGGAGGAGCATGAGACACCAGCGATGTTCACTGGTAGTGGCATGGGTGTTGGGTCGTCTCGGCACATAGGTGTGAGAGACTTTTTAGAGACAACGTCCTTTGCGGACTTGGTTGAGACGCTGCAAGGCGTTCCTGGGCTGGTCTAGGCCTTACTTGAGTCTCATGAGAGGGAGCTACAGACTGAGCTCAAGACTGGAAAGGCCAAAGGGCCACGGGTCGAGGAGGAGACTGGGGGTGAGGTGGTTGCCCGGTGGACTAGTGTCGACGAGGCGATGGTGGCTCTTGGGAGGCGAGGGGCTTATGACGAGGTGACCTACATGCCCTTTAGGCACGTAGTGGTGCCTTCGCTTTTGGACGCTTACAGGCCTGAGAGGACTGTTTACGACGAGGCCTTACTCTTGCGAGACCCCCAGCGACACTTGTCCTTGCGACGAGCCGATGTACGTTTTATCATTTGCATTTCAATGAAATGCCTTTTTCAATTTCCTGCTTTGAATATTATGCTTGTTTATTGAATCTTGTCGTTTACTGCAACAGGAGATAAGAATCTCGTGCTACGGTGGTGCGGCCGATGTGCCGAAGTTTTGTGAGAGGCTCCTAGAGGCTATAAAGGAGATAGTGAGGGAGGCGGGCTTCGAAGAGTTCATCAGTGTTCTGACAAGGGCGAGTAATGACCGCCAGGTGGTAAGGGCACTTGCTGAGAGGTGGTGGAACACGACAAATTCATTCCACTTCACTTTTGGTGAGATGACGGTGACGGCAATCACCGGTCTGAGGGTCGGAGCCGATCCTATCCCCTACGGCGTTGTGACAGGGATGACGCAGAGTTCCAGAGGCTTCTCTTGGGGTACGTGCTGAGGGCGGAGAAGGAGGATGCCCAGTACGTTCAGCTTTTGGAGTTTTGGATGGAGCCTCTGGAGGGAAGAGTTTAGGAGCAGCAGATGGCACGGTGCTTCCTGTTGTACATGCTCGGTGCGTCTCTGTTTCCCAACAGATGTAACTGAGTATACTTGTCCTTCCTGCTTGCCTTGTGAAACATTGGGGAGATAGCCTGCTTTGATTGGGGTGGCTCGGCTCTGGGGGCGTGTTATACCTTCATGGGGTCTCTTTCCCAGGGAGTAGGGAAGAGCCTCGACGGCTACTAGCGAGTCTGGGAGGTATAACTCAGAACCTAGCTTTTTCTTTTACTGCTAGTCAGCTATCCATTTGCCTTTGTATATCTCGTGCTAACTCTTTATGCTTTGAACTTTGTAGCTTTGGACGTACAAGGTATTGGATATGTATCCTCCCATGATCACGTGCCCTAACGACGTGATACTTCCTTGGGCCCTTTGTTGATCAAAGGAGTATCGGGGAGTGAAGAAGAGAAAAGGCAACTTGAATGCCTATCGGTTGTACTTGGACGAGCTGCGTCCCGACCAGGTATCCATGTTTCTTTGATTTCCTGATGTATGCTTCTGATTGCAGGTGTACTGGCGCATCTGGGACTGCTTTGAAGTCCCTTATGTTGCAAGGAGCAGAGAGGTAGCAAGGGGGAGAGTGCTCTTGGAGTCCCCCTATGGCTAGCAATGGTACCTGGGTGACCGGGTATCACGTCAGTCACTAAGGCTGGACACTTTCTTGGTCCTCGGACCATTCCCTCCTCTCGTGTTGACGACGAGCAAGTACACGCTGGAGGAGGTTGAGCGGTTCACATAGCCGGACCCTCAACTAGAGCCACTTTTTCAGGCCGGCGCTGACTACGCTGGGTACAGGTCTGAGTACCTGATGAGGAGCTTTGGGATCCGCGCTGCTTGGAAGGCACAGAAGTAGGTGGGAGGTGGCCGAGGTGGCGTTCATGGCCTTAGGCTAGAGATATTCCACCAACATGTCCATCTCTTTTCTCCGATCACAAGGGCTCCCGATGCTTCCCAAAAAGAACGGGAAATGGCTCATTGGTTTGTGTTGTATAATTGCCCCGAGGTGGAGCCATATTTAGAGTATGTGTTTATTTTAGTTAGTGTAAGCATAACTAGTGAAGTTGATATACAAGCTATTTATGAAATTTAACTTCTTTGTATAGGGGATATGAGAGCATTATACAAATTCCACAAGACGTGACGTAGCTCAAATACAACAAGAAGAATTTCCAATTTGGTTCAAAAAACGTGCAAGTATTTAGAGTTGAGAGTCTTTAAACACTAAATAAGTTTCAAATAACATTAAAGTCGGTGTTTGACATATGTTTTGATGTATAGATGAATGGCTTGAGAAGTCAAGGATCTCCAGAGGCAATCGAAGAGCTGTGGTCATTAGCAAATGATCCCGGTTCAATAATTAGTCTTTATTCAGGTTGCATCTCCAATGGTTTTCGATTCCACACCAGAGATCGTGAAAACGTCGGATGTGTCAAAAGAGAGGCTTAGTTGTGGAAGGACTACATAAAGAGAAGACCATTAACTTTTACGGTTACTTGTGTAAAATTTGGGAATTATGATATTCACATGATGGTACAGTGGTTCTATTTGAGTGTGAATGGTACAACACCGGCCACAAAAAATAGGGCTGCAAAGGAGCCGAGCCGAGTTTTAGAGTGTTCGAGCTCGGCTCGCCAAAAATTTAGTTGGAGCTCGAGCTCGTGACGAGCTGCAGGACTCGAGCTCGAGCTCGACTCGAGCTCGAGCTCGGCTCGAGATGTATTTATAGAGCTCGAGCTCGGCTCGCTCGGCTCGTTTTTGAAACAAATATATATATATATAGAAATTTTCAAGTGAGAGATCCCTCATTTTGTTAAAATGAGGGACTTTCATTTCTCGATCAAATTTTGAAAATCCGAACCGTTCAATGTGTACAGAATGTAATTTTAAGAGTCCGCGCGAGAAATCAGCAAAAAAAAAATGACTGGGAAGGGCGTCATCCGAGCAATTTTTTTGAACCGTTCAATGAAAACTGCTCGGATGAAGCCCTTCCCGGTTATTTTTTTTGCTGATTTCTCACGGGGACCTTTAAAATCACGTTTTGATCACTTTGAGCGGCTCGGATAATCGAAATTCAATCGGGAAGGGGAGTCCCGCATTTTAATAAAATGAGGGATCCCTCACCGGAACCTAACTCTATATATATATATATATATATATATATATATATATATATATATAAAATATAGTTGAGCTTGCGAGCCAATTCGAGCCGAGTTTCGACTAGCTCGAGCACTGCTCGTTTATGAAACGAGCCCAGGACTCGAGCTCGAGCTCGTTTGTTTGTGTCTCGAACCGAGCCGAGCCGAGCCGTTGTCTAGCCGAGCTTGGAGCCGCTCGCGAGCGGCTCGGATCGTTTGCAGCCCTAAAAAGGATATTTACCGATGGATATGTCACAAGCATTGATATCACAAGACTTTGGTATAAAGATGGTCCATTTGTACTTCCAAGTAATGTGAGGCAAGTCTTCTATGTAAATGATACCAGTAAAGGAAAAAAAATGGCGAGTGGTAAAACTAGTTAGACATAGAGGTGTATGGGATATACCAGAGCAAGTTGAATCGCCTAACGAACTATTTCAGCAGGATGAAACCACTGATAGTGGTATCCCAATCTTCATTAAAAATGACGTTGTTCATTATAATAGGGATGATGCGGATCCTAAGATCATTCTTGAGGCTGAACTTATGGCTGTCCATGGAGATGATGAGGATGATACAATGGCAGAATACATAGATGATGAAGATAGTGAATTGAGTGGACAAGCTGACACTGATGCATATGTTGATGTAGATCTTGAAATCGATGTCGATTATGATGACTAGATTTCAACAATATGTAACTTCTAGTCGAAATGGTGATATTAATTAGTGACATTTGGTATTTATCTTACATCATTTTTTGTTACATTGCAAGATCTGTATTCATTATGATAGCTAGATTTTGGTAATATGTGGATTTCTAATAGAGATTGTGATATTAATTACTAAACGTTGCTCTCCATGTCACTACAACAAAATCAGTCAAAGACGACGAATAAATTTCATCGCCAATGATGCAAAATTCGTCGCTAAAGCTTTTGGAAACAAAAATTTTCGTCGCCCAATTTCGTCGTCTTATGTTTGACGTGGAAGGGGTGCCTCCAATCATCAATGAATTTTTTTCGTCGGCACAAGTGTTTTTCGGCGACCAATTTTTTTTCGTTGCCGAATGGGTACCTTTTGGCGATAATTTTTTTAAGTAATCTCTATGTATAATATTTATCAATATGCATTATTTATTTAAATATATCAAAGTTTTTTATTTATATGTATTATTTATTTAAAATTTATTAAATTTTTTAAAATTTAAAAGGTAATTAGGCTTGCATTTGTCGGGGAAATTAAAAATTCATCGCTAGAAGGTACCATTTGGTGAAGAAATTTAAAATTCGTCGTCAATTTTGCGAGAAAATCCAAAATTCATCGTCAAATGTCGCCAATTTTTGTATTTGGCGACGAAATTTCTATTTTGTCGCAAAATCGTACTATTAGGCGACAAAATTTGGATTTCGTCGTAAAATGGTACTGTTTGGCGACAAATTTTGGATTTCCTCGCCAAATGGTATTGTTTGGCGACGAAATATTTTTTCCTTGCCAATTATATGCAATTTGGCGACGAAAAACTATTTCCTTGACAAAAGGAACCATTTTGCGACGAATTTTGGATTTCGTCACGATAGCCCATTTGCAGGCTATATTTTTTTTGTTACATTTCAAACATGTATTCATCTCATTTTACCATATGTCATGTGTGTATTTCATGGTATTTCATTTATGTTTTCAGAAACATGTATGTCAGTCTGGGGTTCTTGTCCCAACAGTTGACAGGATATGAAAAGAAAAGGAACCGAATTGTTCAAGAAAGCTTACAAGTACTGGAGTCTTTTAGAGTAAAGAGCCTGTCAAAGTCGTTGTTTGGTTCAAATGATAGTGGTAACACTAAAGGTACTGATAAGAGAAAGAACAAGGCTGGGTGTGGCAATATTGATGAAGACTATCTACCATCCAATGGTGAAGGAGGGTGAGTTCTAGTGAGGATGATGACTCCTCGGGCTCTCAAGCAAATAAGGTAATGTTTTAAGGAAGATGGTATACTATTTGGCAGATTATTGATCTTCTACTTGTCCGTTTTCCTTCACTTTTTTACTTATAGACAAGTAATTTTGATTGGGAAATCATGCATTGCTTCTTCTTCTTTTTTAATGTGTGAGACTTGGCCCTTCAAAATGGTTGATCTCAGTTGGGGGCTTGTCTGATCGATATACATTTTTGCTATTTAAACTATGTATGCATCCAAATGAGGTAGTATGTATTTTTGTTTGGTAAGACTATCTTCAAAGTTCTGTATAACACATTGCTTCTTTTTCTATTTCAGGTTAGAAGTGCAGGTCCAGGAAAAAAGAAAGGTCCTTCTGATGCTCAACCTTTGAGGAAATCGCAAAGAACTCAAAAAAAGGGTCGCCAAGCTTTCCAGATCCAACCTCATACTGTCCTAGATGAAGGCATGGCTGTGGTGGCTGCTCAACCTACTCAGCTCCCCACATCACCTGTCAAACAAACCAACCCGTTTAGTAGCCCACGTACTGTCGTGAGCAGCATGGGTGAGAAATATTATTAGGATTTATTGTTTCTACGTATACTTTTTATACCCTACATAGTAATATGAGGAAGGAGAAAAGTTTCTTTTGTTTATCCCATGAGTTCATTCTCCGATTACATGGAGCTAGGATTTTGAAAATGGTTCATGTGCAGTTTGTTCATATATTTTTCAAACCTTCATTTGTTCACGTCAAAATGGTTCATGCGTAGTTAGTTCAGATTTCTTTTCTTATTTTTTAGTACATTGGGAACAACAATCAATAAATTTTAGTATCCTCTATGTTCATCAAGTAATGCAAATTGAACTATGGTCTCTATGTTCATCAAGTAATGCAAATTGAACTATGGTCTTAGCAGCGTCCTCATCAATCGTGGGCAAGAAGCGCGTAAGAAGTCCAACAAGGGGGAAGAATGTGGATAAGATGAGGAAAACTCTTGGTCATCGCAACCCTATTGTTATTAATCTTGAAACTATGTCGATAGAGGGGAAGTATGCAACTTCTGTGACTTGTGCTATCGGGTTGAATATTCGAGATCATGCACCAGTCTGAGACATTGGATGGGGAGACATTGATTTTGGGATCAGAGAGTCTATCATTCTATGAGTTGGGGTAATTAATAATTTTGTAGTACTTATTCAATGCGTTTTCTATTTAAATCACAATTGCCAAGTTAAATTATTTCCAATTGCAGTAAATGTTTGGCCTAGGTGACTACAAGAATGATATGTCAATCTTTATATGCAGACTGGAAGTGCGATTTGTACAAAAACTACAAGGATCTCAAGGAGAAGAAGGTGTCTGACATCAAAAGTCATGCATTATATCCTTGTAACCTAAATGACTGGGTATTCATGATTGAGAATGTGTGGGATACCGAAGATTGGAAGGGACCTTTTCTCCTGCTATTTTACCTTGAAATTGACAGTTAAAGTTTCTGGGAACAAAAAATCGCGAAGTGCGCGCGTATTGACCATTGTTGTCATTCTCTAGTGTTTCCATCATTGACTTGGAGGAAATTTGCATTGGGACAAATTAGGCAGAAATGGAAAACTTAGGGAATTGACAAAATAAAAATTTGGTGGCCCCACGTGACATTGAATGTCTGCTTTAGGGACTATAATGTCTGTTACAATTGAAAGTAGACGATTGAAGTTGTCTGAGACTTCTAATGAATAGTATACTTTCTTTCTAGTCTATTTTTGAAAAAAATAGATTTTGTTGATTGTGGTAGTTAATAGTTGGAGATTTGATGTGGAATTATTTGTTGCTTCTCTGTTTCTCTATTTTAATTAGACCATCTCTAACTGTGTGATGTCAGAAAGTGATAGCCAAAGCTACTAGAAATGTAACATCTGTATTTTGGGAAAGCAATATAGAATGCAACATATTATTAAGTAGCAATATTCCAATTCTCTCTCCCTCTATCAATCGATCGAACCACCCTTGATGGAATGTAGAACACATTAGGAAACATTATTCTTTCATCTTTGTTTGCTGATCACAAAAAAGATTGGAAGGTACCCTTTAGTTGCTTATTAGATGGATGCCATACTTGGTTCTTTGACTACGTTTTATTTTATCTTTTTTTGTGGACAAAATTTGACAACTGGGCGAATGCACGATCTTGCTTGAAATTCAATTATACTAGAGGCTCGCTATCATTTGCTACACGAGCATCCAAGTTTGTAAGTATCGGTTTAGGATTTGCATTTTATAAACATTCCAACTTCTTCTAGAATTAATGGAAATGAAAATGAAATTTCAGGTTAAAGAGAACAACAGAAAGCAACCTTTCGCGGAGCACTTCAAGGCAACACACATACGTCATCGACAGGGAAAGGATGCGTGGATAAACGATAAGGCAAAGGAAGCTCATGTAAGTATGAAAATATCACTCTTGATAAATCTGCTCCACATGTGAGTTTCTTGATATGCCACATGCTTACTTGGTTGAAATATGACATAGCAAGAAATTGTTAGAATCACTTCCGATGTCATAAATCCTCAAACAGAAGAACAGGCTTCCATTAAGGTGCTTAGGAAGAGATGTGGCTACTTGAAAGGATATGGAATTCGCAAGAACACTAAAGCAAATGCAATGCCGTCCCAACCAATACCAAATCTAAAGGTGATTGCTCTTCAACAAAAAGTGGCTAATCATGAGAAAGCCATGGCTAATCAAGCTAATATGTTTCAAAATATGATGATGATGGTTGTAATGAAAACTGGAAAAGATCCAGCTTGCATTTCGGGGTTAGTTTCATGCAGTGGAAATGAAGAGGACGGCACATTGGTTGGAGAGGAAGATGATGAAGCTTTTTTCTGAAGAGCAAAAGATGAGACGAAGCTGGTCATTATGATGGTCACATGGGTGCTGAATTCAAATACTTAAAAGAGTTTTTGGATATTATTTTTGACACTATGCTGCTGGTGATGTATTTGGTAAAATCTCAATGCATTAACATATACTGAGACTAGTTTTTTGGATGCACTAAGCATTGAGATTAGTTTTTGTATGCATATATGTTGGATGTTTGAATTATCAATATTTTGAAGTGTCATGACTTTTGCTTGATGCATTTAGGATTTGATATGGATGTATGTGAAGTTTTATGGAATATTTTGGCATAGATTTTGGATGAGATGAACATACAAATAGATTATGAATGAAAATCTGAATAGTGAAAACAGGTTTATAACCCCAAAAAAAAAAAAAAACACTTTCACCAACACAAAGTACGTTGGCAAACCTAATAAGGTAAATACATTCAGCGACAACTGTTTTTGTAGGTGAAAGTTTAATAATATAAAAACTATCTTCGCCGATGCAATTTCTTGTCGGCAAAAGTATGTTAAAATCTCGTTTACAACCAACTTTCGCCGACGAGGTAGAATTGGTGACACACTTTGGCGATGCAAAGTTGCATGTATTGGCAAAACCAATGACTTTCGCCGACGGGCTGTGTTTTGTGTCAGCAATTCGCTTTTCCGACATATCAACGCTGACGGAGCGGCGACGCACCAACTTGTGCCGGCAAAAACTTTCTCCTATGCAATTATACTTTTGCCGATGTACTTTTTGCATAGGCAAAACTGCATTTTCTTGTAGTGGGACAGAAAAATCTCTCTCAATCTTGTTAGTCTTAGACTGTGGTTGTAAGTGTATAATTCTGGTAGTATACACACAAATGGAGCACACTGGATCGTGGGGTTCTATCAAGCAAGCTTTCAACTAGATAAAACACCATTATCGGTCTATCGTCATTACTTCAAGGTAACCAGAAATTGAGTTTCCGCTGAGTCAATTTCTAACGCTTCGACTAGAGAAGGTTATATAAATTCACAATTAACTTTCATCAATCATTTATAGTCACAAGATGATATAAAAAAGAAATCATTTATAGTCACTAAAAGACATCTATGAATCAAAAGATGGATGGTTTACTTGTCCATTAATGTATCGGCGAAATAAGAATCTTTTTTAAACTTAGCAAAATAAGAATTTATCATGCAATTATTAGTGTTAGATGGACTCATTTTTGGTATAGATGATCTTCTTTTAGAGGTCTACGAATTCGATGGTTTCGATCACAGAAGTCACGAGGTCTAATTTTACTGGAGCTGGAGAGCATGCAGCTGCTCTCTTGTATTTTGGGATCAGCTCCCTTCTGCCCATAAAATGGGGCTGGACATTGAGCAATTGTGGGCTCATTGATTACTCATGTGATTAGAATCGTACATTTAGTATCATCTATGAAGAAAATCATCTGCATAGGAAAGGAAATTAATCACATTAACCGGGTATAATCCAAGCACATTTTATTTAAAAGGCTAGTTTATTTTTACAACATACCTACCGTCTATTTTTATAGGAGATAGTGATTACCTTATTAATGTCAATTTCAGTATTAGATTAATTTAATTATTTTAATTATCTTCTTTGCGTGCCTATGATGAACCCTTCCGATCAATCAATCAATCATAAAATTTTACATTTAAAATTTACAACGAACAATGCTACCAATACAATTTTAAAACCGAAAATTATTCAATACTCCTGAAATATATGACCAGTATATTCCCTACTCTCATATATCATGTGAGGCCCACACGAATGACACATGTGGGACCCATATGTTATGTGAGAGGAGGAAAGTATACTGTTCATATAATCTGAGAGTATTGAATAATTACTCCTTTAAAATACAACTCCAAACACATTTGCATCTGGAGCCGTTCCATTCACATAAGTCTACATGTATCGAACGGCTCCGTTGTGTCCGGAGTTGTGCTTGTAGACTTTTTGTTTGACAACACAGATTCAAATCATAGAGACAAACCAACAAGCCCTAATCCGTTAAAAAAAAATAATACTAAAAAAAAAAAAACTAGTTACCACTTGATCCATTATCTACAACTGGAAAAATACCCAAGTATAGTATTAATTGTTATACGTTTAAAAAGTCCCAACATTATAAGCCTACTTACTTAGAGGCCCACTAAGTTGTAAAAAGTAAGGCCCAGTTGAAATTTGGAAGCCCAATTTCAGGCAAAAAATAAATAAATCAGGGGAAAATGACGGTCCATGATGTGTTTTAATAATTAATACCTGTCAAGGACAATCTAAGAACAAAAAAACAAAAAACAAAGGACATGAGAGATATTGATGCAAGTTGCAACAATCATTGCCAGAATTGGTCTCATGCATGGGTTGGCCTTAAATTACGGACTTCACATTGAGTAGTGTTCGTGATAAATTAGAAACAAAGTTTCCCACTCATTAAGTACCACATATCTCTTCTTTCTTTCTTTCTTTCTTCGTTTTTTTTTTTTTTAATCGAAAAAAATACCAATCTACTCTATCTTTATGGGAAAGGAGATCGAGTGGAGTGGGGTTTGATACCGCGCGTACCAGAAGAATTGTCCATTACTTGCCACATGCATCTCCTGAATCACAACATCATCACCACATCTGGTATATTATTCACATGCAGTACACAGATGTAGAGCCCATTAATGTGGGCGATTTGTTATGTACGGATCAACGTTTGAAATATAGGAGAACATAGTTAGAACGAACGTAATTACAACTTAACTAACTCCGGAAAAAGAGAAGTCTATTCTACCGTTACAAAATGTTGTAATTCAAAAGGTGCAGAAGCACAAAAAAAGAAAAAGAAAAGGGGGAACTGAAATCAGAAAGATCGAGGCTTGTGTTTGACATCTCCTTTAGCCAAATTCGACGTTACTCCAGCACCTATGAGTTCTAATGGTGTCTACCAACATAAACTATATTCCTTCTGTCCCCTATTTAGAGTCCAGTATTCTATTTTTGGTTGTCCCTTAATAAGTGTCCATTTTGTAAAGTTAGAGGGATAAAAGTTGGTGCATTGTCTATTTTGCCCCTAAAAGTATATTTTATTTTGAAAAGTTAGTGAGTAAAAGTGTAATGATGATGGGTAAGTAGGGAAAGTAGAGGAAAAAGTTGATGTGAAATGTGTAATGATAATGTCTTTTTAATAAATTGGAGTTACGAAACAGAACACTTAAAAAGGGACGGAGGGAGTATATACTTGTAGAAGCACTACAATTTATAAGCCTAGTGAACCAGAGTTGTGGATGTACTCTGACAATTAACAAATAACAAAGTGTGTGTGATATTATGCATAAGGATGAATTTCTCAAGTAATGCGGAAATTCATTATCACACAACTGTTTATATAGGCGACAAAGTGCGATTAGAAAAGTCACACATTCCAAGCGAAAGCAATTGTTTGAGTCAGAGTACACACTGTTCGGCAACGTACATGTGTAGGTGTCTGGTAAGAAAGCGATAACAGAAGATCTAAAAGCTTACGTAAGATTAATTAACTTAATCAATGTTTAAAATAATTTTCTCTGAGAAAGAGCACTATTAGAATCTAATGACCTGTGTTAGGATCGTATTCAGACCTACCACAACTAGCTGATTGGACAACGGTCACGCGTACAATACCTATAGTAAATCCACCATGAACTTGTTCTAAAAAAAAACCCCACCATGAACTAGGTCCTCTCCAAAACTCGGGTGTCCTTTAGAGCCCAAAACCCATAAATGAACTGAACTTTATATACCACTTGAAATTCTTTCAACTTTTCCAATTAAGTCTTATATACCACAAGGGTAGTATAGGCAAATATAAAATAAGAGGGTGAAAAGTTAAAGCAAGATGAGTGGTAGCATTAAAACTTAAGTGAGCCCTCCACTTAGGACCCTAAGCTAAATTTGGCTTTGTTAAGATATTTTATCCTTGAACAGGTATTTTGGTCACTCCAAGATTGGTTTTGGACTATTTAATTGATCTTAGGTAGCATCATCTGCTTATAAATCCAGTTTGACTTGAATAAAAATATGATACAATAGGTGAATGACAACAATTTTTTTTGAACGGCAGGCGAAGAACAACATGATGAGATATAAATCACTTTATACTTGCCATAATTTTTAAAACCAAAAGGACAATCCAACATTGATTTATAAGTGGTTAGAAATGTTTCGTAAATTGTGACGATCCCTAGCATGCAACATCACAATATTCCAACCCCATATTTATCCAACGAAAATGATTGATGACGAAAGAATACATACACGTAGATGTAAAACTCATTTTCATAGAACAAGCTAGATTGAATTAATTTATCAATACGTTGATAAATTAGCTGGTTGGTTTGATCAGCAAAGTTACGAATGCTGATTTAAAACTCATTTTCGTAGAATAAGCTAGATTGAATTAATTCATCAATACGTTGATTTTCAAGTCAATGTCATTGAACGTAAGCTGAAATCAATCATCTGTACTATAAGCAAATCTAATGGAAGAAGTCTCAGGCCTCTAAAGTCTCATCCCTAGTTTTTAAGAATTTTGCTTTTCTTTAATGTTTTTGAGAGAGAGAGAGAGAGAGAGAGAGAGAGAGATACGAGGTGTACAAAGAATAGAACATTAGATGGCGTTAGAATTTTAAGTCGCGGTAACCTTTTTAGGCGTAGTGTACACCATCCCCCCTCTGCCCAATTTGCAATAAGGAAAAGGAGATAATAGAGCACATTTTGTTTCACTGTCCATGGATGCAGGCAGTGTGGTTCAGGAGTGGTAAAACTTTCTGGATTTTGGACCATCAGATTATTGCAGCAAATTGGTTGATAGATGAATTATTGTGTGAAAACTTGACAAATGATGTTTTCCCTGGAAATGGCGGGTGCGCATGATCTTTCAGTTATGCTAGGCTATTTGGAAAGCGAGGAATGCATTTGTTTTCAATGGTAACTTTCCTAATCCGGAAGGCACTATTGAGATAGCATATGTGGCCAGTAGTGATTATTTAAAAGCTGCGGTTTTAGGTGCTAATTAAGGAGGCCATTTCAAAACATCCTCCGGAGGTTAGGTGGATCCCTCCCCCTCTTCCCCTTCAATTAAAATCAATTGTGATGGAGCTTACTCATCCTCCCACCACAAGGTTGCATTAGGCATTATTGCTAGAGATAGTGGTGGATTAGCTCAGTTTTGGAAGGTTGGAGAGTAGCAGTTTCATCAGCCATTTCTATTAAGGCTTGGGCTCTCCGTATCGCCTGTATTGCAACAATTCACAAAGAATACTCACATGTGGTGTTTGAATCGGACTATTTGGAACTTATCAGTTGCTTCAGAGATCCAACCCCTCCTTGTCCGTGGAAAATTATTGTATTAGTGGAGGATCTTAAGAACTGGGTTGTCAATAGAAAAGTTTTGTTCTTACCAGGTTGTATTCCGCCCGAACTAGATGAGTTATTCGTTAGAAATGTAATTAGTTTGATCTTGCTTTTATATGAATATGATCTTGTCAAAGGAAAAAAAAAAAATCCTCTCGTATATTTCTTTGATTTGCATTAACTTCATAAATATGGAATTTTCTTTGTTGCATTTTTGCATTTACGAAAAATTATCTTTAGCGATGTTCCAAGCCAAACAATTTTTTGTCTTTCCTTCTCCCATGAGTCCCATTCCCCTATATATTGCCTAGGTTTTGTTGCTTAACTCAGACGGCCGGCCATATTGCCTACGTTTTGTTGCTTCGCCGGCCATTGATTCCTTGCTTATATTGTTGTGAAATGTTGCTATTATTATTGATGTCATTGATGTGGATTTGCTTTTTACTTTAGGTGATGCAGCAGCCAGCAGCCTTATTCGTTATTACACTCTTGCTTGAAGTTTAATGATTTAGTAGGTCACCAATGGTAGTAGTGACCCTTCACACTGATGCAATTGATCTGTTCATATTCCTTCCAACCTAAACAACCTATGAGAGAGAGAGAGAGAGAGAGAGAGAGAGACTAGGTAATTAACTACGTACTATGGGAATTAAGGTCAATTTCTCTGAGCTCACCATATGCATCATAGCTCATGATTCTTTTCCCATGGCCCATGGGCCTAGCCTCGTAGCTCAAGCCCATTTGGCTCCAGCTAGGCTTGAATTTTTTTAATTATGCCTTTGATCCGTATGAAATGAAAATTTATTGAGTGTTCTTAAGCGACGGCCATATGGTCTATGGTACCCAACACCATTCAATATTATACACTTTCTTTACATGGGTTTCCATGAGTAAGAGAGAGGAGTGGTTATGAGAATCCCAGGGAACAAAGTCTTAAGGTAAAGAAGACAAGGGGTTAAAAACTCTTTATTCACTTGGAGTTTTCAGAACCATTCTCTCTGTCAGAGCACAGTTTTCAATTAAAGGGCTATCACTTTGTGTCTCTCATTTTTCACTATTTTTTTTTTCAAATATAAGAAGTTGTATTCAACTGTGAGGTGAAAACCTACACAACAGAGAGGAGTTCTATGGAGGCAGATGAGCGTTCACAGACCGGACAAAGCATTAAAGAGAGCAATCAGAGCACAGTAAGTGTAGCCCTATTTCAAACTCGCCTAGGGAGATCAAGTTCACAGAAAATAAAACTAACAGCAAGCACATGACCAACAAACCATTGGGCTAAATCCGAACATAAACCAGACTAAATCTGACAGAAACGGACTAAATTTGGACAAAAATGAAATAAAGCAAAAAAAATACACTCCTCGTTGTCATTGAGCAGCCCTTCTCTTACTTAGCCTCTTACTGATCAAACTCCCAAACCGGCGACCTAAGAAGCCACCAGGGACCACACGGGTGCGGGGGCGAGCGGAGCAGCAGCGAAAGACAAACGATTTTGGTAGATGTTGGAACTTGGGTGTGTATTTGTAAAACATTGAGTTTTTCACTAGTCCCACATTGGCTAGTCACAAAAGTTTTATCTACTTTAAATGACTTTGCACACTAATGGATTTGTGAATGGGGACCCAAGGATAGGTCTCGCGCGCTCAAAATGGTCGGCAATTTGAAAAATTGATTCGGAAACTAGTTAACCGCGTGTGCGTCACGAGTTAATCGTGCAGGGGGGGGGTGCAAATCCGGGATTTGAGCCTCGCACACGTACTAGTAAAGCCCACGTTTTTGCTAAAATAATTAAGCACGTTTTCAGTCAATCTTTTTCAAAACTGAAACTGATTAATCAAAGCAATATGATTAAGAAAGAAAAACGTGTTTAAATCATGTGCTTAATCAGCGGGATTTTGATTTGTGACTGATTAAGAACTGATTTTCGGATTGATTAAAAACATGTGCTAAATCAAAGCAATTTGATTTGGATTTGATTTTTGCTTCCACAAATCAAGCCTAGCCTGCACCTATAAATGCTGAGTTTCAGAATTGGTTTTGACACAGAAAAATAACTCTCTTCCACCCCAAAAATGTTTTCTGAGTTCTGAGTTCGAGCAATAGGTCGATTGTGTGTTTTGGTTTCGGTTTTCTTCTGTGCAGAGAACACCGAGCAGAGGTGGTGGATTCTGGGCTGTTTTATCCTGGGGACGGCGTGGTGCTCAACGAACTGCTTGCATAATCTGGGCAGAGCCGCGAAACGTCTTAAAGAAAGCGACCTAATCCGTGACTCAACCCAGCCGTTGTTCTACAAATTGGTATTCTGTTTTCAATAGCAGAATTCGAGGTAATCCGTTCTTGTTTTTCGAGCAGTCAATACAACAGTAGAGAAGGGAAAAGAGAAACCAGATCTAAAAGCAGAGATTGATTGCTTCCACAAATCAAGCCTAGCCTGCACCTATAAATGCTGAGTTTCGGAATTGGTTTTGACACAGAAAAACAACTCTCTCTTCCACCCCAAAAATGTTTTCTGAGTTCTGAGTTCGAGCAATAGGTCGATTGTGTGTTTTGGTTTCGGTTTTCTTCTGTGCAGAGAAGACCGAGCAGAGGTGGTGGATTCTGGGCTGTTTTATCCTGGGGACGGCGTGGTGCTCAACGAACTGCTTGCACAATCTGGGCAGAACCGCGAAACGTCTTAAAGAAAGCGACCTAGTCCGCGACTCAACCCAGCCGTCGTTCTACAAATTGGTATTCTGTTTTCAATAGCAGAATTCGAGGTAATCCGTTCTTGTTTTTCGAGCAGTCAATACAACAGTAGAGAAGGGGAAAGAGAAACCAGATCTAAAGGCAGAGATTGATCCCTTCCTTCTCGCAGCCCACATTAGGGTATAAACCCAAGGGGGAACAAGTGGAAAAAGAAGAGGAAGTGTGATGGCTGTTTTAAAGCTAAAGAGAGGTGCCACCATTTTTAGAGAGAGAAAGGCAAGACAACATTTCTATACTCATGCTTCCTTTGTTTCGGGCTATCACTCCGCGTCTATAACTTTTCAATTGTTATCCCCAAAACTTCACTCAAAACATTTACTCCTACTAATCAACCTTGTGTCCTTGCCCCTGGGGCACAGGATAAATTTTCACCCAAACGGCCAAACGGCTCACCTATACAAAACTTCTTGAGGGGGGGGGGATCCACGGCCCACCTAAGTCAGATGGTGATGATATCATGATTTAGAATTCATGGCATTAGTAATAAAATTTTTATGGTGCTCCTAAGTGGTATGGGAGCATCATACTTCCAATAAATATAGACCATTGGATTGAAAATATATAGATAAATTACAGCTCTTGGATCAAAACAAAAAACCAAAAGTAGAGTGGTTTTGTTAAAAATAAGATGATTTTGTGAACTTTTGACCAAACAAACAGATGATTACCACATACCACAGAAACATGCCACACTTACCATTGACTAAGGCAACGTTTAGCATCGTATAAAGCTAAACTTACTACAGGTTATGACAAAACTTACTACAACCAGTTGGTTAAGTAACAAATTACCATTAATTAAAAAAAAAAGAGTACCCTATTTTTTGGCGGAAAAATTTGAAGATTTTGGAGATTTATATATTCACACAACTTTAAACTATATGCACCATATTTTTTGCCTTTTTGCTAATAATTGGGTAGTGAAAAACCTTAAAAATGGTGTTCGATTATAAATCTAGTTTAAGATTTTAATTTGCTCTAAATATATAACTAGAAGAATTATCCAAAAATAAAAAATTTGACCAATATTTTCTAAATAATATTATAAATATATTTAACTAACTTTTAAATATTATGAAAAAAACAAGATATTCATTTAATATTTTGATAGCTTACAAATTTAGTTAATATAAATAACGCTATAAGTTGATTGTTACAACAAAATTGAATAATAAATATATTTTTTCTTAATAGATATTGAATAATTTTGTATGTAAGGACCCGTAATTTTAAATTCCTTTTCTTTATTTAATTTGAAAGAGGATTGTATTTCGGATGGAGAATCATTTTCATTAACTTGGTGGTACGAATTAACGTGCATTGTTATGAAACAGAAGTTCGGTTGGTAGTTGAAATCTGTGATTCGTTGTTGTGAGGGTGTTTGGGGGTGTTGTGGATGTGTTGGTGGTGATCGGAGGTTGATTCGTTGAACGTTGAAAAAAGTTAAAAAATTTCCAGATTAGTACCGAAACCCCACTTTTCGCTAGTTTCGGTACCCTTTGTCCAGTGGCTAAGTGTTTTATGAATTCTCGGGTTTAGTACCAGAATCCCCCTTTTTGCCACTTTCGGTACCCCTCTCGGGTTCCGTACCAAAACCCCTATTTTGCCTAATTTTGGTACCCAAACATCAGATTTTGATATTTTCTGTGCGCGATTTGGTCCACTATAAATACAAGACCTTTACTCTTTTTACACCCCACAACCACGAATATAAACTCTCTCTCTCTCTCTCTCTCTCTCTCTCTCTCTCTCTCTCTCTCTCTCTCTCTACTTCTCTCTTCGATTTCATCTCCTTAGAGCGAGATTTCAAAAAAAATCCAAGAATTAAAGTTGCTCTATGAAGCAAGCGCTTTATCTATCCAAGCAAATTCACCATCGGATCACTTTGAAACTCCTTACCTTTTCGGTTTGCTTGATTGGGCCACCAAGCACTTGAGGAATCGTGAGATCAAGCTTGGAGGAAGATGTTCTTGGTGGAAATCGTGTGTTCCAAGTTGGAGGAGGAATTTCCTTGGTGGGTTCGAATTTGAGATCTAGGGCTTGGAGGAATTCCTGGGTTTTGCTCTTGATCTTCGAGGTAGGGAAGTTATCACCTTCTTTATATGTTTATGTGTTGATTTGGAGCCTAGATCTTGTATTTGGTTGTTGTATTTGAGCTTGGGTAAAAATCTATCAAAGTTGTAAATTGCGCACAAAAAACCTAGATCAGTATCGGGCGGTACTCAGCGTCCAGATCAATACCGAAACCCCCATTTTCATAGGTTTTGGTACCCAGCCCAGATTTTCTGAAAAATCTTTTATCTAATATTCTAAGGCCGTGGTCTATATTTGGGAGTATTATATGCGTGCTAACGAGTCGAATAGCACTGTTATACGTGTGGCATCTTGAACGAGAGTTGTGGGACATGTAGGAATCATATAGGTTTGAATAGAGAGGTTAAGACACGTGTTGCATGAATATCGAACGAATGAATTGCAAGAACATGTCACATAGAATAAATAGCGAGGGATTGATAGATGATGAGTTTATTGTTGCTTGATATTCACTACTTGATTGTTCTATTGGATTCTATTACACATGCTTATGAGGTTTTGGGTATTATTACGTGTTATGCACTAGCGCGCTTGGTGCTTTAATTGTTGGACGTGAATGACTTAATTAGCATTGAAAGGTGTGTTCAGGACATATTGTGGATAATGAATGATTAAAGTGTGACGTGTGAATATTTGTTAAGAGTCATGAACATTGTTATGTTAAATACTTGTTAATAGCTGTTGAGAATTGAAATAGGACACATGAACCCTAATTATGAAGTAATGACAATTATAGGGGATGTGATGTGAAACGGTTACTCAATATATTAAAATAATGGAAATAGTTTAAGTATTCAAAAATTCTAAGTTATGGTGATATCTTTTTATTTTGTGGTGGAGTTCTCATAGTACATCTTTAACACCCGGTGAATGGTTATGTTGATTTGAGGGTAAGTCATAAGTGTAGGAATGAGTTATAAACACACATAGTATAACGAATGATGGTTGATAGAAATTGGTATGTGAATCTGTTTCTAGCTAATTACATGAGATTGAGGTTATGAAAAATTAGCTGACACATCAAAGTGTTATAAATTGATTGGTAACGAGATTAATGATGAGATGAGAATAATAGATTTAAATCATTGGTATATGAAGAAAAGGAGGTTGAGAAAGAATGCAAAATAGATACATTGACATTCGTTTGTGACACATTGACATTGCTGGAGCATTCGCTCATGACACCTTGGCGCAAAAATATGAAATGATCTACGGGGTCTACGTACCCGGAATGTAAATTGAACGCACGGGGTCCTGAATGTCCAGAATGTATATTGGACGCATGGAGTCCTGAATGCCCAGAATGTGAATTGGAAGCACGGGGTCTTAAATAACCAAAATATGAATTGGATATACGAATGATACAGTGAGTTGACTTTGATAAAAAAATATAAATATAAATATAAATATTTGTTGTGGAACGGGACACATTGTGGAAGAGCGATAGAATGCGTATCTACGTGTGATTGATATGCCTTTGGAGGATAAGTTTATTGAAAGTAGTTCCTCATGATTGATTGTGATTACTTTTGTAGTAGTCTACGCGTCAACTTTAGATTTATTTTGAAACAACCCCCGTTTGGGAGATTGTTGGCTCGAATGCATTGTGGGTGTAGAATGAACGGTGATACATTGTTTAATGGCATATGCATGTTTGACAAATGACGAAAATTCAAAGTTAGTAATTCAGTAATCGGTGGATTGAGGCAAAAAAAGAAAATGCGATAAAAGATGATGCGATAAGTGTCAATCTGAGGTTTGAAAGACACATTTTGGGTATGCGTGTGACTTTTTTGGTGTTGTATTATGGTATTGTGTGATGTATCATTACTCATGATATGTTTTTCCCTACCTTATGCATCATGTGTTTAAGCAAATGAGAAGTTGGTTAGTGAAATAGAATTGGAAAGGAAAAATGGTCGTCTAAGAACCTAGAAAGCTTCTAAGTAGTTGAAATGAGAATGCTATAGGTGGTGTCTTAATAAGAATAGGTGTGAGATGTATCATTGAACAACAAGGAATTATATAAACTTTAATGGGTCAAACACAAGTGTGAAGTATGAGTTTGTTGGTTTCCATAATGGTGGTGTTCCTTATCGTATGTTTCTATGTTATCTGAATTCTCGTTTCTCGAATATGCTTGTCATCTCATTTGCACAAAGTTTGTAGAGGTTTTTCTATTTGGCAAGTATATGCTCAACCCTTTATTTTCAGGTACCAATCAAGGTGTATAGCATGGAGTGTCGGGGTGCATTGCCGGAAGTGTTTGAAAGTATATTTAGAGAGAGCTTCTTTATCATTTTATTGAATTAAATGAAAAGTGTAACTTTGTATAAGTCTTTTGATTCCAATACTTATGAAATGTTGAATTGTAATCTATTGAGATGGAGTTTTGAAAAGGACATTTGTGTTATTGAGGGATTTGGCATGTCATGTATGAGTTCATATGTATGGAGAAAGACAAAAGTTTATTTATTAGAAATCTATTAATATTATATTCAAAATCGAGGGCGTGACATTGTAGGATTCTCAATTGAATTTATGGTAGTATTTAATGAAATTAGACTATTCAATTTCATTAATATAGTTTATAGTGTGATATATGACATAATTTGTAAATCTAACAACTAATAGTATTGATACTAATATACTTGACAGCAATCAGTGAACGAAGATTGATTCATTTGTAATTGATTGATTTGGTTATATGTTCAACCAATTGATCAGACGATTTGAATCGATTAAGATCATATTTGGCAGCTGTGGTAGTTAACAATGATATTAATTGATAGAAAATAGTGAAGATTAATACAATTAGCTAAAGTAGACTGGCTAATTTGTTTAATTGCTTAACTACTGACTTATCTATTTTAATATTTCAAATTACACAATCATATTTCAAAAATAGTTATTTGGTGGTTAATATTGATCACTTGGCAAATGAATGAGTAACAGTCTTTGTGGTTAATATTAATCACTTGGCAAATGTAGAAGTAACCACTAATGAACCAGTAAATTGAAATATCTTATTTATTTATTTTTAAAAGTAATTTATTAATATAAATGCTTTTATTTAATTTATTATAAAAGTAATACAAGTAGATCCAAATAAAATTTAGTGTAGTAAGTACTATGACATTAATGATGATACATAAATGTATACCTACCGGTCATTAATGTCATACTTACCATAGAATAAAGCTTACTTACCAAAGCATAAGGCTACAGATACCACAAAAACTATTTTTTTTATGTTGAACTAATATTCTTTGACAACACTTACTAAGTGATTGACAATATTTACTATGAAATAAGGAAAAAACGAATATATGTTGAAACCAATCTTACCACGCAAACTGATCACGTTTTGACAATCGCTTTGTTGACCTACCACCAATTATGACATTAATGGTACTAGATTTCTCCATACCTACCTTGAACCCTTCAAACTTATCCGGTGTAGCTCCTCTAACTCTCATTCATCTCTCATTTTCTCCAAAAAAATGAATATTTAAGAAGAAACTCCCTTCTAACAAGTTGAAGAATCTAACCAAGTAAGTTTTTTTCAAGAATAAACTGAATTTAGTTATGATTTTTATCTCTTACCAACTAATCGAAAGACCATACGTTGAAAAATCTTGAATAAGGGTTTCACAAAAATCTAATGAAGCTTTCCAGATTTTTACGATTTTTTGTGGTTATACTTACCATCGCTTATGACTATACATACTATGTTTTAGGGTATTTTTACTACGGATGAAAACTATATTTAAAAAGTATCTGGACAATAAGTTCTTTGTATTTGTGGTAAGTATTTTTGTGGAAATGGTAGGCACTTCCCGTAGGTAACATAGTTTTGCTTATCATACCGCTTGAATTTTTTAGCACTATCTATGTCATTTTTTACCACTAATTGTGAACCTATTTGTCTGGATCAAATTTTGAGAGATGAATGACAATATTCAGGGGAATGGAAAAACTGTAGTGATTGATATTTGTGACGAGTCTAGCAATGATGATCGAGTATATTCAACTAGCGAGCCAATTCCAGCTATTGATCGAATGGGAAGACTGGACTCTCAACCGTCATAGTATGTTCAACTAGTGCCCATTAGTAAAGTTATGGTGTACCTGAAAAGCACCCTAGGAAGTTTCCTTTGTTTTCAAATACGATGGGTTTTCGTTTCCTCAAAAAAAAAAAAAAAAAAAAAAAAAACGAAATGTTACTTTCGAACTACGAATTGTTTAATTATCCACTCGCTGTTGGATGGTAAGCAAAGTAGACAATTTTGCCAACGTGATTTTAAAGGGCGTATCAAATACCCATATGCGTGTCTGTCAATTATTGCAAAGTGCCAAAGTGAATTGATAAGCAAGAGAAATTTGCTCCTAGCTCAGTTGATAGGACAAGTAATAATGTAAACTTTATTTGGTAAGAGTTCAAAATCCCACCTCCCGAATGAGTTGGGAGAGAGAGAGTTCGAGCCTCTCTTTTCTAGAGTTTTTAAAGATAGAGGGCCTCTTCAAAAGACGTCCCAATGAATTTAACTTTATCGATCCATAGTTGGTATTGGCTCACTAGTTAAACATACTATGACGGTTGAGAGTCCAGGCTAAGGTCTAATGTTGTAGATGAACCTTGTGCATTGCATTCTGACCGTGGCTTACCCAATCTAGGTTGGGCGTACATTTTCGTTCTAGTACAAAGGAGCAAGGACACGTCGCAAACAATTCAATGATGCTCACACAGCAAACATTTGTCTCAGAGAGAATATCATGGGGGCTAACTATCTCATTCTTAGGGCTGTAAACGAATCGAGCAGCTCGCGAGCTCAGCTCGATTTGGTTCGTTAAGGCTTGGTTTGGCTCGGCTCGGCTCGTTCGACAAAAGCTTGGCTTGTTAAGGGAGGTTCGACTTGATTAAAGAGGCTCGTTTAGTAAATGACTAAGTTCGGCTCGTTAAGGGCTTGGCTTGTTAAGGGCTAGAGCTGGTTTACACTCATTCCTATGAAGCTTTAGACATGAGGTCTGTCATTCAAGATAAAGCAGCAGAGATATATGAGGACTAGTGGGGACACAAGGCCCCACTAAACGGGTTTTTTTTTTTCTTTTTTCCATTTGTAAAAGGATACTCCTATATATATGTATGTATGTATGTATGTATGTATCAAGTTCGACCAAGAAAAATAATTGAGGGCATCATCACATGGTGTCCCAATTCTCTTCTCCAACGCATATTCATGTGAGACTCAAGACTGAATGTATGAATCTCACGTAGATATGTGATGAAAAGATTATTGGAGCACCACCTGACAATGTATCAAAATTATTAAATAATTAATTACTTACAAGCAAGCCTTCATTTACTGTACTTTCGCCTCCAAATGACTACGTGTTTATGGATTTATAATTATGAATTATTACTTATCACAAAAGGCAAATCAAGCGATGATTTTTTTCACCTTCTCCTTTATTTCTTCATTTTTAATTCTTCTTAAATCTATATGTAAGACCTCTCTCTTTTGTGTTGAAGGTTATTCGTTTAGATTTAGACCCAAACATTGAATATTTTACCAGAGAAACTTATAAATGTATCTACAGGATAAAATAAAATAATTTTTTTTCTTCTAGCAATTTTAAGATTATCGAGTCAAACACTTTTCAAATAAAATATGCCTTGAAGAAATAGTGCAAAAGAAAATCAAGACATGTCACTTTCGTAAAAAAGAGATTGATAGTTTTCTTGTTCTTTCACAACAAAATCGCGTCTATATCCTATGCCTCTATTGTTGCGAATTTCTGACTACGCCACCGCTTATTGAGTGATATCGACTTATGGATGATAGCGCATATCTTTTTAACAACTTAGAGTGCGGGGAGCAATTTGAACATTTATTTCCAAATAATATTTAAGTTTAAGGAATAACCAGGATAAGCCATTCATTCTCCCTCTCTTTTTGTTTTTTTCAAGAAAGTCAACAGATTCTCTAGGTTTATTTATTTATCTTTTTGAACAGAATTTCTCCCAATCACTCAACCCACATATATAAACCCCCTTTTGAGACACAACCCATTTCATATTTTTTCCTTCTCAGAAAGCTCAAATGGAGCAAAACTCATTAACATTTCCAATGGAGAGAAGCTTCAAAATCCTAAGGAGATCCATCCACAGTTTCATCAAAAACTACAACTACACCACCACCTCTCTCCTCCTTGCCTTCCCCTTCTCATCAGCACTCCTCTTCTCACAGTTCTTCCTCCCCTCCTCCCCTCTCTTCCTCACAGTCCACAACCACCTCAATTCCCTCTTTGAAGCTGCTGGATTTCCCCCCTCGTCACAACTCTTCACTATCCTCAACCATTACATCTCCCAAACAATCACTTCTTCCATCCTTGTCCTTCCCTTCACCCTCTCTTTCCTCCTCATTTCCAAGGCCTCCATAATCCATGACTTCCTCCATGATCATCAACAACAAAAGTCTTCTTTTGCCTCTTTCCTGTCCATCTACAACTTGATTCTTTCGACCCAAATTTGCAACTCTCTTCTCATACTCTCCGCGAACGCATCTTGTTTCTCTCTCTTGTTTGTCGCCTTCAGCTGTCTAGAAGCTTCCGGGTACTCCTCCGCCTCATCCCTCCTCTTCCTTTCTGCGACCGGAGCCATTCTCTACTCCATAATTCTTGGGAACTCCTTTATAGTGTGCAATTTAGCGTTGGTTACATCAGGAATGGATAAAAGCGGCGGCTTCTCAGCGATTCTCAAGGCATGTGTTTTGATACGAGGACGGACCGCAACAGCTCTGGCACTGGCTATTCCGGTCAGTATGGCTCTGGTAGCAGTTGAAGCCTTGTTCCATTACCGGGTGGTGACAGCCTTTAATACTACCTCTTCTTCCACTGCTTTCGAAGGGATTTTTATCGCCTGGGTGTATACAATCATCGTGGTGATCGATACGATTGTGAACTACAAATTCTTTAAGAGCTGCAAAAGAGGCTTTCGGATAGACGAGGAGGGAGGATATGCTTACCTCGTTCGAATTGAAGGGCAAAATGGGAAGACTGTGGAAGAGCTTCCTTTGAGTTCTAAAGATGCAGACAACTTCATATAAGAAAACTCCATATATATATGCGTATATGTTCGTTTGGATTATACTCAAACATATAGGCAAATAAAGGTAATAGTAAGACCCGGGAAGGGATAAGTCGAGGTGCGCATAAGTTCGTCCGGACACCCCTGACCGTCATAAAAAGAAGAAGAAGTTAAATTTAATCCTTCTGTTTTATATGTTTAAATGTTTATATGGGTATGTGTTATGTGTAATACCCTTTTCTCTCCTTGTAGATTGGGAGCTTTTACACACTGTTAAAGTACTTGTGAAGGTTTTTGTTTGGTCAGTTTGGACATTGGCTTTGATTGAATGAAAGCAATTATGAACTTGATTAATTTTGTGATTAATGTTATTTATCGAGAACCGACTACTACACATGTGATTTTAATTTTTAATAGGTACTATGCGGGATTGTAAGTACTGTTACACCTTAAAAATAACAAGTGAACCACGCCTCCTGGCAAATGGGGTGATGCGTGATGAAATGATTACTCGGGCAATAGACCACGACGTGGTCTAAACTCGAATTAGACCGTAGAGTCTGATTTTTGACTTCTAGTAAAATAATTGCACTACAACCCTTGGGACCATGATGTGGTCTAAACACGAATAAGACTGAAGGGCCTGATTTTTTACTTCTAATGAAATGATTGCGCTACAACCCTTGGAAAGCGTAAGCCTGTAAAAGTGATTCAAGATCGATTTCGATGCCATATAATATTGCGGGGAGTCTTTTATTAAGAAGCTCTTCAAATACGATAAATTGATGTCATCATACCTTTTTTAGCTATTTTAATAGCTAATAAACGGTGATTCCGTGTGGTGGACAGGACTTTAATTTATCTTTATAACAAATTTTACCTACTTATAGAATTTGATAAATTAGTACGATTTTCCCAACCATTTTTCAAGGAAATAACAAAAAAAAAAAAATATTACGACTTTGTGCTCGTGGAATGTGATTCATCGTTAAATCGACTCTTGATGGGTTCTACAAATTTCAAAATGATAATATGTGAAAGAGTAGCAAAGAATGACACTCAAACAAAGAACTTTTAGAAGCTATTTGTCAAATTAAATATTCTGTTTACGGAGTACTAATACATTATTATGGTAAAACAAAAGTCGAATGTGATTCATCATTAAACTACGTTGTTTTGTTCTTGGTGTCTTTGGAAGATGAGATTGGTGTGCCTAATAGTCCGATGAGTAAGGAGGAAAGTGGGAGGAAAAAGTAGAGGAAAATGCACTATTCTCAAAACTTAATTTTTCTATTTTCCTCCTACTTTCTTTGTCAACCAAAAAGGGTGGGATTTTTTTTTCAATTTTGATTTCCTTTCTATATGTTCCGAATGGCCATACCACTAAATCCCTATCTCTTGTTACATTACTCGAATATCAAATTCATTGGTGTTCAACATACAACTTTGTATCGACAAGATTTACGAGATGAACGGTTTAAATTATTGTTGTTGGCCATGTGGAGCCCACAAAAGGGGGTCTTGAGGGGTATGGTGGGGATGGAGTGTTGAGAAGAGCTGCTCCCTGTCCGATTTCACTCTAAAACTTGCTATGTCTTCATTTTTTAGTTTATTTCCGTCAATCTCTGTTCTCCGCTCCTCTCTTTCCCCCAAATATCGGAACCCAAATTTCTTCAATGCCCGATTTTTCAGGTAGCAGCACCATTTGTCACCACAATCTCGTCCACCATTGTTGCAAGTAATTAGAAACAATCTTAGTTTTTCCAGTTTTGAAGAATTCCTTTTTTTTTTTTTTTGATAATCGGATGTCTGGCAAATTTGCGTACACCTCGACTAATTCCAGATCCCTAAAAATAACTATTGGGCGTAGCTCCCGTACTTTTACAATGTGTAAAAGGTGCCAATCTACAAGGAGAAAAAATGGTAGTACTACACATAACACATACCCATATGAACATTGAAACGTTTTTTAAAAAAAGGATTAAATTTAAATTACTATTATCTTTATTTGCCTATTCGTTTGTGGATACTAAAAGAGAATATGTATGCATCTGGAGTTTTCGTATACTGAATTTGTCTGCAACTTTAGAACTCAAGGAAGCTCTCCTCCATTGTCTTCCCATTTTGCCCTTCAATTCCAATCCGGTAAGCATATCCTCCCTCCTCATCTGTACGAAAACGTCTTTTGCAGCTCTTGAAGAATTCACAATTTACAATAGTATCGATCACTACGATGATCGAATACATATAAGCGATTAAAATGCCTTCGAGAGCAGTGGAAGAAGAGGCGGTGTGAAAAGCTCTCACCACCCGATATTGAAACAAAGCTTCTACCGCTGCCAGAGCCATATTGACCGGAATCGCTAACGCCAGAGCTGTCGCGGTCCTTCCCCTTATCAAAACACATGCCTTGAGAATAGCTAAAAAGCCGCCGCTTTTGTCCATTCCCGATGCAACCAATGCTAAATTGCAAACTACGAACGAATTCGCAAGAATTATGGAGTAGAGAATGGCTCCGGCGGCAGAGAGGAAGAGGAGGGATGCAGTGGAGGAGTATCCGGAAGCTTCCAGACAATTGAAGGCGACGAAGAAGAGGGAGAAACAAGTTGCATTTGCGGAGAGTATGAGAAATGAGTTGCAAATTTGGGTCAAAAGAATTGAGTTGTAAATGGATAGAAAAGAGGAAAAAGAAGGGTTTTTGTGATCACTGAGAAAGTGGATTACGGAGGCCTTGGAAATGAGGAGGAAAGAGAGGGTAAAGGGAAGGAGAAGGATTGAAGAAGTGATTGTCTGGGAGATTTTAAGGTTGAGAATGGTGAAGAGTTGAGATGAGGGGGGAAATCCAGCAGCTTCAAAGAGGGAATTGAGGTGGTTGTGGATTGTGAAGAGGAAAGGGGAGGAGGGGAGGAGGAATTGTGAGATGAGAAGGGCTGCCGAGAAGGGGAAGGCAAGATGGAGAGAGATTGTGGTGAAGTAGTGGTAGTTTTTGAGGAAATGGTGGATTGATCTTCTTAGGATTTTGCAGCTTCTCTCCATGGGAAAGGTTGATGGGTCTTGTTCCATTTGGGTTTTTGAGATGGAAAAATGAGATGGGTTGTGTCGCAAATGGGGGTTTATGTATATTGTTTGAGTAGAATGGGAGGCATTTTGATGTTTCCTCTCTCTCTCTCTCTCTCTCCGGAGTAGGTTGGTGTGTTGGGAGAACAGATTGGCCAACGACTAGAAACTAACAACTGCAGAGGTGGAGTGGCTTTTGAGCATTGTTTTTTACCAAGGGGCCGGATTTATTTGGACTCGTTGTGGGGAAAAGGGGTTGTGTCCTTGTGATCTCCAACTCTGGTATAACGACAAATACTTATTTCCAGCGCAGCCGGAAACAACTTGTTTACAACAGTAGTTCATTATGACCGTTTAAAAGTGTTTTGGACGGTTTGGATTTTAATAAAACTTTTCCGGGGCCAAATACTTGTTTCCGAAGCAACCGTAAACAACTTGTTTACAATAGTAGTCCATTGCGACCGTTCCAGAGCATTTTGGATGGTTCGGATTTTAATAAAACTTTTCCGGTGAAGAGTTTACGTGGAAAAGTTTCATTAAAATCCGGACCGTCCAAAAACACTTTTGTACGGTTGCGATTGAGCGCTGTAAACTCTTGTTTACGACTGCTCCGAAAATAAGATTCTCTCTTTTATTACCGAACATTCGGGCCAACTTGCGTACAACTCTACTAATTTCGGAATCGTGAAGGTAACGACCAGACAAACCCTCCAGTAACCTTAAGATTCACAGTGTTTGGCCTCCATGAGATTCGAAGATACAACCTCAAAAAGAACAAGTACGCATTACTTCAAATCCATTGGGCTAACTCTCGTATTTGTTGGCTCAAACAAAGATTCAGGTGAAGCGATGGAACCTAATCCAAAAGGTGAAGAATAAAAAAAACTAATATTATAACGTATTAGACCTTTTACCATGGCTTTGCTTTTTGAGGGTCTTGCTTGCTGATGCAAAGTTGGTGTTTTAGGTTTACTTAGAACATACCCTTTCGTACAATCACACTAACTAATCAATAAAGTTAGGATTAGTAGGGCCTCTGTCTTTTCAATTATTATTCAACCACAAATACTTACACACACATACTCACATCTTTTAGTAGGGTCTCTGCCTTTTCAATTATTATTCAACCACAAACACTTGCACACACAAACTCACATCTTTTGGTGCGTGGGTTTACGCAAGTGTTTGTGGTTGTAGAATGATTGCTATTTTTTTAGCTTGTGTATTTTGGGTTTCAATGAAACGGAGAATCTATTGACTCCATAAAAAACAAAAACAGAGAAAATGAAATTGAACTTCTATTGGATTGCTGTTTCTATATCAATTTGAAACTTAGATGTTATTCTAAAATGAGTATTTAGGTTGATCCGAATAGTCTTGAGTTACTAAAAAAAATTAACATACAACATCGACATGACTCTGCAAGGGATGATGGTTTTGTTTTTTTGTTTTATTTTTGTCAATCGGTAGTTTTATTGGTCTCTGTTGTAAAGAAAGGTACATATCAACTTCCCTTGAACCTAGCCCGGTATATCCCTTTGCCATGCCAATGGAGAGTCGGGCAAACTCGGTTATCGCATCTAAACTATACAATTTGTGATCCATGCTAATTCATCTTTAATGAGGACATCTAAACTATACAATCTGTGATCCTTGCTGCATCTGATGATATCCTTACCGCATCTTCTCCCGTGATGTAGTCTTCCCCAATGCTGCTTGCAATTGCCTCAGCTGCTCCTCTAAATCCCATTGCCTCCACCATTTCTGCAGACCGAGCTGCCCGGCCCGAACTGGAAATGCTCCCATGCTAAGTTAGCACCATTCCTCTCCCGTTACGAACCACAAATTCAACCCCTCCCTTCCCTGTATCTGCTTCGTAGGCACCGTCTCCCTGTTTGTTTCCATTCTTCGTTGTACTACGACAAAATTCGTCAAACTCTTCTAAAGCATCAGCACATATTCTCCGGGCTTCCATCCACGATTGCTTGAAGCACCATTCATTCCGGGCCTTCCAAATGTTCCAACAAAAAACTGCCAACAACCCAAGCACATCCCATCTTTCCTTACCCGTTCCTTTCATCCCCAAATTGGACCAAATCTCCGCTAGCTGGCCTTCTCGCATCTGAATAGCATACGGTTAGTAGTTTCCGTTTGCTCACCACGTATATATAGTACAAACTTGGTCCACTGGAATTTGCTTCCTCATTAGCTAGCGTTTCGTTTACCAGAACTATGCCTTGGAGACACCTCCACATAAAACACTTGACCTTCATCGGCGCCCTTTGACATGCCATATTGTCTTCCACTTGTTTTCATCTGCTCCACTACCACTCGTCTGTCCCCCGTTCACTGCTCTATAATTAGACAAGACATACGCAGACTCAATCGGGAATTTCCCACTTGAGGTGCCTCTCCACCTACTTCTCATATTATGAAAGAACATAACAAATGGAGAGGTAGGTGGAATCTTACAAGAACATATTGTTGCTTTGAGAAGTAGGTGGAAAACCATCTCCTTTACTTCAAGTTTTCATATCAAAAGTGCCCACACACCTACTTTTGAAATTTTCATCAAACAACTTTCAATTTGCTGTGGCTAGCTAGTTTTTTTTTTGTTAGACGGTCAGGGATGTCCGGGTTAGTTTATGCGCATTTGAACGGCTCAACTGAAAAAAAAAGAAAAAGAAAAACCGTTCACTGATATAAATCAAGCAAACAAAACCCCCGAAGAACATAAATGTTACTTTGGAGTCGGGGACTCAATTCCTAATGAGAAGACCAAAGTATGAGACATATTGATCATGTGCATTTTACAGAGAAGTACTGCAATGCCAAAGAATAAAGGGAAAAGTCCATTTATCCTCCTCATGGTATAAGGAGCTCGATTTTGTTCGCTCACCATAAAACTAGATGAACATTTACCCACCTTTCTATTAGTTGATACTCACAAGATACATTACCTTGGAAAATTTTTGCATACGTAAAAAAAAAAAATCTGATTCTTACTTGAATAACCTCACGTATTATTAACTCGATGAATACCATGGGTACGTTATTTCTGTCATGTATTCGTAAATATAGATGTTACTTTTTTTTAATAGTATATATATTTCCGCGCATAACACCGGTCATTGATAGTACAAATTACTATATCAGGAACACAGAATTGAAACTATTAGAAGTTTGGCTTTCCATCCTTTTCCTTTTCCTAATAAGAGTATATCTTCAAAATCTAGCAAAGTTGTTAGGTGTTTTCAATAGTGAATAAGTTGTTGAGAAATGTCAAGTTGTTTTCAATAGTGAAAAAGTTTTTGTTGGGTATGTGAGTGAAAAAGTTATTAAATTGGAAAAAACTTTTTTGTTAGTAAAAACCAATTGGTAAAATACATCAAGTCTTTAGTATTTTTTTTGATTAAAACGAGTTAATAAAATATATTATATTTTTAATATTTTTTATTAGTGAAAATGGGGCCTCATTTGCGGCGGAAGGCCGAATGCTCTACTCGTGGATCGAATATGGTGAAATCTGAGTTGGAGAATCCAAGCTAAAGTCCATTGCCGCAGATTGAGCTTGAGCAGCTTTTCTGTGCGAAGAAACTAGGACACATGACAGAGAGGATGATGCGGCCTTGTTTGTTTTAGAATTCGAATTTTGTACTTTATCCATGCACACGATTCCTAATAAATTCTTTCTCTATCTCTCTTCACTCATTATCTCAAAATCTAAATCCAAAATCTCAAAACGAACAAGCCTATGTTATACAAAAAATTTAGGTACACAACCATCAAACACAATGCAGTTCACAACCCCTCACATATATATTGGATCCACACACTAGTACGTGTGGACCCCACATGCGAGGAATTGTGGATAATGTTATTTTTGGATGATTGTGCGAGTTATAATTGAGGGGCAACTTTCAAAATACCCCCAAACTTGACACTCATAATGTCTAATGGATACCTGAACTTTAGCAAACTTCAGTCTTACTTCTGAATTATCCCACCGTTATTCAATTAGACTCTTGTCGTCTCAATCTGTCAAATTGACATCGTTTTTTTGTTGAGTTGGACTAATAGCTCCGTTAAATCATCATACTCGTGGCTCCTATTTTAAACACATGGCGCCACATGTACATTTAAAGGAGGATTTGACCCACAAATCTCATCTTCCCCCTCCTCCCCGGTTCAATTCATCCGCACATGATTCCTATTCCTATTGAAGAATTAGAGACACAAGAGATCTCTCATCCAAACTTGCGTAATCCTCTCTTATTTTATCAGCATTGCGTAATCCTCCCTTGCAAAGTCATGTTGATGTTTCGTGATAAATTTTTTAAAATTTCCTAAGAATTTAATTCCTAGTAATCATATTCCGATTGCTATTGAAGAATAGAGACATCCAAGATTGCATAATCCTTCCCTTTTTTTTTTTATCCGCATTACATAATCCTCCCTTGCAGTGTCATGCTGATGTTTTGTATTAAATTTCTTTAATAACGTAGAGTGTTGAGATCAACTTATATAGTCAATTTAGAATAATATCCAAGTTTTGGAATTTGAAATAGAAACAACAATCCAAGAGAGAAGTTCAATTCATTCTCTTTTACTCTATTTTTGTTTTATTATGAAGTCAATAGATTCTGCTTTTCATTGAAACCCAAATACAAAAGCTAAAAAAGCAGGGGCCCTAAGAGCATCCACAGTGGTATAATCAAAACAAAAAAGTTTATAAGATTAGCAATATTTGCTCAAAAAGAGCTCATATTGGAATAACCAAACTTAGAAACATCTTAGCAACTCATCAAATTTTGGCTATTAGGCCATCCACAGTGGTATAATCAAAAGCCAATTATTTTTAAAGTTAACAATATTTGTGCAAAAGATGGCTCATAATGGTATAATCAAACTTAACAACATCCTTAGAAATAATCAAATTTTAGGTTTTGGATAATCAAAACTAGCAACATTTTTCAATAATCAAAATTTGTCGATACATAAGTTAACTAGTTCTAAAATTTATATACACGCATGTTTCACTCAGTATTTTCTTCTTCTTTTCTTCACCAACTCCATATCTTCTCTATTTTACCCACAAACTATTTCACTTTTTTTCCCTCCAAAAGTGAAGTTCATATTTCTCAATCATCTACCATTCAACCCATTATCGCCAGATTAAAGTATTTCACTCTTCTTTTCTATTTCTATTTCTATTTTCCCAAAAAAAAAAATTATAATAGGAGGGAAGAAAGTCACCGATTTTTCTCCAAAATTAAGGGAGGAAATCGATATATTTTTATCCAAAAAAACGTAAATGAAGATAAGTGAATGGCGGAAAACAGAGGGCGAGAGAAAAAGTGAAATTGTTGTGGACCTCTTATTTTGGTTATGGACTAGAAACGACCATTGTGAACCTCAATATTGGTAAGCTTAGCAACCTCTTAAATGAATAATCAAAAGCTGATGTGTCAACTTTTAGTTATCCATTTTTTATTATACCACTGTGGATGGCCTTAGATAATCAAAACTACCAACCTTTTGTTAATAATCAAATTCAATTGTATTCACATTTTCTCAATCAAGTACACCATCATTATACAAAAACATTCTTTTTTTCATTTTCAACATGTTTATAACAAAAATACTTTTAAAAACAGTTTTTTATTTTTTTTGCAAAAACAGTTTTTTTACACGTTTTTTTTTATTAAAACTGATTTTCCCAATTTTTTTTTTTGAAAAGTTTTTATTTCAAAACAGTTTTTTTATTAAAACTTTTTTTTTCAAAAACTATACTTTTGGAAAAAAAATAAAACTTTTTCTATTCAAAAACTGTTTTTTTTTTTTAACTTTTTCTTGAAAACTTTTTTTTTAGTCAAAATTTTCAAAAAACTATTTTCTCATTTTCTAATAACCTATTTTTATTAGTTTGAAAACTATTTTAAAAAAATTATTTTCTATGTCACAATTTCTAGATTTTTATAAGTTAAAAAGGTGATGTGGAAAGTTTTGGTTATTCAATTTTCATTGTACCATTGTGGACATCTACATTGCTAACTTTAATAACCCCTTAAATAAATAACCAAAAGATGATGTGATAACTTTTGATTATCCACTTTTGATTATTCCACTGTTGATGCGCTAATGATCCTAACTTCAATGACTAGGTGTGAGTGTGATGGTACCAAGGGGTATGTTCTCAAAGTCACCTAAAACACCCACTTTGCATTGGCGAGAAAGACCCTAAAAGGCTGAATCATTGTAAAAGGTCTAATGTACGATATAATATGCGTTTTTTCCCCGAGAGAAATTAAAGCTGTGAATAAAGTTATTTATGATTCTGCGCAATTTCAATCATTCAAAATTTTGTGGATTATTCGGATTAAAATTAATTTATTAATGATACTCCGGAGTAATAAATAATCTATTACCGTTAAATAAATTATTTTAAATCCAAATCATCCAAAGCATTTTTAGATGATTGAGATCGAGCACCGTAAAAATTATTCACATCTACTCCACAAATACTCCAAGTTTTTCTCTTTTTCCCCACCATTAATGGTTCCAAACAAATCCCATTGGTCAAAAAACACAAAGCTCGAAAAAAAACTCCACCTTTGCAGTTGTTTGTTTCTGGTTGTTGACCAGTCTATTCTCCCAGCGCACCAAACTACTCTAGAGAGAGAGAGAGAGAGAGAGAGAATAATATAGTACAATTTGACATGGAGTTGGAAACACAAAATGCCTCCCATTCTACTCAATCCATATAAATAGACCCCATTTTGACACGCACCTCTATCATTTTTCCATCTCTCAAAAACAAGAAATGGAACAAAACCCATCAACCACCTTCCCCATGGAGAGAAGCTGCAAAATCCTAAGGAGATCAATCCACCATTTCCTCAAAAACTACCACTACTTCACCACAGCCTCTCTCCTCCTTGCCTTCCCTTTCTCAGCAGCCCTTCTCATCTCACAATCCCTCCTCCCCTCCTCCCCTCTCCTCTTCACATTCCACAACCACCTCAATTCCCTCTTTGAAGCTGCTGGTTTTCCCCCCTCATCACAACTCTTCACCATTCTCAACCATTACACCTCCCAAACCATCACTTCTTCCATCCTTATGCTTCCCTTCACCCTCTCTTTCCTTCTCATTTCCAAGGCATCCGTAATCCACTTTCTCAGTGATCAACAACAAAAGCCTTCTTTTTCCTCTTTTCTATCCATTTACAACTCGATTCTTTCGACCCAAATTTGCAACTCATTTCTCATGCTCTCCGCGAATGCAACTTGTTTCTCCCTCTTCTTTGTTGCCTTCAGTTGTCTAGAAGCTTCCGGATACTCCTCCACTGCATGCCTCCTCGTCCTCTCTGCCGCCGGAGCCATTCTGTACTCCATAATTCTTGCGAATACGTTCGTGGTTTGCAATTTAGCATCGGTTGCATCCGGAATGGACAAAAGCGGCGGCTTTTTATCTATTCCCAACGCATGTGTTTTGATAAGGGGAAGGACCGCGACAGCAGTGGCGCTAGCGATTCCAGTCAATATGTCTCTGGCAGCGGCAGAAGCTTTGTTTCAATACCGGGTGGTGAGAGCTTTTCACACCGCCACATCTTCCACTGCTCTCGAAGGCATTTTAATCGCTTACATGTATTCGATCATCGTAGTGATCGATACTATCGTAAATTGTGAATTCTTCAAGAGCTGCAAAAGAGGTTTTCGGATGGACGAGGAGGGAGGATATGCTTACGGGATTCCAGTTGAAGGGCAAAATGGGAAGGCTATGGATCGAGCTCCCTTGAGTTCTAAAGTTGCAGATAACTTCATATAAGAAAACTCCATGTTTGCATATATTCACTTGGAGTGTGTTCAAACAAATAGGCAAATAAACATACAATTAAGTTAAATTTAATCCTTTTTGTTTTATATTTCTCATTCTTCATGTGGGTATGTGTTATGTGTAATACCCTTTTCTCTCCTTGTAGATTGGCAGCTTTTACACATTGTAGAACTACTTATAGTGAAGGCTTTTGTTTGGTCAGCTTTTAAGGGTATTTTTGAAGTATTTTTAAGGGTACGTACTTTTGTGTTTATTAGAAAAAAATCACATTTGTTAGTCTTTCGTCAATTTTTTGTGGACTGTTACTTTGTCTAGCTTCGTTATGACCAGAGGAATTTAAAAAGTAAAAAATTTACCAATTTCTTTTTGAATAAAGTATAGGTATAAGGTGTGTAACACTATGAGCTAATCTAGAATTCATTATGTATCACATGGAGCAATGGATGTTTAAAATTTTGCTTTGGAGAGATGAACTCGTCCCAGAGAGAGGAGAGAGAAACTTAAGCAGCAATAAACGCTTATGCTTGAGAAGTATATGATGGCTCTAAGATTTGTCTATGGAAGAGAAAACCAGAGACTTTACTTTCCTTTCTCAAAATTTGGAATAATTCCACTGGCAGGATTCTAAATAGTATAGGATTCTAAATAGTATAGACATGAAAAAATAAAACCACAAGATTGATTTTTCTGTTTCAAAAATTGAAAAGTCCCACGAATCATGGGATCAGTTGGCTAAGTACTAATGAAAGATTTTGTTGGATGAGATAACCAATGAAAGATTTTGTGATTATCACAGAAAAACAAAAAAAAAAAAAATCATGAATCAATCTATCTATCTATCAATATCCTATAGGAATGTGTTTATGCCTACCAATCTATATAATAAAACAGAGCTGTGTTTGAATCCAAAAGATAACCAACGCTCCAGATTTATCTCTTCCTCCTGCATAAATCTCTACCCTCCATTCTACAAAATGGCATGTCCGTAAATTGATAACTTTTTTTGACCATTTTCCCTTTTTTAAAACTTCTTTTTCTTCAATTTTCAAACTCAAATATAATGAAAATGAAAAATAATTTTTTGATTTTTCTTGCACCGTATAAAAGATCTCAATGAAGTCTATCAAACAAGATCCATATTGGTAGAAAAATTATTTGCGTATACAGATAATTTTTGGGCTTGAAATTATCTTCTTTTTTTCAAAACCTTCCTTTTGTTTAGTTGGAACACCACCGTAATTGCTTAATTAGTGGCAAAAGCTAATTGGCCAAGACAATTGCTTAATTACAGTAGATTTTTGTTAAATCTTTCAACGAATTCTTTTAGTTATTAAATCTTTGATTTGGTGGGTAAATATTTCATCCCTTGAATCCGTATATTTTGGACCATTAGATTGGTACATATTTTTTAAACGGAATTAGTTTTTGAATTCGTATATACGGGTAGTATAGCCAACGACATATTTGAAAAGAATTAATGAAATGAAACCTAAAATAGTCCTTTCAATTAAAAAGAAAACATTTGGCCCTTCTAATTAAAATTCAATTTGTATGTATCTCCAAATATTTGAAATCTCATGATTTATGGGATCAACTATAAACTGAAAAGGAGAATACGTACATATATGGAATTGATTTAGTCTATTTTAAATCCATAGATCGATAATTGAAAAGGAATCCATAGGTAATTGATTTAGCCTTTTTAAAAGGAGAATTACGTACATATCACTTGGGATATAGACAAAACTGTATATAAGGAGTCATTTCCGCCTCCTATTTAGGCATTAGGTAAAATATATAAGAAGTCCACAACCTAAAAGGAATATACCTTCTATTTAGGAATGTGTGAGTGATTGGTTCCTTGTAATTTCCTTATCACATGAGATTTTAATTTTGGAAGATTTGAACTTATCACTACGTTTTAGAAGTCCCCGTTTCTTAGAAGACCAACCTACTGTGTGCAATTGATATCTTCTATTTAGAAGTCCACATTTTTTGGGTTTGTTTGTCACATGCATAGATTTTCCATGTCCTCCAACTTCTGAACGACTATTACCTATAGTGAGGTAAGTTCGATTTTTTTTAGTACTCACTAAAGTTCGGTTTCTTTCTTGAACGATTTTTAATCATATTGGGTTTCTTTTACCAAAAACAACTTCCTGAACGACCATTACCGATAGTGATATAAGTTTGATTTTTTCAGTTCTCATGCAAGTTTGATTTTTTTCTTGAACGATTTTTAATCATATTGGGTTTCTTTTACCAAAAACAACTTCCTGAACGACCATTACCGATAGTGATATAAGTTTGATTTTTTCAGTTCTCATGCAAGTTTGATTTTTTTCATGGACGAGTTTTACTCATATTGGGTTTCTTTTGCCATAAATTAGTAGTTTCTTGACTAATTTTTTTTAGTTTTATTGCAAGGGATTCAAACATCAAAGGATTTTTTTCATTTCTCATGCAAGTTCATTTTTTATATTGGGTTTCTTTTGTCGAAAATTGGAAGAAAAAAATATGAGTGTGCGAGAAATTTTTTTTTTTTGACAACCTTGCATGGGTCTTTTGCGTTAATCCTAATTTTGTTGTTTATTCTACCATCTTCTTACTTTCTTTTGTTGTTTATTCTACCATTTTCTTACTTTCTATTATTTTACTACAGGAAAGATCATAAGAAATATATTTAGAGAATTCTTGCGTTGAGCTTGAATTCGAGGTACTGCAATTTTTTTTGGATTGCTATACTTTTTCATATAGAGCACTCAAAATGATTTTGTTGCTAAACTTATAAACGTTTTAATTAGGTTCATGGCCAATTTTATTTGTCGTTTGGAACATGCATGCTGACTCCTTCATCATTCTTTACAAAATCGATAAGGGAGGACTGAGTTTGAATCCAAAAGACAACCAACAGACCAGAATGTCCCCTCTATAAATCTAGACTGTTGGTTGTTCAAGGGTTATCATCATCACATTTTGGTAACCGACTAATCAAAAAAAAAAAAGGATCCCTGAGATTGATTCCCTGTGATTCAGGGATTTAATTTTTTACCACATTTAAAAGGATGCATGGGATTGATTCCCTGTGATTCAAGGATTTAATTTTTTACCATATTTATCAAATATTGACATTTAAACTTCTATTGATTATCACATAAATTGAAAAATAATGCTTACAGCCACATTTCCGGGTAAGAATGGATCCCTGTGATTCAGGAAATTAATGCCGAAAATTAGGGTGGTTTTCAAACGTTTTTTTTTTTAACAGTAAGATCAAACGTTTGCTACTTCAAACCTTTCATTTTTTTTTTCTGACATAGGAAAAGAAAGAATGCAAAACTAATTAACGCCCTATTCTATTTTTTTTTTTTTGAATGGCAACACCCTATTCTTTTTTCCCTTGATAGTTGTCAAAACAACATTTTTTTGCAAGATTAACAAATGGAGTAATTGTAAACCTTTTTTCTCATTTTTTTTTAACTTCGTTTCATTAGAATATGTGTTGTTATTTACACTCCTTTAAATATTACCATATATGCACCGATGAAAATATTATGATGTTAACCACACAAATCGCAAACTGGAGTCTTGTGTTCCTTTTTTTTTTTGTCACTTATTTAATATTACGAGAGTCTATATATATCTTTAAAATGTTTTCTGTTGTTATTCCCATGATAACTTTTGACTATTACTCTCTTTCAAATTTCAGATAACTTCTTGGGACTTAACTAAGCATGGACAATCTAAGCGTCTATGGCCATGTGAGTTGAACCGTTTCATTTTATACCTTGGTCGTAATAATCAAATTAATTGTTTCCTATGCATTCGGTGAATTCTTCATTTTCTTATGCAGCTCGACGGTAACTTGCAGAAAATATAAGAACTATTTACTCAATTGCATTGCTTAATCTGATTTTATATATTTAATTCATATTTGCTTTGTTCTATTTTTTCAGTACAAAGGTTACGTGTCTTCGAGAAAAAAATGTAATTGTGGTGATTCATGATGAGCAAGAAATTAATCGTATTTTTATGCATGGAGTATGCCTACCAATGCCATTATTACTTTATTCCCTCTGTACTGTAAGGGGTCAACGAATTGATAAAAGGGATGTGGTGTCATACAATACATACCTTTCGAGAAAATATATTTCTCATATCAATGTGGAAATTTGTCCTGGAATAAAATCTGTTAAGTATATTCACAAGTACATCTACAAAGGTCATGATCGTACCATGATGGTGTTGAGAAACAAATAAACAAGATATAGAATTAAGGTAACTATTATTAGTCATCATTTTACTTTTACAAGAAGAAATTCTTGCTCATTAATTATTTTTGTAGGCTGTTATTCATGTTCCTAATTGTGCTTTTTGGATGAAGTAGATACGCGTTGGTACAAAAACTCTTGGGAGACAGATGGAGAGACAAATTTCAAGATAATAAGATCTATGTTGAACACTTTTTTTCCCCTACGTAGTGTATCAGATTTAACTCTATATAAATTTTTAGATTTTTTATGCATGTTAAAATTGGATTCTATGAATGCAACATGGTATTGGTTTTGAGTTTTGTGGTTTGGATTAATATAGTTCAGTGTGTATCCTATCAATACAATTAACTCAGTATATGTGATTAGGATTATCATTGGTAGTGATGTACACACGGGTAGAGGCTTAACAAATAAAACTTTTTGTTGCGGAGTACTGCAGGTATAGGTAATTAGCATATTAAAGTTTTGCAACAACAAAAATATACCGTATTTTACTTTGTTCCTACCCATTTTTTTCAACATGTTGCTCATTGTTCGACCCGTAGCTTTAGTTGTCTTCAAAATGTGTTGCGCCGTGCCTTCAGGCACGGACATTCGCTAGTCCTTCAATATCCTATAGGAATGTGTTTAGGCCCACCAATCCTTCAAACCTCCGTCCCTAATTTTCTAAAGTTTGGATTTTCTTTTAATAATTTACAATAAAATGGGAGAGAGAAAGGGAGGGAGAGGGAAGACGTGGGTGAGAGAGAGAGAGAGAGAGAGAGAGAGAGAGAGAGAGAGCGTGGGGGGAGGGGAGAGAGACTAGAGAGAGAATATAGGGAGGGGTGGGGGAGATATTTTAGGGGAAGGAGTTGAGTTGTTTTTTTTTTAAAATATAAAAGGAGTTGAGTTTTAAGTAGTACAACAAAGTAATGATAAATAAAAATTGTACTTTTTTTATTTTCCAAAGAAAATTGATTTTTATACTCCATTTTTTGATATCCACACACCAACTCCCTTTTTTGTTTTTTGTGTTGAAAGTATATGTGTTTTATTTTTGCTAAAAGACAAAAAAAGGAGTGTGGATATAAAAAAGAGAGTGTTAAAATCAATTCCCTTTTCCAAAACCTATATCGATATTTTTTAAAATTATATATTTTACTAATTAGAGTTGTGACTATTTGACGCACGAGACAAGGGGTGTGCCTGTTCGATACACGGAAGCGGAAAAAATAACAATGTGAATTTTTTTGTCACCATTATATGTTATCTTGTGGATATAATGGGAACAATGCTACCATCCATCGAATATGGAACCGTGAAAAAATTAAACTATCTTTTTTATTACATAGAGTTATGCCCGTCCAATACACGAGGCCGAAAAAATACCAATGTGTTTTTTGGTCCCGTGCATTAAACGGGCACAAACACTAGTTCTTAGAGATGATGTGGTTACAAATTTTGATCAATGGAAAGATTCAATGAGCTATCAAGGTTAGCATAGGACTGTACGAGTACGAGGTACCAAACAATAGAGTTAAATTCTAGAATCACACAAAATAAGCCACAGACTATCTTGCATGATCAGTGTCGGCCCCAACATTTGGAAAGCTGACTGCACGTTTGGTTACCCACTTAGTATTAACTCAAAAAAAAAAAAAAAACAAGTAAAAAAAAGAAAAAGAAAATTAAGATTAACTTGAATTACATTAAAAAAAATGAAAATCAAAATGCAATCTGGCTATGTTGCTTTATAAATTGTTTTTTTTTTTAACTTTTCATTATCATTTTTTAAATTAATTATGGATCTTGATGAAAGGAACAATAAAAATGTGAAAATGTGAACCAAAGTTTTAAAAAGGTTCAAATAGAACAATATTAAGGACAAAATAAAAATTGTTTTCTTCAGTGACCCTTTTTTTTTTCTTTTGATTGTATTTTTATACTTTTTTACGCTTTTTTGTCGGGATGAATGATTATTAATCCAAAAAATAACGGGAATCTAAAAAAAATCAGAAAAGACAATTTATCTAGGAAGAATGTGGAACTTCTACATATTTTTGCATAACCCATGTTTTCTTTATTGATATTTAACTTGTTCATTTTAAATATTTAATAGAAAGATAAATGCAAAAAGTCAAAATATAAAGTTTTATGTTTTTTATTAATATTAAGTTTTATGTTCTGAACTACGATCTTAATTTTTGGTCTCTTTTTGAACTATTCCAATTAAGATTAATGCAAAAAGTAAAAATATTTGAACGAAAGATAAAAATAAAGTATGCCAATAAAATTTAATTACCTAAATAAAATTTAAGCCTCAATATTAAAAGAGTTAACCTTAGACCATGACAGGAGTTTAAAAAAACTAAAAAAGTAATGTGGGTTGCTATAGCTATGAGTACTTAACTAGCCTTATGGGTAATAGAAGCCATTCCACTAGGCCAGAAAACCATATAGTTGTAATATAGTAAAATTTTATATTTATTATAAACCTATAGTTTTTTTTTTTTTTTTTTTTGAAGGGTTGCCCTAGCCCAAGTAAGCCCAACAAGCCCGCGGGCTTGGACAACCCCCAGGCCGGCCCTAAGCATGATAAATCTCAATTCGATATTGTTTGTTGAGTGTTGACTTAGCCAACTAATAGGACGTTTTATAATTGCACATAGCTTCAAAAAAAAAACCAAGTTGACACTGGTACTTGAGAAAAAGTGCTAGGCCGAAGCCAAAAAGAGGTTGACCCACTTCATTTGCCAAGCAAATGATCTTCTAGACACATCACACTCCCGCTCGGGTCAAGGCTGCCACTCGGCCCAAAGACAGATCAAAGAAGAGTGGGGAACCTCTCGCTGGTTTTTGGAATTCGACATCAGAAATTTTTGGAATCAGAAAGCGTTGAAGAAAACCGGTACTCTGAAGCACCAGTTCCGTTCCGGCCATTTTACAGGTTGATCTCAGACCATATCAGGAATTTTGGCCTATATTCAGTCGTACCGGTTGGTTTCATCAAGTATCAGTCTGGTTTTGCAGAATCCTCCACAAAATCCTCCACCAACTCCACAGAATCCCAGATCCCATTAACATCTTAGTAAATGACAAATGCAAGAAACTCATTATACAGAAAACAAACCATTGATGAAGCTGCCAACGAAGAATACGATTCACAACCAGAACAGACTTTGCCGAACATTTTCTTATCATTCGGTTGGAGAAAATTTGAGCTCAATGCATATCCTTAAAGCATCAATTAGCTGCTTGATTACAAGAGCACCTGTGCAACATCAGACCACTAAAAAGGACCGAAAATGTACCCAAGACAATTAACATTTTCCAAATGTAGTTGCAAACCTGCCAGCGTCAATGCAACAACTAATCCAGCATGCTTATATTCAGAAAGACAACAGTTCTTGTATACGAGCCAGAACCAAAGAGGCAGATCACATGGACAAAAGACTAATAAGAGACGGAAAAGAAAGCAAAAGAGGCAGATAACAAGGACAAGACTTAAGAGAAGGAAAAGAAGCTTTCGTGTCAAATAAAAGAGAATGTTCTAACTAAATACATGAGAATCAATTATATGAATCAAAAGTTTCTAATCCAACAGCCTAATCTTATTCTATATTACAATTACACGGAGGAGAGAACCTGTTTCCTACTCCCACTTCCTGTATCCTAACCTTCTATAGCTATACAAAAATTTGGTGCTGAATTCCTATAAAAATCTCAATATGTAAGAAAAAATTGACCTACTTCTACACTTTCTATTCTGTTAAGTAGGGAGCCTAAATCTATGTTTCAATGGAAAGAATCAAATTTGAATGTAAAATACAAGGTTAGAAACTATACATGGTCCGTGGTACATTGTTGGGTAGTGCTTTACAGTCCCGAGTGCTCTGGCGCTGAAATGCCAAACCAAATATCACCAAATTCTTCTTCCATATTTGCAATTTGAAACTGCCAGATCCGATCCTATGAAAAATCATAGGGAGAACATCATTCTTTCAGAGAACAGTAATCCCTGATACCAAGCCAAGCCCTACGTCCCAATCAAAAGTTCTCACTGATCATTTATTCACATTAGGAGAGTCCCAATGATATCACGTATGATAGATCAACCGGCTTCAAGAATCCGAGTGATGACCTGGCACTCCGAGTCATGACCTGGCACTTGCTCCAGAAATTGCAGCTGAGCTGTTCAAAGTAACAGTAGGTCTGCGAGCCTCCGGAAGGAGCCCTCTCATATAGTTTTCTTCAATCCACTTAAATATCAAATCAATATGACACTATTGAAGAGAGGGGGCATAACTGAAGAAGTGTCTTCGGACACGATTCAGTAACCAATCAGAAGACCCCAATGTCTGAACCACAAGTCCTCATCGAGGGGGAACAAAGCCACAGCACATAATGACAGCTATTTCCCACTTTTCTTTGTCAAGTTAATTCCCTTTGCTTTCTCCATGTCAGCCTCCTTCTGAACTTTCTTCTTCTCTAATTCGGCCTGTTTACAGTTCTCATCATGTGCTTTTCTGAACATCCTCACAAAGTTTAAGAGGGTCGCAGTAACTGCACAAATCAGACAGCCAATGAGGAAAGAAGCCAGCACTTAAATTGTACCGAGTAGCATGGAAAAAACTGGGCAATAGTTGCTGATAAATGTGAACCCGGGCCAATAAATTCAGCAAATCTTGGAAAATCATACTGAGTACCAATTTAAGTAAACAAATTTTTTTTTGTCCTTGATACTATAAACTCAACATGACACAAAACATTTTACTTTTTGAGTCCATTTCTGCCAAATACGAAATATGTTTCGTTGTAGAACTCAAAATATTCAAATCTGATAAGAAATTCGGAAAAGAGCTGATGATAATTTTAACTAAGAACAAGTCATTTTAAGGACAGTTCTGGGACTTTCGGCTCTTCCCAAATGCTAGAATGGAATGAGACTCTAAAGCTTATTATCAGTGTAGTTCTAGTAATAATTCAACGTTAATTCCCATTCTCATTATCCAAAGGACGGAATAGTTAAGGTCTCATTATGAGTGTACTTCTGGTGACAGAGCTTCAATCCTAATTCCCAATTTCATTAGCGAAAGGAGTTCACAGCTAAGGCCTGCATGATGTGTTCAATAATTTGCATGTACCAAATTCTTTGGCCAGTCCTTCCTAATCCTATTTTTCACCAGGTAAGCATAAATCACAACCTTTTTGGGAATTCTCAAGGCTACAAAAGGTCATGAAAGGCTTGCAATATAGTCTAGAATGAGTGACCTGTCCAAAAAACAGTCCGCATGGAGGAAAAGGGAACAATCCAAACTAAAGAAGTCAGCCTTGTTGGATGAATTCGGAAGGAATTTGGGTCAATCGTATTTACCTTGCTCAAATGGGCATCGGGCGGGGTCTTCACCAAAATACAGGGCCAGCGCATCAGCATTTCTGCCCTGTCCACCAACAATGAACATGCAAAAAAAATTGAGAGAGAGAGAGAGAGAGATGCTATTGAAATAATTATGTTAATTGCTGGTTTGCAAAGAGCATTACCACCACTGAATATAAATTCGTTACAGATGCCACTTCTGCCTCAGCTATCCCAATAAATTCGGACAATGTCTAAATAGTAAATGAAAATAACCAATTAGACAGTAGAATTACAATACTAAAAAGATCATCCTATAAGGCTAAAAATATGACAAAATTACTTTTAACATGAAGATTTTCTGTATATTAGATGCTTTCAGAGTGAAGGTCTAACATCTAAAAAATGAAGGACCTACGGAATGGAGAGCATAATCCACTTGTACCTTCTTCCACAATTTTGGTCAAGGACTACAAATTGACATTCAGATCTAGAGAAACTATTACCATCTAAAGCTGCAGAATGAGAAAATTATAATATCCATTGGATACCTTGCGGAAAACTTCAGATACGGGGCCATCATTCTCAGATGCCGCAAGCTCCTGCTTTACCTTTTCAAGTCCTTTTATAATAGCTTGCATTTCTTCTGCTAAGGACTTCAATTGTATCTGCAAAGAAGTAAAGCCCAATTGAACATTTCGAACACTTTCTACCACAGTTGACAACAGCAGTAAAAAAGAGAAAGCACGTTAACCTTTGATGCAGCTTCCAAACTTGTAACATCTTCATGGAAGTCCAAAAGCGCTGGTGACTTGGAGGCAAGGACCTGAGGTACAATACAAGTAACTACAGAGTATACATGATCGTTTCCTTTTAACTTATAATTATTTAAAAAGCGCCCAAATCTGTGCAACTCTATCCACCAGGAGTACCCAAATTCAAAGTAAAAGAACATCAATAAAGTCAACCTCTCCAAAGAAATCTAGGCTTTGAACAGCCAGCTCCATGCCCTAAAGAGTTTTCACTTCTCTCCCTCACACTCCAAATCGATCAAATTTCCCTAAACTTTGAGTGACAGAGACCCAGAAACTCAAGACTTATACAGATTGGGTTAGAATCTAGCATCACCCGTCGAACACCAAAGACTGAAAAAATTGTATAATCCACTATTCACCAGCCTTCAAAATATACACCACCAATTGGCTAAGATAAAACCTAGTGCAAGGTATAGGTCAAATCTAAAGAAGTTGACCAAACGGAAAGCAAAACCTTTGTAAACACCAGACATCCTAGTATTTTTCTACAGAAACCCACTCCCTGCACTAGCTGTTCAAGAAAAAAAAAACAATTTCCTGCACTTCAATTTACAACAAAAATATTTGTTTTTGAAGAATTTGACCAAGAAAGTCTCACTACAATTCTTCTATCTCATACGCATCCTCCCTACCCCAACAAACCTCCACCCCAAACAGAAGCTCGAGAAACTCATCCACAGACTGTTAACTGCGAAACCTGAATAGGCCAATTTAATGAGGCCATATGTCTGGTCCCTTTGAGGAAGAACTACAAGATTTTCAAAAAGTAAACATATGTCCTAAACCACAAAACATTAAAGCTAAAAGGCCCGAGGCAGTCGACTAAAAGCATCTCGAAACTAAAGGTTTCCAATAGGGTTCCATTACTACAGAAATAAATAATGTCAATGGAAAAAAAGGCCCAACTACTTTCAATCCAGCTGTAGATACTTAGGGTCAGGTCATCATTTGGTTAGCCAATAGTTCAAACAATGTATTAGAGTTACAGTGAAGAAAAATGGTTTAGAAAAGTATGAAAATTAAGGCTGCAAATGAACCAAACCGTTCATGAACTATTCGAGGCTCGTTCGAGTTTGATTCAGGTACTAAACGAATAGAACCTGAGCCTCAATCATAGGCTCCATAAATAACTGAGCTGAACGTGAACCTAACAGTATTCGGCTCGATTAGGCTCGCGAACCTGGAGTATATACATATCTCATAAGAATTGCACACATAACCTTGAATATGTATAAACTGACTCATTAAGGCTCGTGAACAAGTTCGAATTCGAGTCAAACTTAGGCAAGCTCGGCTCGTCGAATTTTCGTCGGGCTCGAGCTCGACTCGAGTTCATTTAAAAACTTAATGAACGAACTTGAACATTCTAAAGCTCAGCCCAATTCGGCTCGTTTGCAGCCCTAATGAAAATGTATGGGATAAGTTTGGACATTCAAAGAAAGGCCCTAGAAGTTGCTAGCATGAAGCCACTGCAGTGGTATGTCACTGTCTTTCCATGTATCAATATTTGAGAATCAAGGATTTGATTAAACACACTTTTCAAGATTGGAAATGAAGAAAACCTCTTAAATCCAGCAGTTCTAAACCTAAGGGAAATATATTTATCAGTTCTCTTGACGCAATCTCTGAAAGGCGTAGATCTTATTCATGCCTTAATAATATTCAGCATAAGCAAACTTATCTTATATCATGTTGCGCATACTACAACTACCACAGGAAAAATGCACAACCTCCCATTGACCAGAAAGATTGGATTCAATAACAAGATAGAGAAAATAGATCAGCAATACCTTGCAAAGATAATGCATCAGTGTCATCTTGTTGTTGGAAGCACGTGTGTCAATGAGTTTTAACAGACTGTCCAACTTGAATCCAACTGCAGCACCTGAAAAGTAGACTAGTTCAGTTCAACAATTTTGTCAGAACTCATGGCAAGTTCGTGCAAATACCCCCATCAACATTACCGCAAGTTTTGTCAAAGTGGTAAAACAATAGCAATGTACTTCACAGAAAAAGTGTGCACAGAAATTGAGGCACAAGTTCTTGTATCCCTTTGACCTATTTAGTCATCTAAACAACATACTTAAAGTTGTAATCCTGCAAGAAAATTTAAGTAATTACAAGCAACGGAGTCTTGCAGACCTTTGGACATGAATCTCAAATTCCTTCCAGCATTCAATAGGCCTCGAGTATAGTTGACCAAATCCACATAAGCTACCCAATTCACACAATCTAACTGAGCCCAACCTTGATTGAGTCTTCTATAGAGGTCACTAAATTACAGAAGAGTGCACAATACATTAGATCCGGTAAATGGCCATATGGTCCCCTCCGTTGTCAATGGAAATGGTAGGCATTGAAAGAAATAAATTGATCTGGTATTAGGGTTCTAAAATCCAGAATCGTGGATACGTATTTGTAATGGGGACACAGGCATAGATCCAATATCAGACAATAGTAGGACAACATCTCTATCGGGGGTCCAAAATCCTGTTATACCACTGCCAATACCAACTGTAATGACCGATATTTCGATCATTATGTGGGATGTAGTCAAAATATAGGAATTTGTTTGATTTAAGTCTGAAATCAACATGGGATGTTGTAGTTAAAAGGATAGGATTTAGTTAATTCCGGTTGGAAATGAGCATAAATCTTCGTGGGACATTGAAGAAAAGTGATGTGATCTCTGCTCTCCCCTACTTATACAACATTGGGACTAGTAATATTTCATGAATATTTCCTTTATTTTCTACTGTACATCCATCTTTACATCCTCATCTCAACCTCAATCGTTTCATAATTGAATTGGTCTTGGTTGCCAAAAGTTCTGCCAGATAAAGCATAAGTATCTACACGTACAAGATAGAGGTGCATGCGGAGGGGGTTAGATAGAGTGATATGCACTGAAGGGGAAATTTCTAATAACCGACGCTTTTGAGAAAATTTGGGATCACAGAGTTGACTTTTTGACATCTCATTTTCTTTTTGAACGGCAAAGAAAATGTTCATTAATCATAAAGATCTAAAGATGAAAATAGTACAATAGGAAAAGAAATGCATTGAGAGAGGTTCGAAGAGTACAATGACACTTCTACTATTACTACTCGCAAATATAAAACCTACCTCCATGCCACTCGTTTAAAAAACAAAAACAAAAACAAACAAAAAAAGTAAAAAAAAAAAACACCACATTGTTGGCAAGGTGCCAACAAAAAAGATGTTCCCAAGACCTCCTAAAATTTTTGCGCTGCCCGAGAAAATAAGTGCTACCACTAAAAAGCCCCTTCCCAAGAAAATATGTACGCCCACCAAACACACCCTAACTCCTGTATTCCGCCAGAAAACCCATTGCAGACCATCACTATTGAACCCCAAAACCTCTCCAAATGCCAGCCGTCTACTGGCTACGTCCCCTAAAAGCCATTGCTGCCACAGCTACGCCTCAAAACCCCCCAAAACTATGGCTGGAAAACCCCTTAATCGAACACCGCTACAACCCCTCAAAAACCCTCCACCACTGCTGCCCCCAAGCACCTCAAACAAAGCCCAAAATGTCTCATATCAAACCCCAAAACAGCCCTCAATCGAACCTCAACCAAACTGCTACGACCCTAAACCTCCGCCGCCACTACAACCCCTCAAAACTCCTCCAACGCCGCTCAAACCAAACCCCCAAATGCCGGCCCAAGAACCCATCAATCAAACCTCAAAACACCGGCCCCAAACTGCTAAACCCTCAACCACCGCCAACGCAGCAAGCCCTCAAAATCCCAAAAAACCGCTGCTGGCCAAATTGGCTCAGTCGGACCCCCAAACGCAATTCAAACCCCCAAGCTCGACCCCAAATGCCCTCAATCGAATCCTCAAATCGTCGATTCAAAGCCCCCAGCACCAAAAATGGACGGGAACACCAATCCGGATCAAAACAACACAAAGAGAAGGAGAAAGAGAGCGAGTACCATAACACACAGAGAACGAAACAATACTCACACGCGCACATACATAGATAGATAGATAGATAGAGAGAGAGAGAGAGAGAGAGAGAGAGAGAGAGAGAGAGAGCAAACCGGGAGAAGTAGGGAGTGAGGACTCCCCCCTAATCAGAGCCCTAAACTTGCGGTTCTCGGCTATATCTATTTCTGTTGTTGCTAAAGGAACATTGCATGTATTCTGTTCTACTTCTACTTTGAACCCTTTTCATTCAAATGCTAGTATTGAAATTTCTTATTCAGTATTGGTTATGCTTTTAGTCCTAAACACTACGACAAAGGTTTCTCCGTATGACATACACCACAGGACATCATTCCCAACCATTTACCACAATAATACTACAGTCCACGCCAAACACAAATATTTAAGAGCCTCATAATATGCACTACAGAATGCTGTTAAGCAGTACTCATAGAATGGACTAGCTTGAAAATTTGTTAAATATTGTATCTCGTGTTGCTGCTCTTAATCTTGATCTTGTGAAGAACCTCAAGCCAGTCGTCACCCTTGGCCAAACCTAGGATAGAGAGCCTTGGTTCTCCAACTAGAAGCAATATTCGAGTACCTAATAGTTATTAGGTATCAAAGTCCGCCAACTGCCACATCTAGCTAGAAGATGGATCAGTCAAGGAAATGTCCATACCGGTTTATCTCTAGTTATTATGTATTGAAGTCCACGTTCAAGGTGTTAGAGGGGAGAGAAGGGATATCATCAGAGGCGGCCTTGATATTCGGGGCCTACAGAGAACGGCCAACAAGGAGCCCTAATTTTCCATTTTGGACTTACATGCTGGGTGGTTTTTCTTTTTTGGGGCTTATATGTTAGGTACAATAAGTAATCAGGGCTCTAACTTTCACACTTTTCGGGGGTGGGTGGGGACTAAAGCAGCCGCCACTTGAGCCTTACCTCAGGGCTGGCTCTGAATATCATGGTTGTTTTCGGGGGTGGGTGGGGGTTAAAGCAGCCACCTCTTGAGCCTTATCTCAGGGCTGGCTCTGAATATCATGGTTGTTTCATTCATTGTATTCATTTTATGTGCTCTTAAGAAGACAAATTAGGATGGACATCAATGAGTACTAGGATACACATTATTAAATAGCCAAGAAGCATGGATATGCAGTGGAGACACGGACACGACACAAACATGCAATTTTCAAAAAATTAGGACATGGACACCTTAGGGCATGATGAACAAATTAATCAATCCTGTTGCTACACATTGTAAACCCATAGAAGAAATAAAAGCATTATTTCTATCAAATTAGGATTAGATCACCAACACAAATTATATTTGTAACACTAAATACTCAAAGCCAAGCATCTGTGGCAGGTTTGACCCTCCCTGAACTTTTAAAACTGCACTCTGTCCTCATATTTGTTCCCAGTGTGTCCCCTATCCCCATATGTCCTAGCATGTCCCCAACATGTCCGACTACAAAATTCAGACATGTATTTGAGCGTATCAGACACCAGCCCAGAGCACTGTCCAAAAAATGTTTGTGCGACATGGACAAGCAGAGCAGATTGATGAGTCCATGATTCTTAGTTAAGGAGAGAGAGAGAGATAGAAACCCGAGAAACTTTTTGGTATACCCGGTATACCACAAACTTGGTATCCCCTCCTCACAAAAAATGTGACACTTGGCAAGCTATAATTTACAAGCTCTTCAAGTGTAATTATTCCTCTCCAATTCATATTGGGTTTTTTTCTGGCACAAGCGCCTCTTGGCACAAAAAAGCTAAACACCCCCGACCCCAAAAATTGGTTGTTTGGACAAATAAGCCAAGTAGCTTATTTTTTTGTCCTTATTTAAATTTTTTTTCGCATTTTTTAGTTTGTCGTTAATTTGTGAGGAATTATTGTATCGTCATGACGAGAAGAATCTTAAAAGTAAAAAATTATGATCGAAATAAAAAAATAAAAAAATAAGTGACTAGGCTCTGTTCCGAAACGATAAATAAGTACTTATTTTTTAAGAAGGCAATTTCAAGCTCAAAAATCACGTGCTTACACAAATAATTTTCCTATCACTATGAATCTTGTTTGATAGATCTCATTGAGATCTTTAATACAGTGCAAAAAAAATTGAAAAATTATTTTTCATTTACATTATTTTTGAGTTCGAAAATGTAAAATAAGTACTTATTTTTTAAGAAGGTATTCTGGAACGGGGCCCATGTTTCAAGGGTTTATTTTTTTAATTGTAATTTAAAGGTAAAGTATAAATTATGAGGATTTGGACCATTCCAAAAAATAAAAGGTCTGCAGTAAAATTTAACAATAGTAAAGTTTCCGTTGAAAGCACAAAGATTTAACAAAACTAGAATAGCCAAAAATTAAACAAAAACTACAATCACTATATCATTTTGTTTTGCCCTACAAATTCTAAGAAAGCCTTTACCAATATCCGTTGGAGTTGATTTTTTACAAGAACTCTCCAGAAAAATATTTTTAAAAAGATGAATGATTCGAATCATTTTGTGAAATCTTAATATGGGTCCCACAAAAATATATGTGCAAAAACATATGTGCAAGTAGCACAGTTGTTTTAGCTTTTAGCATTTGTGCTGGAAAAAGAGATTATTTTAGCGCCATTATGAATTGGAGAGGAATAATTACACTTGAAGTCCTTGAAAATTACAGCTTGCCAAGTGTCACATTTTTTGTGAGGAGGGGATACCAAGTTTGTGGTATACCGGGTATACCAAAAAGTTTCTCTAGAAACCCAGTCAATTTTCCAATAGCCTACCAAACGAATTGAAAGGGTAAAGGTCAATACCTCTTGCAGTTCCCTGATTTAATGTGTTCCCCAGATATAAGATTTTCTTCATGATTTCCTTCAATTTGAGGGAATTTCGAACCTAATAAATCAGTAGAAATATATATGAAATCAATATAAAATGAGTCTACAGCATGAAAAGCTTAATTGTTACCGGTGAATACCTCTTCGCATGCAGAGTTCACAGCGTTTAAACTCTTCTTAAAATCTGAAATCTGCAAGACAGTTCAGTAGTTGTCACAACTGACACCACATGCTAACTTAAGAAATATTCCAAGAAGCACCACAAAATCTTCAGATCCAGACCTGAGAATTGAATTGAATCTTGAAAAGAAACACTCTTAGTTTTGACTCCACCCGGGGCACCTTCATCAGCTCCAAAAAGAACTGAAAGGGATAAGTGCAAGAATGAGAATAGGAAACAAAAAATATAAGATAATGCCATTGGTAAGCAAAACTGTGTAAACCAAGACTCAAAAACGGGGGCAAGGCCTGTATGTGTATAATTCAATAAGCTACACCGCTATATCTCACGGGAGTATACATATTCCCCTTAAACGATCCCTTTATTATCTTTGATGTGGCTTATATGGACAGAAAGGAACCGTCAACATTTTTTACGCCATTGGAAGTCCTTTGTTATAGGTCAAACTTACATTTTGTTCGTGCTTCCAATAGTTGGGAGAGGAGAGTTAATCCTTCTCTTGAACAATTTATAGATTTCATAGGTGCTTTTTTAAACACATCCAACTGTATACAGCCTTTCGATTTCTGTGGTCTTATATCAACAAGCGGAATGTGATTTATTTTCTCCCTGATAAGTGTAGTGGAGTAAATGTCAAAATTCATTAATGGCATATCCCTCACTTGCACAAAGACACGGAGAAGAGGGAATGCGAAATATAGAACAGGGCCTTTCATATGCATGAAGCACTGTGCTCAAACAGTCAAACTAAATATACAAGATGGGATGGGTATAGGTATGTACAATGTGTGTGTGTGTGAGAGAGAGAGAGAGAGAGAGTCAATATATGAGAAGAGCTCAAGATTAGCACAAAAAGAAAAGAAAAGAAAAACTATGTCAGACCTTTTAAGTTTTCGAGTATACAAATGTTGCACATACTTCTTATAAAGCTACACAAGACTAAATTTAAATAATGTTCAAAATGAAAAGTATATGATCGGATGTACGGACCTGTTCACATTTCCCCAGGCTCTCTTTGTCACCAGTAAAATTCTAAAGAGTCATAAATATGAAAATCAATACTAAATAAGGGAAAACAAAGAAAAAAAGACCAATGCGGAAAATAGATAACAGAATATTGTAGCGTGTGATGCTTTATGCTATAGTATCACCTTAAGAAGCTCCATTTCTTCTTTAGTTGGACAAAATTTTATAAGATTTTCCACCTGATCAGCATCTAAAATTGATTCATCCATCGCCAGTGCAGCAGCCTGTGGAAGTCGAGCATCAATGCAGTTAAGCTTTGTATTTGAAAGAAGATAACCTCACTTTAAAGACAAATACTCATCAATAATGACAATGAACTGAATTCGACGACATAGAGGATTGTCCAAAAGCATAGCTCTGATACCATTAATAATAACAATGAACTGAATTCGACAAATAAAATAAAAGATCCCAAGCTATATGTTCCTAACAAACTAATAATAATCAAGGTACGGTAGAAAAAACTACACAATCATATTTTGTTATTTCCCTTACACTATATCGAATAACTCCTACATACTAGAAAAAGTTACTCCATGAGATTTAAACCGCCATAACATGGTATACCCGTGTCTGGTATCCAAGCATCTCCATCAATGAACTTACCATAAAAGGGATAGCTGGTGCTGCACTAATGAACACCTTATACCCAGGCCATTTAACCCTTCCACTTGTGTTTGCACGTTATTATATTCCGAATAGAATATGGGGTATGGGTGTGTTTTCTCATTTGGTCAACCACCCTTATGGTTTGACAATGTTGTCCAGTCAGTTTTGAAAACGACCGCAGCGTAATCTTCTCACGGTTGACCAAGGATAACCGACACTTCACGTTTATGCAGCTCTAGTTTTGGCTCAACAGTAACCATACAGTTTTGAAATGAAAACCCACTATCGGAGGTTGATTTATTCTTCCCCCGAGCAATGATCATTTCGCCTTCAGAGCCGATTCGGCGTGCGTATAAGTGGCAATCCTGAAAACACTTCTTTGGCAAAACCCCAAATAAATCTACACTCCGGAATTGGTGATATCTACGACAATGTAAAGTTTATTAGGGATTTCGCCAAAGCAGTGATTCAGGATTGCCGTTTATACGAACACTAAATCGAAGGGGAAGAATAACTCAACCTCTGAGAGTGGATTTTCATTTCAAAACTGTAAGGTTACCATTGACCCAAAACTAGAGCTGCGTAAAAGTGGAGTGTCGGTCATCCACGGTCGGCCGTGGAAAGATTACCCTAAGGTCATGTTCATGCAGTCATATTCCTGGACAATATTGTCAAACTAGAAGAGTGGTCGACAACATGGGATAACACACCCAAAGCCCATATATTCTATGCAGAGGATAATAACTTAGGTGCAAACACAAGTGGAAGGGTTAAATGGCCTGGGTATAAGGTGTTCACAAGTGCAGCGAAAGCTATCCCTTTTATGGTTTCACAGTTAATTGATGGAGATGCTTGGATACCAAACACGGGTACCCATATTATGGTGGTTTAAATCGTCATGCAGTAGCTTTTTCTAGTATGCAGAAGTTATTCGATATAGCGCAAGGGAAATAACAAAACAGGATTGGACACCTTTTTCTATGGTACCTTAATTATAATTAGTTGTTAGGAACATAGAACTAGGGATCTTTTATTTTATTTGTCGATTTTATTGGTATTATGAATGGGATCAGAGCTAGGCTTTTAGACAAGACTCTATGTCATCGATGGTTAGTTCACTTTTTGTTTGTCGTTGATCGTTGTAGTATGTGTTGAATCGTTTGTTTGCCCCACCATGTGCGAGTTAAGGGTCACACGTGTGGGGGAGTGTTATAGTTTGCCCCACATCAGTTAATAATCACTTCCAAAACTAGTGTATGAGCCTAGGCAGACTTCCCCCTTTTTGCCAATTGTTATTGAGTTGGATGCTTTAACAAAAGTCATCAAGTATATGTTTTACATTGAGAATCAACAAATACATTTTTTATTTGATCATGACAATATAATAGTTCAAGACAAACAATCTCACATAGATTCCCTTCAATTCATTAAAAATCCCTGACCAAGATATGACCCTTGGTTAATGACTTAATGGTGTAAGATATGTGTCCCTCAGTACCGGCTCGGGGGAGAAGCCTAGAAAGCCGCTGCTTTGGGGCCCCAAATTTGGGCCCCCCAAATATTTGTCCCAGCGTACATATATAGGACCGCTTGAAAATTTAGTTACTTAGGTCAAAGGCCCAAAGAGTAAGTACAGCCCCTAGTTGCTGTGTGTAAACGAATGAGCATCATATTAAAGACAGCCAGCTGTTGTCTTTCTTAAAGTTTCCGATGTGGGATTCCTAAAGAGCATGGGAAGGGCCAAAGGTTTTACAAGGTGTTAAAGGTTTCAGTGGACGATTTTAAGTTGTTTCTAGATGGTGTTCAGAGAGTAAAGTTGTAATTCAATCCTTTGGGGCGTCTTTCAACCTTTTGTTGGATGCCATGTTTTATTTGTTGTTTGTGCTGCTGCCCTTGGCTCTTTGAGCTAAGTTGTATCCTCCTCGATGTTCCCCTTCGAGATTTATAAAATCGTTCGTTTTGCCGAGCAAAAAAAAAAAGGTGTTAAAGGTTTCATTTCACATTAGCTTCTGATGTGGGACTCTCCAGCTTTCTGGAAGAGAGACGTGTGAGCATTGAGCAGCAATGCAACAGCAAGCATTCTCAGCCAAGGGGTCACGGTGATTTAAATTGAATTGGAATTAAAGAAGCAAACGAATGGGAATACATAAAAGAACAGAAAGGAACGTACACTGTAATGTGCAAAGGGTAGAGTAGATACACATAATTGACTTAGTTTTCTAAACCCATTTCATCTTTCTCTTCCTCATTTTTTAGTTAAAGCACTTAAACCAAAATGAAATATACAGTTGGACATGCACCATTGCATGAAACCACTCTATACATTTACACAATAATCTAGCGCAAAACCATTCAAACAAATGCTATGCCGAACACATTATCTCTATCTGTAATGAAGAGAAAGTAGACCAACGTCACCAATCAATTAAGTAGTACGAGGGTATCGGAAACTCTCCGAGGCTCTCTCTATGTTTTTCTTTTCCTACTGTATTATACTGGTTTCATTTTGTATCTTCGTGATGAATGAAATTATTTTTGCCAATCAGAAAAAAAAAGAAAAGAAAAAAAAGAGAGTTTACCATCATGTCAGAAAGTGGCATCTTAACTTTTGTGAGCATAATTTCAGTGTTATTGGCCCTCCTCAGGTCAACCTATAATGAACAAACTCAAGAAGTGAGGAGAAGAATATCACACTACAAAAGTAATATTGGAAAACTACTAGCATCTTTTCAGGAATAAAAAAACTGTAACAAATTGTTCTGTAACCATTATTGCATTAGTATCTGTAAACTTTTTTAGTCAGACAAAAGCAGCATTATAATTTATAACTAATCTAAATTTCTCAAAAACTATCTTGATCTGTATGCATTTTCTCTATTTTCAGAGCCTTACCTGAACAGATGTGGATTCTTAAGTAACCATAAAAGTCCTGGGCTGTACGGAGGGATCAATCTCCTTTTGTTATCCTGGATTACCATATGGTCTTCCTTGAAAACATAACACATTCAGGTGTGGGGGTAGAGCGGTTTGAGAAAAGATTGGCAAGGTGGAAAGACGATATTAAGCATGCTTATTCATTGACCCATTCCTTATTCTTTCTGCATTTGTCATAGAGGCTTATTTCCTTCAGCAAAATGATTTGGTGGATCGGCAGAGAGTGTGTATTCTATATTAGTAAGGAAAGGTAGCTTTGGATTTGGAGATTAAATATACTCAAATAAAGCGCTTGTGAAATGGCTATGGAGATTCACCTGCAAGCAAAATAGAGGGCCTGGGATGATTGGGCTATTCTAAAGGTCTCCTTATCACGAGGCAGAGGGCTTTGGAGAGGAATTCGAATTTATCTAGGATGCATTAAGGGTCAGTAGTTTGTTAACTGGGGCTGGAGACCATATGGTACTTTGGCCCCATAGGTCGTGCCAGGCACGTGGAGCTAAGAAGCGAGAACACTTCTAAGAAGGTGCCATGGCTGTATTAAATATGTTTCGGACATTGACAGCTGTCTAACACTCCCGCCACGCATCTGACACACATTCAAACCTGTCTCGTTATTGTTTATAGGTTTTCAAATCTGAGCTTCTTATGATACTTGAGAGACAAATCCATTCGTGAAACATAATTGAACAAATTACATATTTGCCCAAAAAAAATTTACATGGAATACCATGATACAAAATGACATGGACATAATAGTCAATATGACATGGACAGGGGTGAGAGCAGCAGTTAACAAACGTTGCATTAATTCAGCATCGTCCCAACAGTCCAAGCCTCATCCCATGGGCCTTTTGCTGGAACATCACCGAAACATTCCAACTAACTGAGACATTTCCATACCCACTCACCAATACTGCTTGACTATGTTATAAATGCACATTGCCAATGTTCATATTTTTGTTCTCATAGATAACATCATTTGTGTATGCAAATGTGCAAGTGTAACAACATACAACTTTTCAAAATCTAGTTCAAAAGGCATGACATTGTATAGCCAGGATCAGTAAAAAGAGGCACTAAAAAGCAAGAATAACAAAACTACACCAGGACAGAAAGTGAGAACCACAGCATGTTATTGCTACACAACACTCGCAGAAGTTTTTACCAGGTGAACTTTGTCTGTTTTAGATCCAACGGACTGCCGCCGCCCTCCAGATTTACCACCTGAATCCGACTTCGGGACTGTTGCAGAGAAAAGAGTCTCAAGTTCTGACACATCAAACTCTGGCGCACTAGGATAAAGGGTACAACATCAGCAAGTTACACAGGGTGACAAGAAAAGTTGAAGGCATGGAATCACATCCAATGCCATGACTCAGACGTATATGTATGGCAAACAAGTGCAATTTTGTTCACCCTCTTTTAAAAGAGGGTGAACATTACCCTCCCTCTTATTGGTTTGAAATGAGTGCAATTTTGTTCACCCTCTTTTAAAAGAAGGTGAACATTACCCTCCCTCTTATTGGTTTGAAATGGTGTAGGTCCCACCCCTGCAATACACTTTTTGATAAGCATGACATCACTTTGTGGTGGGATTCATATCATTTCAACCCATAGGAAGGAGGGTAATGTTCACACTCTTAAGTGGAGGGTGAACAAAACTCAACTCATGGAAAATAGTCTATGCATCTGCAAGTTTAATACATATATTTACGCAAGAAAGCAATGGAAAATAACATTGAGCGGATACTGAACCACCACTCTGATTCTCATTTGGATTGAGAGAAACAGGAACTATATATGGCCAACCATTAATATCATGGTAAACTAGGAAATCATATTCAAAAGAGAAGTTTCCCATACATTTGAGGCTCTCCATTTCTTTGCAATTCCTCCCATAAGCTTCCTTGCAAAACCCTGGTTACCTTGCTCCAATGTAGAGGCTTTAAGGTGGATCTTCGAGGGGTTGAAGCAGGTGTTGTAGGACGTGAAAGCCCACGCCCTCTTCCAAGAGGTGGAGGGGGAGGTCCACCTGCAGCTGGTCCTTTGGAACCCAAGGGTGGAGGTGGCGGAGGTGCAGCCCCTGGAGGCCTTGGTGGTCCAGGTGGTGGAGGAGGGCCCGGTGCACGACCACCAGGGGGAGGAGGTGGCGGCGGTGCTCCACGGAGTGGTGGAGGTGGTGGAGGTGGCCCTCCAACTAAAGGAGGTGGTGGTGGAGGTGGGGCTCCACGGTTTGGAGGAGGAGGTGGCGGTGGGGCACCATGACTTAGAGGAGGAGGTGGAGGTGGAGGTGGGGCACCACTACTTGGAGGAGGAGGAGGTGGTGGAGGTGGGGCTCCTCCACGCGTGGGAGGGGGAGGAGGTGGTGGAGGTGGGGCTCCTCCACGCGTGGGAGGAGGAGGAGGAGGAGGTGGAGGTGGGGCGCCATGACTTGGTGGAGGAGGAGGTGGTGGAGGTGGGGCTCCTCCACGCGTGGGAGGAGGTAAAGGTGGAGGTGGGGGGCCACGACTTGGAGGAGGTGGTGGTGGAGGTGGGGCGCATCCACGCGTGGGAGGAGGAGGTGGTGGCGGTGGTCCTCCAGCTGCACATATTGGAGGAGGAGGTGGCAATGGAGAACCATGTGGATGCTGGGGTGGTGGAGGAGGCGGGGGTGATGGATGAGCACCTTGACGAGAGGGTTGTGGTGGTGGTGATGGTGGAGCAGAAGATGGAGGTGGAGTCCCACGACTAAAAGGTGAAGGTGGTGGAGGTGGAGGTGGAGGTGGAGGAGGCAATACAGGAACAGGTATTGAGGTATAAGATCCTTTTAGGATAGGAGGGCGTGGCGGAGGAGAAGGGGAAGGAAAACTTAATACATTCACAGTGGCAATTGTAGAAGCTCCCATATTCCAAGGTGGTGGAGGAGGGGGAGGGGGAGGAGGAGGAGGGGGAGGGGGAGGGTTTCCATGCGATGTTGCCCTTAAGCTTTTGGGTGGAGGAGGAGGAGGAGGTGGAGGTGGAGGTGGAGGTGGCGGCGGTGGAGAAATAAACACTGCATTACGTGTGGGCGGTGGAGGTGGCGGTGGAGGAGGGGGTCTACTGTTTGCTTGCACATGCATAGTGGAAGCAGGTTGCAAAGAAGATTTAGGCGAAGAAGTATAGAATGTAAAGCTAGAAGAGGGAGGTGGAGGAGGCGGAGGGGGAGGTGGAGAGGCCTTTCTTGCTAGTGCTTGCAGAGGTATTGGAGGATCTTGGAGAAAAATCGCAGTTGAAGACTTGTTGAAATATGGAGGGGGAGGAGGAGGAGGGGGAGGGGGAGGGGAAACAACTTGAGCTGGGCTCACATGCCGTGGTGGTGAAGATGGAGGAGGGGCAGTTATTTGACATGGCTGTACATCCAATGATGGTGGACAGGAGGTGTGCTTCACTGGTTCACTGTCTGAACTTCTTATATTATCAACTTCATTACTTGGAGATTCAGGTACATCATCAGTTGCAACCACAACTCCAGAGGCAGCAGAACCCTTTGAGTTGCCACTTCCATGAAAATCCTTAATGAGAGCCAATGCAGGTGGTGCACTATTGTATCTTGATGGTGGATATGATACGTGCATTGAATTAGTGTAAGAACCTTTGTTAGGAGGAATCCACCGAGATACTATGTTTGGCTTCGCCTGTTTATTTTTTTGTTTTGCAGCCGTTGAATCTGCAGCAGGTGTTGTATTCGGACTTCGCTGTTTCTTTGGTGTGGGTGGGAGTGACTTGTCAGAGTTTTGTCTACTGATAGGAGCACCCAACTTCTTCTGCAAACCCTGCCTTTCTATGTTCTGCTGCATTACAGAGTCATCTTTCTCTTGACTAGCGTCAATCTCTTCTAACTTTCCGCAGTTATCTACTGTTACTCCTTTGGCTTCTAAACTAGTGGGCTCAGTTATCGTAAAAGTAGAGCCTGACTCATCCCTATCATCAAAAGCTATGGCTTCGACCACATTCAATTCCGAATCCACCCTCCCATCCTGTTTGTGATTACCATAATCCAGTGCACAGTCCTGAAATGCATGAGGTTCCAAAGCCTCCTTCCATATTACCTTATTATTCTCCTCATGAACTATACGAGAATCCAAGTCTCCCTTTCCATCATGCCCATCAACTACATTACTGAAGATCTCCTCGACCTCGAAAAATTCCTCCGGTGACCCACTTTCTGTCTCATTCCCATCTTCGCTTTCCGTTTCTGAGGTGATGATAGATGGAACCGCAGCACTGTCCGAAAATAGTACCTGATACAAATATGAGTACGCATTCAAACCATACAGCTTCAGACAAACAATATGCCACCTAAATAAAACAAGATCATACCTCTGCTTTGAACTCCTTCGAAAACTGGACCTTCGCATCCCACAAAACATCAACTTCATCGCGGTTCAAAATCAAAACATTTGACCGGACAAAAGCAGTGTGGAACATAAATCTGAACATCATTTCCTCCCTTACTAGGTCATCCTCCAAGTGGATACACTCAAGTACTACATCACCTTGAACGCGACAATGAATATTTAATTTCACTAGTTCACACTCTTCCTGCAGTTAGAAGTCATAAGTACACATAAAATCCTTGTCGCATAATCCAACTGCTTACCAGTGCATGAATTTGTAAATACCTGTCGGTAAAGGCGAACTCGTTTCTTCGGCTTCAAAGTCGAGAATAGAAGCTTAGAACTTCTAGTGGCTGTGGTAGAAGAAGAGTCCTGACCATAAATGCGGACAACCGGTCGGCAACCCTTTCCTCCATCAAACAAAGGAATGACTCTAAGTATAATACAATCTAAAGCTAAAGGCGTATCTGATGGCGGCCAATCTGAACCCAAATTCCGTCTGGAGATGTACTGAAGATATCTCAGCTGGGAAGGTTGTGGATTTAAATGAGACAAAATATGAAGAAGTTCCCTAGGAGCTTGCTTGTATACCATTTCAAGAGTTTTTTGCTCACCATTATACTGTTTCCTGTACAACAGAAGACCAGCAAGCATGAATGCAAGCACAGGCCATCCTCCCCTTTCACAGTGCATCAAAAGTACATTTTGTTGCCCCTCCAAAGATAACCAACTCTCACTGGACCGAAGGAAGTGGTGAATCATTTCTAATGGTAACAGAGGACACCCCTCGTATTGCCGAGGGTAATCCATGACTGTCATGTCGTACTGAGATAAGAAATCCGAAATTTGGCTCCTCTTTTCCCCTTCTCTGAAGTTAAAAACCATGAAAGAAGCATCAGGATAGTAGTCCTGTAGCTGAGCTACAATGCCACCCATGTACAATTTGTATTCGTCTTCTTCCAATACATCCGTGGAGAAGCAACAATCGAACACTGAAATGGAGAAAAATGAAGCATGTAACCACAACCCACTGTCAAAAGACGACATTCTAAGAACTAAGAATTTGAATGGAAAATATGGGATAACTTCTTCCAAGAACTAAGAAGATAAAAAAAAATTCACTCTTGACAAGTACACAAATAAACAACTTCTGAATGAGAAGTCAACAAATCAAGCTCAGAGATAAGAGCTATACCACCCCAGTTACTGCACCCGGGTAGAGATTAATAAAGTATTCCTGTCCTATTGAGTTTAGTACTATTTGGTTAAATACACGGCAAAACTTATCACTCTGTGGGGTTAAACATGTGCTGGGGTTAATGCTTAACTCGAAACTACTTTTATGAAGACAAGACGTTGAACATTGTGCCAGAGTACAGGTCGATCCGTCGGGAGTAACATTCGTAACTTAACGTTACATGTTCATGGGGTGATATTCTATCTTTCCAAGAGTACTACCCGCCTTAGCGGGATTAGCTGCTACTTCCCTCGGATAGACAGCTTAACGTAATGGTCAGAGAGTGGAGGGTCCTTCAATCCAAAAATTTGACATGTCTATTAATCTTCAACAAAAAAAGCATGCTAAGCCAAAAAATTGACATAATTCAGCAAAAAAAAGAAAAAGACGCCCTAATTGGAAGTGTGGGTAGCTGGGAAGAGCAAGAAAGAAACGACGACGCACCGTAGACGCGCTCGGAGATCTCGAGGAGCCGATCCGGCGGCTTCCGGTAGAAGAACCTTCTGAACAGCGCCATCTAATGGCGCTGTTGCTCCCCCGATCGGATCCAAACCCTCGTTTTATAACGCCAATCGATAATAGCCTCTCGTGGCAGATGAAAACGGCCTCCAATCGAACGGCAGATCTTGTGACGCTCCAATTCAATCGCTATTTTACACGAATTGACCCCCAATTGATCAATTGAAGGTGGAGAAAAGCAATAGAGGGGGGGTTTGTAGCAGAATTAGGAGCAGCACTTGGATCCTGTATAATATAAACAAGTGCAGAGAGAGAGAGAGAGAGAGAGAGAGAGAGAGAGGAATTGACGAATGAGAAATAGAATTATGGAGGGGGGGAGAGAGGGAGTAGAGGACGCAAGTGTGACAGTGTTTTAGGGTTCGTGTGAGATGGAGGAGGAAACGATCGTTTGATTGTTTTGGTGATCACATGGGAGGAGAGAGAGAGAGAGAGAGAGAGAGAGAGAGAGACGGCAAGGCAGTGTGGACTGAAAAGGTGAATACACTTGGACCCTCCTTCCTTTCCCTCCATCCCCGAGGTGTCTCTCTCTCACTCTGCAATTCGGGTTGGCTCGGAAAAAAAAAAAACCGATCGACCGTCCACGCTGACGTACACGCAGCAACGGTGACAGACATTTTACAGCGGAGATTATTCGTCACTGCTATTCGACATCCCTCACTAGCTCCATTATTTTAGTATTTTTTATTTTTCTTTTGCACAAGTATTTTAAGAAATTATATATAGAGTGTTTCCGTGATTGTGATTTGTGTGTTTTGAATTTTCGATCTCCGAGCTCCAAAGTCTCATATCAAACTCTCATATCAAGACCTTCACCTCATCCACGATCAACCAGGACACGTCGTTAATAATGGAACGAGATGGTTGAAGTGAAAATATAACAGCGGGCCTTCCTGACTCTATTCAACAGTCAGGAAATATTGCGTGAAAAAATGTGTTATCAAATAAAGGGAAATAATAAAAGTAATTTTTTTTTTTGTATTATTCACAAGAAAAACAAAATCATAATAGCGTGTGTTTATTTATATGTAGAGAGGGAAGGGAAAGAGGGAACTAATAATCGTATCCTCCTTTTAGCGGAATGACAATGCGGGGAAATAATCCTCTCTCATCCGAAATCATCATTATTAACTAACCTTGAAAATGCCATCCAGCTACTTAATTATATCCCCTTTCCAAAACATGCCCAAACAAGCAATGTATAGCCATCTATGAAAGCATCTCTTCCACCCCTCCTCCTCCTATTACATCCCCAATATCTCTTAGAAATTTTGACCGTGAGACATACAAGAAGCATGATAGAGGGGGAGATCACTTAGCCCTGGCCGAGTATACTTTCTCATTCACATAGGATTTCCAAACAATATATTCTGGTCTTTTTGGTCGCACTTGTCAAGTCATCTATTCTAACGTTTGGATCCCTACGGCCCTACCTATGAATTACAAATTACGAAAACCATTGTCACTTTTTGATTTTCGTACCAACAAGACACCAAGAGCGTGCACAGTAATAGTTTTCAAAACAATGCACAATAACCTTACTCATAATATTATAAGATGAGAACACTAAGAATCTATAAGTTTACTTGAAACTTTAAGGTCGACAAATGGTGAACTTTTCAATCTATTGGAGAGGATCCAAATTTGTTTGATAATTAATTCATCCACTTTTGAAACCAGGTTGGTCAAACACATACACTTATATAATAAGAGCATATTAACTTATTTTGAAAAAAAAAACAAATGGCTACCATGACTTAAAGAATAAACTACGGGCCTATTGCATTTTGACCAAACAGCTACCGACATCAAAAATCGATCTTATTAAAGAAACGAATCTAATAAAATCATAGAGCCTGTGGTGAACCTCATTCAAAAACTGGACTTGCAATACACTCCTTGATAGCCATAAAGGAGATAGTAAAAATTTGTAAAACACAAACTTAGCGTAATTGATATGCACAAGTGATAATATGTGCCGTTCCGTTTTCTTTTTCAAAAAAAAGGTAATTTCAAGCTCAAATATAATAAAAAAATAATAATTTTTAATTTTTTTTGCACCGTTTAAAAGATCTTAATAAAATCTATCAAACAAAATCCATATTGATGGAAAAATTATTTGTGTAAACACATGATTTTTGAACTTGAAATTGCCTTCCCTTTCAAAAAATTCATTTTCTAAGAAACAGGAACGGAGCCATGGTGTGTGATGTCTGTAAAATTTAACCCTACCGAGTGAACAATAAACAGAGCCGTTTGTTTTCTTGGGCGCATTGAGTAAATAACTCGTGCTATAGTTATCTTGACAATTTAAGATATCAGTAGTTATTCCATTGAAACATGTTTATGTCCCTACTTATGCATAAAAGTTTACTCTTAATTTATATTTTCTCTACTAAAATGCCCTTGTCATGAACCTTCTAAAGTCCGATCAGCCTCGTTTTTCTTATAGGAAATTAAGGACAAATTTCGATTAAATTATCTATCTTAAAGGCATTTGGTATTACAGTTAGTGAACCTTTTCTTTTAATTTTTTGTCAATTTTATTAGAGGAATTAGAAGAGTATAAAATAGAGACTGAATTTGAAAAAAGTTCAAACAAGGTGAACAAAATTGTACTATTTTTTGAGAATTAATTTAAAATTTTAAAACACTCTAACAAAAAGTTTTTAAGAATTATTAAAAAAAATGGCTAAAATTTAGCCAAAATGAAACCTCGACAATCAGAAGAAAAACGTTGAACCTCTAATCTCAATGTGAATCGTATAGCCTTCAACCAACAAGCCAATTCCTGGTTCAGATCAAAATATATAAGATAATTTTGAATTTTTTCAGACTGAGAATTCTTTTATGGGTCGACGGTCAAAGGTACTATCTGGGTTAACTTACGCATACATTGACTATTTTTCTTTCCGATGTGGTTAAAAGTAGGTCATCCTTGCAACCTGACTCAAAGGAGTTTGTCAAATTGATATCTATCATTGTGGGCCGCTACTCTTTTCACATTTTTTGTACTAACAAAAGTTTATCTCCGATCAAAATAATTCAGTGCATTCAAAAGTGTTTCTGTACTGATTCTCTTTTTAAAAAGCCTGGGGTGAGACAAACCGTGCAAGTCCTCTTTTATGTTAATGCTACGAATCTACTATTATAGAGTATCTCTTGTGACACAAAATAGAAATTACAACGGTCTCATTTGACGATCTAAATCATTTACTAAGATTTTGTAACTTTCGATGTGTTCATCACCCATGCAAAAAAATCAAATTGATCAAGCCCCGATATCTACCTGTTCGAAGAATTGTTGTCACGGGAGAAAAATGGATAGTCGTGATTACTTATTTGTCATCTAACAAATATGAGTTGACCGAGCTTCTACTTATATCCGATTGATCTATTCTTTTGTACATACTTCAGAAAAGAATAGAAACTTACAAAATGAATGATTCGGATCAATCAAATGGGACTATAATAAGTCTCTTCTTATATCACATCATCATATGATCGATTATGGTGTTATGGCATGAGAAGATCTTAGTTGGAAAGTATGAGTCTGCCTAATGTAATCAGTTGGGCATCAAATCGATCTCCACTAGCATGCTAGATATGATGCTGTGCCGAACATCGACCAATAAACACGAAAAACAGCCACTGATTTTGATTTCCTGTTATTAGGAACAAATCATATCAATTACTAATTTATAATCGCACACACAAATGAGTGTAGAAGAGTTGCAAATCAAATAGAGGAAAACGTACTAGCGTCAGGGTTAGTTATGCGTTATTCCTGCAAGAGAACTTCAAAATTTTCATTCAGCGGTGATAAACAGATATAATGTGTTAGTGACGAAAAGCTCTATGCAATAAAATAACTGTTAACTTGGCGAGATATAGTATGAACAAATTAAAGATAACTTTACATTCGCAAAAGGATACTCCAACATATAACCCTCAATACCTAACAATATCTCCATTCAATGGTGATAAATAGATATGCTGTGTTAGTGACGAAAAACTCTATAGAAGAAATAACCTTTTAACTTGGCGAGATAATAGTATAAACAAAAGAAAATTTTACATTCACAAAAGGATACTCCAACATATAGCCCTCAATATTTAACAATATCCCATGACAGGCTTTCATATGTTAAAAGCAATGAATTATACGACTACTACTATCAATTACGCGAATTAATTTAATTAGACTTTAACTTTTTTTTATAACTAGGTGTTCGGGTCCGCTTATGCTCACTTTGACTATTCTTGACGTGCCATATGTCCACTATTCATTAGTAGGATCAAATGCTTTGTATAGACCGACTCCAAAGGAAATTATAGTACCTGAGAGGTTTTGAACTTGAGATCTTAAGAGAAAGCAAATCCTCCAAGGCCTTGACCACCGAACCAGCCCCTTAGAGTTTACTGACGTTAATCTATTTTAACTTTGCACGAGTGATATTTATGCCGACACTGCAAAAGAAAGTTTAATTTATAGTACTACGTAAGAAATGGAGTAATTTATTTTTCAATTTCAATGCATTTTTAATTATGAGCTCTGGGGATCGCTTGAAAACCCCTAAATTAATGGTAAAGCCGCGCCCTGTGGAGTAGTCAATAGCCTCCAAACGATTTCTGACCAAAGTTTTAAACGAACCAAACACACGTCCAACTCCAACAACTTTGTTTTAATTATTTCAAGAGCTCTCCCCAAATGGTAAAAAAGTTGTTGCATTCATTTATTTTCCTTCAAGACAGTAATAAATATTCTTTCTACAACATCACATGCCTCAACTTATGAGACAAGATAAGCAGCAGAAGAGGCAAATTTTTTAATTATAAAACTCTTGCAAATAGAAGGCAGCACTAGAAGGGTCATGGTTTGATTCCACTACGGTCCCATTTCCACTAAAATTTTTGCACTTCAAATTTATTGGTTTTTGTGAAATTGTTCATACTCAACGATTTTATTTTTTCTTATACTAACCCAACATATTTTCTATAATCTATAGCTTGTGGAAACAACTTGACGCGCTTTTACGGACTACAAGAAGTAGTCCATAACTTAACGCTTAGCGGAAATGCCCCTGTAATTTACTAGCTTATGAAAAATCAATGTAATCAAGTTCATTTTAATGGATCAAAAAAAAGAGAACAAGTTTATTGCATGTGACGAAATCTTATATATGCGCATTAGGTTGGGAAAATGTTTAGTGCTTCGGGGCCGGTATTGCCCCAAAGGCCCTCCTTTCTATACTGAACGCCACAAAACTTTTTGGAGTTCACACAAATTGTTACAACAATGTCTCATGAGTACAAAATAATATGTCTCTTGATTGATTGTCGACCATCTAAATTCTCGTGGCATACCTAGAACCGTCAAGGAAAAAAAAAAAAAAAAACAGGTCGTAGAACCGTCGTCCTGCACGTCACATGCAACCTTGCATCCTTGATCAAATGTCATTAAGATGATTGTGTGGAAGAAACCATAAATTGTTGTCGTACGTGCAATACGAGGACTTGTTTTTACTCTAACAGTAAACCCATCTCAACGAACCACATTGGATATCAAACTCCTCTCTATAAGATTTGAACCTGCAACTTGTCAGATTTTAGTGCTAAACGAACACTAGGCTTGGTTATGTTCGTAGCTGAATCGGTGAATCCCAACAGGACTATAGCTTTTATTTTGTATGCGTTGGTTTTGTTTTTGAGAGGTGATAAGTTAAATTTGGCTGTCTCCTCACTAGGTTTTAATTGAAAATTCAAGTACAGAGGAATTCAGATGAAGGGAACCCAAGGGAGTAATTTTCTGTTTTCTGTGGGTGATATGAACTCGGGATCTTGTTGACCCCATTTGAGTCCTCCATGTCCGACAATAAACGGCTTAGATTTCATCTCGGTCGAACAAATCTCAACAGTCCATCTGTGTATTGTCGGGATGAAATATGAGCCGTGGGTTTTTTTTTTTTTTAAATTAGATCATGTTGAAACCTTGCGGGGTTTTTTTGGAAGGGCAAAAAATTTATTAAAATTTTTGATAAGGGTAAAACAAGTTGGGAGAATGGGGAGGAGAATCCAACCAAAGTTGAATGCGCAAACAAGAAACGCCCGATTTTTCAAGTTTGCACATTCAACCCCGATTTGATATAACCTTATCAAGTTTCTTAACAATTTTTTTTTGCCGTTTAAAAAAAACTGGGAGACATACTGATCCATTGGACCTTTTTCCACCCTTATCACTTAAGATCATGTTGGATCCACTTTTCATACGCCAAATTACGAGAACACCCTCGGTATGATTTGCTATCTTGCCCCACATTGAGTGTGGTCGTATTGGAACTTTTACCCCCTTATAAAATGTTGACATTTATGTCCTCATTGAAAGATGGTCACATATCAACTACCCGATGTAGACTGATTTTGAAGTTCATGTTCTCAGATTTATCTAAACTTAGAATTGAGATCTTAGTTTGCATCTTCCCACTTTATTATGTTTCTCCAACTATTCTATAATGTACTCCCTCCGTCTTTTATTTAGAGTTCAATATTTTATTTTGGGTTATCCCTTAATAAGTGTCCATTTTATAAAGTTTTTTTAAAAATTTGTGCATTGTCTATTTTGTCCCTAAAAGTAGACTCTATTTTGAAAAGTTAGTGAGGAAAAGTGTAATGATGATGGGTAAGTAGGGAAAGTGGAGGAAAAAGTTGATGTGAAAGGTATAATGGTGATATTTTTTTAATAAGTTGGAGTTATAAAGTAGGACACTTAAAAAGGGACGGAGGGAGTAACAATCTGCGACAAAATCCAGATTGTGCCACATAACTTAAGTGGTAACATAGATGAATTGTAAACTCAGATATCTTGAGTTCGAAACTTGACAACAAGAGAGAAAACTCTTGTGAATTTCCTAGTCCCAGCTTGGATGGCCTATTTGACTAGACTAGAAAGGAAATAGTTGAGGTGCACATAAGCTGTCCCGGACATCCTTGACCATCGAAAAAAAAATAGTTAAACAACCTTCCCAATCTTCAATGAAATCCCTAAATTCTCGTGACTTGATTAAGATATAAGCATACCAAACTGCATATCTAGTCAAGAAAATTTTGAAGCTATGGACTTTTGTTTTTGAACTTGTGAAAGCTTGTAATCTCTCATTAGAAATTGGATCTATATTAGGGGTACACAAACATAGGCCAAGGTGGATTCGGGCCGGACTTATACTACAAAATAATTGAGACTTGTGCATTCCCAAATTCGTCCCATTTATAGTTAGAGTAGTGCTACATGTACCGACCTCCCCGGTACCGAAATCGTACCGCCGGCCCCCGGTGGGCCGTCTCCGGTCACCGGACGGCCGATCCGAGCCGTCCAAAAATTTTTAAAAAAAAAAACGAGGGGGCCTACGCGAGAATCAATGGCATCCGAGGTGTGTAAGGTGCTTGATCCGAGCACCCTTTTTTCGTGTATATATGTATATTCGCGGGAATATACATATATACACGAAAAAAGGGTGCTCGGATCAAGCACCTTACACACCTCGGATGCCGTTGATTCCCGCGTAAGCCCCCTCGTTTTTTTTTTTTAAATTTTTGGACGGCTCGGATCGGCCGTCCGGTGGCCGGAGACGGCCCACCGGCGGCCGGCGGTACGATTTCGGTACCGGGAGGTCGGTACCAATATCATTTCTGTTATAGTTAAGCTTCATTGATTATTTCAAAGTTCGGCCCTATTAAAATTGCATTTTTTCAAAACCGTTTAACTAGTCCATTTATTTTTCCAAAGCACAGTATCCAAACATAAACTAATCATTCATAATTCTTACAAATTAGAGTACACAACCATGATACTTATGGAGGAATCCAAGTATATAAATGCTTTCTAAAAAAACGTATTATGTATATATTGATATGGCAATAGCTTTTAATAGCATCAAATACATTGCACATCACTGTTAGTATTTCATATGGGCCGAACTTTATTTTATGGGATAATCCAAAGCCCATCCCGTTTAAAAAGGCTTAAAAACTCTACCCGACACAACCCTATGGGCCTAGATGCATATTCAAACACTCAAAAAGACGAATTGTGTTGGGTGGACTGGGCAGGCAAACGGCCGGTATGCACTCCCTAATCTATATCTGTGGAGATAAAATATCTAACCTACCTTTGAGGACTAGCAGGTGTTTGGAACACACACTCTCTCAGATTCTATATATAGATGCCAAAATTTAGGAGTCATAATCATCCCTTTTACAAGAGATAATCTTATATTGGATTTCAGTAATACTGAAACTAAATAATTTTCTCATACAATTAATAGCTGCTCTTTTAGAACCACTGAATAAATGAACTTATACTGCCCATCAATTGTTTACTTATACATGAGCAATGCCAGGAACACGACTTTAGAATACAACTGTGTGCATTGAATCGCTCTGAATACAATTTGTGTCCGGAATTGTCTTCTAAAGTTGTGTTATGCATCAAATGACTCTGAATAAAGTTTTGTCCAAAGTTGTGTTCCTAAACTTTTTGCTTTTATATACCATACTTATTAATATTATTTAAATTAAATGTGTCAAATAGGTGGGTAAAAAGCAGACCCTGAAAGAGCCCAAAATCCACTTTTTAGACCCAACAAAGCCATATTAACGGAAGACCATATTGGGCCAGGGTACTCAGCCCATTCCCCAATTACCATGTGGTCTTACTACTGCTTGGTTCGGCTTTTCACCAGTTTTTTGGCTCATAAAAGCCCACAAGATTAATGAAAAATTTTGCTTGTGAAAATGTAAAATTTCACATTGGTAAGAGATTTGGACAGGGAAAGTACGTGGACAACTACATACACAATCAACCGACCACAACTATTGACGCATCATCTCTCTGATATGTTAATATAATTGTGTACTTGTATAGCCTATAGGCAAAACACATTACTTGAAACACCCATCACGAAGATTGGATGAACATCACTTTTCGAAGTCGATTTGATGGTCAAACATCTACCCCAACTCAAAGGGCAAGACATCCCTCAATCATACTTATCTTGAATGCTCATTTACGATATCATGTATCTATGTAGCTTTTGCTTTATGGTAATAGTAAGAAGAATAAAATACATGCAACCTTCGTGTATAACAAAGTAATTTGTTGCAATCTCTCCAAAGTTCATAACATAATATAAGTGAGCTACAAGAACGCACCCATATTTGTCCTGAACATTATTGCAAATTGCAGCATTACAGCAAAATCCAGCCTCAGTTTCAAAGCTCCGTTCATCCTTGTGATGGAAGACCAAAGTTAAGAAGAAGAAGAAGAAGAAGAAGAAGATCTTGAACCATCAAAAAACACTTTGGCTATTTAGAACCAGATTTTCAACAAACAACGCTAGTTTTTGCTGAGAATCAGTAATCTTAAATAGAGTCTCCAGCTATAATCTAACCCGCTCAAAAGCCATTGCAAACACCCCTATAGATATGTACACTGCTGGGGGAGATTCGGCATAGCTGGGAAGAAACGAATAAAAACAAAGAGAGAAGTTGAATTGCAAATTGCAACCTGGAAAACTCAATGCTTTCGCCTGTCAAAAAGCAAAAGGACGAGCTACCAAAACCAGGAGCTTTCTTGGTTTCCTATTCGTGGAATCTCCAAGGCGGTTTGTGATGTCATCATTGTTCATCCAATTGTCATGTCTCAGCTTTGGTCAACCACCACATGCTGGAGATTTCACCCAACTGATGATTTGATCGTGGAGGTATAGCATTCGACAACTCTGTTAGAGAACTTTCAAGATAATCATGCTCCTCTTATGGAGTTCATTACTGGTTACTTCCCATTTTTCTGACCTGAAAACAGTAAAAACAATCCCAGGAAATTGAGGTGGCCGTAGAGAACTAGAGATGATGAAATGCAAACGTGTGCTAACTGCTTTCTTTTCAGGGGCAGCTAAAATTGACATTTCATCAACTTTTTGATGCTTTTACAACTAATAGAAATGTCTACTTCTACATTTATAATATAAATTTTGCAATGGCAAGTCATCTTATTGCCAAATTTAGTAGCTAGAAGCCTAGTAATATTTCTGTGGACTCTGCATGGACGATGAGGTTGTTAGTGAGATGGTGGAATTCCAGACTGAAAGTTAAAATTACCTCTTTGGAACCATGATCTCCGAACTGCCTGGCGGATCTGCCGCTCGTGCCGCTCTAAGAGCTCATCTACTCTATACGATTGAGATAACAAGGGTCCGGAAAATTCTACCATGTCTCCTTGGCCCTGACAAACCTGTTGCATAAGAAGTTAAAGATTACATTTCATTTATTTTCATTTGGTACAATCTCTGTGAGGAAAAGAAAGATTCTTGTCTGAAATCCAAAAATCAGTCCGTAAACATTAGTAGTCTTTGGCAACAAGATGTAAATTTACCAACTTTTAGCAGTCTGAATTTTGCTAGGAATCTCAAAATTTAGAAGTTTTGTCAAGCAATATAGAAAATTGCAATAATAAACCAATATTTTGCTTCAATGTCCGCAAAACTTGATATTGGTTTTGAAAACCAAATTGATATCACAATTCACAACGTTCTCAAAATATTATGAGCTTACCAAGCTGATTCTTTTAGCTGCCATCTCCTCCCTTTGATAAAGTGCCAGCGACAGTTCTTGTGAGTGGTACCCATCCGAAGCATCAAAAGAATCCGGTCGCTCTATCTGGCTCCAGTGTTTCAGCATTGCATTCTTAACAACATCATACGATTCTTCGTCCCGAGAATTGGTACGACTCCCATGTATAACTTCACCATCTTCAAGCTGTTTTGACTCAAAACTGGTTTTCACGTGCACTGCACCGGAAGGTTCAAATATAAGGCTTCTCGAACTAGACCTGCTTCGTGATCTCACTGATAAATCATCCATTCGCCTTTTTGCCCAAGCAAATCCACTTGACCCTGAAACTTGTAATGGGCCTGAATACGGGACATCACCTTGGGATGCATTTTTAACGTGGGAAGTCTCTTCCTTTAAGTTGGTTGGTGGCTTAGGTGGCTCCATCCCTAAGATGATATCTCCTTCCTTACAATTATATACTTTACAACCATCAACTTTATAGACAGCTTGAGTTTTGGGTGGCAAAGACTGCACAGACGTAAAAGATGAATAGATGGAATAAGCTTGGCTTCAAAAATAAAGGAAATAATGTGCATTGGAGAGAAAACAAGAACCCAAGCATCTAGTTTTAAGATGTTGATATGTGTGTGTGTGTGTGTGTGTGAGAGAGAGAGAGAGAGAGAGAGAGAGAGAGAGAGAGAGAGAAAGAGACCTCTGCTAGTGCCAATTTATTGAGTCCATTTGGCCTTCTAGAGTGCTTATTTCTTGTTTCAGGTCCTCGGACTCTCCCACCAGGCCGTTTCCTGAAAACACAGTGCAAGTTTATTAATTCTTGACAGCTTTAGTAATTTACTAAAGGCAGCACAAAAAAGATCAAAGAGAGTGATGAGCACAAAAGGCTAGAATTGTTTGATTTTGCCAGCCAAACACTTTGAACTTCTCTGGGTAGGAAATCCAGCATCAGAACATTTGGATGTCCAAACTAAGGCGACCGAGTACATAAGGTTTTAGACTAAGCATAGCTTTGACAACAAACAGACCCGTCATCCTTGCTTTATAGGAGTATTTGAACAAACAAGAGCACCTAGGATTTTACCAAATTACATGAAATTTTTTAATGGTAATTAATTGTTGATCAGGCTACAACGCAAGAACTAAAATCTGAACGCTTAACCCTCCCTCCCTCCAGTACAGTCCACGTCTGACTGACAAATTCTGCACGAAAATCTCGGAAAATACCAAACCTGATTTTGTTCTTCACCTCATGTTAAAAGGCAGGCTATATTACTTGGACGAAATAAGAACATCAAAAACGCAAGTCAGAGGCTAACTTTTGACTGGCTCTAGACAATTGTTGCGTCAAAATCGAAATACCTAGAGCCGATTATTGAAATCGAAGCCTTGATGGACTACTAGAGACAAGAATCTTTACCTCTGTGCATCCTCGCGATGTTTTGCATCAATCTCTTTACTTGGTGGATATTTTGGCAGGCTTGATGGATCGGATGCATAAGGCTTTGTAGTGAAATACTGTGCATAGCAAGTAGAAGTTGAGCATTTTAAGCTGAGACACAAACATACCAATCTGTGCATGCACATTGCACTTCTGTTGGTGTATGAAGAGGTTATAGCACAAAACAAGAATTTTGTTTCTCTTCATATAAGAAATAGAGAGAGAGAGAGAGAGAGAGAGAGAGAGAGAGAGAGAGAGAGAGAGAGTGACCCATGTGTCATTGATAAAAAGTACGACAATTGGGTATTATCAATGTTTTCAAAGGCGTTTTCTGGGCTCGCCTTGGGGCGGTGAGGCATTGCCAAAATGCCTCAGGGCTTGAAAATTTGGGTGGTGCACCACAATGGCAGTCGCCTTATTTCCTTAGGCGCGCTGAGGTGTACGCCTCAGTCACCTTTTATGCCCCGATAGGTGAGACGTAAGCCTTGGGAGAGAAATTTTCCTAATCTAATTTTGGTAATTTCCTAATTCAAACCCCCTCTCTCTCTGCTGCCTTGTTGAAGTTGATCATCATCTACAGTCGGGCTCTGTTTTTCTTTAAACAATTGTGTTTTCTTTTTCCTTTACTAAATGACGAATTGATGTGTTCTGTTAATAGCTAATAAAGTGATAAGTTAATAAGATAAAAAGTTAACAACTAATAAAGTGATGTTATAGGGTTTCTCAATTAGTTATTAGTTATTAACTAATAAGGTAATAATAAGTCATTAATTGATATTCTACTTTATGCTATCTTTTTGTATTAATCTCTCTTTTATGAACTGCACATTTTTTGTATTTTTAAGTTATTTTATTAATTTAATTATTTAAAAAATAGAAAATCAAAAGGCTTAAGCCTCAATGTCTCGGAGCATACGCCTTGCCCCATGGAGGGTCAAGTGCCTCGCCTTGTGCTTTCGCCTTTGAAAACTTTGGGTATTATGGCCATGCCAAGCAATAAATTAATAGATCCGTTAATCATTTGCAAGTGTGTGTAGTGTGTAACCAGCACTTCAGATATTTTGTAGGATATAAAAACTTTTCGTGAATATACCTCAGATGCAAGCGCTGAAGAGGCAGTCCCTCGCTTGTATGGTTCCACAGCTAATAAAGTTTTGATCAGATGCACAGAAGGTTTTGGTATATCCTTGAAGGTCTCCCAGAGTGAGCATTCGTAAGGATGTTGGGGCTTGAATAGAGTTGCATGAGGAAGTTTCGACTTTTTCCAGTAGTCCTCAGGAGGTGATCCACAAAGCTTGAAAATTTTGTGTAATTGTTCGACCTGTAGGAGAACAAGCTTATTTGTTTAAATTAACTGGCAAAAATGCTAAATTTAAACATCACACCATCTCTCTATTTGTTAAGATTTCCAGGCAAAAAAGAACAAAAAAAACAGCTATTTTAAGCCATTTATTTGAAAAGGCTCAAACATTTCCCTACAATCATCCTCATATATGAGCAACTTCACCATTTTGATTGAAACAGAATCGAAAGCAACAGATAGTGAAGTTAGTAAATAATTTGCATCAAGTTAGTGTTGCCTAAGAATGGTTACGAATTGGTTGATTCTAGCTGCCTCTAAGACTATTGGAAATTTACGCTGCAGTACGGCTACATGATTATACTATGAGAGTGAAATTGAGTTACCTACTCATGAATGGATCATTAATCCCCAATGTAGAAGTCGTCAGATTTCTCATAGTGGAAATCATTTCAGGCACAATAAATAATCAAATGAAGCAGAGGTTTTTCAAAATTGGGGTAGTTGTCTGGCAAAAATGCTATGAAAAGCTTTACAAGTAAGTTAAATCAACAAGGCCAGACAACCTTACACATTTTCCCAATAACTGGTTGGTTGTGGTTTTCTGGGAGAAGCTAATTTTTCAATCTACAGACTACCTTTATTTAATCAGTATTTCCAGGATACCTAAGTGTTTGATTGTACTGTACTACTTACAATCAAACATTAGTATCAGACGCTGATGCAGTTAGGGTCATAGGCAGTTACCTCAGTTCTTCCCTGAAGGATGGGTTTCTCAACAAGAAGTTCAGCAAATACACAGCCAACACTCCATAGATCAACAGAAGCTCCATAATCTGTGGAACCCAACAGAAGTTCTGGAGGTCGGTACCACAAAGTTACAACTCGACTGGTTAGGGGTTGCCTGTCCCCAGAAGGGCCGGAATTACAGAAGTTTGCCAATCCAAAATCAGCTATCTTCAAAACACCTTCATTATTTACCAGAAGATTTGCACCTTTAATGTCACGATGCATTACACCTTGCGAGTGGCAGTGCTCAAGTCCAGATAACAACTGCTTCATGTAGCATTTAACCTACAGAACACAATAAATGGAGTCATATAACGTGGAAGTATCAAAATCAACTCATCCAGTCGAAGAAAGGGAATACAGGGAGAAAAAGAAATGGAATCCTTGCGTTTATCATTTCGAATGCATACATGCATCTTTGTGTATTCCCACACCACAAAACTAATTGATTTTACCATATTGTGAGTGTTCACTATCTTTCACAATACAGAAGGCATATGTAATACAAAGAAGCCAAAACTTAAACTCCCGACTGATTTTGCATATATTTATCTTTGGAAGATACACACAATGACTCACAATCATTTACAAAGAAATAAAATACCCAATGTTTCTTAGCATTTTGATTGATTCATTTACAAAGAAATCAAATACTCACTTTTCTTGGAAGTTGATTGAAATACTCAAGTTTCTTTGCGTATTGTTTATAGCAAAAAACTGATTGATTTTCCTGTTTTTTTTTAGCTTTCACAATGGTTTCAGAATTGTCAACAAAAGTTGGGCTTCCTTACATTCCAAATGCCATCTATGACATAAGTGGCAATCTAATACCTCCTGAATCTAAAGTCATGTCATTTCCATTCAATATGATATGGACAAAAAAAAAAAAAAGATTATACAAACAAATTCGGCAAGAACAAACCTGTGCTTCACTGAACTCAATGTCAGGACAAGATAAGAGGCCAGCAATATCATGTTCCATGTACTCAAAAACAAGGTAGATGCTACATGATAACCGGGAGGCAATTAAACCCTCTAGTTTTATGATATTTGGATGATCAAGCTTGCGTAGAATCGTTATCTCCCGTGCCATAAATCGAACGCTTTCAGGCTCAAAATTGTCAAACCGCACCTTCTTCAGAGCAACTATCTTTCCAGTGTCTAAATTACGTGCTCGGAAGACGCTGCTATATGTACCCTGTCCAATCTGCGAAAGCAGTTGACATATTCAAATACTAAGGAATAACTTTGAAGCATACATAAAGAAGAAAGCATGGATTTTATGGCTAACAACAGAAACAAATATCACCATAAATTCAACAAGTCTTCAGTGGCTCTATGAGAATAATGTTAAGAAGTTAGAACCATATCTCTGCAAATGCAGTGTTTAAAATGAAGACATTGGGTACCAGAAAGGAAACAACTTCTTAGAGTGGTCTAAACAACAGTTAATACAGATTGTTAAGGATTCAGCAAAAAGCACTAAACTAACACTTTTGAAACTACTTTCTTCCGGGTCTTCAAGAGGATTTACGAACAAAACAAGGAAATAAAAAACTAGGAAGCTGAATACTAAATCATCTATATTTCAGGCAGTAGTAGGAGAATTTGGTTTTCTTAGCATTCCAGAATCTCTCAATTTGTTCAATCATTAGGCGTTTCTGAATACAGATAAACATGTGTCACCCTAAAAAATAAGCTTCATACTCCTAGTTCATAGTCACATTAGAAACAAAGGGGAAGAATAGGTTCCGGCCAATTGCATACAATTTCAAGGGATAACAACAGGGAGTCTGCCCATTAACATCTATAGCTTGCAAGTTTGAAAAGGAAAAGCTAAAACAAACTTAAAATTTTGGACCAGCTAAGTTACTTCCTAATACAGAACAATGCAAAAGAATGAGTCATACCCCAATGTGAGGAATAAGTGCAAGGGAAACTGTTCGAGGTCATTTTCCACCAAGGTTTCAAATACAATTCCCAGTCTTTTGGAAATGGAAGAGACTGAAGTTGAAAATAGAGATGTCTCTTTATGTATCACAGATTCACAAATCAAATTAACATCGATGAACCATAACATTTGTGCTAAAAAGATGAACTAACGCATTCATTGCTGGAAATTTCGGGCATAGGTTTTGTTCTTTCTTTTTCATTTTCAGGTATCGATTTTGTCAAAACATACAAATATGAAGGGAAAAAGTACAATCTTTTATGAATCAGGAATCTAAAAGAACTTTTTGCTGTACTATTACGCAACTTAACAAAGTGTTTGACTATTAAGTATCTGGAGTGCCTAAATTTACTGAAAAGTGACAACTACAAAACCAAACACACACATCTCTATGTATATATCGAAGTGCATCTTTGAAAAAGGAGAGTATGTATCGAGAAGTCTATCAAGACATCAAACTCAAATTGACACGGAAAAAGATTACATTTGCGCTAAAACATGAGCTAATAAATTCATTGCTAGAAATTTCAGGTATAGATTTTGTCAAAACATAAAAATATCAAGGAAAAAATTACACTCCTTTCAAGAATCAGGAATCAACTTTTATGTTTTAGTATGCAACTTAACAAAGTATTCGACAATTAAATATCTTGAGTGCCTAATTCACTGAAAAGTGACAACTACAAAACCGGTAGTTCAAATCTTCTGTATCGGAAAATTGCTTTCTCTGTTCCCGTGCAATTCCAGCCGCTCATGGCTGCTCAAGAGTCTCTTCATAAATGCCTCTTGCGAGAGCGAGAGGAGACTTTGGTGCAGTCCAGCGGCTAGAATTGCACAGAAATAGAGGCACAACTACATTTGATACAGGGGACCTGAAGTTTAAAACCGGACACACACATCTCTGTATATATCAAAGTGTATCTATTGAAAAAAAAAACAAGTGTAACAACCTTTTCCAGCTTTTCAAAAGAGTCAGCACTAAGGGGCACCCAACCGTGAATGGCTTCGCCAGCGACGGCGCTCAGCCAGGCCGGCCAACCGGCGGCCACCTGCTCTCCCTCCACATACTTCTGCAAATTCCCCAACCTAAAGCTCAAAGACTCACCACCACCACAACTATACTCATTCGAACTCGCCCTCCCCGACTCACCCAACTCGCTCCCACTCAACCCCGACGACTCATTCCTCTTCTTCTTCTTCTCCACCACCACTACCTCCCCCAACCCGCTCCCCCGGCTCCGACCCGACCCGCTTTCCCTGAACGCCCCGGAGTGGTCGAGAGCCGGGGTCACCGACACCGCCTGCTTCGAGGTCACACAACCCATGAAGCGAAACGGGTCAGGATCACGCACCCACAAACATTGGTTGGGTTTCAAGGCAAATGCGGGTCGACCCAGGTCAAGAAACCGGTCACGGGAGATGGGTTTCGAGTTTTTTTTCTCGCCAGTGCAGACTGGAGAAAATGTAGCTTTTATAAACAGAGAAAAAGAAGCCTTTGTACAGTGATGTTTCTTTCTCTCTCTACTTTCTCTTTCCTTTTTTTCGTTTTGTTTTTTGTTTGGGCTCAATTATGCGAGAATTGCGGAAGGTGGAGGAGGAGAGAGGATTTTAATTGGAGGGGGGTTTGAAAAACAGAAATGAGCGGAATGAACGGAAAGGTAAAATATTAGTAGTAGTAGGCCTGTGGGAGCTAAATGCTGTGCGGGTGTGTTGCGTCGTTGTCTTTGTTTTTCGTTGTCGTGTGGAACCGTTCGTGACTCTCTCATTTCGTGATTTCCGGAGAGAGAGAGAGAGAGACTGTGTGTGAATTTTAATTCTGTGGTGTTGTTTGTATGTGTGTAGTGTGGTGTTGTTTGTATGTGTGTAGTTTCGCTTTCAAACTTGGGAGATACGTTCAAAAGAAAGAAAAAAAAAAAAAAAAAAACTTGGGGGGCCAAAGGACTTGGTTGATTGCCTCTACGCATACATCTTTCAAAACACAATTTCGGGCATAATTGTGTCTAAAATCGTTTGATACATGTGGATTCATGTAACATTGAACGATTTTGAACACAATTAAATCTTAAAGTTATGTGTTTAGCATTGTTCGTTGATTGTAATGGTGTATGTGTACAATTTGTATCAATACTTTTTAAGGAATAATTAACTCTCCGGACTAATTTGCGCACACTTCAACAAATATCGAAATTCTTAAATACACAATCGAGCAAATCTACAGTGACCGAAAGAATTAAGGCTGCTGATTTTGCCACTTCTTTTTTTGTTAACGTCATTCTCCTGTAAGTGTATTTTTGGGGAGTGATGTTAATAAAAAAAAAGAGTGACAAAATTATTTTCCATAATTAATAGCAATTAAAAAAAACTCCAATCAATCTAAAGAAAGAGCAAACCCTCGCATCAGGTCAGGTCTTTTTTAAGTCTAGCCAATCCCATGGAATGGGTATGTATCCACAGTCCACGACTCCACACTAGTATAACAAACACGGAATAAGGCTGGCAGTCTTTAAATAGTGGGACCTAGATCAGACAGACCAATAATATGACTCTATATATATATATATATATACACACACATTCTCTTGTGACTTATCTTTGTTTCTTTTCGCTTCTGTGATTTGTGGATTTGTTAAAGCATGTTGGGTGAGCTGGTGTTGACTTAATGATGCAGTGTTTAGGATTATTTGTTTAATTAATTGTTGATTAGGAATTCATAATTGGGAATTAATACTCCATATTAAATTGAAGTATCGAGAGAGGCATTAGTCAAACTAGGGGGAGAGAGTGAGTGGTGGTGGCCATGGTTAGTGAATGATTCAAGGGGAAAAGGTAAATAGTGAAAAAGGTGAAAACCTATACATTTTCATCAAATACTAATCCTTCAGAAATTATTTATTTACGGTCACAAAGATCGTGAATACATGAAAACTCGTAAAGCTAAGGTCCCGTTTTGATAAAGTTTTTTATTTATAAGTATTTATTTCTCGTTTTACAATTTAGGTCATTCTCTCACAAGCCACAATACATCTTATTTTTGCAGGTATCGTTGGTTGTACGGTCGACGTTGAGGGTTTGTGGATGGTGTTCGTTTGAGTTTTATGGGGTGTTTTGATTAGCCTTGTTTGGTTGGTTGGTTTTGTTGGGCCTTTTGTTTTTTGTCGGGTTGTGTTGTGCTGTTTGTGATATGCGGTATTTGTATGGACTTGTTTGGCTGTACTTTCTTTTCTTTTGATATTAATGGAATGATATTGTTTGTTGGGAAAAAAAAATACATCATTTTTAATTTAAAAAATTAATATTTATTTTAGTTAGTGAAACACACCCTAACTAAGTAGTTTTGAAAAAGCAAAGTGTTTCTCCATGAGGTCACAGAATATTACAAATCTTAGGGTCACTTGGGGTTATACTCCGTCGTTACCTTCAAGACTCCAGAATTAGTCGAGGAACGAGAAAGTTTGCCCGAACATCAGATTATAAAAGAAAAAAAGAAAAAGAAAAGTGGAACACATCCTTAACTTAAGTCAAGATAAAAAAAAGAAGGACAAAGCTAAGTCAAAATCAGGACATAGCGATCCCACTGTACTAGTTGTGTCAAAGGTGACTTGGGGTTGGGGCCTTGTGTCGTCCGTGTAGGTGGAACCGTGGAAGGAACACAGTAAGATATCCTGTTGTGCGCATATTGTTCAAGTACATTCCCCATGCAAAAAAAATAAAAAGTATTCAAGCTTCATTTGTTTCGATGTAAAATATTTTTTTAGAAATAAATATTAAATTTTTATTTTTTAATTTTTGGTCAACACATGAAAAATATTTTTCAAAATAATAATTTTAACAGATTGTGAGTTCTGAAATATTTTAATCAATTACTCTCTCTCTCTCTCTCTCTCTCTCTCTCTCTCTCTCTGGAGTAGGTTTTGGATCTAATATGTTTTGGGAGAAGAATTGAATAGAATATGCAGTTTTGAAAAATGTTGGACCATCAGGAGTAAAATGCCTCTCTCTCTCTCTCTCTCTCTCTCTCCGGAGTAGGTTTTGGATCTAATATGATTTGGGAGAAGAATTGAATAGAATATGCAGTTTTGGAAAATGTTGGACCATCAAGAGTAAAATGCAAAAATTACTTACGGCCAAAATTAGAGGAAAACATTTTTACACCCCCTCCCTAGGCCTGTCAATGGGCCGGATCCGATCCGAATCCGGATCCGATAAGATACAATCCGATCCGGATCCGATAAGACTCAAATACGATAGTGGCAATCCGGATCCGATCCGGAAACTTTTTTTACTTCAAAAATTTTAGCAAAAAAAAATATATTTTTTTCAAAAAAATACAATTTTTTTTTCAAAAAAAAATTATTTTCCGAAAAAAATTTAAAAAATTTAAAATAAAAAATAAAAATAAAAATACAACTTCTTAAACATTTTTTTTTCAAAATAAAAATTTTACTATTTTTAAAAAAAATAAAGTTCGGATTTGGATTGATAACGGATTTAATTCGATATGATCCGAATCCGATCCGGATCCGTATTGAATTACCGGATTCGGATTATCGGATCGATGTTATCGGATTCGGATCCGGATCGGATTTTTCGGATCGGATCCGGTCCATTGACAAGCTTACCCCTCCCCCTTCTAGTCAAACAACGGAAAATGGACAAAACATTTTACTGAAAAATATTTTACGTCCAAACAAATGGAGCCTAAATAAAGACTAGTAGCAATTCGTTCAATTTTTCATGTGTAAATCTAATTTTGTTCTATTTTTTTTTCTCATGATTAGCCTTTAGGAAAATGAGCACAGAACTTTAGAATATGGAGCATATCATATCGGTATCGCTAGTATTTTTTGGGGGGCAAAATCCAGCCTCCCCAATATCAAAATTCTAGCTCCGTCCTTGTCTGATAGTTATTTATAACATAATACTATAACTAACAAGTATTAATTTTCTCAATGACACCAACAATATAAGCGGTTGAGATCATCTCATTATGTGTCACTGTCCGGTTTGCGTGTGACACCTTATATGTAATATAGTTTTATGCTTGAGATAATTAAAAAAAAGAAAAGAGTTTTTTGGTGGAATAGAGTTAAAATAAAGAGGTTGATGCAGTGTGCGTCCTAAAAGTAACTAGCTAAACTAGAAAAGTGACTTTTGGATAGGTATTTTGGCTTAAATTTAAAGAGACTGGTGTACATACTATAACAATCTTTCCCTTATGTGATGAGAACACTAAGCAATCAGAAACAAACGGAACCATTAACGGGTCGACATCCACAAATACAAATGGGCTCAATTGCTCTTCAATGTGTACGTGCATATACTTTTTTTGTGTTTGGTTATGAACATATGTTTCGGTTTCTTTAAAATAAAATAAAAAATTTAGCCCTACGAGCGCTGAAATAGTGTAGCTATTCTTTTTCTAAAAAAAAAAAAAAAGGGGTCCAAATTTGCCTAATATTTGGTTGCATTAATATTTGGTTCTTGGATCTGATAGTTGGTTTGTGAGTGTTGAATAAAAAGTCCAAATTTGCCTACGGGGACTCATTTTGTTCATATTGATCGTTTGATTGTGTTTAATGTTCGTTGATTTAGCAGCTCCTGAGTTTTAAGCAACTGAGTTCGCCAAATTTTGTTGGTTCTTGATTTGTAAGTAAAATTAGCCCTGATTAAGACTCTTTTGATCGTTTGTTTGATGAGACTAATAGTCGAAGAATATGTCATTTCATCAAATTAGTTCTAAGATCATGTTACTTAATAGTGCTCCCACCGAGCTAAATTCTTGGTTATTTTTACCTGAAAGAAAAGGAATTCGAAAGAAAAGGAAGTCGAAATCTATATGACAAGTCGGAATCAAGATTCTCTCTCATGTGGATGTTATTTTTTTTTTTTTTTATTTCGTGTGATATGATCATCTCATTTCTCTAGTGATAATTAAGCTTCGTTGAGGTGGATACGGAGGATATTAATCTCCAATCAATCTAGTTTTTTGTGCACTAATAAACACGTTGAGGGGTTAACATTTTTTTCTGTCTCTCTCTAACGCTAAAAAAGCCGTTGCCTCCCATCTCTCTCCTCCCCCTCCCCTCCCCCATGGTTTAATGTCCCAATGGGTGACGGGAGGGGAGGGATTTCTCCCCCTTTGGAATTTTTTAATCTCCGATTCTAGATTTCCGAGATTTTCTCTCTTTCCTTCTTCACCCCATCCTCCTCCTCTCCAAACCATCATCCGTTGCCCTTCCTCTGCCTCCTCCGCCGTGCAGTTCGACGACTTTTGGATGTAGTGGCTTGCAGATCATGGTTTCTAGAGGCGTCCTCCTCCCGCCGGAGTGGGTGGATAAAGTCTGGTCCGGTACGGCAGACTCTATCCGGTTCTATTACCGGTTTTTCTCTTTTTTCTGGTTCTTTTCTTTGGTGTCCCTTGTGTGGGGTTTCTCCTTGTTTGTGGGGCTTCTATCACCCCTGTGTGGGTGTTTCTGGTTATTTTTCTGTAGTGCTCCGTCTGTATGGAGTGATGAGTTTAGTTGGAGTTGGGTGTAATTTTTGAACTGAGTCACATCCTATTTGGTTTCTTGGTTCTTGTTTAGGGATAGAATTTCCTCTCGATGTACTGTTTTTTGGATTTATAATATCACATGTTATCGTTGTGGAAAAAAAAACACGTTGAGACCTATAATTGTGTGGATTAAATACCAAATGAGACCACAATGAGTCTTTTTATTTTTTATATGTCACATAAGAGAGTCATCACATGAAATGAAATGATCGTAGCGAGGAAAGTGACATTGGGACGCAATTTTCTGCGTCTCAGGACTTTTCTCAAAACGGTGGACTTGTCTTAGGCTCCGTTCTAGAACACATTTTTAAAAAATAAGTACTTATTTCACATTTTCAAACTCAAAAATCATATAAATAAAAAATTATTTTTCAATTTTTTTTTCACCGTATAAAAGATCTCAATCAGATCTATTAAGTAAGATCCATATTGATAGGAAAATTATTTACATAAACACATGATTTTTAAGCTTGAAATTACTTTCTTAAAAAATAAGTACTTATTTCTGTTTCTGGAACGGGGCCTTATTATACGTAGAAGTTAGTAGAATATAGTATCTCGAAAATTCTCCTAATTAATTGGAAGCCAAAGACTGCCATCTCTGTCTTTGCATAATGAGTCATGACAACCCAACTCCTCCATTTCAAACTTCAAAATGGAGTAAATGACTCAACAAACATGTTTGTTTGCTCTTAATAAGAGTCGGCCCACCTATTTTAAATTTACTGAATATTTATGTTTTTTGGTTTCACTTTGAGTACTCCTATCTACTTTGACACAACAGCCATAGTGTATGCCATAGTACATGCAGCCATAAAGGTTGGTTGTTTCAAATAATTAACCAAAAATAACAGCTAGGGGTGATTTCGGATTTAGTTGATTCGGGGTAAAAGTTTTGCAGACTGCAGATTTAGTTCAGGGTGAATCTTTCCAGGACCAATTCTGACCAGAGTTAAGTTCGGTTCGGAGTGGAGTCGGTATAGACAGTCGAGAATTTTGGAGATTTCGGTCTGCCAGAAATAGGCTTTAGTTCGGCCAAATCTAAAACTTGATAGTGGGTCAAATGGCCCAAACTCATCAATTTAAGAAAATTTTGAACCACATTCCTTAGCTGGGCCTTAGGATTTGTGGTTTAGCAGAGATGGACAGTCGAGTTTAAAATCAAATAAATGAACGGACTAGATTAATGTAAAATATATAAAAACCCTCGGTTTAAATAGTCGGTTCGGTCCTAATCAGTCCATTCAATTTCAATTCGGATCGGTTAAAATTTCAGCCACCCGGGACCAAACCGAAAATTAACTTTTTTCTTGTTCCAGAACTGAAACTAGGTAAAACCGGCCGAAGACCGATTTTTTCTGTCGGTCGGGGTCCAGCGTTTTTTTTTAAAACACCCCTAATAACAGCCATGCACATTTATTTCTATGGGAGCAATGCACACAACTTTAAAACCAAACTCCGGACATAACTGTATCCAGATCCATTCAATGGACATGGACCCACATTTATCAGATGGCTCTAAATACAGTTGTGTACGTTATGTCCAGAAATGGTATTCCTAGACTTATTGTATCCATAATAACCCTGTGTCACCATAAGTCCACGAGACCTCACAATTCTGAAGTACTCGTTGTGTGTCAAATTTAAGGCCATAGCCATAGAGAAAACCCTAGCAGCAGACAGATTACTGATTCAGCAAATCAATAAGCTAGGAGTAATATTGGTACGTGCACTCATTTATGATATCGTGTGGATATATAATACCAACGGCGCCGCATATGCCTCCAAATTGAGCTTCATCGAGGTCAAAAGTGTGATACACTACTGTTTTGTAGTTGAGTAGAACATTTTGTAAAAATCATGTCAATCGGACATCGGTAACCACATGGTCGAATAAAATTTTACTATCTATAAGTGTATATAAAAGATTATTCTCGCAAGTTCATTTTTGCAGAGATAATCTACTCAATAAGATGTACAACATGAATGATCGATAAGGATTAAAATTGCGAGCTCAAAATGGGACCTTATTTGAAGCATAGCAGATTGTCACAGTAGGCCCCCTCAGCATCTCCAATCCTTGTCAGTTTTCCTATTCAAATTCAAAATTTGAGCAAGAACACTAAAACTTCATCTCCAATGGAATACCCTTTTCAACCCATTGGGCTTTACTCTTTTTCTTATCCAAATGTGGAGAGACCGAAATTCATACTCCTTAGTTCCTAAATGAGACTCCTTTTCGACATATGTACGTGTCGCTTACAACATCGTCTATATCTTATAATTTATGATGTTTTAAATTATTTTAAATTTTTGTCTAATAGAACTAATTGAGATCTATTAAACGATCTATATTGCAGATATAAAAACTATAAATTAAAAAATATAGACATTTTTTGAGAGCTCCGTAATACTAAAAGTGGACTCTCATTTAGGAACAATATCGCTTGTATCTCTCTTATTATTTACTAATGTGTCATTTTGACCCATATTTTGAAGGGAAAACATAAAAAATTACTCCCCCCGTCCCTTTATTAGAGTCTAGTATTCCATTTCGGGCTGTCCCTTAATAAATGTTAATTTTGTAAAGTTAGTGAAAAAAGGTAGGTATTTTTTTCATTTTGCCCCTAAAAAGTAAAAATAGATTCATCTTTGAAAACACCGGTCAAGTTGCATACTATATAAAATGGGAAATAATTATATTTTGATCCTCCAAAATGGAGGAATGGAGATTGTTGGATTGGAGATGAGCATCTCCAATCCTGGTCAGTTTTTGCTTCGTCGTCGATATAGGAGTAACTTATATGATCATTGTACCCCAAGCGTATGGCTAAAACGTCCCTTGAAGCATAATAATCCGGAAGTCTGATCGTACCCAAGAGAATATCAACATGACTCAATTGGATTTGTAGGAGGAAGTTTTGTGGCCTTGAGACTGCTAACTTTAGAAATAGTTTGAAACGGAGAAAAAGTGCAATTTAAGTGTATTTTGAAAAAACTAAGCGGCTAGGTCTAGGGGATTTTAGCACTCAACACTTGAATCAATCATCTTTTCTCTCGAATTACTCGGGTTGAGATACGCGTCAATGATCTCCCAACCCGAAAGGTTTGACACTAAGCCCGATTAACTAGAAAAAGAGTCGAAATACCAAGTGAGTTCTAGTATTCATTTAGCAAATGTAAGGGATGATAGAGCTCCAAGCATCTATGCGTGGCAAGTAAGCCTACTTGCCACACATAAATGCTTGGAGTAAAATAACAAACTACAACTTTAATGAAGAGTAAAATAGCAAACTACAACTAATTAAGAGAGAAAAGTGTAGAATTAACTAAGAACACCAAGAATAATGAAGAACAAGCAACAATAAGCAACAAATAATGAACAATCCTATTCTAGATCTCTATGGATATTGTGACATAATGAGGTTTATATACTAGCCCTCATTCGTGCACGAAATATCCCAAAAACACCTTAAAAATCCGATGCAAAGGCCTTCGGTATCAATACAAGGGTTTTTTGTATCAATACCAGATAGCTTTAAGGCAAATCCACTAGGCCGCCGTAGCGAACCGGTATCGATACAGCAAAACGTTGTATCGATACCCAATTGCAATTGGCATTTCCTCGTTTTTCTATTTCAACCGAGTATCGATACAAAAGAACGCCGTATCGATACCGCCTTCGAATTCTTGGGTTCTTTAGCTTTCAGCCTCCGGCTTGGCTTCCAAAGGTCTTGGCCACTTGTCGGGTCTTCAACACTTTGTTCTTGGGCCCCGGTGGCTCCATTTCTTGATCATCTTGAGTCTTGGACACCTCCGGCTTGCTTTAAGCTTTAAATATTAAGCGGTTTTCCTACAAAATGGAATTAACATACCCTACACGCAATATCAAATAAAAAGCTAAATTAACTAAACATAAAGCGGTAAAACTACTTAAGCACCAAGAATATGCATTATTGGGTGCTTATCAGTTTTCTTATACAAATCGTAAGAAAACTTCATCTCCAATGGCATACCCTTTTGTCTACCAATTGGGTTTTACTCTTTTTCTTATCCAAAAGTGGAGAAACCCAAATTCATACTCCATTCCTAAATAAGAGTCCCTTTCAACATATGTACGTGGCACTTACAAAATCGTCTATATCTTATAATTTATGATGTTTTAAATTATTTTAAAATTATTGTTTAATAGAACTAATTGAGATCTATTAAACAAGATCCATAGTGCAGATATAAAATACTATAAATTAAAAAATATAGACATATTTTGAGAGCTTCGTAATAGTAAAAGTGGACTCTCATTTAGAAACTCATCTCTTTTCACACTCTTATTATTTACCAATGTGCCATTTTGACCCATATTTTGGAGGGAAAACATAAAAAATTACTCCCTATGTCTCTTTATTAGAGTCTAGTATTCTATTTCGGGTTGTGCCTTAATAAGTGTTCATTTTGTAAAATTAGTGACAAAATGTAGGTAATTTTTTCCATTTTGCCACTAAAAATAAATTCTATCCTTGAAAAAACTGGTCATGTTGCATTATATAAAATGGGAAATAATTATGTTAGTTTTAGGGTTATTATCTTTTTCAATGCATAGCTGGTCTACTTTTGGGTGGATAATTTGCCATGATACGTGCATGCACCTTCTTTTAGAATTTACTCATATGTTATGCGTTCTGCATGCCACTAACCTTCAATACTCAAAATGAGCCATAATTGCTGCCCCCCATGAACTAATCTAAGGCTTTGTAAGGGGGCACTCATTGCTACTCAATTCACCAAGAAAAAAAGAAAGCATAAAATAGGATTAACATAACAAACTTTATGAGAAAAAAGAGGACATCATTGATTGTGCATACAACGATCTTTTCTTTTATCGAGTGCTTGCAACTATCTCGATCATCGAAAAGACGGTAGTAATTCCAGTGAATCCAATGTTTTTCAGTACCTGTGTATATATAACCATGTTACCATATCGATCCAGCAGGATGCATTTATTTGACTCGACTAATAGTGAAATGGTAGACCTAGTTCCAGTTGGTCAAGACTTCTTTGCATCTCTCTAGCAGGTTAGTAGTTTGAATCTCTCTACATGCGTGGCAGCGTGTGGGTGTTAATATTCTCTTTGTGTTTTTTGGAATTATTTCTCTCTTTAACGAGACTAGTAGTTGAGTTAGGTGTTATTCCTTTGTATTTGTTGGGATCATTTCTCTTCTTTATGGGACTAGCTAATAGTTGAGTTGAGCTTATAGTGATTGTCGATATATATTTTGGGAATATTTCAACTCTAGTTGGCAAGGGCTAATTGTGGATTGGGTTTGAAGTGATTTTGAAAATGTTTCCTGTTTCATACAATTTTTATACTTATATTCTCCTATCACATGACAAAAAAAATAGTGAAATGGCATATAACTCTACAATAAATAAATAAATAAATATATATGTGTGTGTGTATATAATCAAACCAAACTACAATAATTGAATTAATAATTCACATCCCCGATATTGTGTTTCCAACACTTTATGAGATTGTACATTGAACTGAACATTGATCTTTTGAACACCTTAAAAATACAGTTCAATCCGATCAAACTAACTGACCTTAAAATACAAATTAATACTAGTTTTACTCACAGAGGACAAGATATAATCACAATAATAAAAGTAGACATGCTCCCATTAAATATGGACCATTAGATTTTTTTTTTTGTTTGACAAGATGGACCATTAGATTGAAAAATAAGTAAATCACAGTCATCAAAATTACTCACAAAAAGTAGGTTGAATTTGCTAAAAATAAGGTGCTTTTGTGATTTTCTTGCAAAAAAAAATCGCAATAATACGTACCACAGAAACTGGCTATACATAGTATTTACTAAGGCAACAACTACTGTGTTAGATGGATACACATATTATATTGTATGACCAAATTATATGGCTACACTTACTGAATTACTCCATGGTTACACTTATTACGTAATATGGCTATATGTACCATTTACAAATGGGAGCATCATGCTACCACTTGGGAGCATTACAGCTGGAGCCGTCTTGTGGCACTAATCGCTAACTTATTTTCAAGAAAATACATTTTTACTTAAAGACAACTTTATATTTGCTCCCCCAAAAAAAAAAAAAAAACAACCACCCTGAAAATAACAGGATTCATCTATATATGAACCTGATTAATCTACCTAATCGTGTAATTGACAGGAGAAGTGGACAATGGGATCTGGTTTTTGAAGTGTCCTTTCATGTGGAGTTGATGTTAAAAATGTGAAAACCATTGTCGTAGATGTGGCTTTTTCAGCTAGTTACAGTTGGCATAAAGAACCTTTTAATGGAAAGACAAAAAACCATGAATACCATATAGAAATCAATCATCTAGGGAGGGAGGGAGGGAGGGAGAGAGGTAGGTCAAAGGTGGGTCTAGTGGTGTGGGCACACCATCATTGTCCATCAACTTCACTCATCTTACTTATTATAAGAGGGCTAAACTGTTTCTACATAGTCGGTGAAATAATTAGTTTAGCATTCATTAGTATAGATTGGCTCTTCACAAAAAAAGAAGAAGAAGAGAGAGTATAGATTGGGCCAAGATTTTCATGACTCACGTTTGTACCGGGCAAGTTCTTTGTCCCATAATCTTTAGTAATAGCCTTTGCTTTTGCTCTCGGTTCTCATTTTACGATTGAATTCTTAGTCCTTGCTCATACAAATTTTGGTTCTTTGAGATATTTTCGAAAGACGCTTTTATGCTTCTTCTATTATGTAAGTTAGGGCTAGATAATGAAAAGTGCTAGCTAACTTGGGTTCAGTGGCGACTTCGATATTGATTTTAATAACTTATATTAGTTTTTGCTCTAAGAGGAAAAAATTAAGTCAAACTTTACTATATACAGGAAAATATTTAAATTTATTAATAATGTGAAATGTTCTTTAAATTAAAAGGATTGATTCTTAACTGGTATTTCTTTTTTCAGTTTGTTTACTACAGTATTCCAATCTAGCTAGCAAACGAAAACAAATTGTCGCATACTTTTTTGCCTAATTTAATGAGGTAAAATGAAGATTTTCATTCTAAATGTGACAACATAATATAAATTTCGGTTAATTTGGTGAGGTCACACGGCTCCATGAACTTTGATGTGGCGTGGCCACATATAAAGTTGCATTAGTACACCTATCTAGCAACTGTGTTTGTCATTATTTACCCTAAAAAAAAAAAAAACTATGTTTTTCATTAGGTAATTTAAAAATTCAAGTTCACTGCATAATATTTCTATTTTTTAGATTCAAAACCTCATGTGCTATTAACTTCTTTAGGGTCAGTTAATACAAAGTTTACGTTAGTTTTAATTGGGACCCTCAAGTGGACGGCATGATTGATATCCCAAAATTAGTTGAAGTGTGCGTAAACCAACCGGTTATCAAAGAAAAAAAAAAGACTCCTGCTTTCTCTATGATTTCATTCTCACAATTTTTTCGTTTTACACGAATTTGTGCCACGATGTGGAAAGAGTTTTGGGTACCGGTAGAGTATCACACGCGTGATATCCCGTCGGCGATCCGAACCGTCCAAACGTGTATTGGACGGTCCGAATTTTAGAGAGAAAAAAAGGAGAGAGAGTGATGGGGTGAGAGAAGAGAGAGTGAGATGGATAGCATTTAGAGAGCAAATGAAAAAAATCGTTTGATAGTGGACGGTACTATAGCAATTAAAAGCAAGAATGGGCTTTTTAAGGTCTGGCCCAGATATTTATGCAGAACGAGGCCTGTTTTGTTTCAAAGAATTGGGTGTTCAAATGGTCCACGTGTTTTTTTTTTTAATTTTTAACCAAAGATAAACTGCATTAATATGAAATAAGAAAGCACATTCCTACCGACCATACATCACAACAGCACAACACAACCCGGTTAAAACAAAAAAACAAAGACCCAACATAACAAACCTACGCACTCTCTTTTTTGGCCCCACCTTATTCTTTTGGAAAAATGACGGCTCAGGACGTATTTTGATAATTAATACTTCATCTGTCCCAAATTGGATGTCAATTTTTGATATCCGTGCCAATTTCAATTCCTTATATCTTTCAATATGGATCTCAAAAAATATGCAATATGAATCTTGTTTGATAGTTCTCGATTAGTTCTATTATACAAAGTTTTCAAACTAATGAAAAATATTATAAATTGAAAGATATAAGCGACGAAAAATGACACGAGTTTCAAAAATTGTCATTCATTTTGGGACTGAGGGAGTACCCGCCAAAGACATACTGAGAATATTTGTTAATGCTGAAAATGTCATTGACTGGTATTAATTATCAAAAATGTCATTGGCCGTCATTTTCTCCATTCTTTTTTCTCCTCTTTTCTTATGAAATCTAAGAATTAGATAGAAGTATGGCGACACATACTATATTATACGGTTACACTTACTACGTTATATGGCTATACCTACCATCAACCATACACATACTGTATTATAGTGAGAGCAGTCTTGTGGCACTAATTGCTACCTTATTTTCAAGAATTTATTTTTTTACTTAAAAATCCTGAAAATAACAGCATTCATCGATATATCAACTTAATCAATCAATCTACCTACTTGTGTATTCCACATGAGAAATAGTCAATGGATCCTAGTTTTTGAAGTCTCCTTTCATGTGGAGTTGATGCAAAAAATGTGAAAACCATTGTAGATGTACTTATTTTAGCTAGTTACAGTTGGCATAAAGAGCCATTTAAATGAAAGACAAAAATTAAAAATCATGAAAACCATATAGAAATCAATCATATAGAGAAGGAGAGAGGGTAGGTCAAAGGTAGGTCTAGTGCTGTGGCCACACCATCATTGTCCATCAACTTCACTCATCTTACTTAAGAGGGCTAAACTCTTATCTTTAGGGCCCGATTAGAAGGTGTTGCTGCCAAGCGGGGTGCTTGGCAGCGGTGCCGAGCACCCTATCCGGTCGTTCATTTCGGTAATAAACGGCTCGGATCTTTGCCAAGCAATAGACTGCTCAAATTTGAATGTGCTCAAATTCAATCCAAGCCATCTGTGCCGAGATAAACTGCTGGATGACAGCATTTCTAGGTCCGGGTATTAGGAGGGTGGATGAGCTAATGAGGGGATGATGAGTTAATGGGATATTTTTACCTTGGTTTGGCAAACAACAGGGCACTCGAATAAAATTACCCCTACACTGTTGGCGATGAGGTTTCGGGGTGTTATTAATTAGTAAGGGTGGATGAGGCCCTTCTCATCCCCCTCCCCAACATTTCAATTACAACCCAACATTTCAATTACAAAACAATCTTATCCCCAAATTTTATCTATCATCTAAAACAAGTACTATTTTATCCCATTTTTTAATACCTCATCAAAACCAACTTCCTTTTTATCCATCCTTCATAAAAATCACATCGATGTGGACTCACCCTCCATAAATAATACACCATACTATTTTTATCCTCTCTCTGTAAATAATACTTTAAAAACTCATCTCACATCTAATCGGGGAAGCGGAAATGAGGTCCCCTTATCTGACCCATTTTCCTAGATTAAAGGGGGGAAGTTGCTCCCCATTACAAAGGATGGATAAATTGGTAGAGGCCACACAACACATGACAAGATTAATCCAATCTCATCAAATCTGAAGAATAACAGAGCATCATGCAAAAATTTCCGACAAATGTGTTCGCAAGCCTTTTCAAAATCCAATTTAATGATGAGAACTCCTTCCTTACCTTTATTATTTTTAAGTATTACTCCTAGCAAATAACATATTATCCGAAGTTTGGCGGCGAGGAACAAAGATAGCTTGATAAGGGCTTATAATTTTATCAAGGAGAGGTTGTAAACAATTGACAAGCATGTTAGAAATGATTTTGCAGCTAACATTGCATAAACCAATAGGTCTAAATTGCCACCATGAGAGTAATCTTGCACAATATGACGAGGCTGCTAAAGATGATAACTAACCAAGTTGTGATTGAGGAGCCAAGTCTTGAATTCAACTAGAAGTATCTGTCATACATCACTGAGTACTAATGAGGGTGAATGAGCTAATGACACTATTATTAGTACTAAAAATTCATAAGTAATCAGACAGTTCCAACCTAAAACAATGTAATCATTGCAACAAGCTTTTCCACTAAAGCAACATAATCAAAAAGGAAAACCCCCCCTCCCCCCAAACCACATTCAAAACACCTCAAATACCTGCTAAATAGGATAGGAAGATCACACCCCAATTTGATATTCACCATTCCTGATTAGGTTTTTCATTCTTTCTACTAGCTTTTCCAATAGTTGAGGATCGTCCTGTCTAATTCCTCTGAATCCAAGCCCCAATGTTTTACAAACTTGCACAATTCTTCTCAATCTTTTAATCTAGCTTAATATTGTCTTCTACAGCAACTCTTGTTTCCACGCATTGATCCTCTAATGCCATACCAACCGAATTCACGTATAATTGTCTTGGAGAAGAAGAAGGAGAAGAAATCTGAGACAAATTACTGAGACCCATGGTCTTGAGAGCCCATATCAGTATACTCGTCCTCCTCTTTGTTGTCTCTTTTTCTATAAGCTCAGCTCAACTAGTGCCCTTTAAATGCTGTTTGTACACTCGGTGGTAAATACTAATTCTGCCACTTATCACTTAGGGTTGATCCCCACCTATTTTTGAATCCAAGAATTCCCACCCTGAGTCTGCAACCCACACGCCACCCATTGGACTTCAAGTTCACCATCGCACACCTCCTACCCCACCTCCTCCACCCAAACTTTCTCTATAACTGTCTCTCTCCTCATCTCTAGACCCTCCTGAATAATCTGATCATCAAATATCACTCCTCCATGGACTTCACCCACAATTGAATCATCCTTCTTCTCCCTCTCGTATGCTGACTCCTTTTTTTGTTTCCACTATCATGGGTGCCCCATCACAAGGGGCTTCAATCACATTCAAACTGTCCATCTTCCCAATTTCGTTTACCAATTCTTCTACTATCGTTTTCATCGAACTGGGTGCCCCATTACATGGGGCTTCAATTGTTGGAAAAAGCCTTTTAAAAACTTAATCAAAATAATTTGTTTTATTCATTAAATTTGGAAGTTACATGTACCCTTATAATGGGAATAATTAAGTAGGACCAAATGATGGAACAAATAAGAAAGGAAAGAGAATGCAACATCAAAATTGTAAAATGCTTGAATGATAGCACTAACAAAAATCATGGTATGCTACACGCTGCATTCAATAAATTTGCAACAAGGAATCAATCCACTATAAGGACAAGAAGAAAAAATGAAGTGAGACAAATGGCAAATTAGCAATCAAACAAAGGAGAAATGTTCTTTCCACTCATAAAATGATACTAACTCCTCAACTATGGCTTTCCTTAGGTATAAATCGACCCATGTTCACTGAATAAATCAGCAAAATCATCACTGACTCATTTGCTTAGATAAAAAGCATGCGATGGTTCTTCTATCGTGACAAGTTACTCGCTTGGTAACTGTTATAGAGAACTCTTTGTTACTCAAAATCCATAAAGGGGAAATGCCCTACTGAAGAACTTCGAAATCTGAAAATGCACACAAAAGGTTAAATTATTGCACAAAGAAATGATCTGCACTCATAAGAACAAAAAAGAAAGACAAGAAATGAGCTCTTCTTTTTCCTTTCAAAATATTACCTCTAGCGCGGAAAGCACTTGAGTTGCAGAAATCTTGTGACTATCAACTACCTAGAAGTTTCAGAATTGTATTCAAGTTGGATGATTTCCTATCCATTTTCCTGCGCTAAAAATGATGACAACCAGGTTAATTAGTATTTGATAGTAAAGATGCTACAAAGTAGATCCTACAAAGTTATAGCCATGCTTCTGAGACTGACAACCTAATTACTCCAATCGTCCCAATCTGTTTCACCTACTTTGACTTTCCCATAATTTAAAGAGACATCATAATTACGTTGACTTTTTGTTAGTTTTACCATTTTACCCCCTTGTCAAAATATTAAAATAATATAAAAAATAAAAATAACTAAACCAAGATTATGGTGTTGGAGCCAAATTAAATTGCCAAGACTCGGGAGAGAATGGCGCCTAAAACTCCACACTTAAGTGTCCATTGAATATCAAATTTGAAATCCTAACCTTTTTAAGTGTAAAAGCAAATGAAGGGTAAAATGGGTAATATGAATATCCAAAAATAGAAAGTTTTGAAACAAGCATATCATTTTGGGACATTCCAAAAAAGAATAGGGGCACAACAAATTAGGACGAAGGGAGTAGTAACTATCATCAATCATCAAATGAATCTCACTGCTTTAAACTACAAGAACAACTATTAGTTGCATCTAATATGGAACCATAGTTCAACAATTTTGAAACCTATACACGACACAAAAATCCAACTAGTCACCAGCAGAAACCCAATTTTAAAGTTCAGAAATCGCAATACTCACAACAGAAATTTCAAGGGAAGAGAAAGGGAAAGTGAAGAGTTGAAATTTTTATTTGAGATCAAATAAAAATCAAACCCTATTCTAATTCGTGGTGTTGCTCCATACCTATATTTGAGATGAAATCGAAGGGGAAAGTAAAGACTTGAAATTTACAGCCGTCATCAATTTAAAGCAAAAATCCTTACATGATTTGGATTGTTCATGAGCATTTGAGAGAGAGAGAGAGAGAGAGAGAGAGAGAGATGTTGTACTCCTCCCGTCCCTTTTTTAGAGTCCAGTATTTCATTTTGGGCTGTCCCTTAATAAGTGTCCATTTTGTAAAGTTAGTGGGTAAAAATTGGTGAATTTTTCATTTTGTTCTTAAAAGTAGATTCCATTTTAAAAAGTTAGTGAATAAAAATATAATGATGTTTTCATAGAGGGTAAGGAGAGACAGTGGAGGTAAAAGTTGATGTGAAAAGTGTAATGATAATATTTTTTTAATAAGTTGAAATTACGAAATAGGACACTTAAAAAGGGACGGAGGGAGTACTAGTTTGGAGTAGTTCCGAAGAGGCGTTGGAGAAGTTCCAGAGAAGACGAGTTACTTTTCTGTAATTCGGTGCCGCAAGATGGTGTAAGTACATTTCCTCACAAAGCACAGAAAAGGAAGAGTCTTGAGAACGCAATGAGGCACAGAGTGGTTTAGGAAATTCTGCAAAATCCCACAAAATGCGCCTAGCCATGTGATATGTCGGGTAAATAGTACATGAGAAAATCACTAATGAATATGGAAAAAATAATACAATACAAGACAAAACATCACACTCTACATCTATGATAATTTATTTTCATTTTGTTCACTCCTTAGCGCATGCTTGTGCCTGAAGGCACAAGGCTCGAGCCTTCAGACATGGCTCGAGTAATCAGCACCTACAAATCAATTATGAGATCACAAGCAATATCCAATTTCAAAGTGATGATAAAAAAAGAAAATGATCAGAATAGAAATTATCATTCAAATCCAACCCAATAAACCCAAGCAGAGAGAGAGTACTTTGAAATTAGAAACAAGCAGTGAGAATAGGCTGTATAATAAAGCAACGACATTCTGAGTAAGTTGATAAAAAAAAAAACATTCCATCATCAGTGTGCTTTTTGATGCCAACCTTTAGAAACCTCAAACCGACGACTCCTTAAATAGTATGCTTTTTGATTGAATAATAGGGCAGACACGAAGTGGGTACAAACACAAAGTAGGTTAAGATCAAAGAGAATAAATACAAGACACAGGATATATTAGTAAAGCACTGGCTTGATTACTAGCTTAGCCTCTTACATCGGGGAGACCCTCCTTTTATAGACATAAGGAGGGGAGTACAGACAATACAGATGGTACCCATAATTGAACATCACTGTTCTTAGTCTTCCAATCTACGTCTATCTGCAAACCTACTGACAACATTACAAGACACCAATTATTGCTATTACTAACCATTACACCAATTATTATGACACACCAATACAAACATTCACAGGAAAACCTGAAAACAAAGCAAATGATGATGCATTGTTGGAAACATTAACAACTATTAATATTCCTCGTTGAAAATGTATTTCATAAGCTCATCATCTTATGTGAGAGGGAGAGAATGAATGAAGAGAAAATGATAGCATTACTTTGGTCTAGATAAAATGAATGTGACAAAACTTGTCACCGTGTACTTTCGAACGAACGCATAAATTGGGAAACATAATAATACTTTTGAACTTCTTCCCCAAGACTGCACGTGTAGGATGATGGTCTCAACTACAATTCAAAATATAGGGATTTCAAAAACTGAGCTTCCTTATTATATAGGTTAACGTACCCATTATCACAAACTCCAATTCACAAACTCCCACACTCAACGATTCACAAAATATCTTGGATATGTTCGTTGATCCTCTTCATAGTACAGTAAGAAGAATGTACATTGGGTTATGTGGGCAACTGTTGATGCCCTAAAAACTCTCTCATGCAACTCTTTGCTAGGTGTCATCTTTGTGAACTATCCTTGAAGCACAATATGAAAAAACAAATCAAGTACTATTTTGATCCATCAAAAGTTCAAATAGCATAACATGACTAAAGAAGAGATGAAAGCTAGATCAAAAGCAGGGCTATGGAAATTTACTTAAGTCGTAACCCCGAAAGTTGAAACTGTAAAATAAAATGTAGCTTTTCTGCTCCTCCCTGACTCCATTGTTCACAAACGTTTGTGTTACACAAACACAAACGTCTTACCCACACATATACTCTCCTCAAATTATATACGCATCAAAATTTTCTTTCCCAACCAAACCACAATATACACTACCTTAATCTTCCAAATGTAACTTGCCCTAGACATGATAGTCATTGATGTTATTTTGTACCCATAACTAATTGGACAATTGGATACCATATTTAATAAGATATCTCTAGATAGAGATGATGCAAGAGAGATTGCAAATGAAGAAATAAATTTCAATAATTTCTTTAGTTTCCTTGATGCATGCACTGAATAGAATGGTGAGATCTCAAACTTTTCCCATGTCATGAATTAATCAGGATAAAGCTAACAACCTTACAGGCAAATCAAGTCCATCCAATCACAACACAAACAATTAAGACGCTATGGGAACGACTAAAGCAATGTCTAAAAGAGCTCCCGACAACCACTCCAGAAGCAGCAACTAAAAACAAGACTATCTATAAAGAAAAGCAACTTAGGGAGAAAAAAAGAGCCAGAATCCACGAGAAAGGCACTAGAACATAAATTAAAAGATATTGCACATTCACAGATATTGCAAGAATAAAAAATATCACAAAACCCACAAAATAACATGTGGCAATAACATAATCAATCGCATTGGGCAAAAGCAAATTTTGTATGCTTGACTAATCAAACCAACTAATTAGACTACACACACAACTCCCATGATCACCTATCTTAAGAGGTATAACATCACCAACAACAATATCGCGTATCAAAATCTTCTCCCTCCTACCACCTCAAACAACCTACACTAAGATGCATAAAAATTAAGCAACCTAAATTCTATGATCAAACACACTAGAGCAGTCTAATGCACCAGAAAAGTCATAATTCCATTATCTTATGTTTTTTGTTGGATTTCGAAATCTAATTAGTCAGTGATCCAAACAATTCATGATTCCAAATTCTTTAAAAGTTGAACCACACTATTAAAGAAAATGAGAACTTCAAATCCAAACAAATACATGATAGTCAACACTTATAAAGGGAATAATTAAGTAGGACCAAATGACAAACATATAAGTAAGGAAAGAATGCAACATCGAAGTTGTAAAATGTTTGAATGAGAACACTAACAAAAAAATGGTATGCTACATGCTGCGTTCAACAAATTTGCAGCAAGGAATCAATCCACTATAAGGACAAGAAGAAAAAGTGAAGCGACACAAATGGCAAATTATCAATCAAGTTAAGGAAAAATATTCTTTCCACTCAGAAAATTATACTACTCCTCAACTATGGGTTTCTTTAGGTAAATTGACCCATATTCACTGAATAAGTCAACAAAATCATCACCGACTCACTTGCATAGATAAAAAGCATGTGATGGCTTCTTCTATCGTGATTTGTAAGTCGCATAGTAATAGCTGTAGAGAGCACTATGTTACGTGAAACCCATCAAGGGGAAATGCCCTACTTGAGAACTTTACAGACTTCGAAAAAGCTCTACACGAATCCGAAAAAAGAGAGAGATTTGAAGCTCTTAAATACCAAACGCACACAGATATGGGTATTTCCTCACCAATAAAGAGAGAAACCGGAACATGTAGCTCTGGATTTTCGTGGGCATACGAAACACGAAAACTAAAGAAACTAAATGAGGAAAACTAACTATGATTAATCTCAATGACAATAGAATTAAGATAAAGAACATATTCAAGTCTGTAATATTCCCAACTTTCATCTTTCGGTTCCTCCTTTTTTGTTTTTCTTGTTATCTACATCAAATGGTTCAAAAAGTAGAAAAATGTGAACATAATAATGTAGTCAGTCTTAAACAAAAAGTCCTCTCTAAGTTACCCATGATCAAGCTTACACCCCTCGCAAGTTATGTTCACTTTCAAGACCGATGGAACCCAAACTTCATACCGTTCAAATTAACGAGGGACAAAACAATACAATCTAAAATTTAGCCTAGCCAAGAAACAGGAAGGAGATCTCTAAAAATAAATTAGCATACTCATACTTGATTATAACACAATACGCCTATAAAAATGACTGGAAGCTCACCTTATGTTCTTTAGAGGGATGATCCAAAACGTAATTTGAAACAGTAGTTGTATTCACTACCATCCTTGTCTTTCTGAAAAAAAAATCGGTAATTAGAGATAAAAGGAAAAAAGGACCTTAAAGGGGAAAAAATACAAAAAATGTAATAGTGAGCAGTTAATCTTTTGAATTCACACCCATGAAGCCACTCATAATTGCCCCAAATCCAATAAAAGTTAAAAGGAAAATAGAAGCCGCAAATGGAATTGTCGCGAGAATTGCTGATAATAAGAATCACCAACCTTCATCACAAGGAAAATCATTAGGTTTGTGTAGATCTCACACGATTTGAGCACATGAGTTCAATGACACATCACCAATAAATTATAGAAGAATTAATATCTTTATAGCAAGGTCCAAGTCAAAACCTGCAATACCAATTCAAATTGTGTATATATGTGAAGATTTCATAAAAAGATGTGTAAGAGTGTGTTGGTTTCGAGGACTTTACAAAATAGTCACCTTCAATAACAAAACCTGGGCGTTTTACATATATAACATATGAGTTTAGAATTTGCGGTCTACCTTAAACAAATCTTATAAACAAAATTTAATATCTCTATCCACTTATCTCAAAATGCATCTTACATGTCCAATGGAAAATACAAACTTGATTCACATTCAAAGTAAGTTACATTTTCTTAAGAGTTTACAATTCTCTCATAATAAGTTAGAATGCCTATACATTACAACTCCAAATTTCTATCACACTTCCAAAAGTGTAGGTCCAACAGATTTTCTCAAATCATAAATTTCTCCTCATCACCTGATATAGGAGACTCAATAGGAAACGTGCTAAATACGAAGATAAAAAAACTCAAGCAAAATGCACACACATGAAGTTAACTTTTTCTTCTTTTTGAACAAGTCGGATTTTGAGTGAGTATATTCAATATTCTAAGAAAACTTGCCTCTTAATAAGTCCAAAAGATAACAATTGAATGTATCGTAACATAGAACAAATGAATATATAGTGACTTTTTCTTTTCAAGCATCCAATCGAAATAATAAACAAAATAATCTGACACGATAATAATCCAAATTCTAAATGCATATGAGATGACAAATACTAAGAAAATTATAATGCGAGCAAAGATACTTTGAACAAGACAACACATCACAACTACAGACATCAAGGAACTCATACACCCACGCCATTCATTATAAATCTCAAGTTTCATCTATCATGTCCCTCAATATCACATTGTCATTTCATCATTATGTGTCATGAGCGAATGCTCCAGTTGAGTCCATTTAGGGATCCTGTTATACATGCATAGCACCTCACCCATTGATAGGTCTAGAATTTATTACGAGCGATTGCTCCTGCCAGGCCTATTTAGGGATATCCTAAAACCCCCTGCCTAGCACCTCCCCCGTTGGTGGGTCTTGCTCATGTTCTCATTTGTATGAAGTTTTCATGTATCCCATTCCAATCAGTGGTTAGTCATGAGTTCTTATTTTAACATTTAGCAAGTTCTTCAAGTCAAATTAAAAAGATATACCACGTGTCAAACGTATAGCAATGTCCTCGAACTCAAGTATTTCTTAATTTCTCAAATAGATACAACTAAGAATCACGAAAAAGTGTTGAAAATAGGAATACAACATATTTAAGAGCTTCAATTAGGAGTGAGAATACACAAACTTCAAGAACCCTTACCAAAATCTAGAGTTTCACAAACAAGAAGGGGGTTTTCTTCAAACAAGACTAGAATCAACAATAATGGAGAAGGAATCAAAGGAATAAAGAGTCAAACACAAACATACAGAGAGAGGAGCAATCCCTACCAAATGGGTTTCAAATAACATTCGTTAATAGCTCAACAAGTTGTGTCGATGAGATAACACAAGAATAATAATCAACACACATTAAACAACATTTATACTAAACAATTTGCCACATAAATATCAGAACAACGAACAACAATAATTGGGGGTCCAAACCGGAGTGAGAACCAATTACCAATTTCCAAATGTTTTATCAAGGCCTAGACTATTGGATCCAACACTGCCCTTAGAATCACCATGACTCTTTTCCCTGGACTTTCACCATCTGTGATCCCTATGGACCATAACCATGCTCATAGTACTACAAATCCAAAATCAATAAACCAATCATACCAAACTCATAACCGTGTATCCAAACCAAACATAATTATCCAAAACTTCAAGAAGAGTTCTTTTTGAAGCAATTATGTCCTAAACAGCTGGGAATTCTGACTCTTCAATGAAGAATTTATCTAGAATCAATCACAAGTTGAGAGTAGTACTTATCATAATGAAACTAGACATGATAAGGAACATTCTCACCAAATTTCATGCATTTAAAACATATAAGACCTTGATGATTTTTTCCAAATCAAAATCACCCAGTCTGCTGTAACTTACAAGATTCAGCACTGACACACGAATTTGAAAAGTTCACCAAAACTTCAATTGAAGTCCTAAAGGTCCCAAATTTATATCATGAAACCCAAAAATCTCAAACTTCCTTTTAAAATTTTCCTAGAATTTACTAGTTACAATTACAAATACCCTATCAAATACGATCACAAAGTAAGTGAACCTTCTCAGGAATTGAAATCTCAAATTTTATCTACTGCCTTTTAAGATTTATAACGAGCAAACTACCACTACAATTGAACTGAGATTTAACATGCATGAGGCTAACACCTTCATATAAAAACCCTAAAATTTTTAGTTTAAATGGAGAACAAAAGCACGATCGAATAAATCCCTAAAATCATAACTGTTCTTCCTTCAATTTAGTTTTCAACCAATACAATCAGTTTAAGAATACTTAAATTGAAACCCATAAGGACCTATAACCATATAGTCAATTTAAGAATACCAAAATTGAACAAAAATGCAATTTTTTCATGCTTCCCAAAAATTCTAGACTCACAATACTATTTTGTTTCCATCTCTTGATCAAACTTCAACAATTCATGAACAAACATAATAATCACTAAACATGATAACATACACACTTAGAACATGTTAGGGTTTCTTAAAATTGGAGAAAAGAACATCATAGATCATGAACTTTAAGTACATCTCACTATATTTTCTCATATTTAAGCATTTTAGCAAGAATCCTACCTCAAAGGAGCCAAATCCCGAAAATGCTACGAACTCAAAATTTGGCCGATCAAGATTTTGTTCGGATCGGTGCGTAGGTCTTGTGTAGTTGGAGCGGAAGAGAGAGCGATATGCAGAAAACAAAAAAGAAAAGAAAAGCAGAGAACTCACGCTGTTCTCTGATCTTAAGTTTTTAAGGGCAAAAATTGTACAATGCCCCCTCCACGAAATTAATTATTGCCCCATCTCCTAATATGTTACAAGCCAACACACTAAGGCCCCCAAAGCTACCAATAAAGTAACATAATGAACTCTAAGGCTTTACAATCGCAGTGTACCAGTGCGTCCCACAACCGCGGTCCACTGCGTACGAACGATGTAGGGAAGGAGAGAGGGAGGGATCCTGTGAGGTGATATGGAGAGTGAGGGGATAGAGTGTTCTAATCTCAGCCATTGATTTTAACGTCTAAAAAACCCTTCCAAAGTTCCCGATCGAATTTTGATGATCCAAGCCGCTCAATGTAATCAGAACGTGATTTTAAAGGTACATGCGCGAAATCAGCAAAAAAAATGACCGAAAAGGGTTTTATCCGAACAGTTTTTTATTGAACGGTTCAATAAAAAACTGCTCAAATCAAGCTCTTTCTGGTTATTTTTTTTTGCCAATTTTTCGCGAGCACCATTAAAGTCACGTTTTGAACACATTGAGCGGCTCGGATCATCAAAATTTGATTGGAAACTATGAGATTAAGATTTGAAATTTTTTTTTTTAGAGGTTATATATACACACACACACAGAGTCCGTCTCCTGTAAGGACCACCTCATTTTAATAAAATACAGACCTCCTTTTCCCAATTGAATTTCGATGATCTGAACCGCTCAATGTGTTCAGAACGTGCTTTTAAGAGTACCCGCGAGAAATCAACAAAAAAAATGACCGAGGACTTCATTTGAGCAATTTTTGTTTGAACTGTATCGCGGGTACCCTTAAAAGCACGTTCTGAACACATTGAGCGGCTCAGATCATCGAAATTCAATCGAAAAATGAGACAAATGAGGAGGTCCGCATTTTAACTAAAATGCAGACCATCCCATTTTAGACTGAGTGTGTATATATATATATATATATATATATATATATATATATATATATATATATATATATATATATATATATATATGCACCTATACACAAAAAAATCTATGGCCCACAAAATATTTATATAGTTACGCATAACCACACTATTAAATAAAAATTAATTTCAAATACGGGTCTCTTCAGTCTAACTATCAAAAACACAAAAAGAAACAATAGAAAAATCTGATGACTTAGCAACATAGTATCAAAAAATTTAGGCTTTGTTTTCACTATTCACAAAACTGGAGAAAACAAAGTGAGAAAAATTGGGAAAAAATAAGAACGAAATTTCACTATTCATAAAACTTGAATTCTTTATTTTCTCTCCTTTTTCTCCCCAATCCAAACAATTGGGGGAAATTTTTTTTAACTTGCCTTTATTTTCTCACTTTCCCTAAGTTCCAAAACAATGCCTTAAGCTTACCAGTGGTTTCGTAAGGAAAACAAGGAATTCTAGCAGGGATGTTGGACTGAGACCAGGCAGAATTGTGATGCAAGAAGACCAAACTTCTGGGCTTAGTGATAGGTCAGCATGTCTCATGCTTTTTGAATTCAACCTTGAAACATTAAACCAAGCTTTAGCCGCCATCCATCCCAAAAGACCTCCGTGTTAGCTAATTTTCTAGTCCGCAAATGGATAGTCAGTTGGCTCCACTGTCACGCCCTCGATTTTCAACATAAACAATAATAACAATTTATAATTAAAATCCTCACCGAAGTTACAATTAATAACCCAAAAGATAGTTCAGTTCTGAAATCCACAAATCTGCCCATTACATACAAATTGCCATAATAAAAAAAATACAATAGAATCCAGTTTAGTTTACAAAGATAGACAAGTACTCCCAAAAATAGCTTTAAACGACGACATCAGCATGCACTCCAAGCACTCTATGACAGTGGCCTGCAAAGTACCTGAAAATGATAGGTTGAGCTACACTAGCCCAGTAGAGAAATCTATACACAAGTTTTAAGAAAATATGCCAAATTATGCATCTTAAGTGAATGAGAATAGACAGATATGCCCAAGGTTTATATCGCTATTAACAAGCAACTCACTATGGCCAAAGGATTTTAGGCAATCCTATATGTAATACCTATCATCTCACACACCATATCAATACCACTAACATTCTCAGACTAGATATATTAATAAACTCACGCCAATCCACGTTAGTCTACAAGCGATTTCAAATCATCTTATTATTCTTCGTATGATACTACAATCCTTCTCGTGTCCACATTTATCATCATCAAATCCTTTTTATTGCAAAACCTTTCCTTTCCTTTCCTTTAATCTTGTATTACCCATCAATAATCACTTGGGTAACCTTGGGTCTATTTCCCTCGAGTGTAAGGTCACCTCGAGTCTTTTCCCTCAATAATAATCACTTGGGTCACCTCGGGTCTAGTTCCCTCGAGCGTAGGGTCACTCCGAGTCTTTTCCCTCAATAATAATCACTTGGGTCACCATGGATCTAGTTCCGTCGAGCGCAGGGTCACCCCGAGTCTTTTCTCTCAATAACGACCATTTGAATCACCTCACACTTTTCATAATAGTCATCATTTCATAATCAACTTCATTATCAATCTATCGGTTGTACCATGAAACTCAATCAACCGTTACATAACTCCACAGTGGACATGTTCATGCCCTTCCTATTAGCTTATTTATCCACATCTTACATAACGTACTAAGCCCATATATATAATCCTACAATACTCTATCCATTTGTTTCTACGCTTGAACCTCATAAGACGAGTGCCAAAAGAATTGAAAGATTCGACGAGTCTTGAGGACACAAGTTATTATATCATCTTAACACCATGAAGACCACTAGACACACTCACACCTACCCTTTACATTCACACGTTCGTTGCCATACTCTAAGTAACCTATCAACTCATAGTAACTATATGACGTACGACCCGCCTCTATCGATACTTAAACCTTAGGTAACGAAAGCCATTGGGAACTAATAGTTCAACGAATCAAGAGGACAAGAGACCCTATTAGACATGCTCACGTCTACCCATAATACTCGCCATGGCACCCCATATGGCCTACGGTACTCCTAACCAATTTTACGATACATTTTCCATTCACTACGAAACTAAGATGACACTTAACGATTGCTTAAAGAGTGAAAACGGACAATGAATCATCAATGGACGAGTAACCAAACTTAGAGTTGGTTTAAAGGTGTTTTAGAGGTGTTAGAAGTGATCGGAGGTTAAAACAATGAAGTTTGGAACAAAGCAGTGAAAACTATCCATAAACATCTGGTATCGATACAGCCAAAATGGCTGTATCGATACAACAAGCAAAACAAAAAGTGATGCTACGGTTTCGAAATAGTATCGATACAGTGACGTTACGAGCAGATTTTGTGCAGATTTTCAAGAAATAAAACCCCAACAACAATCAACAATCTAAAGCACGATTAATGTGCAAAACCAACACATAAACATATAACAAGTGCAATAAATCCCTACCTCGAAGTCGGAGAGCAAACACGCAAAGCGGGCCACACGAACCCTGGAACTCAAACTTTGAAATACGCCCAAATACTCCTTTCCGAGCCAAACCGAACGAGCTACGAACTCAATAGCACGTGAGGAAGATGGAGAGAATGTTGGGTTCTTTGGGTTTTTAGCTTTGGTGGTGGAATGTGTGAGAGAGAGTGAGAAGTCGAGAGAGAGGGGGAGAGAGTCGGACGGGAGGGAGAGGACTTTTTATCCCCTACACACACACTCACCCTATATATACTAACATATACACTAATCACACTTGCACCCCCTCAACTTCCACTTCCATCACTCAAACCCCAAATCATATAACACATATTTCACATTTTTTTTTCCAATTTCTAATATTAATAAACCTTTGAATAATTTCCGAAAAATACGGGTCCTTACATCCACCAATTCGCATCCAATCCTTTTCGTCAATTTTGTTTTCTGCTAGAGGTTTTAAAATAGATCTTGGCTGATATCATCACCCCACCCAGCTGAGACAAAAAGGCCCGGGGCTTGAATTAACATCGCCCCAAGATAGCAAGACGGCCATCAAATCCACCCATTGTATTTCTAATCCTTCTTAGCAATTATCAGCTCAGAATCAGGTTAGCTGTGAAATCAAAATGGTGTATACAACAGAAGCAGCCCTGATTTACATTACATCCAAAAGATCATAGCATAAACAATGAGCCAACAATCCAAAATAAGTATATAACTTACATAAATGCAACGAGGAAACTCTAAGCGCAACAGATATTGGCATGTCATTAGTAGATCAAATTGAACAAATCTTTCTAAAGCAATATTATATTTAAAAATCAACAAATTTTAGCCAAAAAGGACTTCTTTTTCGCCATTTTTAGAAGCTGTGAAGTCACAAGATATAATCCAATTATCATATGTTAGGATAATCAGATATAGTTTTCAATCGAAATAACCAAAACTTAAGGCTTTGATAAGGCAATCGCATAACAATCAACAGTAGACAAGCATTGATATGAAACCCGAATAGGTATCTCACTTAACTAAATCAACTCATCCAAGGAGTGATTGGTGGAATTACATAGCAGAATCAATCTAATAATTGCAAGACTCAAAAAAAAATTAACCAACGAAAATTATTGAAAACCATTATAAGGGCCCAGGTGCATGGATAAAATCCACTAAAAGGAGATGTAATCTATCCCAAAATCATTAAACCAATTTTATCATATTTTTCAAAATCAAAGTTTAGCAAGGACATATAACTAGAAATAATCAACTAAATCTCGAAAATTGAAGAAGATCTCAAGTAATAAGTAATAACCCATCAAATAAGATAAAGTATACAAGCCTTTTTGCTTGTTGAATGTTATGAACAGATAAAAAACTATTTTTTACTTATAAGGTGGAATGTTTCCTCACCTTTGATGATCTTTTTCCAATCCTTCACAAAAAATCTTCAATGGCCCCGATTGTGCATGCAAGTTACAATAGGAGATAGGCAGTCTAAAAAATAAAGGCTTACGGACCATAAGGCCACTGAAAACCATGACTTTGTTGTCCAAGATGATTCCCATGTACCGCAAAAGACCAAGTGAGAAAACGAACCTGTAAATTACAAAAAGTGAGAAAGTGGAGAGAAACTCATGACCGTCATGGAATTTGATGCAGGAAAACATAGGAAGAATTACTGATTAATAACTTAAGCATCTGAATAAGTACAAACCCATTACATGTCACTTTATAGCTTACTAGGTGCGGGCCGTCATGCTCGCATGAGGATTTCGTGCCTGTGGAATATCTAAAATAGGAGAGTTGGAAAGCAGAACTATGCACATAAGTGATTTATAGAAATTTACAAGTACTAAATAATTTCAAAGTTCAATAGCAAATTGTCTGGACCAAAAGATTTTGTCTAGTGAATAGACAACATTGCAAATCATTCACACCAAAAAGATTTGCTTTGTTGTCTACTGCTAATAGCTATAGCAAAAGATTTGTACATGTGCTAGATGATGCCTATGCATTTAAAATAGACATAGTTGCAAATTATTCACACCAAAAGATTTGCCTTGATGTCTATTTTGCTAAGATTACTTGATGGCATTAGGTGGGAGCATTCTTCTTTCTTGTGTTTGTATTTCAGAGGCTTCACGGATTCATCTTCTTCCATGTCGCTGTAGCATGTTGATGAGCTAACTTTAGAGCTTTCTTGTTGGTTTTGATGTTGATTGGGTCGGAGATTGAGTTGATAGTGAAAACGCATCGGTTGATTACTACATAATCATACATGTAGGCCTTCAAGTTAAAAGGGTGGTTGTGCCAAGGAGAAAGAAGAAACATGGGCTGGTGGGTTAAAAAACAAAAAGGTAGAATACAACAGTAAGCTATGGCAAAAGAAAGAAGAAAAGTGGGCCAAGTGGTGTATTCAAAAACTACTTGTAGACAACACCTTATAAGTTAGACTGCCACAAACTCACCACGCCATCACCTCCAATGGTTGCTAGTGTCATTCCCCTCATGTTCCACTCCATCTCCCAAACTTGATCACAGAAATATAAGATTTGAAAGGAAAGATTCAACAAGCACATCCTCCCCTACATTATAGGCAACCCTTTTTTAAGCAAGTAAATAAATAAAAAAGAAATTAAGAAAAGAGAGCTCTTCAAGACCAGAGAGCAATGTAACCTTTCCGTTGAGAGCTTTCCATCAAGATTGAGGTTCAATCCAAGGTGCCATATTGCAATTCCCTTGTGAGTCCCAGTTGCTATTACCTCATATGGCCTAAAAAAGAAATATCAACCCAAGATAAGAGTCATCTCAAATAATGGTGCTCCTAGCTCGTTTCTTTTTTTTAAGCAAACAGTAACAATTAGAATCATGGTATGCTGAAGCAAAACATTGCCCTGAAAATATTAAGTATTTCAAAAGGCCAGAATCACAGGCTTGAGGTTATTTTTACATTTGCCGTGTATGAAATAAATTTGTATCAAAAGATGAACACAATGTTACCTGCCAATATTTGGTGCCCAAGCAACCGCATAAATTGGATCACCCTTTTCATCAGGTAAAGCTAACTCATCAACTGGGAGCCATCTTTGGTGATCCTGCTCAAATTCCCAAACCTGCAGACATCTGTCAATCATTAATATTTTTTTGTATCAACAATGATTTTCGCCAATATACCCTAATGTCTATTTGATCATGAGCCCAATATGCATGTCTAATATTTGCGTTCAATGTATAACAATACCCAAGCATCTCATGCGCGATACTTAACAAACGAGTTGAGTTTTGTTCACCCTCCACTTGTGAGGGTGAACATTATCTTATTTCCTATTGGTTGAAGTGGTGTGGACCCCACCACAAAGTGATGTCATGCTTAACAAAAAGTGTATTGCAGGAATGGGACCTACAACATTTCAATCAATAAGAGAAAAGGTAATGTTCACCCTCTTTAAAAGAGGGTGAACAAAATTGCACTCTTAACAAATACTTGTATTAAAGACTAAGATTATCAACCCTGCCATGTTGTTTGACAAGGAATTAGAAGAATAAGACACTTAGATATAGATATGATCATGTCACTCAATACCAATACATGTGTTGCATAAGCCGGCCTGGACACCTGAGTCATAAAAAAAAAAAAAGAAGACCCAATACATGCGTCCGTGTGACATGATACACAAGTGAAGTCACTACATCAAGTGCACTTCTTGCCTTCGAATCTGCGCAATCTAGTTTTAAATAATCGTCGATACTATCCCCAATAGAACATTTACGCCTAAAATATAAAGGACAGAGAGAGAGAGACTCAACTTCTCAAACCCAACAAGTTGCAGTCCCAAGTAACTTGCCTAAATATGGTAAGTTGACATATGAAATTTTAATTCATTAGTTATAAGCCGGATAGAGAGACAAAGAGGAAGTGTACTGAATCCAAAGCGAGACTCATATTCAGTTAATATATGTAGCTCTCACCCAATGAAAGAAAACTGATTAAGACCCAGAAAATAACCAAAGAAAAATCTAAATTCCAGATAATTTAGATATCAATCGGCAAAATACGGGAACACATACCCTCAGTTGTTATTCTCTTTGTTAGGTGCTTTATTCTTCTCCATCGTCTTTTTGGCTGAACTGTAACAAATAAGTATATTGAATACATACAAATGTAAATAAGCGCGCACACAGGGAGAGAAAGAAAGAAAGGACCACCCATTGCTGGCGGTTGAGTTATGTGGGAAGGAGAGTGAGTACGTGAATAAAGCAAGCATGGGGAAAAGGGCACCAAATCAAAATGTCGTCATCATAACCCTTAAGACGGAAAGACCAAACTACTCTTCCTTCCACTATACATACCAACTCTAATCAGAGGACAAAATTGGAAAAATTTGCCAAAAATTGGCAACCCACGCAATCGACCGCAATGTTATTTTCCTTTACAAGTTAGATATGAAATATCAAAGTATCTACATTCCACAACGATATTTTTAACAGACGATGAAATTAACTAACAAATCTAGGGAATCAATATTAAAAGCAAGATGTTTTTTTGTTGAAACCAAACAGTCAGAATTTCCCTTTTTATAACTCAGAATGTCCGGGACAGCTTACGGCTACCTTGACAACTTCATCGAGGACCAATCCCAGCGGGAAGTCGATTAAAACCAAGACAACGTCCCGATAAAGTTCAGATTATTATGTGTGAAAATTCTGAGTAAAAATCATGTTTAATTTTGCTGACATTTCAATGTTGGTCTTCAAGCTATGAACAAAATTGTACTTTGATGTCTAGTGGTCTTCTATTATGATGCTTCATATGTTGTAACCAATTGGGGCTAACCAACAAACAATAGAGACGAAACCATCCACACACAAGCTATATAAAAGAACATGCAAACTGCACAAGCCCACAAAAATCGATAATAGACTGAATGATTTGGTATGGTTAACAATAATGCAGCAAACCCAAATCAGGATTCAAAAATACAGATGCACACATTATTTTTTAAACAGAAAGAAATCTCACACACTAAACCACAACAGCAACCACACCGATTTGGAAATAAAAAATTCAAATAAAACCCAAAATACGGACTCTAAAAACGACGCCTAAGCTAGGAAATCAATATTAAAAGCCACCGGAATAATCGATCGACAATGAACAAGTCTCATACACAAAATTTTACACACACAATAATCATACTAAAAATATGCAGAACGCGCTGACAAGCACCTCCCGGTAAAACACCTTCATACCTGCAACTCTATTTTTATGATACGGATCATGAGGTTGATAATAGAAGGGGTTCAAAAGACAAGCTTCAGAAATCAATGATTGATCCGTGTGCTACATGGAAATCTGTATTCAAGATTTTTCAGAAGCTTAGCACAGATACCAGACTTGGCGAATTGTGATATTAGACTCAAAGTCAATCCAAATATGCAAGACCGAACAGAAGAACCACCAGTTGTATCTTAGGTTGCAACAATTTGGAATCCAAACCAACCTGATAGTGAATTAAAGGAAAGAGACATAAGAGTCCATACACATGACGGTCATAGCCAAAAGATCCAATATTATTATGGTTGTTATGATCCTGTAGAGTATCCATTACTGTTTCCTCTCGGCGAACATGGATGGCATCAAGGAATAAAGAAAAATAAAGCAAATAACACAGCACGAGCTTCACCTGGGCAACGATTGGTTCTCGCAAACAATGCTGCAACAGTTGAAAATTTAATTGCTCAAGAAGCAAAAGGTAAAAGCTCTATACTTATTTTGTGCTTCAGATTTAAAATTAAGACTAAAGTGCCTAAACAACAAAGGCGATATAATCAAAAAGTCAAAGTAACATAGAAGAGTATACAAGAACACATATATGCAACTAAAGATATTGGGTCAAAGAAATAAACCATCACTCCAGTTAAATCATAATCTGCGATATGGACTAAATACCAACAATGACTAACACCTACAAGTACAAATTAAAGTCAGTACGATATTATAAAACCATATGTAGTCACCGAACAAAATGACATCGAAGAACCATAGCACTACGAAAAAGAACTAAAGTTAGTGGGCAATAAGAATGCTAGCACTAAATAGTTTTACCTATACTAAAAAAACAAATCATAATTCTAGAATTGATAAGGGAATACATATAAGCAGATATGAAGCGTACAAGCATTATTAAGACTTCAAGCACACATAATTTCATTTTGTAGATTCACAAATAGAAAACTCAGCAGCGGAGAAAAAGGATGTAGCATAATGGGGGGTAAAACTGAAAAAGTTGACCAATGATCCATAGCTATGAAGAAAGTATTGCTAAAACCAAGCTATTACATCAAAGTTCTCGCAAAATACGGGGCAAAAAGATTCCAACCTACATAAAATTACTAAAGTATGCCTAGATATGAACAAAAGCTTTTAGTTAATTACTTCATCATAATAATAGATTCTAGTAGAAGCATAAGTTACCCAAATCAGCCGGATCCCTTAGCTATGATGAACATCACACGAAAATTATAGCGGAAATTGCATGCAACCAAACAATGAGGACTAAATCTCTCTACTTTAATAAGTGATAAAACCACCAGAAAAAATGCACTCTAAAATTTACCTTTTCCAATACTTGAATCCTTGGTGAGTCGCCCAAATCAAAGCAACTTTATGCCAGACAGAGAGTGGAAGAACGCCCGACCACTGAGAAAAACAAAATCCACCTCGGTCACAATTCATTCTACCCAAAATTGAAAAGAACGAACTGTAAAAAATTAGGCATGAGCAAACCAAATCCTCAATCTACATCAACTAAACTACAACAGAGCTATTGGGAGAGAGACAAAAGGCTATTCCTAGTGCGTATTTACTAAACTGAAATGCATTGCAAGCCCCAAATCGCCGGAAAACTTAATCGATTCACAACGAAACGATTCAATCTTTCCAGCGAGATAAGACCGATCACCTTAATTTAACGGCATCGGAAGCATGGCAGAAGACCTACTTTTTTTTAATCATAAAAATGCCTAGCCGGCCTTACAGACAGAGAAAAGTCCCTAGATACAATAGATGAAATACAACTCAGTAAAAATAGAAACCCAATCTTGAGGAAGGAACCCGTCTTAACACATAGCACCACCTCGTGAGCCAGCCCGTTTGCTTCTCTTCCAATCCAAGAAACAGTCAATCCCAAAGCCCTGTGGATTCGCCTGATGTCTAGGACCGCTGCCATCACCTCCAAGGGGGAACTAACTCAGACATACTCAATTTTACAGCAAGCTGGATGTCCAATTCAATCTCCACATTGTTAAGCTTCAGATCTGTTGCCATACAACACGCTAGACGAATCGCCAAGAGAGAGCAAGGGAGAGGACAAAACCGAGATCGTTCCCATCTTCAAGACCTGAGATTGAAAATATACGGCTCAGATGAAGACAGCATTCATCTTTACCCTTTGACAGAAGCACCCCTAGAAGCTAGTGTAGAACCCCTCCAATCCGGGGGCTTAATTGGAAAAAAAATTGGACAAAATTTTTCCACCCTTTTAATGTTCTTTTATTAGAAGGTTAGATATGAATTCTGGTAGGAAAAAATTTCTCCATATCTTTTGGTAAGATATATCTCCCAGTGCCTGCTCACCAAGTAAATTTTCTACAAATTTCCAAGGTAAACTTCAACAATAGCTTGTTGGTAGCTCTTTGGAAAGACTCTTGTATCTGAAGAACTCCGAAACCTGAAAATGCACATAAAAGGTTAAATTATTACATAAAAGAATGATCTGCACTCATAAGAACAAAAAAGAAAGATAAGAAAGGAGCACTTCTTTTCCTTACAAAATATTAGCTTTGGCACCGGAAAGCACTTGAGCTGCCTATATAGATACGTCTCCAAGCATCAGATACTTGAAAATTTTGGTTTTTTACTCTTTAAATTTCTCAAGTAACAAGACTATCATAACAAAACTTTTACTTCAGAACGAAGAAAAAATTCTTAAATTACATGTTTTTATACCAATACAAAATTCTTCTATGACTATCAACTATCTAGAAACAAAATAGCAAAACAAAAAATAAACCAAGTACTATTTTTATCTATCGCAAATTCAAATAACATAACATGACCAAAGAAGAGATGAAAACTTGATAAAAAGCAGGGGTATGGAAACTTACTCAAGTCATAACCCCAAAAGTTGAAGCTGTAAGATAAAATGTAGCTCTTCTGCTCCTTCCTGACTCCATTTGTTCACAAACGTCTTTCCCACACATACACTCTCCTTAAATTATACGCATCAAAATTCCATATCCCAACCAAGCCACAATATGCACTACCTTGGTCTTTCAAATGCAACTTCCCTTGATAGTCATTGATGTTATTATGTACCCATAACTAATTGGCCACTTGGATACCATACTTTAATAAGATGTCTCTACATAGAGGTGATGCAAGAGTGGTTGCACATGAAATAAATTACAATAATTTCTTTAGTTTCCTAGTTTCATGCAATGCATAGAATGTGAGATCTCGAACATTTCCAATGTCGTGAATTAAACAGGATAAAACTAACAACCTTACAGGCGAATCAAACCCATCCAATCACAACACAAACAATTTAAGACGTTATGGAAACGACAAAAGCAATGTCTAAAAGACCTCCCAAAAATCACTCCAGAAGCAGCAGCTAAAACCAAGTTAGGGGGCAAAAACGAACAAGAATCCACGACAAAGCCACTAGAACACATGAACTTAAAATAAGAGATATTGCACATTCACAACTATAAAGAATATCGCATAACCCACAAAATAACAAGAGCAATATAATCAATAACATTGGGCAAAAGCAAATTTTGTATGCTTGACTAATCAAACCAACTAATTAGACCACACTCACAGCTCCCATGGTCACCTATCTTAAGATGTATAACATCACCAACAAGGCAACATTAACATTGCACATCAAAAACTTCTCCCTCTTACCACCTTAAACAACCTACACTAAGCTGCATAAAAATTAAGCAACCTAAATTATATGGTCAAACACACTGGAACAGTCTAATGCACCAGAAAAGTCATAATTTCATTATCTTATGTTTTTCTTGACAGATTTCAAAATCTAATTAGTTAGTGATCCAAACAATTTATGTAACGCCCTGAATTTCGGAGACATTAATAAAACATTTAGAACAATTTTTCCAGAAGACTTTATTACATCACCATTCTAAAAGCATATGTCATGATATTACAACCGTATCAAATTAAATTCAAGTTTCGAATAAATCAAAATAATACAATTCCTAAATAAACTTTGAAGCTTCCAAAATAAAGTCAACTTAAATTAATCAGAGCGACTGTGCGCACTGACACCAAGGTTTTCGGCTCCTTCTTCACTAGCGTTGACTTCAATCGGATCGCACGACACTCCTACTCCTTCAAAACATATACCTGGTGTTTGAATACTAGGGTAACATAGTACCATGAGCGATTGACGCTCAGTTGCTAAAATTTACCCGAAACCCATAAGTTACAAAAAAAAAAAAAGGATATAGAATGCAATTTAAATAACATCGGTTGATTTTTATTACAATTCTTCCACCTACGTCAAATCTAGGATCTCTACCTTGAGATCCATACTACCCTTAACCACCAAGCTACAACCATGGCATGATTCAACTCCCTCTTTGTGTCCGGATGAAAGACTCAAAGTTATCTACTTAGTAGAATTCATCGCGGTAAATTCCACCCCTTGCTCTAACACAATGAAAACGAACATGGTAAATTCCAACCCCTTGCTCTACACCACCCCTTGCGCTTCAATCCTGTTTCTCTAAAGTTAATGACAGCCGTGCCAGACTCAGGGTTACGGTTCTCAAACATCCAGGGTCCCGTGACCACCCATCCAGATGTCTACCAGGACTCACCTCCGGAGCCCGGACTCAACCTAACTATGGGGCGCACAATACAAAACTCATCTCATTATCTCATTCATTAATTCTCTATTAATGTTCGCATATGTTTTTCCCTCGATTCCTCATAACCAACATGTGCCCTAATGTCCGGTCTAGGTTCTTGCAGGCGTTAACATAAAACATGACAAACAATAACAATAATATTGACTAACTTTGGCAATATTAATAATGACAAATATAAAAAAAATGAATACTTAACCTTTAGTTCCCCTTTTTCCAGTTGATGATCAATCCACAAGGGATAATGTTAACCTGATATACCAATGAAAACATTAAGCATAATAAGGATGAATATCAATACTAATAATGATCAGCACTAAAATATATTTTCATTTGATCATATCCCTGTTAAATTAAGTTGGTCAACATATCTCAAGTGAGGGAATGAATACAAAATGGCCATTTAAGATGATATTAGCAAACATTGAGAAACGTAGATTTAGAACATGATTATCCACAGTTCCACACACTGGTTCTATTAGGACATGGGTGTAGAACATGAAATTAGAAAATTACTAAATGGGGTTAACCAATTATTTCATCGATCATAAATGGTTCTCTTAATCAACATTACTCAGCCCATCGTTCTCCACTTCGTATTTTCCATCTAACCACGGGTAAATCATCAAACACTTCAATATCATCTTAGCAACAAATATATACTTAGGGAGGTAAGTTTTAACTACCTCGGTTTGGTACTTCTATCGGGAAGCAATGACGGTGAAGTTGGTGGGTTGAACGTGCGGCGACAGGACTCCATTTGCGGCTGGTTCGGAGCTGTTTGCAGCGGAAACAGCGCTGTTTTGCAAATGGTTTCTGGGTCGGTTCGAGCTGGTTTTGGAGCTGTATTGGGAGTGAAACAGAGCTGCTACGTGGCTGTTCAGGTTACGAGCTATTTTGGTGCTTAAACGGGACTTAGTTCGGGCTGATTTTCAGCTGGTTGTGGAGCCAAAATGGAGCGGTTCAAGACTGTTTTTCTGGGCCGGAATGGGTGCATAAGGTGGTGATCAATAGAGGTGATTTAGGGTGTTTCCATTTTCTTCCCCTCCGCCGTGAATGAAGGATAAGGAAGAGAAACAAAATGGTGGTTTGGGTGGAAGGGAAAAAGGAGTAATGGGTTTGTTCTCTGGTCACTTTGCCCGAAATGTTTAAAGGAAAAATAGGAAATGTTCTGCTTTGAGTTTTTGCCGAAAATGGAAAGAAGATGAGGTGTTTTGGGTTAGGCTTTTGAAAGAAGACTTGGTGGTAGTTGGGAGAATTGGCTAGGAGGGTTACACGTAGAAGAAAACAAAGAGGCAAAATGAAGGCTTAAGAGGTTAACTTTTGAGGATAAAGGGTGGTTAGGTCTTAGTCTATAGGGTAAGTATGTTTCTATGGGGTAGTTGACTAAGAACTCAATACATGTGTGTATATATAGTCCCTCATTTTGTTAAAATGAGGGATCCCTCACTTGAAAATTCCTCTATATATATATATATATATATATATATATATAGACACACACACACATAACTCAATAAATATACATATACACACACACATAGCAACGCACATATACATATTTATATACAATTTATAATGTATACTTATGAATGAATATATACACATAATGTACTAGGCAACTAGATATGGTGCACGGGTACAGACACCGACACGGAAATTCTAAAAAAATGGGGATGCGGACACACCATGTCTAAATTTTTTTATTTACATTTGTTTTTCAATTTTTTCCCAAGTTTAAATGGCAATGTGGACAAAACGAAAAAATCCATAATTTCAATACCATTCAAACAAAACAAAACATCCATAAGTTCAATACAACCCAATTATAAAATTACAATTTGACCCTTAATTTTTTTAAAAAATTACAGTTTGACTCCCAAAATTTTAAAAAGTACAGTTTTGAACCCAAATTTTTTAAAAAAAATTACACTTTCACCCCCAAAATTTCTTTAAAAAATACACTTTGACCCCACAGTGTCCCCAACTGTCCTCCCGTGCCCCTCTCAAAAATTTAAATTAAATTATGGGACACGATGTTCCCGTGTCCGACACTGCAATATGTCAACCTCTAGAGGTGTCGGTGCTTTATAGTGTACTAGATATGCAATACCCACTTATGTATTCACACAAATGTACGCATATGAAATTTAATGAGATATCATATATTAAAAAAATGCGCAACTAAATAAAACGAATTGTTCGAAAATTAGGACAATTACAATTTATGATTCCAAATCCTTTAAGAGTTGAATCACTATGTTAACGAAAATGAGAACTTCAAATCCAAACAAATACACGATGGTATAAAGGGGATAATCAAGTATGACCAAATGACAGAACAAATAAGAGAGGAAAGAATGCAACATCGAAGTTGTAAAATGCTTGAATGATAGCCCTAACAAAAAACATGGTATGCTACACACTGCATTCAACAAATTTGCAGCAAAGAATATCCACTATAAGGATAAGAAGAAAAAGTGAAGCAACACAAATGCCAAATTATCAATCAAGCTAAGGAAAAATGTTCCTTCCACCCAGAAAATGATACTAACTCCTCAACTATGGCTTTCCTTAGGTAAATCAACCCATATTAACTGAATAAGTCAGCAAAATCATCACTGACTCACTTGCATAGATAAAAAGCATATGATGGCTTCTTCTATCGTGATAAGTTACTCACTTGGTAACAAATTGTAGAGAACTCTATGTTATGCGAAAACCATCGAGGGGAAATGCCCTACTTGAGAACTCTACAGACTCTGAAAAAACTCTACATGAGTCTGAGAAAAAAGATAGATTTGAAGCTCTAAAATAACAAATGCACACATATATGACTATTTCCTCACCAATAGAGAGATAGAAACCGAAACAAGTAGCTATAGATTTTCACTTTGCCCTTTGCCAAGAACAGTTTTTCACAAATCCAAACAATTAGGGAAAAAAGAACCAGGAAAAAATAGTCAAATGGTTATACGAAACACGAAAGCTAAAGAAAAGAAATGAGAAAAACGAACTACGAGTAATCTCAATGACAATAGAACAAACACTATTAAGATAAGAACATATTCAAGTCTATAATATTCTCATCTTTCATCTTTCAACTGTTTCTTTTTTGTTTTTCTTCATATCTACATCAAATGGCGCAAAAAAGTAGAAAAATGTGAACTTAACGACACAGCCAGTCTTAAACAAAACGTTGTCTCTAAGTGTTACCCATGATTGAGCTTACACCCCTCGCAAGTTATGTTCACTTTGATGGAACCCAAACTTCATACCATTCAAATTAACGAGGTACAAACCAGTATAATCTAAAATTTAGGCTAGCCAAGAGACAGGAAGGGGATCTTTAAAAATAAATTAGCATACTCATACTCGATTATTAACACAATACGCCTATAATAATGACCAGAAGCTCACCTTATGTTCATCATAGGATGGTCCAAAACGTAATTTGAAACAACAGTTGCATTCACTACCATCCTTGTCTTGCTGAAAGGAAAATCAGTAATTAGAGATTAAAGGCAAAAATAACCTTAAAAGGGAAAAAAAAGAAGTACAAAAAATGTAATAGTGAGCAGTGAATCTTCTGAATTCACAACCATGACCCATGAAAAAACCCAGAATCGCCCCAAATCCAATAAAAGCTAAAAGGAAAATAGAAGCTGCAAATGGAATTGTCCCGAAAATTGGTGATATTAAGAATCACCAGCCTTTATCACAAAAAAATCATTAGGTCTGTCTATCAAAAACACAAAAAGAAACAACAGAAAAATCTTACAACGACTAGCAACATAGTATCAAAAATTTTAAGCTTACCAGTGGTTTCGAGAGGAAAGCTAGAGATTCTAGCAGGGTGTGGGACTGAGGCCAGGCGGAATTGTGAGCTAAGGAGACAGAACTTCTAGGCTTAGAACTTCTAGGCTTAGTGACAAGTCAACAAGTCTAATGCTTTTTGTAGCTCTAACCGCAATCCTTTAAAAAAGACCTTTGTGTTAGCTCATTTTCTGGTCAACAAACGGATAGTCAGTTGATCGCTTGCTCCACCAATTCGCATCCAAAAGATCATAACATAAACATTGAGCCAACAATCCCTAAATAAGTTTATAACTTATACAAATGCAACAAGGAAACTCTAAGCACAACAGATATTGGCATGTCATTAGTAGATCAAATTGAACAAATCTTTTCTAAAGCATTATTATATTTGAAAATTAACCAATTTTAGTCACAAAGGACTCCTTTTTCGCCATTTTTACAAGCTGTGAAGTGATATTATACAATTCAGTTATCATATGTTAAGAGATTCAAATATAATTTATAATTGAAACAACCAAAATTTAAGGCTTTGATACAGCAATCCCATAACAATCAACAATAGACAAGCATTGATACGAAACCCGAATAGATATCTCACTTAACTAATCAACTTATGCAAGGAGTGATTGGTGGGACTGTATAGCAGAATCAATATAATTGAAAGACTCATAAAGAAAATTAACCAACGTAAAAGTATTGAAAACCCATAAAAGGACCCCGGGTGCACGGATGAAAACCACTAAAAGGAGATGTAATCAATCCCAAAATTGTTTAACCAATTTTGTCATATTTTTCAAAACCAAAGTTTAGCAAGGACATATAACTAGAAATAATTAACTAAATCTGGAAAATTGAAGAAGATCTCAAGTAACAAATAAACTCTGCTATCTGTTTATCTGATTCTTTTTTTTAGGAAAAACAACAAACGCACAAACAAAGTAGTTCTTGTTATTTCGGAAGAACATTGTAACCAATCCCCAATATAGTCATTACATTCTAACCATTTGTACCTACATATACAAGCCTTTTCGCTGGTTGAATGCTATGAACAGATAAAAAACTATTTTTACTTATAAGGTGGGATGTTTCCTCATCTGTGATCTTTTTCCAATCCATCACAAAAGATCCTCAATTGCCCTAGTTGTCTAAATAATTTATGAAAACATCATCCTAATTGCTTGTGCATGCAATTTTTTTTGCAGGACTTCTTTGCCTCTGCATGCAAGTTACAATACGAGATAGGTAGTCTAAAAAATAAAGTCTTACAGGACCGTAAGGCCAACAAAAATCATGACTTTGTGGCCCAAGATGATTTCCAGGTACCCCCAAAGACCAAGCCAGAAAACGAACCTGCTAGATTACAAAAAGTAACAAGATTGATTTCTTTAGATATTGAAAACATATCTACAGGATTCAAAATTTTAGTTTTGAGGTTACAAAAGAAGTGGAGAGAAAAACTCGTGATAGTCATGGAATTTGATGTAGGAAAACATAGGAAGAATTAATGAGTAATAATTTAAGCATTTGAATAAGTATAAACCAAACTATTTTGTATGTTGTGACACGTCACTAAACAAGTGCAATACTTGGGAGAGAATGAGGGCGAAACTAGTTTACCATTTGTGTCATTGCAACCCCCTTCGGTTTCTCAAATTCGATACATCCATAATTTGATGCTCGCTCCAAAAAGAAAATAGAGATTGATAAGAAGTTCATAAGACATGTAGGAAAAGCAAATGCACAATCACTATTGACATCTTTATGCATGACGTTAGAATTGATGTCCCAATCTATAACTTAATTTGGGCAAAGGAGTTGATAGCACCAAGAAGGTTTAAGTAGTTCTTTAGATGGGCCAGAGATGTGTGTCTACACTCATGGACGCTACAAAGTATAAGAAACTAAATTCGTCATCTGCCCAAACTTGTTTAATCACTCTAAATCATCCTACGTAAGTTTAAGTATGTGTGCTAACCTTGGCAGTCCAGCATTTGCCTTCCCCATTGTGAATAGCATTCACAAGGCCAGTACAGTCCCAGTTCTTGATCACATTTTATGGCACATCATGAATCTCCACTTGAATAGTATATCCTCTATTGTTGATGAGGAACATAATGCTCCCTTGCCCACTTTGAATCATTGTAGATATATTCAGTGTTGTTACCTGTACAAAAAGGGAACATAAATCAGATTCGTTTGTTCTTGTGGTTCTTCCAACTCAACCAAGATCGTGATCTAACCACCAGGGTATGAGGGACACTCAAAGTTCTTATATGAGCTTGATATATTATATGATAAATTGCAGGGATAAAAATAAAATAGAACCTCTGTTCCTAAAAAATGGGTATCTTGGTAGTCGATTATGTATTTTTTTCCCTATCAACATTATGCTTTGGACAGTCTAGCATTGGCCGTGGGTACTTTACTATTTCACAAAGTAAATTTAGAGTTTCATCATGAAATGTATCAAAGTTATGGTTTTTGGAGTGCATTTATCCAAAAAGGGAGTGTGAAAATTCTTTTTCATCGGCAAACACTACTCAATCTTTACCAATTGACTGACAGCCCTATTTTACCATTTGATGCTACGGAATTACAACATTTATTTAATTAGTGATTAGAAATTAGATACTCCAATGGGTAACAGACCTGGAAACTCCCATCACCGATGTAAGCAATCACATGCTTGTCTTTCGCAGCCTGAGCATAATCGACTGTAGCACCTATAGACTACCCAATTAATCCATACTGCATCTGAAATTTGTACCTGAATGGAACGATACTTGCCATTTGACTTAAATACCTCTATATGATGTGAAATTTTGAATAGTTAATTAAGCATCTTAAAAGTTCCTTTCTATTATAGCAACTTTTTAATGAAACATCAATGCAGTCCCCTAAATTTCAGTAGATTCACTTGACAAAACGACGCAGCCCCAATGACTAAAATTTCGTGGCTGTTATTGTGGCCAAATGAAAAGGAACAAAAATAAAATAGTAAACAGAACTTTTGTATCACATAAAAATGTGACCAGTACCTTAATTTCCAGGAAGACAAAGCTTCTGACAATTGAACCACGAGTCCCTCGTCTCTACAATTACTGCAGTGTCTCCACCTAGCAAGTCTTGTTTAATATAGGCAAGACAGATTAACAGCCCTTGGGATAGCACTTGATCCATCTACTTACTGCAAACAAACAAACAGGCCCTGAATCTATCTCAAATCCAAACCAAAGAGGTCTTATTAACCAGGACATTACTGATCAAATCCTTTTCGGTCAACAGTCCTAGATTGGAGACGGAAAATAGAAAGAAATCAAAAATTTTAAATTGAAAGAAACATGTTTTGTTATATTGTAACAATGTTTTGGAAGCATACTAAGGAATGTCCATGAAGGTCAACCATCATATGTTAAGTAAAGCACACGGAGCTGTATTTGGACCAAGGTTTTGTCTAGGGATTTTTCTGAAGGGCAAATAAAATTAAATGAACTATATTTCATATATTTAAATTGTGTTATCTTTGCATTTTCTTTTACCTTAATAGAACCCTCTACACGGAACTTTTGGAAAGAAGAAAAATCGGTAAAAAGGAAATATGCAGCTGTGTCACATTTCTGCTTATTTGAATGTACTTGAAAAGTATGTTGACTCTAAGAGGTTCATTATTCTCTCGCTTCAGAGCAATGCCAAGAGGGGCAAATATTCGACGACAATTCTCATAAGCTGTGTTGTTGTTCTTCAGGTTCTCGGCCAAAGCAGTCAAGAAATCTAGCATGAAAACCCAACCCAATGAAGGCCCATTAACAATAGTCACGTGGTTGGGCTACACTATCACAGATTTCTCTTTCTTGATCAGCAAAGAATATCCGACCAAGTTGTAATCGTTGAAAAAGGGACCCACAAAGACAGAAGCATCGGGAAATTCAACAACCTCGCCGCAATAGCTAGTGCTCACAGGTTTTATAATGGAACATTTGGAGACCATAAAATAGAGAATGCTCAAGATATAAGGGTTGACACTTGACAGTACTCTTTTTGCAGTAGTCGGTGATTTAAGAATAAACTTTTGCATAAATATACCGAATAATGCGTCCATGTATCTAGATGTAGCAAGACCAGCAAAGCAGTTGTATCCTGATGTAATGGACCTTTCAATGATCTAAATGTTTTCTTGCTAAGCACTCAATAAATCGAGCTCCTGCATTATTGGCTAGGACACAATATAAGACACTCATAATGTACCAAGGATCATTTACATTCAAACTCCCATAAAATAAGCCCAACTACAAAGAGAAGAATGTGCATTCTGGTTTCAAAACTAAACCTATATTCTTAACCGGATACCGTAACAGTAGAAATTTTCATGCTTTTTAATCAACACCAGTAGTTTGTGGAGACGAACACCTACATCCATTATTCTTAGAATAACAACACACATGCACAAAATAGACAACCAATAAAAAATGTAAGGTAAGAGGCATAAGCATTTATGCACCATTATCTAACTCTCATAACATAACACTCGGGGGGGGGGGGGGGGGGGGGGGGGGTGTGCGTTTCTAGAGACACAACAAAAAACACAAGTTTTGACATAACATCTCAGCCATCGAAATGAATGGCTGAGATTAGAACTTCAAGTTGTGCTCTCCCTCTCTATATGTCACGTTCTGCTCTCTCTCCATCGCACGTGTTCTTTCTTTCTCCCCCTCTTTCTCTCTCTCACACATCACTTTCTTCAGCGTACTCAACCCAACGAGCCTCTCTTCTCCATCTTCCCTTCCCTCCCCTCCTAGCCTCCCCCTATTTTCAAATTAAAAAGCAAATCAAGAAAGAAAAAAAATCACTGTCACTGGCTGGAATTGCGAAAGCAAAAGAACTAGTACAACATGGTTCTTCATACTTGTGATGTCAAGACAGAAATTCATGGTAGTCTAGATGCTTTCTAGTTCACAAGTTATTTGCATCTCGTACCCTAAATTGAAGGAAACAATCAATTATGAATCAAATTCCTCCTCTTCTTTTTTATCTTACCAGACCCAATTACACCTCCGAAAATGGCCAAAAAATCCCCAAGATGTTCGTCAAATAAAGGAACAACCTAATCAGAATAGGGAAGAGACGATCTTCAATAAAAACAGATCAAGAAATTAAAACCGGAGATGGCCTTGCCGGAGAGGAGAGGCTCGCCAGAGATGGTGATGTACGAGAGAGAGAGAGAGAGAGAGAGAGAGAGAGAGAGAGAACACGTAAGGTGGGGGAAGGAAGAGAGCAGAACATGAGATTGAGGGGGAATAGAGAGATCAGGTGAGATGGAGAGAGGATAGAGGAGGAGTACTTCTAATCTCAACCATTCGTTTCGATGGCTGAGATGTTGTGTCAAAACTTTGTTATTTGTTATGTCTCTTGAACCAGCCCCAGTACTCAAATAAACAAATTTGGTCCACATTCTAAATTTAAAACGAAATGATGAACCATAACTAAAGATAAACCAAAACCATGGGATAATATACCTTTAAAAAAATGGAGAAATGTAATTTGATTAGAAAACGAAAAGGGAAAGTAAAAAATCGACACTATAACAAAGCATGAAATAAACAAGGATTATGAATGGCAAGACAAAAGTGCGTGTGAGGAACAAACCATATAAATATACATACATACATGCCTATATATATACATACAGGGGGTTTTGTGCGCGTGTGTGTAAGAGAGAGAGAATTTGACCTTGAAAATTAAGTAACCATTGAAGGCACATCCACACACAGAAAATCTGAAGAAGAAAAGTATCGTGCACGAAAAAATTAAGATTAAAATCCCAATTAGATGGTGGAACCAAGGAACCTTCCTACTCTTTTTCATCAGATTCAATCAATAAATATGAAATTGAAATAGACAAACTTGTCTGAGTAAGGTGCATATTTACCAATCTATGGCCATTTGAACCTCATCCATCTTCGATCAAGGGCCAGACAACACGGAAAGATTCAAGTCAATGGAAGAAAGCCGGGAACGGAAACCCTAATCTGCTTCTAGACCATCTCCGAGTCGGGCCCCAACCGTCCATGGGGCCTAGAAGCAAATACGTAGGGGGCAGCCTCAGTTCGTCACCACGCTTTAGGATCCTAACCTATCGCATGAAATCTCGCGACTGAAGCCATCTGATCTGAGCCTTGATTTCGGCCCAACAGATTTCCCTTTCGGTGACGGGAAACCTTTGATTCAAGATTTGGGTCAGGGTTAGCTTCGAAGTGGAAGGAGCTCATGAGAGAGGGGAGAGAGAGAGAGAAATGGGGTGGGTGGGGGGAGAGAGAGAGGTGCTTAAGCAATTCTTGATCTATCGAGGTGAGTACAGCTTAATAGGAGAAGAAGTGTTGAATTAAAGCTTGTTTACGTGGCTAACTTCTAGCCAAGAGAAGAAGTGTGGCCAAAATTACTATATGTCCAACCAGACAACACTGCATGTCCCTCAATCAGGGGGTAAAATTGAAAAAATCGGGCCAAAAGTGGCAACCCATCCAATTGCCGAAGTCTTCCTTTTTTTAAAGGGGAGGATATGAATTATGGTAGGAGAAAATTTCTCCACATCTTTTGGTAGATATATCTCCCAGAACCTGCTCACCATGTAAATTATGAACAAATTTACGAGTAAGGTAAACTTCAACAATAGTTTGTTGATATAGCTCTTTGGAGAGACTCTTTGTATCAACCTATTGAAGAACTCCTAAACCTAAAAATGCACACCACAGGTTAAATCATTGCACAAGGAATTATCTGCACTCATAAAAAGTAAAAAGTAAAACAAGAAAGGAGCACTTCTTTTCCTTTCAAAATATTACCTTTGGCACGGAAAGCACTTTAGCTGCATATATAGATACATCTCGAAGCATCAGATTCCTGAAAATTTTGATTTTATTTCCACTTTAAATTTCTCAAGTAACAGGACTATCATAGCAAAACTTTTACTTCAGAACAAAGAAAAAGTTCTTAAATTCCATGTTTGTGTACCAGTACATAACTCTTTTGTGACTATCAACCATCTAGAAACAAAATAGCAAAAAAAAAAAACCTCTGGTGATTTGAATTGATTGTGTAGACCATGTTTGGTGCACTTAGATAAGCTCCCCATGAATGGCTACACAAGCAAGCAACAATTCAAAATCTTTGTGTGCAGATAATTTAGAATGAGATGAAATATTAATTGTCTTCATTTGTGAGAGGAGAAAGATTGATTGCACAACCCGGATACAGAACTCTTGTGACTGTCAACTGCCTAGAGAATCTGGAATTGTATTCAAGTTGGAGGATTTCCTATCCATTTCCCGGCACTAAAAATGGTGACAACCAAGTTAATTAGTATTTGATAGTAAAGATGCTACAAAGTTAGAGCCATGCTTCTAGGACTAACAAACTAATTAGGTATTATCATCAATCACCATATTCATCAAATGAATCTCATTGCTTTAAACTACAGGGACAACAAACTATTAGTTGCATCTAATATGCCCAACCACAATTGATCAATTTTGAAACCTATACACACCAAAAAAATCCAACCAGTCACCAACAGAAACCCAATTTCAAAGTTCAGAAATCGCACTAATCAATAGAAATATCAAGGGAAGAGAAAGCCCTAGCCTTTGAGATAAAATAAAAATCAAACCCCATTCTAACTCGTGTTGCTCCATACCTATATTCGATATGAAATCGAAAGGGAAAGTGTAGACTTGAAATTTACAGCCATCGTCAATCTGAAGCGAAAATCCTTATGGCCTTGTTCGTTTTGGGATCTCAAAAACCAAACGGTCCCCAATAAATTCTCTATCTCTCTCCACTATACTCTCAAAAACCTCCCTCAAAATCCAAACCGAATAAGGCCTATATGATGTGGATTGTTCATGAGCATTTGAAGCAGATGAGAGAGAGAGACGTACCAATTTGGAGCAGTTCCGAAGAGGTGTTTGAGAAGTTCCGGAGCAGACGGGTTAGTTTACTCTGATCCGACGCCGCGAGATGGTCTAAGAGTACATTTCCTCACAAAGCACACAAAAGGAAGGGTCTTGAAGAGGAAAAACTAGGCAATGATCTCCCTTGGAAACAAAAAAGGCAGTGATGTTTTATTCCCTTAGAACTTCCAAAGCATTACAACCAAATAATGAATTTTCACTAACCTTCAACATAAAAAATGAACTTCCATTATTGCCATACATAAAAAGTTTATCACCGGAAGATTCGAACTTTGTCACCTAGTTGGAACATGTATAATCATCGCCAAGGTTTCTAATTAAATCTACTTATGTTCATCACTATACAGAATTGTTGCTTTAATCTGAACAGTTAGAAGTTGGAACTTCAACAGCATTATCTAAATATTTCCTTCAATGCGATTCATGACTATAAAAGAAATGCAGATCACCGAAACTCTATTGTATGCAATTAAAGGTTATATGATTGACGTTAAATATCTATCAAGATGTCGTGAGATACTTTACATAATTACTAGATCAAATGCTTCTCGCACAGCACGAATGTCATGCCCGTTGATTTGAGGTTAAAAAGAATAGGCTTTGATCTACTACAGATTAGTTGTGCCTGTAATGGTAGAGTAAGGAAGGCGGGAAGCAAATTGAAATAGTCATAGAAGCATATTACATGCACTGGTTGAAGCAGCAAAGCGTCAAATGGCAGCATATTACATATTTTGCATATGCCCGTTGGTAATCATAGAGAATAACTTTTGAAATGAGTCATATCATTGCTTTGAGTGCTCTAGAAAAATATCAAAAGCTGGCTGAAATGTAAACCAATCATCAATTCATAAGCAACGATTTACAATTCTTCACAAAAATTGACTGAAGCCAACAATGTAAACGAAAATTGCATGTCCAGGAAAGCCACTCCCCATACATACATGGATAATAAACATTTCATGGGCCATCAATAAACATTCATTTGGGTTGCTGCCACTATAAACTCAACATCATCAATTCATAAGCAACGATTTACAATTCTTCACAAAAATTGACTGAAGGCAACATTGTAAACGAAAATTGCATGTCTAGGAAAGCCACTCCCCATACATGGAAAATAAAAGTTTCATGTGCCATCAATAAACATTCATTTGGGTTGTTGCCACTATAAACTCAATAAATGATTCAATATCGTGAATGGGTACAACAGATGGTGCCCATGACTTTTAAGCCATCTCACAACATTGCCTCTTGTCATAGACTAAAATAAACACCCAAGGTAAAGGTTTAATGTTCGATCAGGTAACATGTTAAAAGTGCTGTGGGCTATAATTGCCCCACTCCTTACCTGACAAAAGGTTACGGCGAAGTATTCCTCACGCTAGTACTAAAGTCCCAAAGAGAAAGGCCTAGAAAAGGAATTTAAATAAGTTAGAAGAATCAAAAGAAAATGACAGACCTTTGATTTAAAATTAAATATGAGGAGGTATAGCTCAGACATAAGGAAACGCTTCTAAAAAAGGTATAATAAACTAAAGTATATAAACCACCCCTAACATACAAACATTTGAGCTCTCTCTCTGTTCGCCTCCCTCTCAAAACCTACTCAGATCTCGCCGCCATCTGGGGGGAGGCATCGCCTTTATCCCTCCTCCCTGGGCCTCTCTTTTTTTTTTTTGGGCCATTTTCTATGCAAGTTCTTCTCAGTCGCTTCATTCTCAACCGGTTGCCATTTCTCCTTGGTTTGATCTACTCTTGGTCACCGCTTCCACTAACTTCTACTCTAGGGTGTAGCTGGTAGGCCTAACGGCATGGTTTGTGGCGATCAATCGGCGCTGGTTCTTGTAGTTCTCCCACCATGTAACACTCTTGAGTGTTGCTGGTTTGGCCTAACGGAAAGTGGAGATCTACAGCAGGCTTGTTTGGTTGGGTTGGTGGATTAGAGGTTCTACTCAGAGCTTTAACGGGTGACGGCGAGGCGGAGGTAACTATAGCATTCATGGATCTCTGGCTCTCAGATTTTCAGGCTGTTTATAAGGATCGGAGACCGGTTTCTCAGCGGCCATTCATGGAGTTCGGAGTGTGGGGATCGGGCGTCGTGGTTGTCGATGTTCGCAAGTTTGGTGGTTTTGGTTTCACGGCTGGAAGGGTTTGTGGCGGTGGACGGCTTGCAGGGGGAGGTGAGGTGCAGCAGCTGTGGAGTCAAGTTCAGGGTTCCAGGGTGGTGCTCTGGGCTCAACCGTTTTTTTTGGCTAGGCTAGGCCCAATACTTTTTGAGATATTGTTGCATATTTGGGCTGATAGGCCTTTTATTTGATTGTAATGTCTGAACTGGGTTTTAGGCCCATAAGTGTTTCGGGTTTGGCCTGTTTTTTCGGGTTGTGCCCTACAAGTGTTTGAGCCTCAGCCCATTATTCAACCTTCGGTTGAATTCCCCTCCCCTCACTTGATGCACCCCTATCAAGTTTCTAAATAATATTTTGCCATTTCAAAAAAACCAAACTAAAGTATATAAACCAAAGCAATTTGAAAAATGACACAACTCTTACGTAAAAGTGGAAGGAAATTAGTTTAAGATCACACTTGCTACTTTTCATGAATATCTCAGGAATATGACATTTCATCACCTCTTTGGTCAAATGAAATATCTATATGGAATTTGACAATGAAATTAGAATTCACCAACAAACAATGACATTAGAGGAAAAAATGAAGGATAAGTAAGTTTACCAGTTCTAGGATATCAACAACCGACATCTAACATACCATTAGAGAATGCGTTGCTAAAATATGTCAATTGCTTCAACCAAACATAGAGATCTGCCCATTACAAACAATATCAATACCACATATGGTATAATTGATTCCATAAAAAACCAATTCTACTTTTAGCCCTTAATCCTTTACTTTCTCATCAAATCCAACTATTTGAAACGAACAATTGTAAGACAGTTTTGGGATGAGTTGAAATCATGTCTATGAGCCAGAAACATAGCAAGTTAGTTTTAAAAAGGCAAACATAAAATAAATGGGAGTTTATAAATACAACTGCGAATTTACTGTATGTAGCCTTTTGCTAACTTGAACCACAAATCTTATAAAAATTTGCTATCATACAACCTCAAAATAGCTATGAACTTCCAAAATTATCCTTCCCTACTCCAACCAAGTATTTCGGGCAAAATTTTGAAACGTTCGCTCTCTATTTTTTGAAACCCACTTCTGAAAACCAATTCTAAAAACCCTAGAGTTTGAAATTTCGGCAAAATTTCGAGTTTTAGAATATGATATTATCCTCAATTTTCAAACTCTAGAGTTTGAAATGTTGGCCTAATTTCAAGTTTTATAATCTGACAATGTTGTGCCAGAACCAGGTTTAAGATGAAGGAGTGATTATTGTCGACAAGTTTCGAACTCTAGAGTTTGAAATTTTGGCAGAATTCCAAGTTTTAGAATACGATATTTTTTTCAATTTTCAAACTCGAGAGTCTGAAATTGTGACGTAATTTCAAGTTTTAGAATATGACAATGTCAGGACAGAACCAAGCTAAAAATGGAGTGTTTAGTTACCTCTTGCTATGATTTCGGCTCTAAAATTACAACATCCATGGCTCCCTCTTCCTTGTCAACTTCCATTTCCATTGCACAACCTTCCAATCCCCAATTAAAATGCACATTGCTCTTATATGTTGGGTCAAAGACTTCTTCTTTACCAATGGAGGGAGAGGAAACAATGGAGGTTTCCATTGAGAGTTAGGAGGTGTGAGGTGAGAGTTCGGAGGCAGATGTCGACTGGATTTATGGTGGGAGGTGGGAGCTCAACAATGGTGGTGGCCTAGAACGGCTAGAAGAACCAGAAGCAAAAAAAAAATCCCGGGAAGAAGATGGATAAAAATGGAGGGAAATGTGGGTTATGGGGTGTATGTGTTTTGGATGTGGCTGTATGTAATAAACGTAGGGGTGTTTTTGTCCATTTTTATTAGGGCATTTTTGTCCGAATATTATTTAATTAAAAAAAAAGGTTGCATGCAGTAAATTTGCAGTTGTATTTATAAACTCCCAAAATAAAACTCAGAAAAATCCATCGGCACATAACGTCACAAAAATCTAGATAGTAGTTTCAGAAGGGTAACTGTGTGATATGTGTTCGCGTCCTAAAATAGATGTTGACGCTTGGATCCTCTATTTTTCTTATGATATTTAAAGAAACTCATCAGTTAGAAAAAAAAACATTTCTAGCTTTTCACATGGACAAGAATACAGCTATGTTTTGTGTTCGAACTTCTATGTTACTTTCCTATAATGATGTGAAGATTCACCGGAACTAAACAAGATGGATATAGTGCACGAGTTACAGAAGCTTCATACAATATCAGCTCAGAAATTACCAAATCTGGAAGATGGGAATTTAGCCTCAGAAACTCCATGCCTTGAGGACTTACCTGCAGCCAAAATTTTAAGCTTTCTAAGATTGAATTGGTGGAAATTCAACCAAGGGAAGAGGGAAATTAAATCGGAAAGAAAAAGAATGTGGAGTCCTCACCGCTACTATAGTTTTTGGCCGGATTGACAGCTATACAAGTCCTGCTAGTATATTGGTTGCTGCCAAACCAAGTGTCAATAGATCTGCCCTAGACTGTGAACTGCTTGAAGAAAAGGTTTCAAATAAGTATTGAGGTTTCAATAGGAAAGCAATTAACATGATGGCTATTTAAACATACTTAGTAAAAGTAGGAAAGCAATTATGACGACAACTATTTAAACATGCTTGTGAATAAAAAGAAAGAAAGAATGTGGCGGCTACTTATTAAAACTTCTGTGATAGGCTTTGTGTTTTCCTCTAAGTTGGAAATTCACGCTTGTTTCTTTCACAAGTGAGAAGAAAGAAGGAAACTTTGGGACAGTGATTTGGAATTCTACATTGGATAGATGGGCCATTACCTGGACTTGTTACATACATATTGTGCATAAAATGTCCAGTTAATCTTTTTGTGTTCACCTTGATTTCATTTCCTCGGCCCATGTAACATATCTATCGATTACTTTACAATAGGTTTGTCTAGGATTTCTTCTCATACTATGTCCGGTCTCGTGCATGGCACGAGTGTTGAGCCCATTGAATTGTAATGTCATCATTTTTTTTTTTTTTGCTGGTAGACATTTACAGATAAGAAAAGGAGAGAGGGGGGGGGAAGAAAAGGAGATGGGTAGATGGCGAATGTCTGAGAAGCTCTTCTCCTATCCCGCCATGTAGCCCACAATATATAGGAAGCAAAATGACAATCAAGGACAACCGGTAAAGAAGGCATCCCCAGCAATTGAGGGACAAATGTGTTTCAAATTGAAAATTGGCATCTGAAAAGTCCTTATTAGTTGAGGGCAAGATGTGGTGTTGGAAAGCAAAAGGAAAAGTTTGCACTTCACCCATTCTCATTACATAAATTGACATAAAAGACAATTTAGTGATTTTTACCTTGGAGAACAAAGCAAAACTACACCACAATAAACATTAAAAATAAGATGGTCAAAGTAATATAAACTCATCTAGACATAGATTACTCTATGCGACAAGTTATGAGACACTTCTATAATTTCGATAGGCGACACAGAGCTTTTTACTTTGTCTCATAGTTTTCGCAGTATTTTTATGTTGTGCTCACTAGAAGAATTTTATGTACAAGTTTGTACAACAACTTAATACCTACTAAGACCTTCTCAACTAAAAGGAAGCCCTAGAAGTATAATACTAATAATGTCTATAATAAGTTTAACTCTAGCACAAGTATTTGCATAGAGAGTTACCTAATAATACCACGATATATGTGTATGACATTGTAATAGGATCCACATTTTCTGAATCCTCTCTTGCCCATGCCCTTAGAAGAAACAAATTCTAACGAACCTAAAATATGAGTGCTACATACAAACAGATATATAACGGTATTGAAGAGTTAGAATGATAAAAAATCAGCAGGGTATGTAAAACCTGCAAAAACAAAAGTAGGGAAATACAGTTTTGGAGTTCATAGGTTGCAAAATATGGACAGCAAAAGATTTGGTCTAGAAGTTATAAAGAACAGAAGTTTTTCCATGCCAGGATGCAGGCGGTTCAAAAGCTGGTCGAACTGATTGGATTTGGGCACATCTTAACTTGTTCCAGTAATGTCGCTCTTGTTTTTCTTAATCAGAGGAGTTTCTGTAGAAGTACCTCCTCCATCTGTAAATAGTTTGTGCAATACATCTACATTATGTATTGCATAAACTATTTACAAATCGAGGAGGTAGTTATTTGTAGCAAAGTTGATGGCAGTTACGGCTCGAGATAGTGGGTCATTTGTTGACTCACTCAAATCAGCCACACAGATTTTTGTGGGTCAGTTCTCGCGCCAACTCCCATTACAGACAGAACTTTCAAGCCCCTACGCACACATGCTTCAAGAAGTGCCACCTATTACACATTAGGAATCAAGAAATCATAAATCGAAAAGTAAAACCTGTATCATATTCACAAGGTATCTGAACTCATGAGAAGACAACTTGCAGGTAGCATAAAATATTTTTCTGCTAAAAGCTAATCATTCATAAGTTCCAACTCATAAATTCTCAAAATGCATCATTTAAGGTACAAATTACAAGGAAAGACATGCAAGTGCAATAATTTTTGAAACTCTGTCCATTAATGCTATTATGCTCTTTTGCTCAAGTAAGTAAACATGGCAATTTGGAAACAACTATACATGCGTTTATCACACACTTGCATGATTGCAAGCAAGAAAGCATACACACACATCTCACTTGAACAACCAATTACGAGCCTAAACTTCTGAGCACAACTGAAACAGTAAAAAAGGTTGAGCGAAGTACTCATTTTCGGTAAGCACTCAAGGATGAGAACACGTACTGCGAACAGATACAGTGTTCTATCTTCGTGTCTATTTTATCAATGCAGTCCAACACAAAATCAGGGAGGCAAGAAAAAATTTCTTCTTCAGAGTATGCATCATATAATAGCACTTTTGGCTCAACAAGGCATTCTGGGAATACTGATAAGAATGCTTTTTCAAGCAATGGGGTTTTGGGACATCGATATTTTCTCTTGTCGTAACAGCGTGCCTATTTAGTGATGACAGATCACAGAGTAGTCTTAGAAACGAATCTAACATATTAAAAAGTCAAAGATAGTGTTATATGCACAACAAATATTAGCAATTGTCCCTGACCCACACTGTTTGATGTCAGTGGCTTCTGAACTTATTACAAGTTCATATTGTTTGAGCAAGCGAATGGACTGACAAATAAGAGCAATCCTTGCACTTTTAGTACTCATGGCTTGAACCCATATGGATTCAAGTTGCAGAAGTTTGCAAACCTAACTGAAAAGTCTATTATAAATAGTTTATCTTCCCACTTCAACTTGCATTAATCAAAAAACTGTTTCTACAATTTCTTCCCACAGCTTGTTCTTATATGGAAGTACACTGTTTCAATCACAAGACCTAAAAAATGGGGCCCAAAAAGGCTCTCTATCTTCCCAAAAATGAAACAAAATCACAAAATCACAGTATACCAATTAATATTTTTGCTTTAATCTCTACATATATTCCTTAGCTGAAAACTTTAACAATGGCCATTTATATCAGTTTCAACTGCAGTTCAGTGACAATGATACAAGCAGTGCTTTTTCATTTTATACTGAAAATTAAGCAAGGACTCACCTCATTGACGACACCAGTACGAAATTTCCACACACCTGTGTCTGAATTTGCCACTATTTTCCTGGACTACCAGAACCTAACAAACTCAGAAAAAAGAAAATTCAGAGAGTGAACTTATTTACTGATTTCTTGTCTAAGATATATGAAAAAGGGATCATGAATATATGCATCTCCGTAGTACCTCCCGCATGTCATTCATAACAAAAGCACCAATACCAACTTGATGCGACGCATTTGCAAGAAGAGTATCAAAAGTTTCAGCAATCCATTTCGAACTTGATAGGAATCAGCATATGGTTAGAGCTGGAAGGCCTCCTCAGAATTACTTTTGTTTCTTGTTTTCTATTTCGTTTTAAGAAAATCAGCAAACAGGAAACAAATACAGTCTTTTAATTCAACTGCTGATCTTCTGGCATGAAATAATAGAATGTTCTTGTAAAAAAAGGAGAAAAAGGTTAAGGACAAAGAAACCTTCTGAGTCCACAGTGCTATTGAAACTCTAAGCAGAGAAGCAAAGGCCTTAGAATCCATGGATTGCTTCAAGTCCACCATGACTCCTCAATAGGTAAAAACCAAAGCCAATGAATCAGAACTAACACTTTCTAATCAACAACTGGCATAGTTAAAATTAGAGCTGGGCAACAGACACGAGACACGACAACACGATACGAATCGGACACGAAATTAGCGGGTTAGGGTTGAACATTTCTGACACGAAACACGAAAATGACACAACTCGAGAACACGAATTCTAAATGGGTCGGGTTAGGGTTGAACACGTGAGACACGAAATTGACACGACCAACACGGTTACGAATCTGTGTCACCCATTTTCACGAACATATATACATAATATATGGTATATCTGCAATTCTATATAGAGTTAGGCAACAGACACGATAACACGACACGAACCGGACACGAAGTTAACGGGTTAGGGTTGAGCATTTCTGACACGAAACACGAAAATGACACGACTCGAGAAACACGAATTCTAAATGGGTCGGGTTAGGATTGGGTGATTTGTGACACGAACCCGACTGACACAACACGAATACAACCCGACACGACCTGTTACCCAGGTCTAGTTAAAATGCAAGAAATCTCGAAACCCCCACATCCTACGAACCTAGGTTCGCCAGCGCGATAGCAGCAAAAGCCAACGTGAAACACGAACGACAGAGACTCTGAGGAAAATAGACAGGAAGGGGGGAAAACTTTGAGAGTACATAAGCTTATTTGGCCATAAATACGGTGTTAGGAAGCAGAAGCTCCTATTAAGCATTTCTTAGCTGGCCTATTCTCTGAATATTTACTTCAAGAATCAATATTGTAAGAGTGCAATGTGATTTTGGGTCCTTTTCCATTTCCCATTATTATGAAGAGATAAGAAAGTAAGAGCTCACAATTTTGACAGTAAGACCTTATCTATGTTATAGGGATATACTTCAGAGTTGAGACAGTTATAGGAGAACCAACAAGAGAGTAGAGATGAATACCTTGTAACAAGAAAGCTCACAGCATGCCCTTAGGAACACTAAAATTTTATCTGCCAAAAATAGTCTTTGTATCTGGTCCATGAACACATTCAGAAGCTTCAATTTCAACCAATTAGATTAAAGTCAACTGAAAGCCATGCAGCAGAAACTTCCATCAATCACTTACCTTTCATCACGTTTTCTAAGTGTTGCAATTTGCTCCTTGTGTTGCATTATCTTTTCAGAAATATAGGAGTCCACAAGCGTCCCAGCATCACCTGGATAGCTTCACAGAACAACCAATCAGAACAAGAAAAATCACCGCTTTGCTGACTTGACTGTAAGGCAGACAACATAAACTAAGGGATAAGGATTTTAATTCAAATATTCAAATGAAAAGAAAATTGCAACTCTGGAAGTGCCAGCGTAAAAAAGTGCCCACACAATCATACTAATCCACAGCTTCCCTTAGAACTTTCAGAAAAGATTTTGAGCGTCCACAGGATGAGTGAAGTGCAAAGGAAAAAAGATAAAGAGGGGAAAAATGTTCTCATTCATTCTTCTTTGTAAATCTAATAAGCCTGCAGCACTTAAACTATTACATTACCAACCTCAATTGCCATCATTGTTTCTCCCACATTTTGTGCTCTTAATCTAGAGTCTAGACCCCTCACTCTTAGATAAATCGTATTGATACTGACCTCTTAACCAGTTTTTCCATTGATTTAGTCTAGAATTCCTAAGATACCAGCATCGGCCAACACGTATAAATTTGGAAGCTAATAGACATTAAAATGGACAGTAAATAAAAAGCAAAGTATCATTTATAGCAATAGCAATGTTTTAAAAGTCGCTAGGCACTAGTTGGGTGGTCTGCCGCCTTCAAGCGATTTATCGGATTAATCGGCAATTAATCGGTGCATATTAATTAGTAATCAGTGATTAATCGTTCGTCGGACCTAATCGGATAGGCCCCGTCAGCAATTAATCGGCGATTAATCACCAATTAATTCCTTGTTTTAAAACACTGAGCAATAGTTGTATGACTTCAATTAGCAAGAAGACAGGTAAAGTATGATTTGTATAAATTACAAGAATGATAACATTTACCTACAGTATTACAGCATTGACAAATTGTGCACAAGAGCTTCTAACCACATAATCAAATCACTTGTTGAAGACCATCTCAAATTATCACCAAGGTCTAGTATATCTTTATAATCATTTTCAAAGTTGTTATAAGCTTTATATTCCAAGTCACCAGTGGCACGATGGTCTGCCACAGTTGCAATTACCCTTCAACCTTGAATAAGGACAAGGTAATAAAACCCTCCATGTGGGGGGCTATCATGGTTGGCATGAATCCAGCAGCTACATGGAACACGAACAACCCTGGCACTGTGTCAAGAAAATGCAGAATTAACGTCATAAAATTTCAATAATTTCCACATCAATAGAATAAACTTACAAGGGAAGGAAATTCTTACTGTGTGCACACACAAGCCTACAACATAAACCATACGTCCAAATAGCCAAACATGCAATCTGTCCATGAAAACCAAGCTTGAAGCAATTTAAACACCAAACAAACATAGAACCAAATAGACAAGGCATAGGAAACCAATCAAAGATAGACCTATGGAGCTTCCACTCATGTCCATAGCCATTCTTAGATCCCATTTTCTAATTATGTATAGAAAAATTAGTGTGCTCCTCAACTGATTGTCAAAGATGGCCCGGTGGACAACACACGACAGGAAAAAAATTTATTAGCTTTAAGCTTCAAAAGACGCCCCTAATCTCTATCAATAAAGACTAAAGTTTAGTATTTAAGCGCATCCAAAGATTAAGATCCCTCCAGCTGGATGGTCTAAGTCTAACACAAAATACTACAGATCTCTTCTTACTCTTGATTATTTCCGTACTCGTGTTTTCTCGAGTTATATTTCTCTCCTATATTTGAACGGACAGACTTAAGTGGCCAAAAACTACACACAGACAACCCAGTTCAGCTATCGTAACAGCAGAACATGGAACATGCGTGACGAACAAACAAAGAACTAAAAACTCATAACAATAACCCCCAAACATCTCACACAAAAAGAACCCGACGAGCAAGAAAAGGCGTCCAGCCAACAACCCCCAGTAGAGCAGTACGGAAACTACAAAACAATGGATCATGTAACTAAGCGAAGCGGAAACACTCAACAAATCAAAAAGGAGAGTCGATCATAAGAGTTCTCTTCAAAGCCACCAACAGAGCAGAATATCCAGAACTCCAAAACAGAGACCAAATCACTCTTCAGAGTCCATGCCAACCGGAAAAAATCCAAGTGAAGAGAAAACAAGGAAAATATACAAATCGCAAATAACAGATCTGTGCAAATTGAACAAGCAATTCATCGAAATTTGCGGGAAGTTAGTGTAACAAAATCACCTGTCCTGTGCCTTCTTCATTGCCGTCCTCTTCGCCCTTTTCGTCGTCGTTATCGTTATCTTCATCGTCATCATCGCAGTCGTGGCCGCATTCATCGTCCTTCCTCTCTCTCTCTAAAACGCTCTGTAATTGTTTCTCTGTGTAAAAAGGGGAGTAATAAAGTGGTAGGTGGGAGAAGCCAGTAGAAATCAACGAACAGAATCCAACACGATTCCCACAGGAGAACTGGATGACGCCAGGTGTACCGAAGGACAGGTGGAATTGAAATTACCAGAATACCCACGCAACAAGAACGCGGCCGTGAAGACGCGAGGGACCCAATTGGAAAATCGGCCTAAATTGGGACACCGAAAACCTCCCCCTTTTTATTTAACGGTAGGATAATCTGAAAACCAAAGAAGAAAGTGAAGAAGCTTAAACCTTTGTGTACCCCATAAAGTGCAGCAAGAAAGAGATCGAGTTGAAAGTGACTTGGAGCTGGGCAATCACGCTTCATGTGCGTCACAGGGACCGGCACATTGTGTTTCTTGGCATACTCAATAGCATCTTCTCTCCCTCTGATTTCGCATTCTCTCCAGGGAGCCACAACATTGAGTTCAAAGCGGACCTGCATATATCAAGATAGAGCAGACGAAACCGTCATTTAATTAAAGAACTGCCATGGTAACTGTCACAAATAAGTATTGATCACTAAAAGGTGTACTTGATCATTTCCCTTCCCGGTGCATCCATGAGAAACCGCATCAGATCCAACTTCTCTAGCAACATCAACCATGACCTGCCATTGCAAATAGATATGAGAGTTCATATAAGTGCAAAACTTATAAAATATATCCAACAAATGTAATAAAAATCCAACTTGAGAGATCATGGAAAGCAACGCCATACCACAAAGGGGATTGTTCTTCGAATGAGAAAACTTTGCCTCATGCTTTTTTGACACTGCTAATGGTTTTAAATGGGGCAACCTCATATTATGCAGACATGCATCTAGGAAAGTAAACTACTACTGAAAAGAAGAAACTATCACTCTTTAGTTTCATCTTGTTCCTTGTGCTCACCTTTTGCAATAACAGGGCGGGCCATTGAGATCCCCAGCAAATACTTCCTTTCATAGACTGTGCCTGCTCTCAAGCAAGGAAATATGTAGTCTCTCACAAATTCCTCCTTCAACTCCTTGATGACTAATTGAGAAGCCCCACTTGCCTTGGCCTTCTGTTCTAAACCTTCTAATTCAATCGTACCCTACAAAAAATTAGCATTGCTATCATGTGGGTGAAAATGGGGACTGGTATGTGTGTTCTTCAGGTTTTAGACAAAGTTAAAAATATCACGCCATCTTCAACTGATTTTTTCAATAAACATAATTTCAACACCACATGGATGAAAAGAACTTGAAGTGTGTCAATGAGTCATTTAACTTATTTGACCAACATCTGCAGTGAAGCACACAACCTCACCGCTGTAATTCTCCCTGCATCCAGAAGATAATGAAGTTAAAAAAACAACCAAGAACTATCTAACAGGAAGAGCACATAAATACCCTGAGCAGTATAAGGATATAAGCACCACAGCAAGTAAAAGCAATACACTCTGTTCTAAATGGCGGCCGCCGAGGCCGCCTAGGCGCTTGGAGGTACCCTGCCGCCACGCCAATACCCCTTGGCGTTTGATTTGGCGCCCAGGGAGGTTTGGCAGTGTTTGGCGGCCTTGGCAGTCTTGGCGGCAGTCTTGGCGGGCCTTGGCGGCATCATCGACGTCTTTGGAGGCCTTTGGCAGCCTAAAATGTATGGTATTAAACTAATGTAGATCAAGCTTTGGAAGGGTATGGAGGAGAAGAGTTAAAGAAAGGAGATGAACTTTTAAATTGGCATCAGGGATCCCCGATCTCGTTTATTTCTACTTATTGTCTTATTCAACTTATTTGCTAGTTGCTACTACTTAATTTCATTTGGGTTTGTACATTAAACTTTGCATTATGGTTATGTAGAACTTTGAACTTGTATTATGGATACATAGAATATAGTTTGATTGGATAATGGTTTGTTAAAAAAAAAAAAAAGGCCGAATTGCTTGGCGGCGCCTTGGCGCTTGGAGGTGGGTCTCCGCCCTACTAACGCCAAGCGCCATTTAGAACATTGGCAATACATATCGAACATGTTACAAGCATCATCAGAGGGACGGCCCGGGTGCAACGTAAAGCTGCCCCAACGTGATATGGAGGAACTGATACTTTTTTTGCATATATGTTACATGCATCAATAAGATATGACCCAAAATCAATGGATTTCAACTGGAATTTCAAAAACTAAATGTCTCATGGGCAATGACAGACCTAGCTTACACGTTGTAGCATGATAAAAGAAAAGGGAAAAAAAGAGTACTATAAACACACGGGGTTCATGTTCAATCATACTATATCCAGTGATAACAACCGGGCCTATTAAAAGAACCATTGCTATTATACAACAAAAAAGACTACAAAAATATAAAATTCCTTAGGCTAGGTTTTCTGATCTTTTAAAAATCAAGAAACCCATGTGATGAAATCCTCCACTATAGTATGACCAATTTAATTTATGTTTTCACCAGCATTCAGTTTAAGAAAATCCAATTTTGTTCCTGGGAACTAAAACCTAATATGCACTATTCTAGGATTGCTCTTTTTTTGTGCACAAATTTCAATTTAGTTCAGAGATCAAAATATAACTTTGGACTACAAGCTACAACATGAAAAACAATGAGAAGATGTTCAAGGTTAAATGAGTTCCGCAGTCCCTAAAATCAAAGGCAAACAGAACTTCAGTTCATTACAAAGTTCACGTTTGGAGGTCCATTATAAATTTAACATCAAATTACAGAGCATGAAAGAAAGGGAAATTATGGAGAACTTTTGTTTCAAAATCTAGGCAAATCATAAGTTACAACATACCCCCAAAAGTTAAAGCTATAAACCTTTTTTTTTTCTTTTATAAGTAAAGCTATAGAACTTTGACCTAGATCACATGATTTTTTCTATCCCAAATAGGAAAACTCGATAGTCCATACATATCCTCCCTTACAAATGCACTAGGAAGAAATATCCAGGCCGTTACAAAACCCTAACATAACTGAGAAAATGCCTCGAATTACAATTGCAAATCAAAAGTTCAACATGTTCAGACAAAAGCAACATAAATACATCCTAGTATTTATATATTCCAATTCCCGGGACTCATATTTTGGAATATATTTTGACGCATAAAGGAAAATCCTAGTATTTATACATGCTCGTTGGTTTGGAAGCGTATGATTTTGTTCGGGTACATATGCATGTAATCCAACACCGGATAATAATTCAAAATATTTTTATGAAGTCCAGACTCCAACCGCCAATGTCCTTTTCTCCATCTACAAAAGAACTGAAGAGAGTATGCACAAACTTCCTAATCAAGTGGACATTACGTAGATAGTAACAATATAAATTTAGTAAGGATATCTCGTCAAGTCCTACAACTCTATGCTTTCTTTCATAATTGCCTCCATCAAGAACGCCTTCCTTTCCAAATCAATTAGTTCCGCCTGAACCTGCACGAGTTTCAGATAGATCAGTTTGTATAGACTATCTTCAGGGCAACTGTGGGGAAATATTAACAAAGGAAGCAATGAATGGCATGTATTTCTTAAAATCTTGTAGTATTATCTTGAGTTCCAGTTGTAGTCCTACATAAAACATCTTCTCTTTGATTCCATATTCATCACTGTAAGTGGCTGCCAAGCTTTCAGCTTAAAATTACTAGTCATATATAAGCCTCCTTGAGCATCAAAGTATGTGTGAGTATAAAACTTTTGAAAGCAATTCCAATTTCTCTTTCCATTCTTATGTAGTCCTGAATCATTTAGTGACTCATTCAGCTCCCAAGCTGACCTAATGATATCGTATAACCACGCTAGAAGAAATCGATCAATTACTACTGACCTAATTATACAAAAAAAAAAAAGGATCCAAAACAACTAAGTCTAAATTGTATGCTGAAAGGGCATTAACTGTAAAAGAGGTGAGGAGAACAGACCTGTGTTAGGAAGCATGTTTAATGGCATACGTAGAACTGTGAATAGGGACATGCATGTGAAAGCCCTTGAAGGAGTCAAATCCCCACCAAGAAACGTGAACAACCCAAATGATATCACCGTTATGAGAACTGGAATGCTGTTTAGTATGAAATTGTTACACTGCAGGGAAAAGATGAAGTAAGTATGGTATATTCCATGGTCAACATACTGTTTTACATTCACTCTCAGAAACAATCAATGTCATGAATTGCTTACTGTCGAAAAATGCCATTTAGAATGTTTTTTCATTGAGAGATTTTGAAAATGATTAAAATCATCTTGTATTACATGCACAACTGAACTATCCTCATGTCAAATAGTAGGTAGGGGGAAACTGGCTCATTAATGCCATTAAATATACTTCTGTAAAGCACCTGTCGATTATAATCTGTACTTGATCAGTAAGCAATAGATAAAGCAATCATGATATGGTAGCATGCACCTATTTCCAGTCGTGCTCAGATATAAGATAAAAGCAGTCAGGGGAAAATGAGTTGAGTACGGTATAATCCACGGCCAACATACACATTCTGCATTTACTAAGAAACTAGGATAGTGATTTTTGCAGTCTTCTTTTTTATACCCACACTCCTTTTTTTGTCTTTATCCTATTTGAATTTACCACATTCCCTTTTATTTACTACATTGGCATGGATCAAAAGAAAAAGTAGTATAGATGGTAAATAGAGGAAGGTGAAAACCAATTCGCAAGAAACTACAAATGTCATGAATTGCTTATAGTCAACAAATCGCGTTTACCATTCTGATTCATTGAGAGATGTAAACATGATAGAAACCATCTTGTTTTCCAGTGTTACACAAGCTCAATTGAACAACTCCCTTCAACAAAATAGGTACTTGAGGGGATGCATATTTTTTAACAGTCTTGGAGGTAAAGTGCACAAGAGCCACTGCACACGTGGATCTTGCCCCTCCCCTTACACTCGGTGTAATCCACCATGGGTTGGGGCCAACGGAGATCTTTTGTACATCACACCTATTGAGTCTAGGATTCAATGATAAATAGTGAAATAGCATGACAATTGGGAAATTCTACAGTGTGTTAAGTAAAGTAAGTCAATAACTGGTAACTACAGAATAGTGCATCAACAAAATGGACATGGATACGACAGTAAAGAAAGCAATGTTATGGTGGCGTCTCTGAAAATGATAATGCCAAGAGATGGTTTCCAAGATTATGATTATGTCATACCATTGACAATAGTTGTGCTTTCTAAAACCATGAGAGTTCAACCTTCCTCATGCCGCAAACTTTGGATTGGAAATTCTCCTCCCACGCATAACAAAAAAGAAATTGTTTAGCATTAAATCAGATAATCACTCCTAACATTCTAACTGTATATAAGATCCAAACAATCCAAGCAAAGATGGCAGTATAGTATACTTCACGGTGTCCATCTTAGCCAAAATTTCATTCATTAGGCCAACTCTCTTATCAGTACGTTGCAGTCCTTCCTTTGATAGTCTTCTCATTTTTCTAATGATAAATGTCCGTTCCCACAAGATAAATTAAGAGTCTTGAGCAAAACGACTGAAAAAAAATCAAAGATAAAGTCACAAAAATCATGAGAAACAAAGTAAAGCTGTTTCAAAACTTTACTTTTAATCGCTGGAGTAAGGGTCACGGCAAATCAAAGGGATAGACGAGTCCACGGCAAATCAAAGAGAGAACGTTAACCGAGATTAGAAATTCACTTACGGACACGGGCGACATTGGGGTCCTCGGACTGAATCTCGTCGGCGGCCTGCAAAAGCAGGTCGATGTTGGTCTCCCGGGTGAGCGACGGCGATGCCGCTAGGCTCCCTCTCGTGGGGGCCGCGGCCGCGGCCGTCGTGCCGGAGCTTCTCCCTCCGCAGAGTCGCCCGTACGAGCCGCTCCCAGTTCTCGGAGGGCCTCACCATCTCCGAACCCCAAGTATTTCGACCCAGGCAAAACGGTTAAATTTTCTCAAAACCCTAACTCCCCGTCCGAATTCAAAACGGTAAGATTTTTTGTGGGGCGTGTAGATCTGAGAGATTTTATCGTACAGGTGACTGCATTGAGAAGGTTCGATGACTGAAAGTCTGAAACCCTAGATTAGAATAGAACGTGAAGAGCGATTGTTTTTTTTTCATGACGGACGATCAGAGGAAACCCCAACACTCTAGGAAACCTCACCCAGTCCGAAATCAATAGCCAATAACAGGGATTTATGAGAGGGATTGATGACTGAAACGCTAACTTCGAACAGACAATGACGTTCACCGAAGGAGAGAGAGAGAGAGAGAGAGAAAGAAGCCTGGGGGAAGAGAAAGAGATAGAGAGAGAAGGGGGGGTCGATGGGGGCGTTGAAGGAGGGGTCGCCGTGGACGTAAGGGCGGCCGGCCGGAGAGAAAACGAGGGAGGCAACGTGGGCCCCGCTGAGTTATTATCTGAATTTGAAAATCTTGAGGCCGTTAGGCTCCGTTCAGTTGTCGAGAAAGTTGTGTGGGAAATTGATTCCCAGAAAAAGTGAAGTGAGGTGAAGTAAAAGAAAAAGAAAATTATTTTCCTGTAAGTGTTCATTTGACAAAAGAATTTTGCAAGAATAATTAAGGTTTAGTTGTTCATTTGTCAGGAAAAAGAAACTTTCGGGAAAATTTTGTGAGTGTTCACTCATTTTTCTTTTCCCGCGACGCAAAATCCTGTGTTTTTTGCAGGATCACTTTTGCAGGAAAGTAATTCCTGCAGGAAAACTTAAAAACATGTTTCTCACTACTTTTCTGCCAACTGAACACTATAAAAATCATGGAAAAGTTGATTTTCCCGTCCTTTCCTGTACTTTCCTGGCAACTGAACAGGGCCTTAAGGGGGAATCAGAAAGTAGAAGGAAGTTTGGCTTTGGTTAACTGAAAGAGGGTTTATAGTACTTGTTAAGGAGAAGAGATCTCTTCGTATCAGAAGGAGTAAGAGCATCTCAGGTCTTGACTCATTTTAAGACTCAAATTTAAAAATGGGACAAAAATTACAAAAATTTCTCTCCAATCTTTGACCCAAATCTTTTTCCATTTTGGGTTTTACCCATTTTTTTGTCTAAATCTAAGACAACTTTTGTCTTGATCCATTTCTTCAACGGCTAGTTAGAGAGAGAGAAAAAGAAGGAGATGTGTAAAATTTGGGTTTGATGGTTGGAGATGTGTGTACCCAAAATGAATTTTTATCCAAAATTTAACTCAAATTTAAGAAAAAATATAAGTGAAGGCCGGAGATGCTCTAAATGATAGTCGATCAGTATCTCTTTGTTTGGAAATAAATAGTACTCCTCGTACTACTAGCACGCTGGATTTTGGGAAGTCAGGTTTTTCTCTTACTTTTATTTATTATTTTTGAACCAAGAAAGCTAAAAATGCAATAAAGAGAAAAATTAGGAAAGACAAAACACTCATTAGCAGTAAATCATCTTTAGGACATCTCCAACAGACTCAATCACCTTTTAGGCAAAATGCTTAGGAATTATGTCAAAAACTAGTTTAGCTAGCCAGCAAATGTATGAGTTTTCCAACAACCTAGGCAAGTTCCCTATTCAAATACCAATAACAATTTTTTATTCATAAATTCTTGACTCGTGAGTCCCCTGTTCATGTTCTTCCACTGCGAAACTTCTATGAGGACCCTACCAGCATCAACACCCACCGCCTCAACTTGAGACTACAGCCCTCAACCCATACAGATCGCACATCACAACATCAACACCCACCAAAAAATAATCGATTTTGATTTTGACTTCGATTTCGAGGCTGCAAGAACAATACCCAGCATCAAAACCCACACCAAAATCAGTCGACTTTGATTTCAATTTCGATTTCGAGTCTACAAGAACAGGAACACACCTTCGATTTTGGAACTTGCCCGGCGACGGCAACCACACACCGGCTGTTCTTGTCTTGGCTGGAGTCGACAGCGACGGCGATGAAGACCTGATGGGTCACTGTGCACAAATCTGATTGTTGAGAGAGACAGAAAGAGAGGAGCGAGTGCTACAGTACCACGGCAGAGGTACCGTGGTACTGTAGCAGTCGAGCAAATCGCCGAGGGGGGAGCTAGGCTGCTGGGTAAGGTTTTTTCATGCTTTGGCTCGGTATATACCAGAAAAATTTGACGAGAGAGACAAATTGCAGTGGCTGTTGGAGATGCTCAGAAGTTATTACCGTGGCCGTCAAGATTATATTCCAGCGTAATTTAAGAAAATAATATTGCAGCTAGAGATTTAAAAAAAAAAAAAAAACCGTAAGTGAAAGCTTGATCCCAAAAAAGAAACATAATTTTTTTCGGGTATCGGGTCGGGGAAATTTGAAGAAATTTGGTTGGGTCGGGTACTCATTACCCCATCCTGGAACTGTTCCAAAATTGTTTTATGCATAATTTTTTTTATTCTTGCATTTTTATCTTTACAAATTAAATACCACATGAAATCCATTTTTTTGATTTTTCAAAAAATGAGAAGATTGGATCGAACACCTACTCATATCGGATTGAGTTGATTTTTACAGGCCCACTCAAATTTTTTTAAAATTATTAAATGGCTCAAATCATTCGAGTAGGGTTCGGAGTAGGCCCCACACGGACAGAGGGAGTGTGCTGCACAGCTACATGTTGTGCGGCCGCCGGCGCTGCCTTGCCAACATCGGTCCAACGATCAGAGACGTCTACCACGTAAAGCTCGTCGAGTACTACAAGTGTACCAAAAATCAACCCGATCAAATATTGTTAAGTACTTCATCGGAATACATATAACTTGGAAAAAAATGAATCCTAATGGATACGAAACATTGGATCAAAACCACTGAATCCATTCTTTTTCGAATTATATGTGTTTCGATGAGGCACTTAACGATATTTGATTGGGTTAATTTTGGTACACTTGTAGTATTTAACGAGCTCTATGAAGTGGATGTCTCCGATCGTCGGACCGATGCCGGCAAGGCGGCGCCGACGGCCGCACAGCACGTAGCTGTGCAGCACACTACCCCTGTCCACCCCACGCAGCGTGAGGAGGCTATGATTGTAATCCAACCCAAGTTAATTTTTATGTTTAATAATTTCATTAAAAAAAACTTAACTAAAAAACTTAATACCATGACCCCTAAAACATTAAGCAGGATCACACACACTCTCTTTCTTTCAATTCTAAACTTGATCAAAATGAACCCGTTGAGACAAGAGGAAAACCTAATTTCACCTCATTCAAATCCTTCAATTACATACAAAATTTGTTGGAAAGAAAAATAACTGACCAAATTGGTTCTCTTCTCTCCATTCAATTAGGGCTTTGTCTAGTTTCATTTGTTCTATGAAAAATTGGGGTTTTGTTTACATTGAAGGTTAATTAGGCTTATTAATTGCTTTTCCCCTAAGAAATTGGGGACTTTGTCTTTATTTTTTTCGAGTTTTCCTGGATAATAAAATAAAAAGACAAGGGGCTTTGTTTTGTATTTACATGAAAGTCAATTGACGTTGAATTTCGATATCCAAATTAGCCAGGGCCATGAATTAGGCACAATTTTGCAAAATTAGAAGCCATTCTACGAAGTCAAAGGAGCGATGAAGAGACCTTCATAAGTGGGTTTTAAATTGAAGAAGGGGAGAAGTTTTCAGTGGGTTTTTTTTCCCACGTTCAGTGGGGTTGAGAAGCGAGAAGGAATAGAGGAGAGAGATGACCGGTAGATCTTGAGGATACCAATCAAATATGGACAAAATCAACTTATTTAGCTAAAAGTTAAGTGGAACTATGCCAGGAGGGAGAGAATTTTAAGTAAAACTAATTAACTTGGGTTAAGTGTTGTTCTATTACCTCCTCTTTGCCAATAGGGGACAGGGTATTATTCACCAACAAAACAAAATTGAACTCGCAGGAAGGGGAAAGAAAGGGGAATTCTATTTGCAGCCTAGAATTTACTTTATACAACCAATTAAAAAAATTAGATCATGTAAGACAATAATGTCCAAGGACGGAACCAGGATTTTATCCTAACAGTGGCGAAATGTATACTAAAAAAATTTAGTGGTGGCGAGACTATGTAAGTTGGGCATAAATTTTTTTTTACATATAATAATTGCATTTTTTAAAATTCTTGTCGTGACGGTCGCCGCTACTAGACCCCCCCTGATCCCATCCTTGATAATGTCCCAATGTGTTTTGAAGAGTATTTTCTGTTTTGTCACAAACTTCCCATCTGTATCATCTTTTGATTGCTACAACTCGCTCTCCTCCTCTATTCATCTATGAAGTTTGCTCCCCACTTCATCCTACCCTACAAACACTATTCTTCTACATTACAAATCACTCCCTTCTTTCATTTTTCATCTCTTTCTCAATGGAAAACCAATTAATCGTGCCACAAACATGGTGGCTTGGGAGCCGATACCGTGCACAAAGAAGCCCACAAAAATTGACTTCAATTAGTATTTTCCGACATTATCAAATATCTAGTCCCAAAAATCATAACATTTGCATATAAGTCATAACACCAGTTTTGAACTCATAACTTCTGAATGAATTAGAAGTACATTCATAAAATTAATTTTTATTTCATAAGAGCATCCGCAATGTAATAATCAAAAGTGAATAATCAAAACTTGTCACGTCAGCTTTTGATTATTCATTTAGAGGGTTGTTAAAATTAGCAATGTGAAGTCCCACATTGTTACTTTTGATTATTCAAATGCCTAAATTTGATTATTAGTTAGGAGGTTGCTAACTTTGATTATTACAATGTAAGCATTTTTTTAAGCATACATTGCTAATTTTAGCAATCTTTTGATTTTGATTATTACATTGTGGATGCTCTAAGAGTTGTATGTTATGTTATGAGTTTTTATCTTGATGTGACAAACTTCCAATCGAACCTTGGTCATATCAAGCACCATTAAGAATTAAAATTGATTTTCATTGAAATATCTTGCGATTGAAAACATGTTAACCTTGTAGCTCAATTGAGTAATCCGTGAGAATATTGAATCTACCGAAGTTAGGGGTGGTAAGCCTTAGGCCGGGCCTTTCTTAGCTAAAAATACTACTTGCAAATCGTAACTTTAGCTCAAGTTAGGAAATTGGTTCGATATCACAAAATCCATCGCCATGATGGTTTGCTACCTCAAGTAAATTCCATTAAACAATTCTCATTGGAAAACCAACGAGAAACCATTCCCAATGGATCGATCCTGGACTTCCCGAGTTACAATGCAACCGACTACATAAGCCCTACACTAAGGGATCGACAACCGGCCGGTGCTACCGAGCGACCGGTGGGACATTCAGAACTACAAGTCACAGTCGTAAGCACAAATATACAAAGACTTTTTTTTTATGGGAACAAATCTACAAAGACTTAGAAAGATTTCATATAACAACAAAAGAATGTACCAAAGAATAAGGTCATGCATACAACATTCTGTGAAGCACAAGACAGTAAACAACTACCATAACATGAAAAAACATATATGATGATCAAAACTCTTCTACTTTGACAGCATTGCGAGCGATTTCATAAGCATCTTTAGGCCTCGATTTCTTTACACCCGCAACGAACAAAACTTTGTCAGACTTGTAGCTCTCGACGACCACACCAGTGACTTTAACCCATACAAGGGCCTTGGTCTTCATTCCTTCTATTCCGGTGAGCTTTCCCCTTGATAGTGTCCCCTTGACGCGAGGAGCGTACCTTAAAATGGAAGAATCCTTGAAGCTGGCCTCACAGGGAGAGGGCGAGTACACAATGAGCTTGCCATTTACGGCATTGAATTCGTAACATGTTATGTTTTGAGGGAAAAGGCCCGAAGGAAGGTTGTACTCGCGGAGGAGATCTGGCAACGCTTTTGATGGCTTGCCTATGAAAAACCAAGAAATTAATGCATAACCTTCCTACACCTGGTTATCATGCAGTGCAAAATCTATCGATTACGTCCAAGAAATTGCAATATAACAATTCGAAGTACGTGCGGATGCTATGTACGAAAGTAGTAACTATCACAGAAAATACTTTCCCAAATAACGGGAGTTTTTTTTTCCACTCATCTACAAGCGCGCTGTATGTTGCTCATACTTTCACCATATACGTTGCCCAAATCAAAAGAGTCAAAGGGCTTCTATCCTCTTAGGGCACAAAGACAAAGGAGGTATGATATCGTATAGGGACTCTAATACAGGTATGTGACGAATTGTTGGATTTATCATGTCAAGGACAAGGGGACAATGCCAAATCTTTATATCTCTTAAACTTAATTCATTTCTTCACTAATAACAAGTAAACTGTGGTTTATGACGTGTTACGGTGCCTTTGATAACTCAGGTGTCGACGGTGTTATGCACTGTTAAGCATTAAACTTGACTATTACTAGTAATATGTTTCATGGGTGAGGTGTCCAACTAAAAAAGTAAGATGCGTATCTTATACCCTTACCCAAGCATGAGTATCCGAGATGGGTACTTCCTACATTTCCAAGAGTCATGTAACAGAGATACAGAGAAGAAGTGTAAGGCGGATAAAATGTGAGAAAGGAAAAGTATCATTTCAAAGGCATCTAACCTATATCCAAATAAGGTCGGTACCATTCTCAGGTTAGCCAGTACCATTCACAGGTTAGCCAGATTTAGTTCTCTTTCGAAATTGGAGATGAGTCCAACTTGCAGTCAGCAACTGCTAACTAATTCTTCCGTCTCTTTCTGGAGTATGTGCTTCTATGCTCCTAGTTCATTATCTTAGTTTTGTGCTGTAGAAGATATTAGACTTCTACAATGAAATCAAATTTGGCTCATGCACACCCAGAGTCCCAGAGTGACCACATAAAATGAAGGGGTAAAAAAAATTAAGTGGGGGAATATAATAGGAACATTCAAAGCACAATGCACAGTTTTGATTCCTACTTTTTGATAACTCGGGTGTCCGGGCCACCTTAAACGCATCTCGACTAATCTTGCAGGACCAATCCTAATGTCTACTAGCGAAGACCCCCCGATTGAAGCCATGGCAACGCCCCTTATGGACTGGCCCCATAAGAGAGTTTTTCTTCCTATTTAAGTGCCTTGTCATACCCACCTCTATGGAAAACCTCAAAAAACTAATCCTACAATGGAAAGACGCATTTATATTGTGAAACTTTATCTAGGGATACAAATTTATCAGCCAACAGTTAAGCACACATAAATCATACAAAAAGAAGCCAGCACATGAATTATTACCAGCTTCCAACAATAATTGTGTGGATTTAAATTAATTCTATACCTTTCAGCTTGTTGAATATCCATTTCGCTTTATCTTCAACAGTGCTTGAGAAGGTCTGAAACGTGAACACACTCAACAGTTAGGACTAAAGAGTCAAAATAGTTGTTAAAGTTCATCAATGAAGACATGCCTGGCACATAATATTCGATTTCCAACATAGCGATCATCTGCTTTACTCATAGCAATGTCTAGTTTGATAAACAATCGATCGATCAAGAAGTTGTAACAGAATGCTATATTGGGACTCATTTAGCAGTTATCTGATGATCTATTTCCAAGTCCTTTTTGACTTGTCCTAGTTTTCCTCTCTAAGAACTCTAATAAAATACATGCCACAGGAAAGAAGAGATGTATTTCAGGTTTTTACAAGCAATACAGGTTTTCCAAAGTTTGAAATTCCACATTACAATTTTCAAAATGCATATAAGATTGAAGGCATAAAAAATAGCTGCAAGGGGACAATACAAGAACACCAAACTAGAATGTAGGGTTCTAAATATCGGCTGTTGGGTTTCCTATTGGACAATACATAAAATAAGTATATGCTCAAAAAGAAAGACCCCTGTAAGGGAAGTCATCAATATGAAGGAGATTTACAGTACAACTAAGATCTTTCAGTTATGAGTTAATGCTAACTTAATGATGCCCCAAAAAGAATTCGATAAGGTCACTCGTTCTACTTAGGTGGAGCAATCCGAACTGGTCGACAAAATATAAAAGAGGACCTAACTACCATGGCCATACAACATGAAGCAAAATGCTGAATCACTCGTTGAAATTGAACTGATAGATATTGACTGAAGGCTCCACTTATTCGCCACAAAACTCGAAGAAAACGAAAAATCATGAAATGTGAAACCACCCTCTGGATTGTTAAGAGTATGTGATCTCATATTGTTTGGGTAGAGAATGAATGATACTTCATATACAACTTTTCCATCTAATAGGCTAATGGCACAAGTTTTTGGGTTGAATCCAACGTTTCTACACTTACGTATTTGTGGTTCCCCGGAGGGCCAAATGGCACATAAAACTTTTGAGTATATGATCAACAACATAAGCTCAAGCTTTTCTTCTGGATATGATCGGCCAACTTGTTGGGAAACTTCTGCTCCCACCCACAATATAGCACACAAAAGGGGAAATATCACACCACAAGAAAAGAAGGAACACAAGAATATACGTGGCTTGGCCTCAATGCCTACTCCACGAGAGAGGGAGAGAGAGTAATCCGCTATAAAAATGAAGAGTACAATGGTGAGATACAAATACACTCCCGCTTGGTATTTTTCCCACACCCCTTTTCCTCACTGTTTTTCTATAACTCAAACCCACTCATAAGTTTTTCCTTTCACACACACATAGCACGCACCAATCCCATATATAGACAGGCATTTGCACTAAGCAAAAAAGGAGCTCAAAAAAACTCTTGAGTAGCCGAGATGCTTCTGGAGCCCAACCACAAATGATCCTTGGAACAAAGCACAACCGGCTTACCACTCTAGAGAATTCCCATGAGGCATTTAATTATCTCAGCCAACACCCAACAAACCATCAATTTGTTTTTCTTTCTCATTAAACTTGGGGAAAACCCCAACACAAGTGACATAAACTATAAACTTTCACACTGGACAAGAAGAAAACTCTGAAATTTGTTGAAGCTGTAGCCGGCAGGTAAAAGATAAAGATGAGAATTATATCAATCACACGATCAACAACTTTCTTTCTCAGTTCCAACAGAAATAGATGGAACAAAATGTAGGGAAAAAACAAAATGCAAATAATGGGAGTTGAGATTCAATAATGTGGGGGACCACTCTAAGTTAGGAAAACACTTAGCTGAATCAGTCAATTTGGCTAATCTGATGAACACTGGAATGAAATGCAGCAACTAATTTATAATGGATCAGTAATTCCATGCAAATTGTGAGAAACAAATTGACCAAAAAAGCAGAAAACCCTATCAAATTCCAGATTTATTAAAGGGGTACGGAAGATATTTATCCAACGGGTTCTACCCGCAGTCTGCCATCCGCTCCAACTCTCAATCCTTGCTCTACACTCTCAACTCTCGCTCTCGCAAATTTTAGTAGTTTGAATTGTTTTTGAAAGACGCTTTCCTCGCGCTCCGGCACGGGCATTATGTGACATAGGACGTCTACCCATTTTTTTCCTCTGATAAAATTTCAAAAAACACAGGAAAATTATAAAATAAAATAAGTCAGTCTAGGGAATACAGATTAATTATTTCCATCTCATCTGATTTCGACAAACTCAATCCAAAATCCCCTTTGTAATTTTTGTTTCCTGAATCCCTTCGATGTTTGGCAAATCAATTATACAGATCATGTTCTGGCATTGCAATACACACTCTGGATATACCAATTAAATGTCAATCACCATTCACCAATTGGGTTAGTTTCAATTCAATCAAGCACATTCCATCAAAGCCAAGAAATAGACACGTATCTGTATATGAGTAGAGAGTAGTTATACATAAACATGTATATGAAGAGAGAGAGAGAGAGAGAGAGAGAGAGAGAGAGAGAGAGAGAGAGAGATTACAGAGAGGTCCTGGGTAATGTTGGAGATCTCTTGCTTGGCTTTGATGGAGGCGCAGAATGTACTAGCTTTGATGCTACCTACTTTTGTCAGAGCCTTCTCCATTTCTGCTTCTTCTGCCTCTCTCTCTCTCTCTCTCTCTCTCTCTCTCACACACACACACACACACGACAGAGATAAGAGGGAAGATGGAGTTTAACCCTTCTCTCGGTGGAACTTCTCTTTCTCTCTCAACTCACACAAGACAGAGATAAGAGGGAAGATGGAGTTTAACCCTTCTCTCGCTGGAACTTCTCTTTCTCACACCTCTCCGTCTCTCTCTCTCTCTCTCTCATATGTGTCGATGTCAACAGCAATCCACTATCCAGTGCAAGCCAGATCAAGAAGAAATGGACTTGATTTTTCTCGTCTTTTTAATATTCGCATTTTTTATTTTTTGTTCATGCAAGTTTTTATATTATTGGTTATTTAATAAAAGATTATATTCCCATTGATAACAATATAAATCAATCAAAAAAAAAAAGCCTAATAGCCATGGAGAATTTTATTTTTTGAACTGCAGCCACGGAGATGACTACGTTATTTTATTAATATATGAAAGAGCAAACTAATAAAAGAAGAATAAGATAAATACATATGACAATATAAAAAAGAGCGTGAATATTGTCAAAGTGACTACTTGTTAGGAAAATGGACTCTTTTTGGACTTTATTCACACTTTTTTAGCTCTTGCAAAAATGAGTCATGAGCGGAGGAGTATTTTCAAAGCATATTAGTAATTTTTATTAACGCGAGTTTATACCAAGTGTTGATCGTTCTTTTGTTACCTTTTTACACATTAAAAAGTTATAGTTCTAAAGATTCATTTTTGATGCAATTTTGCACAATAGAAGAATTCTTTGACAAGTCCTTGAACGTGTTTAACGAAAGTGGAGTGTGAAATTATTTCTCGGAAATTGTTTGGGTTAATTTTTTTTTTTTCCGGAGTGAAAATGTAGACGCAAAATGACTAAATGAGTGTGCCTCAAATCAAGTGCAAATGTAGACACAAAATAATTTGTTTACAAGCAAAAACCATCCTCTAGATCTTCCTCATCTTCAATGTAAGTTAATTTTTGGGTTTTTCTTCTTCTTCTTCGATCTCTTTTTACTTCTTTTTTTATTTGCTTTCAACCCTCGGCACTATTGCCTTCCTGTGATCAAAGTGCTTTCTTAAAGTTAACTCATAAAAAAGTTTGCTCAAAATCTTCAAACACCAATTAACAAAAAAACGAGGGATTAGTTTGATTGATTAAATTGTAAGACTAGACAGAAAAAGACAGCTCAACATACATCATTATCATACTTATCTTAATTTTAATTGCTTTTGGGAATAGATTATGCATATAAAATCCTACGGAACTCATGACGAGCTCTACCAACACCATAAATAAGAATTTATAGTCTGTTAGGCCCCGTTCCGTTTAGATCTTTGAGTTTTTTTTGGACTTTTGTCCTTATTTAATTATTTTTTTTTGTGTTTGTTAGTTTTGAGTTTAATTTTCGTGAATTATTAATTCGTCTACAGATGAATCAGAAAAGTAAAAAATATGACTACCCAAATAATTTTTTTAAAGCCGATTTTTTGGGGCTATATCTTGGATATTTTCAAAAATATTTAGGTAAAAGTCATAATTTTTTACTTTTCCGATTCCTCTCGTCGAGACAAACCAATAATTCACAAAAATTTGTCGCAAAACTAACAAACGTGAAAAGAATTTGAATAAGAACAAAAACGAAAAAAGACAAAAAATGCCAAAAAAAAAAAAACCCATAGCAGATCGCAGCCTAAGGAGGTGATCGAAAAGAAAAACAAGCACCTAAAATGTTTATATATACTAGTATTTGTCTTGGTTATTTATAATCGGGCAATCATCATGTGAGCTAAATTTCGGCTAGATTAAAAAAAAAAAAAAAATCAAACCGCCGATGGTGGTACCCGATATGGCTTAGCTCACCACACTCCCTAGTGGAGACTCGGGTTCAAGTCTCTTCAATGACATGAGTGGAGTCTAAGTCATCCTGTGGTGCCGTGGTGACGGTCTGTCCTTACGGACAGTAGTTATGGCCGAACCGAACATTCCACTGGCGGGTAGAGAGTTGCTATGCTGGTCGCCCCCTTCTACCCTATTGAGTATAAAAAAATAAAAAATCATCATGTGAGCTGTCTTTATTTCCAAGGGACAATCACGTGGGATCTTAACAACACTAACCGTTGATTTAGTTTACTTACGATTAGCAAGAAACTAAAAAACAACTCTGCACAAGGAACAAAATCTCTATGTATCGGTCCAGGCTCCAGAAGAACGCTTCTGACATGTATTATGCCAAATTGTGAATTGCAGGAGTGTATAATTTGCACCAGATATCTGAAAACTTCATGCCAATGAGATGTGCCGGGAATGTATAATTAGAGCATCTCCATTCCAACCTACAGCTCTATTCCTTCAAAATTTCCTCCTTTCCTCCATTTCGGAGGGGAAAAAAATCAATTATAGCACATCCTCCAAAAAGTGTTTTGGAATCAATCCTGTTCAAACTCGTAATCCATAATTTCCCTAAAAATTTGGGGTGCATGTATCTTTAGTTAGATACATGATCATATTTAGTTTTATCACACAGGGATATATAAAGCTCTTTTGGGAATTGTGATTCATTCTCTAGCTTCATCTATATAGTCCTATAAACGAACGCTCTATGTTATTATTTAAAAAAACACAAAAGAAACATAATTATAATCGTATTCTTTCACTATCAAGCTTTTTTGTTAAAGTTACAGTTCAGTAGGAGCTCTGTAAGCCAGAGCCACATCTCCAAAAACATAGTTGTTTCTTTCTTTCATTATTTACTTCCACCGCCCTCCAAAATTCCAATCCTCCATTTTGAAAGAAAATAGTACTCAACCCATCCTCCATTTGAGAGCAATTGTACTTTCATCCTCTATTTGGAGGATGGAACAAGGTTTTTCTCCCACATTTGAAGGAATGGAGACAAAAAAGTGTTTTTGGAAGATGGGTTGGAATAAACACATTTCGAGGATCAAAATATAGAGACGAAGGAATGAATGATGAAGGATTGGAGATGCTTTTAGGTGGAAAGAATGAGGAATGGTCTAGTGCCATCCCTTTATGGTCGTCTCATTTCCTCCATTTGTTTGTAAGCTGATATTGAGAAATCTCACGTCTTATGAAAATATTAGCCACTATTAGCTTAAGTTATAACTTTTGAGCCACGTGGATCGACTAAGGGTTAATATGTGAACTGGAACAAGTTGTTACAGAATCAGTCGAGATGCGCGTAAATGGACTCGAACACCTAAGTTATAAAAAAAAAAAAATACTAACATTAGCCAAACTGCAACATTCCATTAGAGAGAGCACAGACGAACCAATAAAAAGTTATTCCTCCAGGCCTACAATTGATAGGAAAAGTCCAGTCATATGATTCACTCATAAAAGTCCTTTAAAAAATTGGAAATTATATATCATAATTTTGGGAATAACATTAAAGAAAACTAAACATATCTATTTGTGCGACAATTGCGTGTAATTTTCGGTTTTCTTGCAACCCATTTTTGTCAAGTTCTCAAAAGTCTCAGGCCTCAAAGCACTTGCCTATTATAAGGCCGTCCTGGCCGTTCGGATGTGACAATGAATCGAGTTGTTCATGAACAGCTCACAGCTCAACTCATTTAGTATTTGAGCCAAGTTCGAGTTTTGGGGTCATTTAGTAAACAAGCCGAGTTTAACACCCCAAATCTCAGGTCAAAAAAATAGGCATGGCTTGTTTACAAGCAACGAAGCTCAGCTCGTCTCGTTTGCAAGGTAGTTAAAAGCAATGAGTGTTGATGTATTGCAGCGTGATCAAAGACTGAGGACCTTATGACTTGGAGAGGACATTTTTTAGAGTTGGAAAATGAGTGCATTTGGGCGGGTTAATACAGGTTTGGGTTGACTGTTGGCGGGTTGAACGCAGGTCAAGAGAGAGCGGGTGAATGTAGGTCATCGTACCCGGCAAACCCAACCATTTTTTTCCCTTCGTCTCCTCTTCATATTGTCTAGCTAACTCATTAGCAACCCAAAAGTAGAGTTCTCGAAATAATGTTTAGGCAAGACCGTATTTTTCAATGACTGAAAGAATACAAAATTTAATTATGCCCCGTTTTTTTTTATCAGAAAAAAAGATTTTATAAATCTTTGAAAGAGATTACCAAGATTCAACGGACCACAGGCACACCGGCATTATGCCACCTAAAACCCAACCCAAAAGAAAGACAAAAAGCCAACCAAAACACCACAAACACAAAAACCTCACACCAGTAAAGCACCCCAAACAACCCACTCCCAAAAGAACCTAAATCCCAAAAAAAAAAAAGCTGAAACTCAAAAGAGCTAACAGGGAAACCAAGAGATACGAACCATCGACGCCAAGCCTCAAATTAAAAATTCAAAGAAAGAGAAGCACCTTCCTCAAAATCATCATCTCTTCTAGTCAATGTTTTCCTTCAAATCATCAAGAGCATTGATTTTTTTCAGCTAACTCAACCTCCTCCATTTCAACAAATTTCTTTAAAATAAAGTTTAAAAATTGGCCTAGGGTCCACTATAGCATGTTTCTAACCCACTAGGTCCACTGATCAAGTTTCTACCCAACTAGATCCACTAATATGTATTTAATAAGGCATAAAGTCCACTACATTTAAAAAGGGAAATAGTGCCTGACAAAATTACCCTTTCCATTCAAATCCCATACTTTTAGCCCATTATCCCCCTTATCCGTTCTACGTTTGAAATCCCGACAGTTACGTTGGAATAGAGTGACAGAAGATTATCCTTTTCTGATACACTGTATATAACGTTATTGTACATATATAACGTTATATACTCGTTCATCAGTTCACATTTAACGTGAGATACTTACATTTTACATTATATACTCATTCATCAGCTCGCATTTAACATTATATACTCATCCACTCATGACAGAAGACAACATATAACGATATTAAGGATGCAAACTTAAAATGATTTTGGTTGTTTAGGTTTAACGTTATATAATGTCATATGTTCATTTTTCAAGGGATACACATGAGAGAAACATATATTTAACGTTAGATACTCATTCATCAGAAAAAATGAAAGTTTGACCTGGCCTCATATAACAATGTTAAATGGGATTATGTCGTGTCTTTGAATGCATAAGTCAATATATGACCATGTAGGTATAGAGACCATATAACGTTATATGTATAGAAAACAAATGACAGAGTGGTACTCTTTACAACAGATTATATGTGAATGTTTTTGGTATGTAATTGAGTCTAAAAGTTGATAAATGATCAAATATGTTAGCTATGTTGGCATGATTTCATCTTGATCTCAACTGCTTTGTTGAATTTTTTTTGAGTTTCGTTGCACAAAAACTCTCATATAACATTATATTTTCACTTTATTGAATTAGTCCGCGTTGCAGCCTAATGACTTGCTTCTATTAACAATAATACACACAAAAAAAAATGTAATACATGTGACAAAAAATAAACATATAACCTTATAATGTTATACATGAGATTTTGTCCTCTAAAAAAAAGAAAAAGAGGAGATCTCGTAACTTCTTTCTATTATATTTTCACTTTATTGAATTGGTCCGCGCAGCGGCCTCAATGACTTGCTTCTAGTAACAATAATACACACAAAAAACGTAATACATATGACAAAAAATAAACATATAATCTTATAACGTTATACATGAGATTTTGTCCTTTCTAACTCTAAAAAAAGAAAAAGAGGAGATCTCGTAACTTCTTTCCCTTCGTCGCCGTCGCCTTCTTCACAATCGACTTCACAGGTAACTTAATACTCTTCACCCCTTGAACAACTGCACAAATAATAACAAATCTATTCACACACATTTTACACTCGCAGCCTTTAACAAAATTAGTATATAACCAACATTGATATAACCATATATAACACAGTTTTCTAAGAACTTTTAATCATATATAACCATTTGGGTTCGCATATCATCATATAACTATATATACGATGAGAAACATAAACTACTCCGAGTAGGGTCTCAGAGTTTGATAAAACCATATCTACTCGCAATCAAAACCCTAAATTAACGTAGCCAAAACATTGATCCGAATATACAGGCAACATTGATATGAGAATAAATTCTTTACACCGCCGGTGTAAACATTTGTTTCTTCCAAATCAATTGCATTGCGCCACGTCGCCATATTTTATTAATTGGGACCACTATTTTGACACATGTTGGAATGCAATTGATTTGGAAGAAATAAATGTTTACACCAGGCGGTGTAAAGAATTTATTCTCCATTGATATAACCATATGTAATCGCAATCAAAACCATAGCATTACTTGGCCAAACCATTTATATAACCATATATATACGAATAGAAACATAAACTGGACTGATTAGATATTGATATAACCATGTATAATTGCAACCAAAACCTTAACTTAACTTAGCCAATTCAGTTATATAACCATACATATGAATAGAAACACATAAGGTGGAAACTGGACTCCTCAAACGTATACATAAACATAAACCATTCATAAACGTATCGCCTGTTAACCATTAACTTAGCCAGACCAGTTATACAACCATATAAACAGGACTGCTCAAACATAAACATAAACATAAACATAACATAAAGCATTCATATATTTTCGCTAGGATACTCTGTACAAAACCTTCAAACAGAAGGTAAATAACTTGTTTAAACAAGGAATCAAACAAACACTAATCCAAAATACATCTAATTCATGCTATAACAATATAGATTCTCGCACTACAAAACCCTAACTTAAATTAACCATATATAACCATATATACAAATGGAAACATACCTAGTGTATCGATTGCGTCGTCGGATCTGACGGCAAAATGAGGGCGAAGAACAACGACTAGAAGGGGCAACCAACTAATGGAGAAGAACCACTGACTATAACTAGGGCGACGATCGACGACGGAGGGAGTCTGGGATGTGGGTTGATCTTTGCTTTCGTCTATTGATCTCGTTGTTGGAGTGACGACGGCAATCGAGTGCTTGACGACGGCGACGAAGACGACGCCGGTATTTGAGTGCTTAAGGACAGCGACGGCAATCGAGTGCTTCTTGCCAATTGAGTGTTTGAAGACGAACTGATTGGCTGGGAACTGGGCCTTTCTTCTGAAAAGGGATGAAACATATGAAAATTGGGGGGGAGGGGGGGGTTGTAAATGGATGAGACGGGACAAAATGTTTTTTAAAATCAGGGGTATATTGGTCTTGCTGGGTTCATTTAATTCCCTAATAATAAGCTAGTGGACTTAAGGGGTTATAAAACTTAGAAGTGGACTAGATGGGTTTGAAAACTGCTATAGTGGACTTATGCAAAATTCTCTCCGAAATCAATATACACCTTTTGATAATAAAATTATTCTCGTTGAATATACACTTTTTGATAATAAAATTATGTCCTTTTCAACGAGAATAATTTTATTATCAAAAAGTGTATATTGATTTCGTGGCCCTACAAAATTCCACCAATCATAGAGAGAGTAATGTTCACCCCTTTTTACAGGAGGGCGAACAAAATCATTCTCCTGTTTCATAGTTTGATTTATGTTAAAAGATTAGGTTTTTCTTTTTCCATTTTTGCGGGTCCTTTTTAACCCCTTTTACTCTTGTTAATGATCATCTTTTAACCCCTTTTACTCGTGGTACATTTTTTGTAATCATTTTTGGTCATTGGGAGTATTAAAATAAAAAATTGGAAATAATAGATCATAAATTTGCAAAGTACACTAAAGATAATTAAACAAATCAATTTTCGTGAAAATTACAATTTTTTTTTTTTGGAAACCCCAAATTTTGTGAAAACGCCACTTGCTCTCTTTTTTGGGCAACATGATCATTGTTTTGAAAATAATGTACATGTTTTCAGGTGAAAGCTTGTTCGTATGCGACTTAATTTTAGCCAAAAACAATTACTCTTAGGTTGTATTCTTGTGAACTTTTTTGTCAAGAAATTTTTTCGGCATTTTTTATTTTTTGTAACTTTAGTTTAGCTTTTCGTTATAATTATTAGGATTAATCGTTCATCTCAACGAGAGGACACAAGATTATATTAAAATATGGACCGATGTTGAAAAACATTCATATAAGACAACACTTTAGATTAAAAAAACACCACCAATAACTTTTTTCATCTTTAGTGAATTTTTTTTTATACTTGGCCATACTTTTTTACTTCTTAGACTCCTCTTGTCGTGATGGATAATTAATTCAAAAAATATTAGAAGTCTAACAAAAATCTAAATAAGACGAACAAAACACTCAAAATGAAAAAGAAAAAAAGTTAAGAAGAATGAGCCCTTATTTTACTTCTTATCTCTATTGGATCTTTCTTTCGAGTAGTGGTAGTTTTATGTACTTTCTGATTATTCGAGCCAATTACCAAAGAAAAACATTGAAAAGTAAAAAAAAAAAAAAAAAGGGTCAAAAGATTCAAAAGTGCTACACACACAACGGTTGTGTAAACATACAACACACAATCAATCTCTAGCAGTCCGTTGCTGTAAACTTATTTTCTAATGAAAGGTATTTAAAACTCTGTGACGTAATAATTGAAATAACAGCACTCAAATATCATTTTTTTTTAACAATATATATATAATCTAATGCGATAAAGTACTACTAGAAATTGAGATCAGTACATGGCCTTGGTGCTACCATGGCATCGATCGGAGTAATCCATATATACTGCTGGTGGCTGGCTTCATTGAATCAGATCGATCGAGTCTGTTAAGCAGAGTTTTTCAAACATAGAATTCTCTAAATTAATTAAACACACCCGTACGTGTCATGATCACCTGATCGAGCATATACGGAGCTTGTGACCGACCAATAATAATATCATCATCTGTACTTGTAGTAAATCCGATTTCCTTTGAGCTAGGCCCATGCATTATTAGGTTTGATTTTAATTGATAGTGCAAAAGACTGCTGATTCAAACCTAGAAATACTGCCCCGCCATCTAAATCCCCAACTTCAATCCACTTTGGCTCTGAACCAGTGGTCTTTAGCTTGAATACTCGAAATTGAGTAGTATTAATTTTGGATGAAGTTGCAGACACTAGCTAGAATCATAATTGCATGTTATCGTAATCGAAGTTGTCAAATTGAACACTCGAAATCGAGTAGCTTTCACAATTACATGCATGGGGGTTTTCATCATCATTCTCACCACTGGGTCCGGGTCCATCCTCTTCTTCGTGAACGTGATTGTAATGGCGTCCATCACTATGGCCATCCACCTCATATTCATCATCATTCTCACTACCGCTTCCATCCTCTTCTTCATTAACTACATTGTGTTGGCCTCCATCAATATGGTCATCCTCATCAGATTCAACACTATCATTTGAGTAATCCATTTCGCGCAAGATATGATATAAGTCACCACCAGACTCTACCAAATACCAATTTTGCACAAAATGGATCCAATGCGGAGGTGGTGGAGCAAGCTCTTTCACTTTTGGGCGCACGGAGAGAAGCCAGTTGATCGGAAATATAAATTTTACCATACTCATCTACGACGTAAAACTCTTCTCTAAAGAATTTACCATCTATATATCCCCACGGATTCGGACCCTCAATTAATCTCAAATCTTTATCTCCAACTTTACACAAATTAGCTAATTCACCGCGACCATAGAAAACCAAAACAAAACAAAACAATCTGAGGGTGAAGAAGAGGGGGATGTCGATAATATAGCTTTGTCTACGTACCACTTGGACATGAGAGCATCCTCCGGGCGGGGCCTTGGGAGGGACGTCACGGGAGGGAGGCTGATCAGGCCACCGTTGATTGGCTTTTATCCACCATAACAAGCCAACCTTGGTGTGAGCCACGGCAAAGAATCTCATGTGGAGCCGATAGCAACGGCAAGTCATTTTCTTTGTTATTTATAATCTTGCCAACCGGAGGTGGCTGGTTTTGGAGGTTGTGGTGGTGCCGCCTGGAATTATTAGAGCCGGGACGTGGGTGGGGAATTTGGTGGTCCGTCCTATTGATCTCCAAAATTTGCAGACGCCACTGAAGGGTATGTGATCAGAAATTAGGGTAGTTACCTTTTGAAAAATAAGCCTCCATATATCAGCAGGGAGATCATCCCAGGTAGCAATGCAGAATGCTGCAACTTGGAGACAGATAGAGAGCAGGGCCGGCTAATGGCATAGGTGGGGCGGGGCGGGGTGGGGTAAACCCGTTCCCCGATCTGGGAGGGAACGGGGGTACCCAAAAAATACCCGGTTGGGGTCGGGCCGTGTAATAATTTTCGGGTCGGGGTTGGGGCCATGTAATAATTTTCAAATCAGCGTACGCAAAAACCCGTCCCGCCCCGTTGCCATTCCAGAGGTTCACTTCCGGCCGCCAAAAATTATGAACCGACCTTGAGAGAGAGACAGAGAGAGATAGATTTTCATAGTGGGACTCTTTATAAAGGATCTCTAAAATTAAGAATTCTAGTTCTTTTGGAAGTTCTCTCCGACTCTAACGTATCTTTGGATTCTGTTTTCTTCACAAAAAAAAAAAAAAAAACTGGTTATAAACAGATTAATGCATGAGTTCTAGCCTTGTGTCTCAACTTATTTTTAAAAGAAAAAAGCTGGCTTTTGAGGAGTACACGTCGATTGACCAATTTTACTGTTTACTAGTATTGGTCTTGAAAGACTAATTCTACCGTCCGCTAGCTTGAAACAATAATCTTTTGCAAAAATGTTACTTGCACAACCGTTGTGTTGGTTGTGTGCAAAATTCTGACCGTTCAGATGTATTTGGACGGTCTAGATTTTAAAAAAACTCTTCCAAGGAAAAGTTTAATTTTTATGGGGAAGAGTTTGAGCGAATCCTGACCATTTATTACAGCAACGGACGGCTAGAGATTGGTTATGTATTGTATTTTACACAACCATTGTGTGTGTAGCACTTCTGCTTTTTTATAAGGTCTCAAACCCATTTTAGAGTACTATAGAATAGAGTAGGATACCCTAGAGTTTAGGCACTTTCATAAGATTTTAGGGTGCACTTTTTTATTATAGGATATGGTACCCTATAAATTGAATCCAAACTCATTTATCAACTCAAACCCACCCACTACAAAATAGACCCAACCCACCCCAATTTTTAAGTTGGGTTAGAATGGGTCAAACCCATCTAACCCAGTTATTAATTAAGTTTTAATTGGGCCAACTTAAATGACCAAGTGAATAACTCATGAATATGACCCAACAAAAAAAAAAAAAAAAAACCTTCATCGACAAAAGCCCTTCATCAGTAGTCTACTCCTGATTCTCTCTCTCTCTCTCTCTCTCTCTCTCTCTCTCTCTCTCTCTCTCTCTCATCTGTGTTTGGCACTGTCCATGCATTCAAGTGGGACTACTCCTGTTTAAAGTTTCAAATTTGATCGATCATTTTTTTGTTACTTTGCCACAAGAAAAACGAATGGGATGATCTAGAGATGGTAAAAGATCTAAAGAGCCTACAAAATTGGACACAGATTCAAATAAAGTTGTGTTTGCGCCATTCAATGTGGGTAAATTTCATACAGAATTTGATTTTCTCTGGTACTTAAGTTGGACTGGACATGACAGTTTAAATCTAAATTATTCATTGCTATTTGCTGCAATTAATGGTTCAGATTTGCTTAAAGACTTGTCTCTTACCACCTTAACGATAAGGATCTTTGAGGGAAAAAAATATCTTTGAAGAAATCCGAACCATTGATTATTCCAATATATGATACAGATTTGGACTATCTCGTCTAGTATAAAACTTGAACCATTGATTATTCCAATGTAGACCGAGCCTCACTGCTAAAAAAAGAAGAGGCTGCTAGTCATTTTCCAACTTCATTCTCTTACTTCAGCTTACAGACTCCCTCCAGAGACTTGTTCACAAGTGGTTGAAAGAACCAGGAAATGAAAAAACACAAAGAATTAGTTTGTTGGGCGACTATTCGCAATTATTTTTTTTCTTCATTAGCCCACTTCCTTCATTTACTCCATATAATCCATTAATTTCCCTTTATTTACTCTATATAACCCATTAATTTTCCCAAATCTTCCTATTATACCCCTCTCCTCCCAAAACACCAAATCTCCATAGCCACCACCACCAAAGCTACGAACACCGCCCCACCACCACCACTCCCTCCCCTCCTCTCTTCAAGGTTACTCTCTCTCTCTCTCTCTCTCTCTCTCTCTCTCTCAAAACGAAACCCACTTGGGACCCAATCGAGCACTGTGTTTATTTCGACGCAGAATTTTCAATTTTTTGAACCAGATTTTCTGCATTTCATGTCCAAAAAAATAATGTTTTCGACATTTGAATACTGTAATATTTAAATAATTTCGACAATTAGTTATCGAAATGTTTATATATTTTTGGCAGTCAATTACCGAAATGTATATATATAGAGGACTTTTCTAATATTTAGTTATATAATATTGTCAAATAAATTTTCGGTAACCTAATACTGAAGTATATACCAGAATTCGGTAGTTAATTACCAAATTATATATGTATTTTCAACAGTTAGTTACCGAAATATATATATGTTTTCGACAGTTAGTTACCGAAATTGTTTTTAAAATGGTCGCAGTGTGGTGATTCAATGGCGACTGTACTGAGAGAGAGAGAGAGAGAGAGAGAGAGAGAGAGAGAGAGAGAGAGGTGTGGCGGTGGTGCGGCGGTGTTCTTGATCGAGTGGTGGTGGCTATGGCGAGCTATGGAGATAGCGAAGGCATGAATTGACTGAGGGAAGAGAGGAAGAAGAAGATGATGGGTTGTGTCTAAAAAGTTAGAAGGACAAGTAGGACATTTTGCATTTGAGGCTAATGTTGTAATTATTTGGAAAATTTTAATGGACTAATGGAGAAAATAAGGGGTTGTAAATAGTCGCCCCCTTAATTTGGTCTCTTTCCAGAGACATCAAAAAGGAAGTGGAAGTGAAAGCTTTTTTTCTTTGTAATTAGACCAATTATTGTCCACATGTTTGTAACAAATAAGAGCGGCCAATATGGTAATCAAGTGTACATGGGTAATTTGGTCATTTTTGTTGTAGAGGGATAGTATGGTAATTTTAGTGTACATGGTATTTTAGTCCTTTAAATTTACAGAGATAATATGATCATTTTAGTGTACATATATGTATTTTAGTCATTTTTAGCATATAGTATGTAATTGGGCTAATAAGAAGGTCGGGTTTTCTTTTAAATAAATGGGTTGGGTTGGGTATTGGTAATTAGACTCATAATTAAAAGAGAAAATGACTGCCAATGACGTATTTTGATAATTAAAATCCGTCAAGAACATGTTGAGAACATTTGTTAATGCTGAAAATGTCTTTATCGGGTATTAATTATCAAAACACGTCCTGAGCCGTCATTTTCCCTAATTAATGGATATAAATGAGTCAATAATCCATTAAAGACCTAACCCACTTGTAACTTATCCATTTTGGCCCAAACCCACTCATTTACCACCCCTTCTTGTAGACAATGGACAAATAAGTAGACATCTATTGCATGAGATGCTTGACAAGCAACATAAACAAGCTCTGTAGTTTTACTGATTTTGACTCTTCTTTTTTTCTATTGAGGGGTGTTTGGCCCAGCTTAACAAGCAACATAAACAAGCTATGTAGTTTTACTGATTTTCACTCTTCTTTTTTTCGATTGAGGGATTTTCGGATCAACTTATGTGTACCTCAACTATTTTTCTTTTCGGTCCAATCAAAGGCAAACCATCCATGACGCTAACCTTTTGAGTTGGAGGTAGCAGGGGAGGTCTGTGGTGTTATTAAAAGCCTATTATTCTTGGACTGACAGATACCCGTAGTTACATTTAATTATAATAATATGGACAACAAAGTACTCATGTAAAGTATTGCCGAGGACTGACTTATTTTGCCAAAAAAAAAAAACCTGGCTGCAGGATTCATATATATATATATATATATATATATATATATATATATATATATATATATATATATATATATATATGATTTTATCACTTTTCACAAACATATCATATAATCATCTGAATGCCGACTGATTGGATGGCTTTTTTGAAAAAAAAAATCTCCCACTCAAAAAATTCTCATTACCCTTACTTCTAATCATTACTCTCATTTCTCTCTCTACTTATTATCCATACCTCCAATTATTATTCTCATTTCTCTTTCTATCTATCTCCACTCATTACCATCATATCTAATTATTACTTAATTTCTCTCTATACTCATTACCCCAAAAAATCGAACCTAAAAATTTTGTCCAATGGCCTAGCCGAGAAACAGACCACCAGCCCACCACTACCATCAACAATGGTAAGGAGAACTGAAATACTTTTTCACAACACCGGGTGCCTGGACAAGGGTGTACGTGTAATTCCACTAATCCCTGAGGGCTAGTGCCACTGTCCACCAGAGCGGTGGCCGAACAACAATGACCAAAGAATTTATCCACTTACCGATATAGGACAATCACTCCATCCCGTAGTCGGGCACCAATTACCGATATAGGACAATCACTCCCACAGTGCAGTTTGTTGCCTCAGATAAATCACTTCTGCAAAAGAATACGGTATGTAACATGAACTGCTAACAAAGGTGGAAGGAAACATGAGAGACAACAATCCACCAAAGATTGTTTTACGGAAAATACTCCTGTGGACTGGCAAAAAAACCCTTAAATAACAAGGATGAAAGAATAATCTGTGATACTATTTTTAGCCACTGCCATCCTAACTACAAATCAGCTCCATCGGTTAATCAGAATATAGCCTGGAAAACATTTCAGAGCTTCAACTAAGCCATGGCCGAGTGATAATTGGTACGAAGAACAGAACGAGTATCTGTCATTCGGATAATGGTTAATTGCCCGTTCAAAGGGTCTATCAGCTCCTTGTCAATGAATCAAAATCTCCCATATTACTCTAAGCCTGTGTTTGGCTCTTGGATTTGAAAGAGAACAAGTAACCTATCACACCATCCAGAAAAAGAGAAACATCCATATGTTCCCGTTAGGTTCTTACCCCACTACAAATCGCTCCAAAAATTCAAGGTTCCAATCAGAGCAAAGCGGAATGTACATCAGTTACAATTTTGTATGTCTGGCCATGAAAGTTTGCTATCTATTCTTTTTTGACATAAGTCTCTTGAAGGCCATGAATGTCACTGCAGCTGATAGAGAATACCTGCAAAGGAGTTAAATTGACATCTGTGAAAAGCTGTATAAAGAATTCCTCATTTGCTCGTTAAAAACTGCTACTAACTATGAAGCACCAATACGAGTATAGCGTAATTATTGGATATGGTACAATGCGGGTACAACGATACAGAAAAACATGAGTAAATCAAAAAAAATATGAAACTTGTACAGCTGGGATACGTCTATAATTCGTATCTATAGTGATTAATACTTCTTTGCTCTAGTTAATGTCAAACCTCTAGCACTCATCTACCTTCTTATGTATGGTTTGATCCATTCTTCAAAAAGTTTAAACAAATGTGCCTAACTTGCACTAGAACTCATTTTCTATTTAAATTTGGTAGTGTGGTAATGACACTTTCAATGTTTTATTGGTATTTGCCCGATTAATCCAATCTCCATTTTCTTAATATTACATATGTAACTTCAAAGAGGAGCATGGTTTTCATATGTTCCACCTACTCTTAGTTTCAACTTCACGTACTCAATTTTTTTTGGGGTATGTGTGTCTAGATACTTCGAATAAGTTCTTATGTATATAGAGATCTATTAAGGACAAACAAAAAATAAGAACTTAAAAGGGAAAAAAATAGTTAGTTGTTAATATCAAGCGCCTAGTTCATCGCCAAACTAAAAAACAAAAAACAAACATGGCGTACTGATAGCGTACCCAAATACCAAAACATACCCGATATGTTTTGGGCGTATCGAGTACATACTTTTCCTTAAAAAAGTTCCAAGGCAATATCAAAATGATTAGTCCTAGATACTTAATTGTTCCAAGTCAATATCAAGTAAGGCGCCGGTACACCATGGGTACAGGATGGATACGTTGATGGGTACGGCTCCGGTCCGGTACGCCAGTTCTCTCTTCTTTTATATTTAATTTTTAAGTTCTAGATACTTAATTGTTACTGTTAATAACTATTTTTTTCCCTCTCATTTTTTATTTCATAGTTTTATTTTTCTTTGGTCCAGTATGGGAAGTGTAAGTTAAATGAGTGGGGGTGGGACGTCCATGAATAAATAACGCCATATTTTTTCTGTAGCATGCGAGAAATATAAAAATATAGGCATACCCTAGCCGTACCCATGCCCTAGATATTACGTTTTTGTCATATTTCCTACCCACACCCTAGTTGTCCCCGTACCGAAGCTTCATTGGTTGTAGATACCAAAGAAGTATTGGACACGTCGCAGAAAGAGTGTCACACAAATGTCCAAAGTAAGATTCTTATTTCTTACTTAGAGAACAAAAAAAAGAATATCGAACACGTGTCCGACACATGACATTTTTCAGGTGCCAGTGCTCGGTGCTCCTACGGTGACATTTTTAAAGTACCCTTGCTTCTTAGGTTTCTAACCAAAAGTTCCATGTGTGTCATACCCACCTTTGGACTTTTCAAGTGCTTCACAACATCTGAGATCAAACAAAATTGAAACAAAATCTTATAACAAGCAATCCAAGGATGAGTTGTCCACAACTAATGATCTCATATGAAACGGATTTCATAAACTAAAATTGAGACAGTGGTGTTTCAAAATGAATGTCAAGTGTCAACTTTAGAGCTTCCAATCAATAAAGCAAAACTTAATCACTATCACGTGTGGCTGTGCAAAACAAATGACTTCAGATTTGAGCACCATAAATTTGGCAACATAGACGCTCCTAGACTCCTAGTTGAACACCAAGATATGGAAACACGAGACAAGATAGATGTTCCAATATCATCTCCTAACAGAAAAGATGAACACACTTGAATACCAAACTTAAGTATATGTTTTGTAAAATGACAGTTCAATATTGAATTGGTAAATCATTTTTCTTTAATTTGCTGGAAAAGAAATTTCAGGAAAATTGTTTTACCTACATTATAAGGTGCAACCAATTCCGAAAAATAAGAAGGGATATATTTTACATTGCAGTAAACGGAGCCTAAATGTGTTCTCTTTATATCTACAACATAGATAAACTATTTTTCATTTTGAAAACAGAAAAATAATAAGACGAAAAGAGGCCAATGAGTAGTTGGTCCAATGGTATTGAGTTGACTCTGAAAAAGTTCCTGTTGACGATAGATGCTAGGGTGAGGCATGGGACTAATGGATAAAGATTACTTTTCCCACTAGACCCAGAAATAAAACCAAAAACAAAAGAAAAGCTAGCAAGCAAACAAACAGAAGTCTCCGTTACTAATGCTAGAGGACAAAGTGAGAAAAAAATTCAAAAAATGGAATGAGAAAAAAAAAAATTACCTAGGGCCAAGATTACGCCTTTAATTTGCCAAATTGAGAAACTAGTTTCTCAAAACCAAATTAGAGAGGTCAAATCCATATCACAAAAGTGTCTTGATGAAGAAAGTAAATCAGTAAGTAGAAGCAGAAATCCAAAACCAATGTTAAAGAATAACAAACTCACTCAAAGTCAAAGGTTTCACTAATGAAGATCAAGAGATTGAGAATGCATTGACACCAACTAAATTAATATCTACTCTGAGTACTCTTTGTTGACTCAGAGCAGCAACATTGAATGAATAAATTTCTACTAACTCTAATGAGAACCAAAATGCAATTGCAAGAAACATTGACGCTGAAAACCTAAAATAACTCGATTTTTGAATGCCAATGGTTTGTAACTAAATCAATTTACTTCTGTTAACTTAGATGGAACACCATGTAAATACGACGACACTATGCAATGATTTTAGAGATGCAATGCAATCTCTCGCACTAAATGATGAGGAAAGAATTAGGATCTCCACAAGGCCTGTATCAGAATGAAAAACATAGGAAAGGCTCTTGAAGGAATGCAGGGTGCTAAACCACTCAAAACCACTGTGTTCAATTTGGGTCTCTAGACCTAACCCTTTCTCTCTGCACACTGTCCCCAATTAGGCTTCTTCTTAATTATTACTCTCATTTCTCTATCTATCTCTCCCCACTCATTACCCCAAAAACCTTTTTCAAAACCCAAACCAAACAAACCCCTCAGAAAGGCATTAGAGCTACGGCCAAGTTTATGAAATAAACAACTCTCAAATTTACAAGGAACAAGATCTTAAAATCCTTGTGATAGTTAAGCTTTGTTTGAGCACCAAATCTAAGCCCACCAGTACAGAAAACAAACCAGAAACCTCAAATACAGTTGATAAGTGTGGCTTTTAAGTGCATGAACAGTACTGCAATGGTATTCCACTACAGAGAGGTTACTACATGTGATTCTTAACCTTAGGAGTGTTACACTATTATTTCGACAACATGTCATGCAGAGACTATACATGTTTTAAGTGGAAGGTTTGATCTAGTTTTATTTTAGATTCCAGCACTGATAGCTACAGGTTCTAATATCTAAACACTAAGGCTGAAGTAAATGAAGCATGGCCTGACATGAAGTTATACTTTTCTGAAAATATATTAATATAATGCAATTTCATGTACTCTACCGGATAAAGGGAGAGCACCAATTCATGTGGACCCCTATTTGAGGCTGGCTCACATTTTTATTTTCCCTAATTAGACAAATCGAATCGTAAATTTCTTGAACTCTATCACGTATCCTAAAATAACTGTGGGGGTAAAAGAGGAAAAACTCAACCATACTCACTCTATGTCTGTCTACAATTGGGGCCATTACGCTCTAATGTTCCAATCCACTTCCGAGGCAACAGGAACACCACACCACTAACACCCTCTTCTTCAATCTATGTTTGTTTTCATTCATTTCTCCCCAAATCTAATTGTTCCATCCCATATGTTACTGTTAATGGACAACTGTTTAACATTACAGTCCCAACAGAAACTACAGTTCCAAAGAAAATAAAACAGACAGATACAGAGAGAGAAGTACAGCTTTGGATCTACCAAGACAGGAACAGAGTGAAGACACCGTTCGCTGCATTTGATTTCCAAATGACGTAGAGGAGCTCTTTCTGGCTTCGATGTCGTTTCTGAGCATCTTTCTGACAGCCTATAATAATATATAAATAATAACGAATTTTTTGATTTGTCGATTCGACTAAAGGGGTTCTATCACTTCTAAGTGGCTTAGCAAGGTGGATTTTCGGGCAGTATTGGCAAAGAGGCATTCCAAGATAGAGTCCCGAACATATCGGTCACTGGAGAACTACTGTGTTTCTGATGTTTGGTCTTCGATTTTCTGCCTACCAAGTTCCAATTTATTGCTTTTCCTCTGTAAGGGTGACACATCTTTCTTTTTTTAACTTTGATTTATAGAAGTATCTTGCATTCTTATTTCCTTTTGGCTCACAGTGACACCAGCGATATATTTCTTAATTTTTTGTTTGTCTAAATATGCACCAATCTTATAATTCTCCACACACACATCGCGTATGCCATGACTTCTAGTCACTTTGAACACCGAAGTACCTCACTTATAGCATGACCCAAGGAAACCCATGGTGTCAAAGATTAACCTGAGAAATTCTTATAGGTTGACCGTCGACTCTTTTGCCATGTAGTTTGAAGTTTTTAAGTCTAGGAGCTGTTAGTTTGTTTTCTTTTTTTTTTCTTTTCTTTTCTTAGTTATGTGCAAGTTGTGGCATACCTTAATGATCTTTTTCATACCCACACTCATCAAAATATCAAAAAGCGTAAGAAGCAAACCTATAGGCCACAACATGGGTGAGTTTACCTCATGAACTAGAGGAAAACTGAGAGACAAGGTGGCAAAAATAATTGTAGCTTATGATAATATGTTAAGTGCTGATGGAGGACAAATCAGCACTAGACCGTCTATAAGCACAAAATCATCTATGCAAATTGTCCATCATAAAACCTACACAATTTAGAAGGGCCTCTGCCAAACTTTCCAACCTTTCAAAACATTAACCAGTAATCTTAATTGTTTGACAATACTTAATTAATCCAGTAACTGCATCCCACGACATATAGCTGGTGGATTTTATGAACACACAAGATTCGGGGTCTTAAACTTTCAGAAGCTTCAGAGATGTGTGACGACCTACTTAAAGATAAAATTCATTCGGCATCATGCCAGTCTCCTTTCATGCTTGGAGTAGTAATAAGCATAAACAAGACATCAAGCCATGTGCCATGCCAGGAAAAAGATTAAATACCACAAAAAAGTACCTTTAAGCAATTGGATCTGGAGACAAAATTTACAGTAAATGAAACGAAATGCATACCATGTCAATGTATAGTTTAGGTGATCCTGTGGCATTACTGAACTTCGAATCAACATGTTGACCTCCTTAGGAATAGGGTAAGGTCTACTGGGATTCACATTTTCATTGATGTCTTCGATGTAGATTGTATTCTCTGGAAGCCCACATGCACGGGCAATTGCAGGGACATCAACATAGAACCATTGGCCTGAGCTGGGATCATTCGCAGGAACAAATATACTGGGCTTCTCACTTCCACGAATTACACCGACAACTTCCACAGGTGTAACAGGAGCAATTTGCTCCTGTAAATTGCAAGGTATCACATCAAATAGCACATACAAATAACTTTAGACAAAGCATAAACAATGACAGTGACAACCTGTACAATCTTTGGATTCTTGGACCAAAACCTCCACCAGGAATATTTCCCATTGTCTTGCGCAAAGGAGGGTGCTGTACTGGAGAGTCGTTTATCATCCTGTGAAACGTCAAAAGACTTGTCTCTCCAACTGCGTGGGACCCATCCTCTATTGACTAGAATAGGAAACTGCAAACTGGAATACATTGTTAGATAAAAGAAGCACAAGATATGATCAATATACTCATCAATAATCCAATGACACATAATTTTAGTGTTACCATAACTATAATTCTACAAAATCACCTGCAAAAAAAAAAAGAGCAAATACAGAACACTTTCTCTCAGAGTTCACATACTACTCCGGGCACTAAAATACAAAAGAATGTTTCTGAACTCAACAACACGTCCATTGTGCAGCAATGTCCCATGGACATCAATTTATTGTTGACTACACCAGCCCACCCAACCAAATAAGCTAGAAATTCTCAGTTGCTGAAAAAATCTTTCGTGTACTTAAAAACCTATCAGTTCTACCTTAAAGGTATGCAAGAACCACCTTAATTACAGTATCAGAGTTTCAAGAATGGATCTAGAATGTCCAAAATAGTAAAACGTATCCAATATGTCAAACAAAATATGATATGAATTTTCTAATTTCCGAATATGGTTAGGAAATATTCACAAGCATTCAACGAGTTTCGTTATCTGATAGGACTCGCGCATATGACTCCTTTCTAGGAGTATTCATGCTTCACATGTGAAAGACGAATGCATCAGCATAAGATAACTGAAGGGGAAATTTCTACGCTCTAGTATCTCAAGACATGCTAGGATTTTTTGTTAAATTTTAAGCATTCTCTCCACAAAATCAAGTAAACACTGAGTCGTGTTATTTATACAGAATTGTGCTCTAGTCCAAAGATATTATGACAAGAAGCAAGGGCACTGGAAATAGAAGCACAAGAAGAAAACAGATTACGAGAGCCAGATACCCCAAGCTTTAATAAAAGTAGTTTTTCCCATCCTTACCTCTCTGGATTGCTGGGGATTGGCATGAGAGGAGTAATGATGTAGTAGCCATTCTCTGTTACACCTGAAATGCTCCTGGAGCGTGGGCCCACATAAATTGACTTCTTCTCAGCAAACAATCCTTTGCATAACACCCTCCTAAACTCCAGAGCATCCAAGTTGTCACTTGAAGGAGCTAAGATGTTGCCACTAATTGGTCCCAAATCCATTCTTTTTTGCCTATATTCAAGCATTTCAATCTGTAGCCGAATAGACGAAGTTTAAACTACATATTCCAATTCAATAATTACTAAGAAGGAAAAAATAGAAACTGAAGAAAAAATAACAAGCGAAGAGGAGGTTGGGAGAATAAGTAGAATGGTTTTTCATAAGATAAACCCCACTTGGTGGGACATAAGTAATTATAATGTTTTCTTAGCAGCCCATGGTTAGAAACCACCCATTGTCAAAATATAGAGAGGTTCGTCAAAGAACTCGAGTTGGATTAGATCTTTAGCCTCTCAAACCAAGTTTTCTGCAACTTGCTATAGAATACATAGGCCGTTTATTTTCATCTCCCTCTGCGTGTTAACCATAGTTATTAAAGGTGAGAGTTGCACGTATGTTGTGGTGTAGGCGTGAGGCAAGGTGCAGCCCTTGTTGAGGCGAGTCTATCAAGCCAAGATAGAAATAATGACATAGACAAGTAAATCAAAGTTAAATGTTGTCAAGAGCATAGTTGTCAAATCGTGAATCGAATCGAGAATCGAAATGGTCATTTTTCGAATCGTGAATCGCTCTGATTCTGTCATGACTTCCATAATGCATAGAAACCTATGCTTATAGATTAGGATAACAACAATATATACTACAAATGAAAGATTTAGGCCTAAATCAATAAATACTTTCTTCTAAATGATGATTTGATAATAACGTGGAATATTTGGTGAGTTGCTTCTATTGCAACTACCAAGAGATGATGATTCGTAAAGCCTACTTATGGTTCTATTTGTACGAAAGAGTTATAAGTACAAAACAAACCCTTAGAAGGTCTATAGGGTTGTTATATTCCATTTATCTTCCTCATTTTCGAGTCACTCTCGTAATAAATCTCTTTTTCTTATTATCTATCCATATAACATAGACAAAAGATGATATATAACAATACTAGACCTTAAAAAAATATTTGAACCCTTTTCAAACAACAAAAGAAGCAAAACAAGAGTAAAAAATGAATTTCGGAAATTTTAAGTGAATCGAACGATTCATCGATTCACTTATGATTCGTAGCTATTTCCGATTCGGCAGCCTATTCGTATCGATTACCCACCGAATCAAATCGAATCGTACGATACGAATCGTAAATCACCGATTCACTTACGATTCTCAACTATTTCCAATTTGGCAACCTATTCGTATCAATTACCCACCGAATTGTATCGAATCGGTACGATATGAATCGTGAATCATACGATTCTGACAACTATGGTCAGGAGCATAAATAATTAACAACTAAGTAGTTATAAACACTATGCATAGCAATTAACAAATTGCACTTTAGTTTATCTATGAACCCAGAATGCACAAAATGGGCGACTATGCAAGATATTTTTATCCCTTCACTTGACATCTAATTAACCAATTTACCAGCAGTAAGTTATCATCCAGCAACATTCATCAAAAATAACTTAGAATGAAGAGTTGAGCATGGGGAAAACAAAGACAGACCTTAATTGCACAAAGTTAAAGCGGAAGCGGGTGCGGGGAGAGAGTATATTAAAGAATCTAAGGAACCAAAAGGTACTCTAATATTATTTGTTTGTTAGTTAGAGTATAGACGTTAACTAGTAAGGAAAATTCTAATCACAGACAAGTGGACCAAACCAAACTGAACCTTGTGCCCCAATCAATTGGAGCCGGCTACATGAATCCTATTTTTTCATTGAGCTCTATCCAAGGCTACTTGTTCACTTAAATTTAGTAAGCCCAAATCCTTCCATATCATGCATCCAAAGACAGTTTAGGTTTTCCTCTTCCCCTAGCCCTACTGTCCACTACTATCATGTCACTTTTCTTGACTACTACGTCTGCAATTCTACAGTAAATCTGTCCAAACCACCTTAAATCTACTTTCTATCACATTATCCTGTATAGGTACAACTCCAACCATCTCACAGATATTTTTTATTCTAATTCTATCTCTCCTAGTCTTGCCACATATAATCCACCTCAACATCCTCATTTCAGCTACACTCATCTCTCCTAGCCTTCTTGTTAATATGTAAAAATGCATCGATATCGGTGAAGGTGTATAGATAGCTATGCAAGTGCATTAATATTTTTGAAAAATGCACTGAAATTCTAACCTTTTTGGCATTTTGTGTGTGCATTATCCACTGCCCAGGGGGCTGTGATTAGCAGAACCGATTTAATAATTAGTTCCAATTGCAAATGTTCCCCCCCCACCCAAAATCCCATACTACCCCCTCCGTCCCAAATTTTGGTCCTCTACAGCTTTACGTGCAATTTCAATGGCCTATACCTCTATATGTATATTGTTTAAAATATGCAATACGGAACTAGTTTGATAGATTTCAATTATTTCTATAAAATAATATTTTCAAAAACATAAAAAAATACATACATTGAGAGATATAGGCCATTGAAAATTGCACGTAAAACCGTAGATGACCAAGAATTTGAGACGGAGGGAGTATGTTATATTTTGTTTATATTAGCTACTTGAGAAAATTTGAGTTAATTTTTTCCTAGTATATTATTGTTGCTTTATATTGTTTTGCTTCATACATCTTCTCTCATTTCTTTTAGGATTCATATGATTGAGACCTTATAACCTAGATGGGAACGAGCGCCATTCTAGATAGAAGCGAGGTTCCTAGAGGTTTTATGTTGGAAGAGTGGGCGCGAGGTTTTGGACAAGATTTGTCACCACAAAAGAAGGATCCAGCGACAAAGAGTCAAATATTGAAGAAGGGAGGGAAAAAAAGACCCAAATAAATAAATAAAAATAGAGTCAGCGCATAAATAGATACAAATCCAGCACCCACGCGATACAAAACACCCCATTTACACCATCAATGACCATCTCTGAACAGCAAAGAAAAGAAGTCAAAAAATTTGAATTCAATAGAGAGCGGGATCAAGGCATTTCATTCCTCAAATTTGTTGTAGAAACTCTCTTGATCCCCCTTTCTGTTGAATCCAGAATATTTCAAACTTTTTTTCTTTGCTCTTCGGAGATGGTCATTGATGGTGAACGGTATGTTTCTTATGGTGTGAGCGCTGGATTTGTTATATCAAAGGGCAACAAGTCAATACATCTAGATTTGTTATGTCTGTATATATATTCGTATGGACAAAGGTTCATCTAAACCTAGAAGTAAATAAGATCATATTAGTGTACGTCAATCTGTAAAAAGTACTCCCCCGTCCCATTTTCTTTGGGCTTTTTTGATATTCATGCCATTCTTAGAACTCTTTTATCTTCCGGTATGAATCTCCAAAAATATGCAACTTAGATCTTTTTTGATAATTATCAATTAGATCTATAATACAAAGTTTCAAAATTACAAAAAGTATTATAAATTGGGAGATATAAGAGTTTAAAAAACGGTGCGAATATCAAAAAAGACCAAAGAAAATGGGACGGAGGGAGTAATTTATTTGTATATATGTATATATCAATTTACCCAAAACAGGTACTCTCTCACTTCAAGCAAAGACGGACAGGTAGTGAGAGGGTGAAAAAGACATCCACAGGCCATGTTGTTTCGAAAAAAGAGTATGCCTTGCTGGAAATGTGTAAAATGTGCAGAAGGTACACCTCTTAGCGAATGCCCCAGAGGCAAGGCATAGTCTTTCGGAGGGTAACACACAAATTCAAGGGCCTTGAGGCTTTTTCCAATAGCTATGTGAATCTCGAGGAGAGACTCAACTTAGCCTTCAAAAACATTGCACGAAATGCAGTGTAAAGGAGAAGAGATAAATTGTTGCATCAAGAGACTTCCGTGATACTCGTATGTTTTACGACGTGTACCCCACTTTCAATGACAATAACTCATCTCATAAAAGAATTGCAACGCAATGCATACACTCTCTGTGCTGTAAACATGTATTAGTATTTGTGCGTGCGTGTGAGATACATGGATGGATATATGTGTATATGTATGTAGAGAGAGAGAGAGAGAGAGAGAGAGGTTCTGGGCAAAGAAATGGAGGCTAACCTTGTCTTGCCGTCTGAAGATTTGCCAAGTTCCAAGTCCAAAAGTGATACCACCAGGGACAAATAGTAGTAATTTCGACCATCTCGATCCTTTCTGTTTATCTGAAACACATCACACACACAAACACACACCAAACAAAAAAGACAGAAATCAAAATCGTCTCTCACATAAAAATCACAAGTCCCTTATTAATAGACATCATTTAGCAAAATTACTTATCAGGGACACCATGAAAAATCGCAGGAGAGACCCGAGACCGACCTTGAGGTTGAGAAGAGGATGCAGATGTCGAAGAAGGAGGCTCGGAGATGGCAGCGGCGGAGCTGGAAAAGGACGTAGGTAGGGGTGGGACACACTTCGCCTGAAATGATGCAGCGGCGGCGGCAGATACGCATCCACGGCGGCTGAGGTTGTTGGCTAGGGCTTTGGAAATGGAAGCTGCGGTGGAGGCCATGTCGACGACGACGACTTTATAACATTTGCGGCCCGTTTGGATGCCGGAGTTGGAGCCGCCCGGATATGATCTCCTGGTCCCACTCAAATCCGGTGCTTGGGAGTGAAAATGGGAAGGGGGATTTGAGCCTCTCCCGGATTTGTTGCGGTGGGTTTTAGATCTGGAATTTAACCCCATACAATTCTCTTCTGAATGCATATTGAGTTTTAATCCCACACAATTCTCATCTTTTTTTTCCTGATCAGAGAGGATTTGATCCAATGGATGGGATGCCACCCCTTTGACACGTAGTTTTCTTTTTCTTCTTTCTCTTTTTTAATATTTTTTTCTCTCTATTAAAATTGAATTTTTTTTTATAGTATTCTACAATTTTCTCACAAATTACATAAATAATTTTTAATGGTATGAAATGAGAGTCATATGAAAAAATAACTCCAAAAAAAAAAGTTTAAACATATAAGGTTTAAACATTTTAAAGATTTAATGAATTTAATTTATTTATTCTAATTATAATGAAATTAATCTAATTTGTCCATTAAAATAACAAACTGGGGACAATTAAGTTATTTGACATCTTATCTCATCATATCCACCCTCCAAATTCTTCTTCTTGAGAAATCATCCAAACACCCTATTATAAATCCATCGTTCTTAAAAGGTGGGATCACCCTTCTTAACATATCATCCCTCATTACATATCCACTTTCAAATCCACCCTCGTTCTTTATCCGCCCAAAATAAATCTTTCATCCAAACAGGCTTATGTGAGTTGTCACGGTATGAGCTCGACTGATGGGGAAACCAAACAGGGCTTTTGGGGGGTTTAGCCGTTTAGGGGTGGGCGTTCTTTGGGTCAGATTCTTCTTTATTGGGTAAATTACATTAAAGGTGAAACGGTTCCACCAACTAAAATAAATAATACTTATTTTGTAAATTAAATGTGATTTATAGTGAGAGAATGACATGTCTCGTAAAATGAAAAATAAATACTTAAAAAATAAGAACATTAACGAAACGGAGCCAAACCTCCTTTGAGATTTGCGACAAATATACATTCAAAATAAACTCTGGCCTTTCTTATTCATGTAACTACTTATGTATAATGAGAATCTATAGAAGTGGTTTGGATGATATTGGAGTTTTTTTATCTTTTTATCTCTTAAATTATGTACATTTTTTCTACTTAGTCCCTAAACTATCAATTTAATGATTCATCCCCTCAACTATCATATACATTGCCTACTTAGTCCAATAGATAACAAAAATTAGAAATTTGGACGGAAAATATCATGTAAAGCCCTGTTTGGATCATGTAAAACAGATACTTGATTATGAGAGCTTTAGAGATAAAAATTAATTATGACTCTTTAGAATAAAATAATTAAATAAATAAAATATTCTCACCGGTTCAAACAAATTGAAAATCGGAGCACTTAATTTTTTTACAAGGTTCATATATTAGAATCTTACTTGGCATTTTATAGAGACTAACACATACAGTATTTGTTTTTAAATGACTGAAATCTTTAGATAGAATTTAGACTGTTTCTATATGAAAAATATGGTTAAAAATTAAGCGATCCTATTTTCAATCATTATGAACCGGTGTGAAGATCTTATTTTTCTGATCATTTTATGCTAAAAGGTTATAGTTAATTTTTTTTATAGAGCTCTCATAATCAAGTATATGCTCTAAAAGGTCCCAAATAAAAAGTAGATATTTAATTATGATAGCCCTAGAGATAAGAATTAATCATGACTCTTTAGAATAATATGATCAGAAAAATAATATCTTCGCATCGTTCCAAACAGATTGAAAATTCGAGCACTTAATTTTTTTAGAAAGTCTATATCCTCCTTGTATATATATCAGATTGAAAATTCGAGCACTTAATTTTTTTAGAAGGTCTATATCCTCCTTGTATATATATCATCCTCTCCTATATATAAAGGAGCAGCTTTTGGGATTTCTATTTTTCAATTTGGGACGAATTTGCCGTTTGATTTCATCCATTTTACCAACTGCCCAGGGCTCCGCACATTTGGCTTGATTTTCCAATAATACCCCTCTTCGCCTCCGTCATCACCTTCGGCCCAAGACCACCCAAAACACCCACCTTTCCTCTCCTCATCCACGGCACCACCACCTTCCTCTCCCCACACCACCGAACTCCACCACCTGTCACCTCTTTTTCTCGGCCTCACCACCATCTCCTCCATCCTTCGGCTCTCCACCGAACCGCAATCACCACTTTCAGCCACCACCCCACCCGACGCCACCACTACTGCACCCACCTCGAAACCCCACCACCGCAACTCCCTCACTCCATCAGCGTTAAAAAAAAAAAAAGCCGCGTACAATGGGTTTCACACCCACGCCACAGCGGGCCCGCCGGATGCCGCCTTGAGATTTCGGAACCACCACAGTAATCTACGGACACTTTGCAACACTTACCCGAGCTTAGAATCGCGTTTGAGGTAGTTTTCCGGAAACCCAAAACCTTAATCTGCATTTTAATGGAAATAGTACCCAAACTTAATTTTTCATGTAGATGGTGACCTGAATTTAATTTATTAATTAATGTTTAGTCCTGTTTTCATTAACTTTTAGTCCTATTTGTATTGAAAAGTTTTCGGCAGGCCCTGCATTAAATTGGATGGTTTAATTGTTGCGTAGATGAGAAGTTATGGTGGATTGTGGCATTGAAATTCATATGTAGGTAAAGAATTGTGTGATTAATAAATTTATCGGAATAATCGTAGTTTATGTAGTAATTATTTAATAACTAAATATGTAAGGATTTGGATTTAAAATATAAATGAGGAGATATTTATCGAAATAATCGTGGTTTTTGTTCATCCATTTTACGAGTAGGATTTGGCTACCGTACAGAATTGCTTTAGATGACCTTATTAGGCAATATTTATTGCAGTAGAAAGATGGACTCAATGTTAGAGCTAGACCTGGGTAACAGGTCGGGTCGGGGTCGTGTTCGTGTCATGTCAGTCGAGTTCGTGTCACAAATCAGCCAACCCGAACCCGACCCATTTAGAATTTGTGTTTCTTGAGTCATGTCATTTTTCGTGTTTCGTGTCAAAAATGCTCAACCCTAACCCGTTGACTTCGTATTCTGTTCGTGTCGTGTTATCGTGTCTGTTGCCCAACTCTATATAGAATTACAGATATACCATATATTATATATATGTGTGTGTGTGTGTTCATGTTAATGGGTGACACAGATTAGTAACTGCGCTGGTTGTGTCAATTTTGTGTCTCACGTGTTCAACCCGAACCCAAACCATTTAGAATTCGTGTTCTCGAGTCGTGTCAGAAATGTTTAACTCTAACCCGTTAATTTTGTGTCCGGTTCGTGTCGTGTTATCGTGTCTGTTGTCCAGCTCTAGTTAGAGCACATGTGAAACACCCGACGAATTCGGGAAATATTTTTCCCAAGGGCTAATGTAAGGTATTACTTCTGATTTGGCCAACAAGAAAAAAAAATCACTTTGGAATTACTGCCTAGCAAATAAACATTTATGTCATCGCAATTGCGGTCCATCCATGGGTGAGCGGATTAGTTGGGTTATTGTATGCTATGTTGTTTGCCATGTTCTACTTCACTCCATCCCTTTCATTTACATGTTGAGTAATTCTTCATATTTTTTAGAATAGGTTTGATGGGGAAAAAATTAAGATAATTTTTGGTGATAGGGCTCCATTGGATGGTACAAATGCTCGGCATAATAATAGTCCTAAAGAGCTCCTTTAGTACTAACTCATTTAAGGCTCGGCTTTGGAATGGTGGACATTAGATTGAAGTAGTTTTCTATGTGCAATGTTGGACACAGTTTTTTCCCTTCCCAAAAAGGGGTCTCCTTTTTAAAAATTGGCCCCAAGAATAGACCCTTACTCAAGGATAGATAAAAGGATTGATTTTGAAAGATTGGTGTATTGGAAATCCTGTGAGGGTCAATTAAGAAATGGTAATAAGTTGGAGATAAATTAATGAATTTTTGGTGTAAAGATTGGTGAAGATATTAATTTTGCAAGTCATATTAAAGTTTGATGATTGTATTGTTTTACTCATAAATAGGGCACATGAAAATTGATTCTTTTGGAGCTGCAAACGCATCAATACTTCTCAGGACAAAGAGCAGATGGAGTGCTTGCAAGAGTGGAAGGGGAGATTTAATATGACTGCTGCTATTTATGACTACTGCGAGCTTTACTGGTGTTATGCTCCTTCAGCGTCTGTAAATAAACTACCCTCTATGTGGTCTGCATGTAAGTCATCTAATGCTTTTGCTACTTTGATCAATCTATGTAATATATCTTCATAGCTATTTTTCATACTCTTCTATCCCTTCTGGCTCTAAAATTACAAACAAGACATATCTAACCTATATCAAAACTTGTTCCATTCGACGAGCATTCGTTCGTGCTGTGCACGAATGTGAACATAGTATACTAAAAAATATGATTAAAAAATTAAATACTCCAACTTTCAATCTGTTGGAATCGGTGCGAAGATCTTATTTTTCTGATTATTTTATCCTAAAAGGTCATAATTATTTTTTATCTTTAAGGCCCTCATAATCAAGTATTTGCTCTACATGGTCTCAAATAAGCCTTAAATGACATTTTCCGTCCAAATTTCTAACTTCCGTTATCTATTGGATTAAGTAGATAACGGTATGATAGTTGAGGGGATGAAATCATCAAATTAATAATTTATGGACTAAGTAGAAAAAATGTGCATAGTTTGGGGGATAAAAAAGAAAAAAACTCTATTTGCAAAATAGATGTTGCAGGACTATTTTATAGTCAAAGACTCAAAATCCAAAAATCACCACTGAAAATAGCTTTTTAAATTCTGTATTCTCCAGTTTGTTTTTCATAAGGCATTTCAGAAGGCATTTTCAAATCAACTCTCAAAATGCCAAAAAATAACTAAAAGACAAAAATATCAAAATTTTATGCCTTTATATTAATTTTTTTATAGGTCTCCGAAATTCATGAATTTTTTTTCTCTTGCTGATAGACAAGTAATGAATTTCAACCAACTGCTAATTTTTTCTTGAGAAGAAATAATGTTTTCTTGAAAAACGTTGAGTTTTTTCTATATTTAAAAAAAATGTCAAACCATTTGTTGGAGTTAGAACTCAAGGGTTTGTACAGTAACCTTTTTATTCCTTTTTTTTTTTTTGGATTCTTAAATTGTAAAAGAAAAAATATACAAACAGAATAGAACGGAATATCTTAAGTAAACATTTTCACTGTTGTTGATTTAAGACAACAGAAAATAAATAAAAATGGGAATAAAAATCAGCAGCATGCATTATCTTCAATGGGCGACAGGCTTTCCTAAGATATATACTTCTGAAAGAAATTTTGTAAGAAGTAAAAGTATTTGCTCCATCTTTCATGAGAGATTATTATGTGCCCCTTGGCAATGCCCCTTCTCGACCGCACATTTCTAACAACTTGATTTTCCAAAACCGCCAACATATTCCCCATTCCAAAGAAAGAGACTGCCATTTGACTGATTCAAGTTCCGTACGGCTCATACCCATCTCATTTTCCCCTCCACTTCAAAGTCAAAAAGCCCGATCATCTAGCCTCTCTTGCCACAAGGAAAATCAAGGAAGGAAGGGGAGATACGATTATTACATGAATTACCGGAAAGAGTTCATACGATCCAAATAATAGTAGTAAAAGGGCAGAAAAACTTAAATCCTGAAAATTTTCTTTCGCAACAATGGCGTAGGTGTTTGGACAGGCCATTGCCAACCTCCCTAGGGAAAATGAATTACCCCCCGTAAGGTTTGGGTTGAAATAAGAATTAGTTTTTGTACAATTTTGGGTGTCTTCAATAATTTATTTCTCCTACTCCTAGGAGATTACATGTTGCTCAAATGAAAGAGTAAATTTGCGTTTCTCAAACGAAAGAGTAATTTTACCTTTAAAAGGCTTTAATACATGGTGCTCTCAAGAGAAGATAAATGTGAGTTTTCCTTTCCATATCATCTGTACCTTAATTAACATGTCGCAATCATTCCATTAATCTATCAACTGGACAGCTGCAATGGAAGATATCTTCTCTCTCAACTTCTGTGTTACAGCGACTCGTACCGTCATAACACTAGCTGCCGGACCACTTAGCCGGACTTTGACAACGTAATCGTTGATTTGAACAAGCTCGAGTACTCCACCGCCAGTGCCAACAAGGTATGGTCTTATCTCTGAGAGAAGCTGAAAGATGAGCAAACTCGAGACCTCAATAACAAAATAACTTTTCTTCTTCATTACTACTACAGGTGAGATTATTTTTTCCCAAGGTGGGGGCCTTTTATGGAGCAAACTCACTGTAGGGTGTAATGAGTAATTGCAGCTGTCTCCAAGCAATCAACGGTCCAGAAACTCTTCCCTAGAAGAGCTTCTTTCTTGAGAATCAAGGAAGAGTATGTATATATATAATGAAAAGAAGGTAATTTCAAGCTCAAATATAATAAAAATAAAAAATAAATTTTTAATTTTTTTTGCACTGTTTAAAAGATCTCAATGAGATCTATCAAACAAAATCCATATTAGTAGAAAAATTATTTGCGTAACACATGATTTTTTAGCTTGAATTTACCTTCCTTTTCTAAAAGTTCCTTTTTTTAGAAACTGAAACGGGCCCAATCCGGTTCTTTTGGGATTTGTGAGGACACAATCTTACCTCTAGGTCGAAACTAGGTGAAGGCACAACTATGGGTATCTAGTATTGAAAACTGTTGCTTGTAAAGCCATATGAACTACATACCATATCCATAGGAGACATTTGCAAAATTACGTCAAAGAATCGAAAGCAACGGATGCATTTGTAGATTGTGAAAGTTTAGATGGACTATAAGTCTATAACAGACTTTCATGTAACTCAGGTAACGCATCATCAACTGGCCAATTACGGTTTTGACACGTTTCGGAAAACATTTACTGGGTGTCACAAAGTGAATTATTGCAAAAATAAAAGTGCTAAACTTAAATGAATAAACATTTATATGCCAGTTCCTTTTATCTTTATCAATATTGAAGCTTAAAAGACTCATAAAACCTACTATCGAAGCATAAAATTCAACTCTCCATTAAAAGGAATAAGCAATTTAGTAAGACAGAGATAGATAGGAGAGGTTTATGGGTCCAACCTTTTCAACATTCTCCTCATTCAGCTCAAGGCCAGTCTCGGCGTCCAAAATTTGCTCCACTTCTTGAATTTCTGGGATCTTATCTCGGAGCCGAGTTTCGATTCCCATTTTGAGTGTCATAGTTGAACTTGGACAAGAACCACATGCTCCTTGCAGCTTTAGTACCACAACAAGACCATCAATTTCATGCAGAGCCACATTCCCTCCATCCGCCATTAGGCCCGGTCGCACTTCATCCAACACCTTCTCAACATTCTCCTCAGTCAGTGGGAGGACACATGTTGGTGAAAACACACGACCACCTTCACACCAGAATTATGTATACTAAAAACCACAAAGTTAATAAATCGCAATTATAAAGCTCAGTTTTTGGCTGCAAAATGAAAAGGAGAAAATTGGAAGGCTATAAAGTTCCAAATGTATTCAATTGTTTTGGAAACTACACAATCCACAATTTCGGACAAGTTATCAAGTATGTCTGATCCATCATGTGGTCATGACCGCCAAGTATTAGGGTGCACACATGATTATTTTGCCTAGAAAGAAAAAGGACATATAAGTGAGGGTCAACCACAACATTACTAATGGGAGGGCACACCACATGTCCCACTCGACCTAGTGGACTCGATATTATATCCCATGACACAATTATCGATAAATCGTGAAATATGTTAAAGATCATTACCCACTCTTGAATTTTTGGAAGTCTACAGACTGTCACCAGAAACTTTGGAGCATTTACGGAAACCTCTGGACTTCGTTGAAATCTTCTCGACCCGGAAACTACTAGACTTTGCTAGAATCTTTTGCACTCCTTCAAAAATGTTCTGAACTGCGCTAGAGAGGCCTCATCACCGAAACTAGAAACTCTCTAGTATAAGTGTGATACTCCAATTAAGGTGTCCAAACTCCAAAGTGCCAGAGAGTTGAGTATTTTAGAGAAGTGCTATGTGAGTCTTATCCTTTACGAGGAATAGTTAGTGTGTGGTTGAAAAACATTTGGATTTTGGGGAACAAAATTAAGGTTTGGTTTCATATATTTTAAATATACTTCTTTATCTTGCTGGCAATAAGCTAAGAACTATATACAACAAACCTATGCAGAACGGACACTTCGCCGGAGGTCAAGTACCGGTGCTGGATACTTGACAGACACTGACACTCTCCATCTCTGTACACGTGTTCAACTTTTTCCATTGGACACTCCAGGGACACTATAGAACACACTAGAACGCTTTCATGAAACTGTACAAACGCTCGTGCGGGGCTTCTTTTCGTGTGATAGATGAGGCCTGAATGAACGTAACAACACACTTACGAGGGACATACGTTTTTCATCAAAATACTTTAGTGAATTATGCACTAATAACCATGAAAAACGGGCTATATGGTATTTTGGTTGCTTTTGGCTTGTTTATCCATATAACAATTAACACACATAGTTTCAAATTTTGGAAGTTTAATGCTTGATTATCAACTTCCCTTTCGGTGTGATAATTTCTAGGAACCTAAGGTTGTGCAGAAAACACGAGAAAGTAAAAACATAATTGTGCGTTTTTTAAATGTGGAAACAGGAAAAAAGAACGTCGACGAAGATGTACGCCGACGAAGGTGATCAATTTCCAGCCCTTTTTTTCAATGGAGATCTTTGTGTCTTAGTTTACCTCTGCTTTTGTTCTGGTATGATGGATCTAGGTGATCGATTTCCAGTTTTACGTTCTTCTTCTTTGGTTAAAAACCCTAAAAATGGGAAAAACTCTCAAAACTCTAACTCATCATCCGTGATGAATGTATTGCCTGTGCTCCCCACTACGGCTGATGCTGGGTTCTTCCGCCTGTGTTTACTGGTTCGTGCCCTAATTCTGTGTCTGCAATGGATCTGAACCCTAATTTTGCTCTTTCTGACTCTGTGAAAGTTTGTTCTGGCTCAGTGCTGGTTAATTCTTCGAGTTCTAAACCTAAATTGCTAGATTTCCTTGAAATGGTTACGGTTCCTATTAATGGTGAAACTTCTATGGCCAACCAGCTTGATGATCTAAGTAAGGAAAATGCTATGTTACGTAAGGTTTTGGTTGAGAAATCTGTGCCTACTCCTTCTCCAAGGGTAAGGTAGGAGAAAGCTCTGTGGGTCAAGTTAATCTGGAGTTATTCCTCCACAGGTAATTAATGATCGAATTGTGGTATCTCTCCCCTACTGAGGTTGAGGAACAGGGGCTGGGTCGATGGAAGAATTGCCTGGTGGGTCATTTTTTGGATAAGAAAGTTCCGTTTCAGATGGTGCGAAGTATTATAATGAAAATCTGGGACAATTTTGGTATAAGTGATGTCCTTGCTAATGATTCTGGCTTCTTTTTCTTCGTTTTCTCACATGATGGAGATCTGTTTAAAGTGTTAGAAGCTGGTCCCTGGCCTATTGGTGGTAAATTGCTAGTTCTTAAGAAGTGGCAACCTCACATGGCATTGATTAAGGAGCGGCTTCAATCTGTCCCAATTTGGGTCCAATTCTATAATGTTCCTTTTGAGTACTGGACTGCACGTGGGCTTAGCTATACTGCTAGTTCTGTTGGTAAGCCTCTCTATTGTGATGAGATGACTACTAAATGCAAACGAATGAACTTTGCCAAAGTTTGCGTGAAGGTCAATTTAGACTCTTCTTTTCCTGAGTCTGTTGATCTTCACCGTCCTAATGGAGATACTGTGATTGTCAATATCAAATATCCTTGGTACCCTCTTAAGTGCATGGGTTGTAGGATTTTTGGACATTCGGAAGCTCACTGTCCTGCTAAGCCTTAGTCTATTCCAGTGGTTGTTCCTCAAGTTGTCGGGACTTCTGTTCAAGCTGTAACTGGGGGGCTGGTCTCTTCTGATTTCGATTTATCTTTTGGATCTCTTGGTGGTATTAAGCCTGGTGTTGCTACTAGTCCCCTTAGGGAGGGTAGCTCTGCGGTCTTGGGAAGCTTTCTTGGGTTTCCTAAGCCTGTTTCAGATTCTAACTTTGTACAGGTTTCAGCTTCTAACTTTGTACAGGTTTCAGCTCAAACCCCTTCTAGGATTCTGATTTGTGACAATGCTGTTATAGAGACGGTGGCAAATCACTATACTAAGGAATCCGAATTGGTGCATACCAACTCTGAGAAGCACACCTTGGTGGATTCTTTATTTCCTTCTGAGCTTGACTTAAAGGATATTGGTTTTGTTTCCAACCCTGTTGTAGATAATGCTCTTACTGGTAACAGATTTTCTACTTTAGCTGTTAAGGAGACTGAAAAGGCTGATGAATGCTCTGATCCTGTTGCTTTTTCATTAGCTGCTCTGTCTGAGGAGGTTGGTGAGCTTGTTTCTGGAACTTCTGTTCTTTCTATAGGTAAAGTTGATGATCCCCCTGTGCTTCAAGTCGTAAAGGACAGGAATAGGGGGAAAGGAGCAGGAAGGAAGCCTAAACTTCCTCAATGACTAAAACTGGAGTTTGGAATATAAGGGGCCTCAATAACCCCTTAAAGCAAAAGGAGGTACTTTCCTTTATCAAAGTTAATTATCTTTCTTTGTTTGGTATTGTTGAAGCAAAGATTAGGCCTGAAAATATGGCTTGTTCTACTGCTAGATGTTTTCCTACCGGTTGGCAGTTTGTTCATAATTTGGTGAGTTTTCCTATGGCCCGTATTATTGTGGGTTGGGACCTTTTGCTACTTTCTGTGTCTATACTTTCTTGCTCTGATCAGTTGATTAACTTGTTAGTACAAGATCTTCCTGCCCATAAGAGTTTTTTTGTTACTGTGGTTTATGGTCTGAACTTGGCTAGAGAAAGATTTAGTTTGTGGACTGATCTGAGATCCTTGTTCCCCGTGATTTGGTTCTTCTGCCTAGACTCTTTTGGGAGATTTTAATGTTGTTCATAGGCCTTTTAAGAGGATGGTGGGTTTTGATATGTCTGTGGCTTCTGATTTTAACAGTTGTTTAGAGGATCTTAATATGCAAGATATGTTTACTAAAGGGTACTGGTACACCTGGACCAATAAACAAGGGGGTGCTGGGTCTAATAAAAGCAGGCTTGACAGGGTTTTGGTGAATGATAATTGGTTAGACCTCTTTAGGGATGCTGAGGTGGTTGGCCATGCCCCTGGGGTATCAGACTATTGTGCCCTTGTTCTTTCTTTTGTGCATAAGCGCTTTTAAAGCTGTTCCGTTTCATTTTTATAATTTTTGGATGAACAATGGGGGTTTCAAGGAATTGCTTGCTCTTTCTTGGCATACTGAAGTTGTTGGTAACCCTAAGGATAGGCTTAGTTTTAAACTTAAGGGTCTTAAGCCTTTGCTAAAAGTTTTCCATAAGGAACATTACAGTAACCTTAGTGGGAGGGTTACGAAGGCTAGAGAAAATTTGGCAAAAATTCAAGACTTGTGCTTTAAAAATCCTGCAGACCTCTTCTTGCATGACTTGGAGAAGAACTTGGTTCAGCAGTTCCACTCTTTAAGCCATGCAGAGGAGTCTTATAAGAGGCAGAAATCTAGAGTACACTGGTTAGCTTTGGGGGATAAAAATACAAAAAAATTCCACCAAAAGATGGCTGCTCATAAAATGAGGAATACCATTCTTAGTTTGGTAAATAGTGAAGGGATTAGATTGGAAGTTCCTGCTGCAATTGAAGGAGAGATTCTTGGATATTATCAGGGGCTGTTGGGGGACAGAATTTACTCATAGAAGAGATGCCACTGCGGCCTTATCTGCTGCAATTCATTCCAAAGTGCCTCAGGAGTTATATGAGGGGCTTAGTGGGTATGTTTCTGAAATTGAAGTCTGGAATGCTTTAAAGTCTATTAATAGGGATAGAGCTCCTGGTCCGGATGGCTTTAATTCAGCTTTTTTCCTTGATAACTGGGATGTTGTTAAGGACGACTTTATTGCTGGAGTGTTGTCTTTTTTTGTTCTGGATCCATGCCTAGAGGATGGAATTCTACAGCAGTAGCATTGGTTCCTAAGATTCCTGCTCCAAACTCCATTAAGGATTACAGACCTATAGCTTGTTGTAACACCATATACAAGTGAATTACCAAGATTTTGGCTAACAGAATGCAAGTTGTTCTTCCTGTTAATCTGTTATAATTGGGCCCTCTCAATCTGCTTTCATTAAAGGAAGATCTACTATGGACAATATTTTACTCATGCAAGAACTTGTGAGAGGCTATCATCGGGATCAAGGGACTCCAAGATGTGCTATTAAGCTGGATGTGATGAAGGCTTATGATAGTGTGGATTGGAAGTTCGTATTTGATGTTATGCAGATAATGGAGTTCCCGGTTCAATTCATTATTGGGTCAGAGCTTGTGTTACTACCCCAAGGTTCTTCGTTATTATAAATGGTGAATTGAAAGGGTTTTTCCCTGGGAAAAGGGGATTGCGACAAGGGGATCCTATATCCCCTTATCTGTTCTTACTCATCATGGAAGCTTTCTCTGCTTTGTTACAATTTAGGATCTCTCAAGGAGGATTCTCCTTCCATCCTAAATGTGCGGCCATTTCTCTTTCTCACTTAGTTTTTGCTAACGACATGTTTATAATTTGTGGGGCTGACTCTTCTACTTTTGCTACTATTGATGGCCTCTTAAAGGATTTTCACTCCTTCTCTGGGTTGCAGCCAAATTTTAACAAGAGTGCTTGTGCTAATCTGAAAGAGGATTTGAGATCTCTCCTGGATATTCCTGAGGAAAGTCTTCCTGTAAAGTATTTAGGGGTTCCTTTAATCTCTACAAAGTTAAGGCACTCTGATTGTGTGGTTCTTAAGGATCGTATGTTGAAGAGAATCCAATCTTGGTCTAATAAGTTGTTGTCTTTTGGGGGGAGAGCTCAGTTGATAAACTCTTATCTTTTCAGTATCCAGGTTTATTGGTCTTCCATTTTCATTCTTCCTAAGAAAACTATGAAAGAAATTGAAAGTCTTCTTAGTGCTTTTCTTTGGAAAGGATTGGAGTTGAAATCCTCTGGAGTTAAGGTTGCTTGGGCTACTGTCTGTGTCCCTAAAACGGAAGGAGGTTTGGGTTTCAAGAGGCTCTTTGAATGGAACAAGGCTTCAATGTTACGACACTTGTGGGCTATTTGCAAAAAGGAGGATATCCTGTGGGTAAAGTGGATTCATTCTTATGTAATAAAGAATCGGTGTATTTGGTCTTTGGATCTCCCTCAAGATTCATCTTGGACTGTGAGGAAGATCTTTGGTCTGCGTAGGGATGGTCAAAGATTTATTCAACATAGGATTGGGAATGGTGGAAACACTTTCCTATGGCTAGATAATTGGCACTCCCTTGGCCCTTTGTATCTTAAGTATGGGGATAGGGTGACATTCAATTTAGGGAGATCCCTTAATGCGAAAGTGAGCTCTATAGTTCATAATGGGAGATGGAGATGGCCTAGTAGCAGAAATGTTGTGATTAAAGAAATAATGGAGAATATTGCTTCTGATCTGGTTCCTCATGAAGATATAGAAGATTCAATTATCTGGACTTTGTCTACTGCAGGTACCTCTTCTACTAAGTCAGCTTGGGAAGCCCTTCATTCCAAAGCTCCTGATGTTGGTTGGTGGCCCATGGTTTGGTATAAAAAACATGTCCCAAGGTGGTCCTTTATTTTATGGCTAGCTATTCTTGGGAGACTCTCTACCAAGGATAGGTTGCATAATTGGGGGATTATAAATGATAGTTACTGTGTGCTGTGCAGTGGCAGAGTGGAATCACATTCCCACTTGTTTTTCGATTGCCCTTTCTCTTTTGTTTGGTTACGGGTCAGAACTTGTTGTGGCCTTCCAGCCCATGCTTGGGATCTTAATTCTGAAGCTCAGTGGGGTTCTTTATATGACAAGGGAGGTTCTATGAGGGTCACCCTGTTTAAACTATGTTTAGCTGCTTCTGTTTACTATCTTTGGAAAGAACGGAATGGTCGGATTTTTCTTCAGGTGGGTCATGAATCTACAGGAGTTGAGAAGTTAATTCTAGATGAGGTCAAGAGTTGTGCTAGTTCCTGGAAACGCAAGCTCAAAAACCCCGACAATCTCAGAGTTTGTTGCGAGTGGAGAATTTTAGATTCTATTTTCTTGTAATTTTTTGTTATAGCTAGGCTGTTGCTTTTCTTGATGTATCCAGTTGGATTTGTATGTTTTCTTTCTCAAGGTTTTCCTTGAGGTTCTGGGCTTGGTCCCTTTTATAAATTTTTGCCTTTCTTCAAAAAAAAAAAAAAAAACAATTAACACACATATAACATCCCATGTGTGTCCCCAACCTATCATGCTCACCAAAAAACATTAGATTTACATGTCATGTCTATGTCGTGTTGCGTGTCCATGTCGGTTCTACATAACAACAAACATTCTAATTAGTTAAGGGGTCCTATTTTTTTGTCTTCTTCACCACATATGCACAACAAACAGAGCCCATGGGAGACACATGCAAATCAACAAGAACTCCAACAATTAAACTAGTATTTGCCGTTTAATCGAGATAATCTTCTACAGTAATCAAATAATTAGTTAGAAATCAACACTGTATCTATGATCTATCAATGGCTAGTTTAATTTCTTCACCATAGTTCATTTGGGTACTATAATATACAAGAATGTAATATGACCTACCGGCATGCTTTCTAACGCCATGAATTGAATGGAATCCCCGAAAGTGTCTAGCAGTGAATTGCCCAAAGAGAAAAGAGTTCTTCTTCAATGACAAAATACTGCAATCAGCAACCGGTTTCTACACAGAGAGAGAGAGAGAGAGAGAGAGAGAGAGAGATCGGAGTCAAGTAAAATCTATGGCATAAAGTTACTGGTCCAATAAGATAATTTATGTCTTATATATAAGGTAATGTTAATAGATGTAGATAATACACCTTGTAGACGGACTTGTATATTGCTGTGGTTGGTGTTGCTCTGAGACGTTGAGTCAGGGTTGAGATTGCACCCATTCCTACAGTGCTATTTAGCCAAAGGTAGGAAGACTGCAAAAAAAAAAAAACAATTCAAAAAAATTATCATGTTTTCTGCCGTCTTTCTACTACACATACACACTTGCTCAACGGAGAATGCACGGGTAAGGCGCTACCCATTTTGGCATGAACACTTTTGTGAAACTATGTCGCAAAAGTGATTTCCATAGTTACCCTCCAAAATTATTTTTTTGCTCTTTAACCACAACAAGTGGACAAGAATTAACTGATGGTGATAAACGAAAAACACTCTCACTCTAACTGCGATATCCCACGTTCCATCAACTACCCACTCCCCCACTTGCACACACCATGTATTCTCACATGCACACACAGAGTGCATGCCACGTGCGCAACCTCTAGTATGAACAAGAAACAAGGGTTTCAACTGGTTGGTGAATTCTCTCTCTCTCTCTCTCTCTCTCTCTCTCTCTCTCTCTCTCTCTCTCTCTCTCTCTCTCTCTCTCTCTCTCTCTCTCTCTCTCTCTCTCTCAAAGTATATACTGAAACACTTATCCCAAAGCACAAATTCAAATTCAGAATACTAGTTGGAAAAATAGCTTTTCATACAAATCAACAGAGACTATGAATAAACTTAAACTTCTTAAACCATAAGTAGATGGAACTTTTATGTATCTACTACTTGTTCTGCAAATACAAGTAAATGCAAACACAAAAAGGTTCTACAATTTGCATTTCACAAGATTCAATGTTCAGGATTCATTGCATAACTGGTGTGTTTATTTAACCATATATTACATTTAAGCATCTAATACCCTAATATTAAAATACAGCAAACGGGGAGAGAGAGAGAGAGAGAGAGAGAGGTACCTGATCTCTGAACTGGAGAGGGGGATACCGGTTCGAATTGAGATATTGGGCTAGTTCTAATTCTGATTGCATAGATACCGCATATATAATTGGACAATTACATTGAAGACCCAGCAACTTGATCCACGTGACAATTTAGACTATGTTTGTTTCGATATAAAATGTTTTTCGCGTAAAATATTTTTTTAAAATAAATTTTAAAATTTTATTTTATTTTGAAAATATTTTCAGAAATTAACAAAACAGTGTTGAGACAGAAATGGCTTAAACTGTGAAGAGATCTGAGAATATTGAAATTAAACGTGGGTCAGGACTGACGATCAAGAAAATTGAGCAATGAGAATTGCAGTAGAAGACAAATAGTTCATTTCAGAAAATAACTTACAGAAGATTTAAGAGTAAGGAGATGTTTGAGAGCCTATTTTTTGGCTTTTTATTTTTAACTTTTTAACTTTTTGAATTATGGTCAAAATGAGTTTTTGAATTTAGTAAAGTGTTTGAATGATATGTGCAGAATGCATTTTGCAATATGAGTAGTTTTTGAAAGATATGTGATGAAAATGAATTATGACCTGATTTTTTACCATGTTGCCCTTATTTATTTATTTTGGGATATACTAAATAATGATTTAATCGATTTAAAAAAAATTCATTTTTTTAATTGCATCAGCACACACAAAACTTTTCACACATTTCTCCTAAAAAACCTTTTTACACCCTTTATATATTAAAAAATATAATTAAAAAATTAATTGCTCAAATTTTCAATCTGTTTTAACCGATGTGAAGAATTCATTTCTCTGATCATTTTATCCTTAATGGTCATACTAAAATTTTAGCTCTAAAGTCTTTCAATGAGCACCCTAAGATAATCCTAAAACCAAATACAGAGGATAATTTGACATTTTCTCCTCTTAGCTCATCAGAAGTGGAAAAGGACCTCCAGCCTTGTTTTTGACTTCTGCTATGCATCTTCAAAATTGGAAAAATCATTTTCCCAAAACTCTTTTTCTTCCCCACCAGCCAAATACCCAAAACTGAAAAAGTAGAAGTTAAAAATGTGAAAATGAAGCACCCAAACAGGCACTAAATCATTTTCATCAGATTGATGAAAAATATTTATTTTCCTAATATTTTACACAACCAAATACCGAAAAATAGGTAAAACATTTTATCAGAAAACATTTTACGCCAAAACAAACGGATCCTTAGTTTAGTTTGCTTTCCTTAAAACCTTCTTTCAGGTGGTTTTTTAGCATCCATCAATTAAATTTGTTTTAGATGGTCACTTGATTCCTTTATGAACTAACAGTCACGCTTTCTTTAGCAGAACACTTGGTATTATTGTTCTCATCTAACTGGCGAATAGTGGTATACCTCTATATTGACTGATTTTCTGTCGATTCAGTTCTAACGAGGAAGAGACACGGGCCTTTGCATCAATTCATCTATCAGTTTAAGCCAGTTTATGCACGAAATTTTGGAACCATGGCAGAGGGTCGATCGTATCTGATATCTTGCGAACTGCCGAGTTCGTGCGAGTATGAGAGCGGTGGATGACAACCCATTATGTGTGATTGAACTTGCCAAATGGAAAACGGCCGTTGGAAAGATTGGGAAGGTGTGTTACTCAAGAAGTTATCTGAACCTTTGGATGTGATTGAGACACAGGAAATAATGCAGGGTCTTCATGATCTTTCGCTCTCTCAAGCTGCACGGTTAGATAATGAGCATCACAGTAGCGATCGGTCGGATGCGAGTTCGCTTATCCCCCAAATTGGCTGCAACAACTCGATTAATTGTCCACTCCGTTGCTCAAGGTTGGATTATGGCTTGATTGCCTCATTAAATCAAAGTTTTCGCTCTATAATTCGGAGTGGGGAGCTATATAGGTTGAGGCGACATCTCTCTGTTTAAACTCATGAATCATATTGGTCGCTGCAGCTTTTCCCAAACAAAAACTCTTCTAGGGTAGGAATAATCAATGGTTGCTCTGATTTGGGTGTGAAATTCCAAAGTGAATCCAAAACAATAAAATAGTCTGTCATCTTTTCAAGCTGCCCTCCCAATCTTCCAACCATAACTTGAGAATAACAATTAGCAATAAGGAAAACACCAAAATTATTAGGAATAAAACCTCAAGACAGTAGAGTAAAAATCCCTCCACTGCTTACATTTTGGGAGTTCGGCTGCATGTAGGCAGGCCCTGCTTGGATAGAGTGATGCTGAGTAACGTATCGGGCTAGCTGTGTCCTGCTCTCCACATGTCCAATTATCTGTAGAAGGAAAAAAAAAAGGAAAATGATAATGTCAAAACCGTTTTTGTTGGTGCCAAAACTCTAGTGCACAAAAGGCTTGTACCATTTGCAATGTACAAGACTTTTATGCACTGGAGTTTTGAAACCAACAAAAATAATTTTAACATTATCATTTCCCAAAGAAAATCCACTAAAAAAGTATGAGGTGATACTATTGCTTCACACTTAGATCACAAAAAAATTACTTCTCTTTTTTATGCATAAAAATTGGCTGTGTGGACTTTACTTCTCCCTTTTTGTAAGTGAAGAAAGAGAGCATTACGAGTGTAAAAGTAGAGAAAATCCATGAAGTAGATTTGTCATCATAGATACCAACAGAAGTAAAGAAATAGGAATTCATGAAAACTACGATCAGTTGCATTGCCAAACCATAATAGAGCCAAATAGCCGAAACCAACAAACATCAACTACATTGCCATACCAACCAGTGTCCCAGATGCCAATAATCGACCCAACACCCAACTCACCCTTTGCGAGAATTCCATTTACCACATGAGGCTTTACTTGCAGCCCAACTTCTTGTGGTTTGCAAACTAAGAATTCGGTTAGGAACTGGGTGAATGATGCAACGCAACCTCCTTTTACGAAACTATTTGCAACAAGAGATCACGAACTTACGAAATAAAAAAAACAAGCTACGTAAACTAGAGAAATACCATTTATTAAATTATTTCAATTTCCATTCTGCATCAGTGAACAACCTCGGGTAAATCTGCATTGGTGAAATAGCAATTGAAAAATTTACTAGGCCTAAGAACAGTTAGGTAAACAGATTTCTCAGTTTTTCAGTACTAGAACACCTGCAATTAGTGCAGCTTGATGGGGTTTTAATACTGCAGCAAACCCTGAAAACCCAGCATGCATAGTAGGCATCCATGAGCTTATCAAAATAGTAGGCATCCATGATATTGAATCAAACTAACAGCAGCAGCAGTCAAGAACAAGCTAAGTTCGAAAAACCTCCTCAAAACAACACCAGTAGCATGGAAAATCAAACAACATCAGTTCATCAACATCGATTTGATTCAACAAGCAATCACAGAATCGTATTGAATAAATCTCTGGTTGTATCCTAACTAACAAAACCTAATTTTCGAGTTGTATCACAGAAACGTATTGCATAATTTTCGAATTTAAACCCTAATTTTCCAGTTGAAACCCTAATTTTTGAATTAGGTTTTTTTTTCCATCAACTCAATTTAGTATTTTTTTTCACCGACTCAGTTATTGGTAAGAGAGAGAGAGAGAGAAACCTTCGTGGTGGGGGTAAGTACTCTGAAATCGGTGGTGGTGGCAGTCAATGGAGGTGGGGAGCTCCGGGGTTGGGTTGTGGTGGTCGCTGGTGGTGGTGGGAAGAGTACCCGTGGTTGAAATCGGCGGTGGTGGCAGTCGCGCCCTCTCTCTCTTCTCTGAAAATTTTGAGCGTCACTGGAGGCCGACGGGAACGAAAAGGGAAAAGGGTAAGGGTCCTGGGTTCGCGACCTTTTTTTTTATTTACAAAACGACGTCGTTTTGAGTTAAGGTCAGCATGACGTCAGCGATTTTAATACTAGCATTTTTGCTTTTTGGTATTCCTGGCACGCACTCATCGCCGATCAACCCCGATGTTTCTCCCCTTTGTGCACGACGAAATTTTAGTGAGTAAAATCATCGCCCCTTCTCTTTCGCTCTTTCCTTGTCGTTCATACACGGACCGCGGCCATGACCGGACCTTCCCCCTCACGTGTTTCTCCTCTCTTTTCTTGGCCAAAAACAAAAGTGGGATTAGCAGGTAATTGGGTTGGTTAATCTTTTTAGGCAACTACCTAACTATGTTGATTTCACAATATCAATACTTGTGAAATTGGAACTAGTATGTGTATTGATCGAAGTGAGTAATTATTATTTGAACTCCCGAACCCTGCTAAGCCGAATAGGTCAAGTCACACTCGAGAAGACCTACAAGTATTCTGATTACAATATTGAACGAATAATGACAGGTATTGATTGGTATATAGATGAGTCTGAGCCTCTGAGGGGTAACAAATGACACAAATAAAGCCTTGTGTGACTTTCAATTAACGAGTTAAAGGTGAGTTACGCAATACCTTGGTTACATGCATTTTATTTAAACGTTTTGATGTGAGATGTATTTGCTTTCAAATGCTGGAAAATGTGAATCATGTGGTTATCCATGAAACTTGTTATTTTTAGCAAACCGTGAATTATCGGAAAGTAATCTATTCACGTGTATTTTATTTGTGGCTGGATGTAGACCATGGAATATGACTCTGGAACTTGAATGTTATGAATTGTTCAGGCTTATGTTCTTATATTATGTTCATACGGTGTCCCAAGTCCTAGGGGACGATAAAGAGACTAGTGACATACAGAAGTAAGAGAGAGGTGTAGGTCATGCACCCCAAGTGGTATCGATATCATAACGTTGCTCTCTCTGACCTAGAGGTCGCTCCCCTCATGTTCCGGCAAGGCCATCGAACAATAGTACTATTTTAATTCTATCGATGAAACCATGAAGGGTCCTTCTACTTTGACTATTATGAATGACCTGAAAATATCTTATGTCGATGTTGCTTTCTGATCAATTTATTCTATTTTGCTCCTATTGCAAGTAAAGTATTACACGATATGAAAATGTTTCCATGGTCAAACCTGTAACTTTGGTATTACGTATCTCACACGAGCTTCTGCTTATGCAAATATTTTCAATTTTTTTTCCAAGGTATAGCGTTTATAGCAATGAACTGCTCAATGTCTGTTTGTGCTACATGGACAATCATAAGTTCTCTAATGGTTTGTACTTATTATACTTGTACACTTATAAGGTATAGGATTATGTTATTATTATAGAGCATCCACAGTGGAATAAGAAAAATAAAAAATTGTTAAAGTTAGCAATGTTGGATCAAAAAAGTGCTCACATTGGAATAACCAAATCTAACAACCTCTTAACAACTCATTAAATTTTGACTCTTCAATAAACTAACAATATTTTGTCAATAACCAAAGTTTATCTCTCAATCAAGTACACCAACATTACACAAAAACATTCTCTCTCTCTCTCTCTCTCTCTCTCTCTCTCTCTCTCTCTCAATAATGTTTTCAGAATTTTAAAAAACTATAACTTTCAGATTTTTTTCTATTTTTTTAGAAATTTTTTTTACAAAAAACAATGTTTTCAAAAATTTTAAAAACTGTAAGCAAATAAAGTGTGTTTTTCAAAAAACTATTTTTGAAATTTCAAAACTCTGTTATAGAAAACTGTTTTTTACACAAAATCTGTTTTTAAAAAAACTGTATTTATAGTTTTTAAAATTTCAAAATTATTTGTGTAAATACAATTCTTTCAAAGTTTCTCAAAATTGTATTTATAGTTTTTAAGTGAACAAAGTGTGTTTTTTGAAAAACTGTTTTTTGTTTCGAAAAACTATTTTTTTTGAATTGTTTCTAACATAAACAGTTTTTTTTCCTTCAAAAACCGCATTGTCAAAAAATATGCGTGGAATGAAGGAAAAAAGTTTGGAGGGCCTATTGGTTTTGATTATGGACAAAAAATAACCAATGTGGGATTTGACATTGTTAACTTTAGCAATCTCTAAATGGATAATCCAAATCTTATGTGACATGTTTTGATTATTCACATTTACTTATTCCACTGCTGATGCTCCCTATACACTTAGAAGGTCTGGGATTATATTATTTATTCTACGCTTCCGCATACTTTTGTTTATATGGTTTAAAATGACGATGATGTTGGAAATCCCTAAACTAGAATAAGAGTAGGTCTTCGGCAACTTAACATCCGCTTGACCGGTCACGACTTCTAGGGTCGGTTTTGGATCGTGACAATCTTTTCTATCAATTAGAGGTGTGACCGTTTGATACACGGAAATAGAGAAAACACCCATGTAACGTTGTGCCCCTTCGATGAACTGGACAAAAAAAATTCACATTGATGTTTTTCCCTTAAACAATAACCGGAGTGACCATTCGATACACGAAAGCTTAAACTATCTATTGCATGTACACGGTAGCGTTTGATACACGGAATGTGAATTGTCCCATGTATCGAACGGTCACAACGCTAGTACAATATCTAACAGTTTGAACTTGAGTTTTTGTTTATTTATTTTACACTTTCAAAATTGAAAATTAATTTGAATTTATTTTATTCACACTCCAAAATTTTAATTCATAATAGTAGATTAAAACTTGCATCGAATGTAAACAACGCTAGCTTGCATCGATCACTGAGTCGGGAAAAAAGATAAAAATACTCATATCATTTTTACCAACTAGCGTTGTGCCAATTCGATACATGGAGCTGAAAAAAAAATACCAATGTGAATTTTTTTCCCCCGTGCATCAAATGTTCAGAATGCAAGAATGTTCTGTTTCAGATGTAGTAACAAGCGGATTAAAAAAGAAGAAGATGTAATAAGAATAGACAACATAATTATTTTTCAGATGTTGTTCAGTTATTATAGGTTTTAAGTCCATGAGGGGCACCTAATAAGTAAAGCCTAGGGGATTTTGTTTGTTAGTTTTGTGCTAAAAGAAATAATATATTATTTTCCAATTCCTCTAGATACCAAAAAAGCATTAAAAATTGAACCAAAGTTTTTTGGTTTTTGATCAGGCAACCAAAGTTGAAAGGATAAACAAAAAGCAAAAAAGTTTTCGTAAAATGCAAGTGTAGGTTTTTTATATTTTTTATTTATCGGTGGGGTAGAAAAAGTTCAAAAACAAATTTGCACAGGTATGTGCCAATATGGACATGAAATTTCACTAATCTTCCTCCTGTTTAGGAATCCAATTCATGCATCCTTGACAGTTGGAACTAGGATTGGTTTGATGCACGTACAAATGTGATATGAAAGCCAAAGAGAGCATTTGACGAGGATTCGGCTTCTGTTGCCTGTAGAACAATGCTGCAGATCGACCGTACACATCTATAATACATCTGTCTCCGAAATCATCCATGGTCACGGACACAATATCTAAACATTTGTGTGCCTATGTGGTCATATGTGTGTCCTTGGCTTTTTGTTACTTGTAACAAGATTTGTGCTATAAAATCCAAAAGCTTTGACCATGACTTGTTTTATGGTGATTCTACCTTTTGATATTAACGAGAATAAAATTAAGATATGTTGCTGCAATTGTAACGTATCAACATTTACAACTTTAAATAATATGTATAATATTTGAAATAATTCTTCTTATTTTGTGTAGTCTGTTTCAGTGTAAATTGCAATCCGGGAATGCTATCAAGCATCCCAGTGCCAAGTGACATTCGATCGTTCAGCTCGGCACAGACGCTTGGATTGAATTTGAGCGCATACAGATCTCAACCGTCAATTGTTCGATCAAGATCGAAATTGTCGATTGCAGCTATGAACAACCGGATCGACCGCTCAACATCTGCTTGGTAGCATCCGTAAAATTGTTCTTAATTAGCCTCACTCCTAATATATAAGTTGCCATTGATTTTGGTAAAGAAAAGTGAAATGATTTTTTCACGCTTGTTTTTATCCAAATCACCCCTCTTTTTGTCTTCATCATTCTTACTAAAATTACAAATTCATGTTTCTGTATATTTCTAGAAAATTAATTAATAAGTTCACTTCAAAAGTGAGTAAACAAAAAAAAAAAGCTTTACAACGAACCCATTGGATTTGGTTCGAAAATGGTGCTTTTCGTATCGTAAAAGAAAGGCATGCTTTTGGTGTGCTGGCACAAACGACAGTACGTTTTGGGAAACTGGGACCCATTTTTGTCGCCATGTCATTAAATGACGATAATACCCCTCACCCACCTTGCAATGGCCATTGGATCCGTTTAATAACAGTGATAAATGGAAGAGAATCGTAAGGAGATGAGATTAAGATTGAGATTGGTAATGAAAAGAGATTGATTATGAGTAGAAATTGAAAATATGTATGTTTGTTTGAAATGAGTTTAAATGATAAAATTATTAATATCATATTTATTTCACATGGAATAGGATTGGATTGATTATATATATTTTCATTTTTGCCCTTAAGCCAGATTGAAGGATAACATATAATTATAAAATTAAATGCTCTAATTTTCAATCTATTTTAATTAGGTGCAAAAATCTTATTTTTTTATTATATTATTCTAAATGTTCATAATTAATTTTTATCTTTAAAGCTCTTATAACTAAGTTTTTGCTCTTTATTTGCGATCTTATGGAGCAAAAATTTAATTATGAAGACCCTAAAGACAAAATTTAAGTATGACCATTTAAAATAATATAATCATAATAGCAATATCTTCGCACCGGTCGAACGAATTAAAAATTAGAACACTTAATTTTTTAATCCTAATTTTTAATATATAAACAGGAAAAAAAATTAAGTACTATAATTTTCAATCCATTTGAACCTATTTGAAGATATTGTTATTCTGATCATATTATACTAAAAAGTCATAATTAAATTTTGTCTCTATAACTTTAATAATTAAGTTTCTGCTCTATATGATCCCAAATATCCAAATAGCAAATGGTAATTGGGTCAGTATAATTTAGTCCCGTGCTGTAACTATGAGTACTAACTTATCAAGTCCCCCGAGATATTGATAATATCCCTAAATGAGGAGATTCACATACCTATGGATAATATCCACATTTTCATTGTCAAAACAAACAAAGGATTAATAATCTATTGGAATTATCAGTTCAGTCCCGAGGCCGAAGGAGATTAACAAACGGGGCCGTACACCTTGTTATTTCCGGCGAGGACATTAGCGCTGTGAATACTGCTAGTTCTTGTCCTGTTGTTCTCGAACCCGGCTATGGTGCTCCCATCAAAAACCACTGGTTTTGGGAGCATGATACTCCCATCAAACCTGAACCGTAGGATGTGATTCTTTTAATCCTGGCCATTCATCAAATCCCCTTAATGCAATTCATCTCTCTCCTCTCTTTCTCTCACTACCTCCTGTTCCGGTTCACGTCCGAGTAAAAGAAAAAAAAGAGTTGCATCACAGGTAAATATTTTGAGCCCTAAAATTTACTGTCGCTGCTCTCTCCTCTCGTCAATCATCATCTACCTCTCCGACGCCTCCATAGCCGGACGCCTCTATCTCTCTCCCCTCTGCACAGTCAACGAAAACCCTCACCGCTCTTCCACCTCTATACCTCCATACCCCCTGAACAAACAACGACGAACCCTCCCTCGTCCTCAACAGTCGGTCACAACGAAAAGCCCTCTCCATTGTGCGAGGTATTTCTTTCTCTCACTCTCTTAAACACACAGCCACCACTACAATACACAAACACCACTGCACATAGGGTTTTGTGGGTTCTCTGGAACAGAAAACCAAAAGACAGCTAAGAATCTGGGAGTATGGAACAGAAAACCACAACTCCTCCTTCTTTTGACAATTTTTTTTTTTTTTTGTTGCTAAGCTTTGACGTAGGTTTGTTGGCTTGTTTTGTTTTAACGTGGGTTTGTGAGTCTCCTATGAACTGATTTGTATTTTTTTAGTTGAAAAACTAGATCTGTACATGATTGGCTCAAGTTTCGACACGTTTCATTATAATTTGTAATTGAAAATTCCAATTGTTTAGTTTGTTTGACCTGGGGTTGTGAATTTTGCTTTCTTTAATTATTGTACCTCAGGAGTGTTTTTTGGTTTGCTATGTAGATAGTGATTGGTTTGCTATGTAGATAGTGATTGAATAATGTAAAGAGAACAATGTGGGGATAATGGCAGACATGAGGGTCCCCAATATGGATGATGGCTTTTGTTCTGCTCCTACCTTAAAACAAGTGTAGGAAGAAAGTTTCTAGGGTGTAATTTTTACTTCCCGCGTTATTTCATGAATCACAAAAATCTTGTACCTGAGGCTGGAAATACTCGTACTAGGGCTTTCTCCCCGGAGTGGTTATGCAACTTACACTGTAACGGGCTTTGTGACAGTCCCAGACACAAAGTGAGAGACAGTAATCCCATAAGGGCTCCATTTGGCAATTTCAAGTGGTATAGTACCGGGGCTTAGCGACAGTCAGTGAGAAAAGGGGCTCCAATTGGCAATTTCAAGTGGTACGGTACCACAGTTTATAACGAGGAACCCGATAGAACAATAGTAACGAGACAAAAGACCAACCAGAGTCAAAAACCGTTGGCCAAACTGTTATTCATTTCACATGCACTGTACATTATTGAGTATCTTAAGGGCTAATGGCTGAAATTGGTGTATTGAATTCACATCTCAACTTAATACAAAGAGGATTCTGAGTATGCAGCTATCACAGTACATAAATCACAACTAATACGCATCTCAGACCAAAATAAAGAGCATCTCAAACCAAATAAGGAACATCCACGCACGATTAAGTTCGGCATGTTAAATAAGTACTGAATGCAGCACTTACATCGCGAACAGATGAAAAAGTGTTATTTTTTGACTTGAAGTGAGTTAAAGCTTTACAACTTCCGGCAAGAACTTCGATGAACATCAGATAAAGCAACTACACACTTGGAACAAAGAACAAATTTGAGAATCGATGGCCCCATATGTTGGGTGTTGTGCAGAAGGTTCGGGATCTTGATAATGTAGATCAAAGTTAACCTGTAGCATGTCATTAAAATTTTGAAAATGTTCTGGAGGATTTTTGTTGGATTCCAATTGATTGAGTGTTTGAGATTTGAAAAGCTACAAGGCTGCCAACAAAACGGGGCTTAGATTTGTTGTTGCTCTATATAGTAAATGGTAACCATTAATGACAACAGATGCCAAGCCTTCCGTTGGTTTAATAGTAATGTTCAAATGGTCTATCTCTTTGGCAAAGCCAACTGGTACCACCTGAAAGTATCTAACTCCAAAAAGATTCTGCTTGTTTGAAAGTAAATTAATAGCAAAGGAGTGTTTTGATCATGCAAATATCGTTGGGTGACTGAAAAGATGATAGTGCTGAGCACATCCTTGTTAATGCAATATGATGTCTCAGGCACCAACTAAAAGTGAAATCTGAATGGTAGGGGGAAAACAGATGAGATGCTTATTATACTTCCCATCCAACTTCAATAGCCGTACTGTTAATCAATAGATCATTTTCTGGTTCGTCACTCATTTGTGAGTTACAAAATCTCTTGGCTTAGACGTTTTGAAGACCATTGGAAGTTCCCTTTTGGTTACTTTTATTGTTAATGGTCTAAACACATATATTGAAGAGAAGCTTCACATAGCCTGAGATTTGTCACATGCTTGCTTAGCTTCGGAGTTATTAGCACCTACTAATTTTTGGATTTCCTTATTAGGAAAAAAAAAAAACGGATTTCCTGTATGTAGGCCATCATATTTGTCTTTTGTTTTCAATTAGCTCTAAAATGTTCACAGTAATAAAAAAAAGTCCAAGTCTCCAATTTTGTAGTCTTAGCCCTAGTAGTAGAAATACCAAAAGCTAAAGACACATATATGAAGCTTTCACTACAATTCAACATGTAGCACCAAGATGGACACGTGACATGACACCAACAATTCGATTCGTAAATTTCACGAAAAGTGAAGGACAAGACACGTTGGGCTAAACTTTTCATAAAAAGGTTTCATTATTCATGTGTCTATACACTAAATAAAACATCATCTATCATGCCAAAAAAAATGCTTCCTTAAGTTAAAGAAGACTGTAAATTTGCCATTATAGTTTCGTTAATTGCCCTTCCACTGGGATGGGGACCATGGGGTAATATTGAAAGCATTGTACATATGTACTCAATCTTGTTTCTCACGAACTAACTATCAATTTTTTATTTAACAGGTCCATTTGTTTTAAGAGTTGAAAATGGTTAAAGAAGACCGTAATGCTGTTCCAAAGCATCCTTCTAATGGATGGATATATTTCTTGTATGTCTTTTTGAGATTTTGAGTATCTTTTAATGGCCACAAGTTACGATATTCAATTGATGTACAATATTTTTTTTTTGTAGCCAAGAACAGTCGAAGATGACTAAGAAGAGTTCATTAAAACGAATGGTAACTACAATTTTTTCTATAGTTAATTGTGTTTACCCACATGTGGATTGTCAATGTATCTAATTAGGATTTGCATTCTTTCAATAATTTTAGTCAATGAGCGAAATTCGTGCAAAGTGGAAAGCTTTAGGAGACAAAGCTAAACAAAAGTACATTGAAAAGGCTAAGCTAAGTTCCGAAGCGTACAAAGAGCAAAAGGTTAAGGTTGATCCTCAAGAAGATTCAAAGGTGCAAATATTTTGTTTTTTAGCACTTATGTTTATGCATATTCTTTCCACTTTTACTTTATTGTGAATTTGATTAGAATTGTTGATGTTGTGTTTAGGAAACCTTTACTACAAGAACTCAACTTAAGACGGCATGTGATATTATACGCAATCTTGAACCGCAACAAGTGGAGAGTGTAAAGGCAATGGGATTTGGAGGACTCTTGCGTTTGAAATGTACTAGACTAGATAGAAAACTTTGTGAGCAGTTGGTTAATAAATTTGATCCCGTATCACTTTGTTTATATGTGCATGGTAAGAGCCCCATAATTACTCCATTAGATGTGCACCACATACTGAGATTGCCATGTGAAGGTAAAAGGGTGATCCTTAAAGGAAACCTTTCTGAAATACTTCCCTTGTGTGAGACACATTGTGTGGGTGCTCAAAGTTCAATTCCGTTGCGTCATTTGGAAAACTATGTAAGGAACACGAAAGACAATGATGATAATTTCAAGGTTGCATTTATATTGTTCATTATGGGGGCTGTTCTTTGTCCAACGTCGGAATTGGGAGTCAATCGACGTTTTCTACATGCAGTAAAGGACGTGTCTTCTATTAGTGAATTAAATTGGAGCCAATTTGTGCTTGACTTTTTAGCCAAAGGCATACAGAAATATCAGGATGGACGAAAAGTGATTCGTGGCTGTGTACTGTTTCTAATGGTACATCTCTTAACTTTATTTTTTACATCAAAGTAGTTGCTTAATTATAGAATTGATTATGTATTGTTTTTTTCCTCTACAGTTGTTCTATTTTGAACATTGCACGCCGGGTAAAGATTTCATTTCCCCTTGTGCATGTCGGCCTTCACCTCGTCTCGTAGAATGGGGAGATGAAGAGATTAGGGACAGGATACGCTGGCTTGATCAAGTCAGTTTTCGAAAGGTAATCTTAGTATTTTTTTTATCAATTAGTTTTGTTTCACATTTTTTAGCGTCTATTTACGTAGTAAATGCTAAATATATGTAATAGCTCAGAATCATAGCATCTATTTTTCCATAATAGCTCAAAATCATTGTCGAGGATGGAGTTGGCCAGAAAGGGAGAGCCGTATATCAAGAAAAGGAGATTGGCCAAAATATACCAATGGAGAGATTTGAAGGGATTGAAGAATTAAATGGTATTTTAAAGAAATTGACGAATATAATGGAAACAATGGATGTAAGGGGAAAGAAAACTAATGAGAATTCATTGGCCGCTAAAGTAAGCATGGACATGAAAGGCACTCCTTCACCCGTTGTCAATGAGAAAAAAGACAGGAAAGATCAATCTTCGGGTCATTTGACATCTCCTTTGAAGGCAAACCAGAAAGAAAACACTAAAAAGCCATCATTGAGTCATTTGACATCTCCTTTGAAGACAAACAAAGAACAAGACATGAAGGAACCAAAAATTAAGCCTTCATCAAAGAGATCAAGAAAGATGGCCACTAATATTGGTGATATCATGTCTTCAACGGCTCCTCCAACTATTGGCATGAACAAGAGGCAAAAGAAATGCCAACAAGAAATACCTAGGACTAGGTTGAAGGGATCTCAACCCGTGAAGAAAAATGCCAATGAGGTAATACAAAGTATTTAAGTATCATAAGCTTAATTCTTATAGAACTTTTTAATTTATGTGTCTTCATTAGCATACGTGTTTTTTTATTTGTAGAAGCCTATTATGGAATGCCAACAAGAAATGGCAAGGACTTGGTTGAATGAATCTCAACCTGTGAAGAAACATGCCAACGAGGTACACACAAACTATTTAAGTATCATAAGCTTAATTCTTATAGAACTTTCTAATTTGTGTGTGTCTTCATTAACATACGTGTTTGTTTGTTTGTAGAAGCCTACTATGGGGATAGTACGAGAGTTGATCCTAAGATTTGTCTTTGACACAACGTTATCTGTAAGGTAAAAATTCATTACAAGTTATACATAAATTATGATGTTCTATTCGTACATTGATAACTTTGCAACTTTCGCATAATGTAGAGAACAACTTTGCAACCTTGGAATAAGCTATGCAACTCGCTCAGATTTTATGTCATTACGGAAGAATGGGTGGGTTGTGGGTGAGGTGAGTATTATAATTTTTTGGGCCTATTGTAATAGACTACATGAATGCGATAACTAATTAAGGGCTTTATTTTTTAGATCATAAATGCAGTTGCTTTGCGAAAAACTTTAATACAAGGTAAGAGAGACCCGGATGCATTATGGCCATCATGGTACTTGCCCACTTATCTAGCGGTATGTATTCGTAATGCATTACAAGTTTGAATGATAGTATGTGGCTATAGCAATGTGTAAGTGCTCCTTTATGTTTGTTTGTAGAGTTATGCTCTCAATGGTGGTATTAATTCCCGCACTTGGGTAAAGTATTATGGTGGATCTAGTCGATACACAGGGATACTCGAATCGATGGAACGGGTGTACATTCCAATCAATGATAACAACATTCATTGGTTTATGTGTGTTGTAAACTTCAAACATGCAACTGTATATGTACTTGATTCATTACCTTCTTTGAGCAAACCCAAAGTACAAAACGAGAAGGTCCTGCGTGTGCTTGAATATTTGGATGATGTAATTCAACACTTGGGGAATAATGGATGTGTCATGAAAGCCCATAAGCTACCAATTAAAAGATTGAAATGGCTTCCAGTTCAAGAACCAGGTAGCGATGATTGTGGTGTGCACACTGTCAAGTATTTTGATTTGGAGCAATTTAATGAGGAAGAAGCCGTTAAGGTATAAAATTAGTCTTTTTATTCATCATACAGTTACAATTCATTTGGACCACTAATTATTTCTAATCTTTGGTTATTTTGTTAAATGTAGTTGAGATTCAATTCTGAAGAGGGTAGGAGCAACTTGATTTTGGACTTGATCCTTTGCGGCGAGAACGTAATCAGGAATGAAGTCATCCGAAAGGTTCAAGAAAAATACCGCAACACTAGAAGGATAGTATGATACCAATTGTAGTTTTTTTACGATAATGTAGTTAAAATTCAGTTATGGAGACTAACAATGATATGGCAAATGCTGCATTTTTGTGAACATCATGATATGGCAAAATTCAATCATGTTGTAAACTTGATGAATGTGATGCGCCTTTGTGGATTTTGTTGTAAACTTGACATGGCAAATACTGCCTTGTATGGCTTCTTTTATTTTACTGCTTCTCAGTTTCTGCTGCTGTTGTCTGATCAAATGGCCAGCTGTAATGGTTAAAGGTTATAGTTATGGGACTGTTCTGGACAGTTTTCTGTTTCTGCTGCTATTTCTTTTGCTGATACTTTGGGTAATCTGTTGGATAACCGTTTTGCTACTGAACTACTGCTGCTTGCGAGGTGTTGTGCTGCTGGCTGCTATGCTCTTAAGGCTGCCTTCTGTTCTGTTATGACTGCTGTTTGCTATTGAACTGCTGCTGGCTGCTTTGTATAAGCTTTGGTTGAAGTTATGTATTCAATTATGTCTGGTACCCATGTCACTTTTGAACCAGATTGTTTGGTGTCATGAACAGATTGTTATGCTCTTAAAAATCGTACTTACCAAAATCTGGCTGTGCTTATCATTTTCACTGTATTACTTACCATTTATACAGGATGTGGTTACTAAAATTTGAAAATTGTTACCATTTCAATTTCAATTACCGTACTTACAAAAATTTGGGCATGCTTATCATTTTCAGAACATTACTTACCATCTATACAGGGTGTACTTACTAAAATCTGGAAATTCTTACCATTTCAATTTTAATAACCGTACTTACAAAAATCTGGGCGGTCTTCTCATTTTCAGTGCATTACTTACCATTTATACAGGATGTGCTTACTAAAATTTTGAAATTCTTACCATTTCAATTTCAATTACCGTGCTTATAAAAATCTGGGCATGCTTATCATTTTCAGAACATTACTTACCATTTATACAGGGTGTAGTTACTAAAATCTGGAAATTCTTACTATTTCAATTTCAATAACCGTACTTACAAAAATCTGGGCGTACTTATCATTTTCAGAACATTACTTACCATTTATACAGGGTGTAGTTACTAAAATCTAGAAATTCTTACCATTTCAATTTCAATAACCGTACTTACAAAAATCTGGGCGTGCTTATTATTTTCAGAACATTACTTACCATTTATACAGGGTGTAGTTACTAAAATCTGAAAATTCTTACCATTTCAATTTCAATAACCGTACTTACAAAAATCTGGGCGTGCTTATCATTTTCAGAACATTACTTACCATTTATACAGGGTGTAATTACTAAAATCTGGAAATTCTTACCATTTCAATTTCAATAACCGTACTTACAAAAATCTGGGCGTGCTTATCATTTTCAGTACATTACTTACCATTTATAATGGGCGTGCTTACGAAAATCTGGAAATTCTTACCATTTCAATTTCAATAACCTTACTTACAAAAGAAGGGAACACGATACATCTCGGATGTTCTACTAGTTCCGGACTTGGTTAAATGGTGGAGCATGGTTATGTCGTTCACTTTGAAAATGACACTTGCAAAGAATGTTGGCTTAAAGATGGAGAAAAATCGAAGCTTTCCGCTCACTTTGCGCTATGCAAAGAATGTTGGCTTAAAGATGAATGTTCTTGATGAGACTTGGCTTTGGCATAAAAGAATGGGACACTTAAATTTCCAAAGCTTAAAGTATCTACAACAAAAAGGCATGGTGTATAGGTTGCCGAATATTCAAGAGGTAAAACAAGTGTGTGAAGGGTGTGCTTTTGGGAAACAACACTGGGAGGCATTTCCAAAACACAAGGCATGAAGAGCTAAACCACCATTGGAGCTCGTTCATACCGATGTGTGCAGGCATATGGACACAACGACCCATGCAGGTAACAAGTACGACCCATGTAAGTTAGGGAATGCAGTTGGATGATACGTGCGTTCTGTGCAATAACGCTAGGGAAACCCATCACCATCTTTTTTTGCAGTGCTCATTTTCTTCCATAGTTTGGCACCATAAAATCTGGGCGTGCTTATTATTTTCCGAACATTACTTACCATTTATAAGGGGCGTGCTTACGAAAATCTGAAAATTCTTTCCATTTCAATTTCAATAGCCGTACTTACAAAAATCTGGGCGTGCTTCTCATTTCAAGTGGATTACTTACCATTTATATAGAGTGTGCTTACTAGAATCTTGAAATTTTTACCATTTCAATTTTAATAACCGTACTTACAAAAATCTGGGCAGGGTATGCTTGCTAAAAGCTGGGCATTGTTACTATTTACATAATCGTACTCACTGCCTTACATAACTACAGATAAGTTCTTGTCCAGATCATTGCCTTAATTTTACTAAATTAAAATATTACAATAAACTTCTTGTCCCTACTCAATGCCTTACTACAAATAAACGTTACATTTATCCTTCACAAATCTTGTCCGAAATCATCTTCCCATCCTCCAACGTTGCTGCCATGGAACTGAGCTTGCACACTCTCGGAATTTCTTGACCAGTTAGCAGTCTACAAAATTCAAGTTTGAAAATTAGTAAATGAACAAATAAATAATAGTCTATCAACTAACTAGATAATAAGAGGCTTACCAAATTAGGGTTGACACTGGATTCACAACCATTGGTTGTGTAATCAGTGTGAATAAACGATGGGTGATATATCGATGAGTCTCGCCCGGTAAATGATTGTTGGTGAATAACGCTCACATCTGATTCATATGTGTCTTCATCCTCATTCATGTTTCCCACATTATCTCCATGCACTAATTTGGGGCATTTGGTTCTTATGTGACCAGGTTCTCTACAATTGTCACATTTTCTTGTTTTCGGGATGAAATCCTTGGCCAAATTATGGGTCCCTTTACCTTTCATAATGACTGGGTCGCCAACACCAAAATGCATAGATGTCCCCTCAACATTGTCGTTTTGTCTCATATTTCTTTTCTCCTCCTCAACATGTAACACATAGAGCTCCCTCATTCTGGATGTTAACTTGGTGATTTCTTCTTTGGTCTCATTATATCCTTTCGTTATGTGCGAAGCATAATAACACATTTCGACACATGCGCTTGACAATGCCCCAAACCTTGTCATTTGCGTGACCCATTCTGGCATTGGTGTGCTGCCATGTATGGGGAAGGATTTCGCCGTTTTTGTCCACCTTTGTAAGATCAAACAAGAGGGAATTTCTCTCATATGCTCCATTTTCATTACTGAGATCATATGCTGACATGGAAACCCAATTGACTCAAATTTCAAGCAAGAGCATTTCATGATGCCATCATTCGGCTGATAGTTGACACTCCACGTGGCGTCGGGCTGTTGGTATCGAGATAAGTAGTAAACCCGAAAATCGTCAAACTCAACTTTATCCGCCTTAAACAATGATTGCTCTTTCTTAATTTCTTTGAGAAACTTGTTAAATATGCCCCGAGTATATGTATCAGCCGCATGTTTTTCAATTCGTTTCATGCATGTCGAAAGAACTGGAGTACTATTCACACTTTCAACCTGTCCCTTAGCCTCGTTATGACGAAGTTTTGCAAGAGCCCTATCAAATGCTTGTACGAATTCAAAAAGCTTGAGACGTAGTTTTAAGAATCGATTCATGTATGCATTCATTCCCTCAACACGTTGTGTGCTTTTTGCACCCGCAAAAAAAATACCTCGAAGGTATGCCTCTGCCCATAAGGTCTTCTTTTTATAAACATCTACCGCTCGCTGGCTTTGGTGAAGGTTATAGTCATCCAAAAGATTCTTCCATGCAACTTCAAACTCTTCTTCAGTTGACAATGACATGCATTTCTCAAAGTCAGCTAAGAATCCGGGAACATGGACATTACTGACAGCATTTTTTTTAAGATGCCATTTGCATAAACGATGATTAACATTAGGTAACACGGTTTTTATTGCTCTCCGCATAGCCTTATCCCCATCGGTCATTACGGACACAGGCTTCTTGTGGTCCATGGAATCAAGAAATCTTTCCAACACCCATGTATAAGCCTCAACAGTTTCAGTAGTCAACAATGCACAACCAAAAATTGCTGTTTGAAAGTGACTATTAACTCCAGCTAGTATCACCAATGGCTTCCGATACGCATTCGACCGATAAGTTGCATCAAATATTAGCACATCTCCAAAACACATATAATCTGTCCTACACGTTACATCTCTCCAAAACAGATTATTTAGCCGATTTTGCTCATCCACATCATATTTATAATAGAATAATGGGTCATTTTCGGCTTTCGCACACAAGTAGGCTAAGGCACCTTCTGCATCACCGTCTGCAACCTCTATATTGCGCTGAGCTGTAAAATGATTGTAAAGATCTTTTTGCGTGTATCCGACAGATTCATATCCACCGGATTGTTGTGCCGCAAAATCCATTATGTGACTTGTTTTAATACCAACTTTATGCATAGTATTGGCCGAGGCTTTATCAGAACTACTAACCTTCCGGTGAGAGCGAAGAAAAGGGATACCACGAGGCCCTATCAAGGGATGGTTGTGGAAGCTCACAAAGTTATTAACCAAGTACTTGCCAGAACTTTTCTCCAATGTGACACTAAATACAGCAGGACATCCAACTCTAGTAAGTGCTTGCGGCCCTCTTATTCGATCTTCTCTCTCTAAGTGTTTAGTGTCTCTATATCCTTCTTTTGAGCATACCCACTTTCTTGACTTCACGATACCAACGTTGTCCTTATGCATATTATAGTTCCGAATACTAAAACCGTTCACTTTGGCATATGCATTATAGAATGTTTCTCCATCCTCATGCATGTCAAATGTCATTTGATAAACTTCTTCTTCCGTTAATTCATCCAACCGTTTTTCGTCATTTTCGCCATCATTGCTAGAGTCATCACAAATGTCAATCACTATATTCTTTCTATTCCCCTGAACATTGTCATCCATCTCTTAGAATCTGATCCAGACAAATAGGTCCACAATTAATGGTAAAAACTAACACAGATATGTTAACCACAAATACTATATTACCTATGAAGATTACCTACCATTTCCATAATCATACTTACTACAAAAAAGGAGTTTTTTACTAAATTCTGGACATGCTTACCACGAATATAGAAAATTTGTTTTCCTAATACTTCTTAAATATTGTTTCATCCATAATAAAAATACCATAAAAAGAGGTATAAAAAGCATAGGCAATGGTAAGTATAACCATAAAAAACGTAAAAACCTGGGAAGTTTTAGATTATTGTGAAACACTTATTCAAGATTTTTCAACTTATGATCTTTTGGTAAGTTGGTATGAGATAATCATCACAACTACATTCAATTTGTTCTTCAAAAAAACTTACTTGGTGAGTTTCTTCAACTTCTTATGGAGGTTCTTCTTAAATCTTCATTTTTTTGGACAAGAAGAGAGATGAATGGGAGCTAGGTGAGTTAGAGTGGATAAGTTTGCTGGGAGATAGAGGAGTTAGAGTGGATAAGTTTGCAGGGTTTAAGGTATGTATGGAGAAACCTAGTACCATTAATGTCATAATTGGTGGTAGGTAAACAAGGCAATTGGCAAAACGTGATCAGTTTGTGTGGTAAAAATGGTCCAAGCATATAGTCATTTTTTCCTTATTTCATGGTAAGTGTTGTCAACCATGTAGTAAGTATTATCAATGAATATTAGTCCATCGTAAAAATCAGTTTTTGTGGTATCTCTAGCCTTGTACTTTGGTAAGTAAGTTTTTATTCTATAGTAAGTATGGTATTAATGACGTGTAGGTATACATTTATATACATCATTAATGTCATATTACCTACCACATTAAATTTTATTTGGATCTATTTTATTACTTTTATGATAAATTAAATAAAAGCATTTATATTAATAAAATTACTTTTAAAAAAGGATTAAATAAATGAGATATTTCAATTTACTGGTTCACTAGTGGTTACTCCTACATTAGCTAAGTGATCAATGTTAACCTCAAAGATTGTTACTCATTCATTTGCTAAGTGGTCAATGTTAACTATCAAATAACTATTTTTGAAATTTGCTAATTGTGTAACTTGAAGAATTGAAATAGATAAGTCTGTCGTTGACCAATTAAACAAATTAGTCAGCTTCCTTTTGCCAATTATATTAATTTTCACTAATCACTATCAATCAACATCATTGTTAACTACCATATCTGCCAATTATAATCTTAATTAATTCAAATCATTTGATCAATTGGCTGAACATATAACCAGATCAATCAATTACAAATGAATCAATATTCGTTGATTGATTGCTGCCAAGTATATTAGTATCAACATTATTAGTTTTTAGATTTGCAAAATATATCATATTGATCAGTATAAACTATATTAATGAAATTGAATAGCCTAATTTCATTAAATACTACCATAAATTTAATTAAGAATCCTACAAAATTATTCAATAGCTATTAAAAAAATATATTTATTGTTCAATTTTGTTGTAACAATCAACTTGTAGCATTATTTTATAATATATATTCATTAAATTTGTAAGCTATCAAATTATTAAATAAATATATTGTTTTTCCATAATATTTAAAACTAAGTTACTTACATATATCTACAATAAATGACTATTTGAAAATTAATTAATTAAATACATTTATAATGTCCTTTGGAAATTATGAAAAAAAAATTTCAAATTTTTTTTAGATAATTCTTCTAATTGAATTTTTATAACCAATTAAAGTTTTAAACTAGATTTATAAATGAACACCTGTGTTTAGATAATTCTTTTAATATATAAATCCCTAAAATCTCTAAATTTTCCCGCCAAAAAAAAAGTTACTCCTTTTTTTTTTTTTTAACTTCATTGGTAACTTGTTACCTGACTAACCGGTTGTAATATGTATGCCTATTTGTATGGTAAGTTTTATCTTACACAATGGTAAGTGTTCTCTTATCAATAGTAAGTATTTTCTGTTTTTGTGGTAAGTAATCTTCCGTTTTTGTGCTCCTTTTTTTATTTTAACTTTATTGGTAACTTGTTACCTGACTAACCGGTTGTAGTAAGTATGCTTGTTTGTATGGTAAGTTTTACCTTACAGAATGGTAAGTGTTCTCTTATCAATAGTAAGTATCTCCTGTTTTTGTGGTAAGTAAGCTTCCATTTTTTTTGTCAAAACCATCTCGTTTTTATCAAAACCACTCTACTTTTAGTTTTTGATTTTCATCCAACGGCTGTGATTTGTCTATTTTCAATCCAAATGTTATAATTTATTTGGAGTATGGTGCTCCCATGCCACTTGGGAGCACCACAGAAGTTTTAGTTGTTTCTCGCCACCTCTCTCTCTCTCTCTCTCTCTCTGTCTATTGTCCAGTTGTCTCTGCCTCTCTCTCTCTCTCTCTATCTCTCATAGAAGACCATCCAAACCCTAGAAACCCTTTCCTGGAGGCACATTATCATTCACAGAAGCTTGACTTTGATTTCGGGAATCAGATTGATAGCTTTTTTAATGGGGCGAGGCTAAACACTCTGCTTCGTCATTCTCGCCCCTGTAAACATCTCCGCCTCGTTATGTATCATTCATTTTTTTCAATGGATTGTACTCAGTAATCTGTTTTGAACTCAACGAAAAGAAAGGAAAATTTAAAAAATTTCCCTTTTATTATTTGGTTGGAGGAGAAAGGGAAAAGAAAATAAAAGTTTCAAGTATTTCAAGTAAATAAAAATTTCAAATTTAGTGAATAGTAAATTTTTTATCCCTTTTTTTCTCTCATTTCCCTTCTCTTTTCGTTTCCTTTCTTTTCTTTTCCTTTCCTTAAGTTCCAAGCGGAGAATTTTTCTTGACTGTATACAAACACATCGACACATGAAAATATTGTGTACGAACGTATAGCTCACTCTTAATCTATAAGCACTCTGATTACTTTCTTTGCAGTTTTGCCTCATTTTTGGCAATATTGTAGACTAGTCGTTGTTGTATTTTGATATTCGTCAGTCGGCGATCAATTGAAATATGGTATTTAAAATAATAGAGCAACAGAGGATTTCGGAATATGAAAATTTATGCCTGTGCTGCATTTATTTTTTCGCTTTTATTAGGTTATGGTAGGGTCAAGCGATTTTTGTGGACTTATGATTTGTTTGGATCACGGATGGGTGGGCGAAATGATGAATGGAAAAATGAAATTTGATATAATGAAGTTAGGAAGTTAGATTGATAACCGTGATCCGAACACGGCCTGAGGGCGTGTGTTTCCCCTATACTAAGCGAACTGTATTTTGTCATCTTTTCTGAATTTTCGTTAGATTCGCGAAATTGTTTTGGATTAATCATTAGCCTCCACTAGAGGAATCTAAAATCTATAAAACTATGACCAACTTCAGTTTTATATTAAAAAGCAGTTTTATTGTCTGTTTGTTTGTCTTTTTCTTACCTTTTTTCAATCTTTGACTGATATTTTTATGCTTATTCGATTCCTCTTTCAAGAAAAATGATTTATCCTAAAAATTTGGACAAAAAATCAGCGGGAATTTTTGTAATTATTAAAAATACTAGCAGTCCTTAAGAATAATCAATTTGGGGTGAAACAACGCTTAGTTTTCCAATTGTGGTTTCCTCCTACTCATCAGTTCACTTTCTAATAATCTATAATGTTCATCACCAACATCTCCCATTGATGTCTCTGCTGACTACTCGATCCAATTGCTGGACTTTTCTGAAGTGCCATAGAATTAGTATTATGTTGTTTTGATCAAACTCAAATTGAGAAGTTGCCTGCTTAAATTTTCAGGGAAAACAACTTAAACGGCAATGGAGGAAGAAGCAAAGGGGGAAAATGTTATGTCTGTGGAGCTTGCAATCCAAAGAGAGCTGGCTTATAGAAGGAAGTTAGCAAGCTTCCGTTCACGCTCAAATCGCTATATGGAACAACTAATGCCTTTCCAAGTGAGAGTTTGTACTTTCCTCTATACGATATCACTTAACTACTTAACTCCGGATTTTGTCATTTCCATTAATGGCTCTGTTGTAGCAAGAGATTTCTGCTTTCAAATGCTGATGTGCTGCCACTATAGAAATGGCATGTGTAGACGAGGCTCAGAATTATCAAGATTATACAGGAAAATAAGAACTAGATGCGTTTTTCTTTACAACGAAAGCTAAAAGGCGATAACTTGGTGTTACTTGTAAAGCTAGAGGAACATCGTGTGGTTTGAGTAACCTCAAATGTTTGTCAGCGTTACTATCCTAACATAAGTTATGAGCTCAAATTATTTGGTTTAAGATTTTTCTTGAGTTGGCTTAAGTTTGTGTCACTCGCATAATGGCATCTTCATATATCTGCCCAAGAAAAGGAGGGCGGGTGAGAAGAGTGCAAAGAGTTCGAAATGCCAAAGGCCTGAAGCTGAAAAATTAAAGCTCATAAGCTTTTAAGATTAGCCAAACCTACAATAAGTTGCTGATCCTTCTGTGCTTGTTTTTATACAGTATGCCACTTTCAAGTGTTCAGACATTGAAAATTTATAAATGCTTACATGAGCACATAGAAGGGTGTTTCCTAATAATTGCTACTCCCAATGGGGTTATTCTTAACCCTCGCACAATTCCTGAAAATTGCACTCAGAGATGGATGAATCAGGTTTCAAGATTTGACGTGTTTGCATGATGCATAACCTCGCTCTCTTTACAAAAAGTAGTAGAGTTTCGGAAACCCTTTGAATACCAGATTAAGAAAATTGCCCATATGGTAAACGCAACATTCTTGACACATGGTCTTTGGTATCTGCTTCGTTTGCCGTCAATTATCTTATCCACTAGGTGGTATTTCCAAATAAACCAAATTCAAGTACCATTTTCTTTACCTGTCATCAGTAACATTTCTTATTTCAGGTGCCCTCTCTGAACCCAGGTGAAACAGCAAGACCAAGGCCTATGCCAAGTTCAATATCAGGCTCAAGTGTGGGTCTGATTCCAGCTTTATCTTATCAAGTGCAAGCGTCAAGTTCCAATCCAGGTCCATTGCTTACACCAAACCAGTTTCCATGTCCAAACCCGGGACCGCGTTCAATGCCAGTTCCAAGCCAGGGTCTGGTTCCTTGTGTGTCACCTTCAAATTCACACCCAACCCAAATGCCATTTCTAGCACCAAGTCAGATTCCAAGTCCTAGGTTATTGGCAAGGCCTAGTTCCAGGTCACTGAGTTCTAGGTCATTGGTGAGGCCTAGTCTGATTCCTAGGCCATTTTTGCCTGGGATTAAGAGGAAAGCAACTACTAGCAACCTCCAATACCGGCCACCTAAGCAGCCACAACCTTCTAACAACAATTTCGTAACTGTAGATCCACTGGGCAATTTCTTCTGCAAGGCTTGCCAAGTGCCCTGCTCTGGCCCTGACTGTCTCAAACAACACTTGAAAGGGCACAAACACAAGGCTAAAATGCAGTGCTTGCAAATGAGCAAGAGAGAAGGGCGAGGGAAAGAAGGTGCTCTGCATTGTGAACTTTGCCAAATTTGGTGCACAGACGGAGATGCACTTGAAATGCACTTGAAGGGTAAAAGTCATCAGGCTAAAGTGCAAGAGTTGGAGTATGGTAGGGAAGGGAAAGAGTTGCGACCACGGTGTGAATTATGCCAAATTTGGTGCATGAATGAAGACGCGTTTCAGCAACATCTCAAGGGGAAAAATCACATTACTCGCCTCTATGCTGTTGGGGGAATAAGGGTCAACAGGTAGAGGCTGCAGTGATGAATCTGAAGATTGTATAGATGGTATGAAGTGTGCTTCCCATGCCAGGAAAAAGAAAATTTAACATGACTGAATTAAATGGATGTTCAATTAGATGGTATACATCCTTACGCCCCCATTCCCTGGAAAATGTGAATATAAGAACGTATTTCCTTTTGCAATGCACAAAAACTGCGTATTAGGAATGTATGATATTTCCTTTAGACATGCTCTGTCAATTCTCTTGCGGTCTCGTGCTTGAAAATTGCTGTATATGCTTGATTGTTCAGAATCTATGATTTCCGTCCTCAAGAATTTTCTTTTGATCGGCAATTTCCATACTCAAGAATTACGTTTCGTCTGTTGAATATTGGGATGGACAGAGGAGTTTTTTGAATTTTTTGGAACACGGGCAAAAGATTCATTACGCAGGTTAACAAAAGATCTTCTGGTAAGCTACTTATCCATAGACAATATGTACGTATATACCTTCTGCTAAGCTGGGTGGAATCACTAATTTTATCACCCGCACTCGAATTATTAGGATATGCATCATCCTGCAATTTTCTGGGAGTTTATTTTCAGTTCCTCTTTTTTGCACCTGCATTTTGTGCATTGATATGAATCCCTTCTACATTGGATTGAGTAATTACTTCCAGTAAGGGAATGAAAAGGGCGCTGCTATTCGCAGCTCTCTATTTACTCTCATAGCCCGTTAAAAATTTTCAATTATACTCGACAGTTAGTTACCGAAATTGAGATATATTTTCAGCATTCAATTACCGAAATATAATATTTTTTTCAACAGATGTTTATCGAAAAAGCATGTTCGGCAGTTGTTTACCGAAAGTTGAACATATTTTCAACATGTAGTTACCGAAATATAATCTTGTTTTCAACAGCAATTTACCGAAATGTTATTTATGATTTTCAAAAACCATTTACCGAAATACAGTGGGCTACGGGAGAAAATAACGGGCTGCGAATAGCGGCGCCCATGAAAAAAAAGTCACATCCCTCAATCCAACAAATAAATAGTGTATGCCCCCTCTACTTTGACCTCGATTTCACTTTTGCCCATAAGTTTTAATTTTGGGCCAATCCTTGCAGGTTTTTTTTTTTTTTTTTTTTTTTTTTTTTTCAGAATCCTTGCAGCTTTGATCACCCATATGATTGTGACTCTGGGTCCTATTTAAAACTAGTCATAGTCCATATATTTTTAAATGGGGCAAATTTCACTGACCTCCCCTGAGGTTTCTGACAAGTGCAGTAACCTCCCTTAAGGTTTTTGAAATATCACCGCCTTCCCTTGCTTTTCAAAATATTATCTCCATTCCCCCTTCTGTTAGTATCTGCTGACTTTGTTAACAGAAATTGCTGATGTCACCTATTTTCACTTCTTAATTCCCATATTACCCCTAAACCGTTGATTCTACCCAACCAAACTTGACCTTTCTTGTCGAAACAACTGAAAGGAATACCTAACTTATTTTTTAATCATTATTATCTTTGATAATTTTATTTCAAGTTTGATTCATTTGTTAATTTTTTTATTCCTCTCGTTGAGATGAATCCACATGGTTAAATCTTTTGCACAAAAGCTTAAAAAAAAGTCAATAAAATACAAATAAGAAATAGTTACTTTAGTCTAAACTACACTTATGGCCCCTTTCCGCTAACTCAAATCAGTACTTATTTTTTGAATTAAAGATAATATATTGTAAGAGAATTATATGTCTCGTAAAATAAAAAATAAATTTTTAAAAAATAAGAACCTTAGCCGAACCTTTAACGACTCATTATTCCTAATTTTATTTTTGGTATTTTTTCTTTCAACATGTGCTGAAATACCCATACCCACCATTCTCCCTAAAATGTTTGACTCATTCTTCCTTAACTCTTTTGTTATTTTTCTTTTGTCATTTTTTATTGTTTTTAGATTCGCTTTACTAAAGATGAAATATTTGGTCTTGGATTGGACAGATTTGTTTTTCTGAACACGATGTTGTTTTCTTACTCCCATTAGTTTTGCAATTTTAAAGATTAATGAAATTTTTTCACCGTTCAAACAAAAAAAAAGACAAAATGTTTGAAACAACTGGCATTTTTGTTATTAATGTCGTCTTATCTCATTTTTTTCCTTTAACATGAAGACAAAAATGGTTCAAAAATACAATTTAGATAAAAATATGAACAAAAGTTGGGGAGAATGAGGCCTATGTGCACCTTAACACATAAATAACAATTCAAATTCTTAGTGGCGACTCAAGGGCAAGCAATTAAGTGTTTTCCTAGGCCTCATATCAATTAGGGGCTCTATTTTGGCTATAATATTTTTGGATATCATTTCTCATTTAAAATTAAATATAAATATTTCTTTAGCAATATTAATTTTTAAAAACCAATAAATAAATAAACTTAGATTTAAATTTAAAAAATAAAAATTTCTTGAATAGCCTCATATTTAATTTATCATGTTGCATTAATTTTGTTGGTCCCACTAGGCTTAAATGATTTTTTACAAAAAGAAAATGAGCTGGGACAGTGAAAAATGTAAAGAAAAGGTTGTTTTCTAAGGGCATATGTGTCATTTTCCTCCAAAGTTTAACACCGTTAGAGCCAATTAGACGATAAGGGGGAATCTTGACAATATTTTAAAAAGTAAGGGAGAGCAGTGATATTTCAGAAACCTCAGGGGAGGTTTTTGCACTTGTCAGAAACCTCAGGGGAGGTCAGTGAAATTTGCCCTTTTAAATGTAGTACGTATAAAGCTTATCAAAAGGTCAATTCTTTCTCCTGTGCATCACACGCAATCAAATGCTCTTCTTTTTCAAAGATGTTAGATCGATGGCATTGAAATGAGAACAAGCTCTGGTCATTGCGATTCAGTTGAGCCACATAGACATATACTGCTATATCGTGTGGCATTTTAATTGGAGTTGGTCCACAAGTGAAGCCCTGCCCTGTAATCTGGGTGTGGGCACACGCCCCTAAAATCTGGTTTTAAAATCGGGTGCGCCCTTTTTTGGAAAACGCGGCGAAACTCTTCGATTCAGAGTCGTCACTCGGGTTTTAGCGGAACGCACCCAAGGAACCGAACTTGAAATGTTTGCTATGTTTTGATTGGAAAAGGTTTTGTAGACTGGACCGTCGTCATCTTCGATATCTGGTTTGAGAGCCAGGTTACGAGAGGGGAAGGGTTTTATGGCACCCCTCTCGCCCAATCCGGAGATCGGCCTTTACTCGGGCATTTTGTAAAACATTTGCATTTTTCTCTCATTAATAATTTTTTAGCAATTAGGCCGGGGGAACAGTTAAAGGGGATTAAAATTGTAACAAGTTTGCAGTATGTGATAAAATGGTATGTTTGCTTTATTGAAACAATTAGTATAGATCAAAAACGGACTTCTGTGAGTGTTTTAAACAGATTGGAACACACTGGTCCGAAGTAACGTGAGCACGAAGAGAACCTACATGCACTGGCCGAACCACTGCATGCAAACCTGACCTGCGCATGCCACTCAAAGACTGGCGTACACCGTAAGTCTAAACTCACAATTCTTGTTTTCAACTTTCTGGGCTCTAGAAAGGACCAGTGTACATTTAGGACAAACCACGCAGTTTATGAAACAGAACATATACAAGTATAGACAGTTGAAATGACTTTAGAGCCATGAAATAAATAGAACACCTCATAAACAGTGCGAGGGAATAAACGGAAGCCAAGGCCTAGTTGCCATGCAATGGCCAGCCACTGGATAAGGTATGACTGTCGTACGCCAGTAACAGGATACCGTACGCTAGTTATCTCTTCTTATCCAGTGCTTGGCTTTGCACTTTCTGGGTTCTGGAATATGACCAGAAGGATCCTAGAGGCATTCCAAAATAACAGAAGCACATATTGAATACTACAACTACATAGTTCTAAATACAGAAAGCAGTAAACTGGTTTTTAGCATGCAATAAAGTGATAAAATAGAAAAAAGAACGGAAAATAGCTAAGCACAGATTCCCATGCCAGTACTGCATGTACATCCATGACTGGCATACGGTTCAATACTACTGGCGTGCGCCACTGTTAGCTATATATGGTTTTTTGAAACCTTGTCAGCTTTATGGCCATGACTGGTATTAATTACCGGCCTTGACCCTGCAGGCCCCCCTCAGGGGTCAGAACAAAAAGTTTTACAAAAGTGGTATACCTTTGGTGTTGAGGTTGATGGTGTGTTTGAGCCTTGAACTTGAGGGTTTAAGGGTTAGATGATGAGTGTTTGCATGTGGGTAGTGTATGAAAAGGGCTGCTTGCTTACTCTTTCAATGGGTGGAAGAAGAGCAAACATGAAGCCAAGGAAGAAAGGAGAAGACAGACTTGAAAGCTTTTATGTTGGTAACCTCTTGCATATAAATGCAAGGGGGGTATTTATAGGGCAAGGAGTGAAGGAGAAGGGCTGTAACCAGTTGGGTTTAAGGCTGGTTAGCCTTGAGAGGGAAGTCTCCGTGCATTAAATGCATGAGACTAGTTTGATAGAAGTTGTAGGAGAGAGGGGGGGAACATCCCCAGCACGAATACACCAACCAGACGAATGTACAGGATCCTAGGGGGCCCAAAAGTCTTGTGCACGTGATTGAATAAATGTGATTTGACTAACTTTGACTGGCGTACGCCCGTAAGGCACCTACGTGCACCTATAAGAACCTGGTCAACGGTCGATGACTGACACGTGGCAGTTTTACCAGCGCACGCCAGTTGTGTACCAGCATACGCAAGTGGAGTTTTGCTGAGGCCTTTTGGTTCTAGCTTGAAGGATTTGAAAGGGCTTTCAGGAACGCTCAAAGCTCAAACATACTAACATTCTCGGGGTGTTCTTGACCTTTTTCATCATTGGGGAATCAAAAGACCGTAAGTAAACTAATTTAAACAGTCCAGAATATGGTGTCTACACTGGGCATAGTGACATCATCTTTTGTAGCTTCAAACAGCCAAACATAAGCAGGAACATGCTTGGGTAGCGTTTGGCTAAGAAACAAATGTTTTGTAGGACTGATTAATCTTTATCCAACATATCTATATGTAGATTTATATGTATCTATGTGAACATGTAAATTACCTCTGCTAATTATTCCTTTCAAGTGCATAAAATGCTATCTCACAAGATTTGTAAAACCTCTTCCGACTTTGGCCAATGAATGTTAACACACATTTTACTAGAGCTTTTGTGCATTTCCAATAATTGTCTACATCAGAAGTGCAACATCCGGTATTCGTAGTGCCTTAGTACTACATTTGCGTAAGCAATGATCCCTTCTTCTTTTTCCCATCCTCATGCATGAGAAAAAAGATACAAGACCTTTATTGGGTCCCTTTGTAGAAGAGCTTCTCCAGAGACAAGCTTGAGATCCCAAAGAAGGGGTAATAGGACTGAAAGCTAGACCCATATTGCTTTTGCCTGTACAGGTTTCTTTTGGAAGGGATGTGCTGGTGCAAGTCTATGTCGTATCATTTTAGGTCATTTCACGCGTGAATGCTGTTTTAAAAGAACACCAGAATGATCCAACTTTAGCCAGACGATGGAAAATGGATGGGAAAGGGAAAAAATGGTTGGAGCATTCTTTCTCTTATTGGTCTTAAAATAGGATGATAGAGACATTTTGAAAACAAACCAAGAGGAGATAGAGGATGGAGAACTCCCATAGGAGTAGACAAATAGTGAAGGATGTTTTAGTTCAAGAACTAAAGAGACAGGCACACAAAGTTTGCTGGAGTGAGAGGATGGGAACAATGTCAAAGTCCCAGAAATCTTCTTTTGGCTCTAGTTAGTCCTGAATTTGGGTTTGTAAATTCCCCTCGTTTTGCAATTATGTCTATGGTCGTACTATTTTCATTGCACTATATTCTACAGATGGGGGAACTATCTTAGGGCTGATAGACTTTCATTTACAGCAGGCGCGCACAGATGGATTTTGGGCCTGTCTCGAGTTCTAAAAGATGACCGGAGGTGCTCATTTTGCTCAAAATGTTTAGTTTAGGGTCCCTACAAAAAATCAGCTCGATCGGATATCGGTTAGAACGCTTCTGAAACATCCTATTTTGCTTAGGGATGTTCCCCACTTTTTCTTCAAGCAATATTACAAACACAATTATATGTGTACAAATTTAAGCATAGATATCTCTGAAACCATTCGATGAATCGATGCACATGGATTCTAGCCAAAGGATGGGTTTGGTGTGCAGTTGAACTCCCTAAATTTTTTTTGAAAAATAAAATTAATACTAGTAAGTTATGTACTTATATAGGTTCTTTATAATCAGAATGCTCAAAACATTATGAACACTATCTTGTTTGGTAACCATTTCATTTCCTGTTTTCTGTTTTCATTTTCAGAATTTCAAAATTTAGAACCAAAAGTTTGTTTGGTTGTCTATTTTCATTTTTAAAAATTGAAATGAGTTTTCTAAATTTTTGAAAATAAAGGAAGTACCAAAAGTCTACTTTCATTTCTTGTAAAAACAAAAAACCGGCTACCAAATCCTTCTACGTCAGTTGAGGCGCGGGTCTGATTCAAGTTGTAACCATCGTTCTCCTTATCTCAGTCTTTCCCAAGTTCAGATCCATCGATCCCTCCCCTTCGAGACCCCACTGGTTTTAAGCGGCTATTGAAATCTCTCTCTCTCTCTCTCTCTCTCTCTCTCTCTCTCTCTCTCTCTCTCTCTCTATATATATATATATATATATATATATATATATATATATATATATATATATATATTGAAGAACTCCATCAGACCCTAACAACTTTTACGAGAATTGGTGATGTAAAGCTTTATATCTACAATTACATGAGAAAATATGGTATATTAGTTGCAAATAAACAAAAAAAAATTACAATACTCATCTCGAATTGTTTAGTTATTGTTTGATTTTACAAACCCTAACAACTTTTTGAGAATTATTTGATTTCTTTAAAGTATTTTTGTGGCTTATTTTGAGCTTTCGGTTTTGATGTATACCTTATTATCTATGCAGGAACCTAGGCCTTCTAACTCTCAACCGTGCTTCTGATCAACTCTTTGTTTGGACAAGTATGATTGTTACTATCATCGCCTCCAATTATTACTAGTTTGTCTTGGAATTTGCATATTGTGCCTATATATTAGATAGATGTTTGCATTAAAGTTGCTAGAGTAGAAATTGGTTCCCTAAAATTGACTTATTAGCTGTTTTTTGAAATCTTGATTTGGTGATTTGTCAGATCATGTACCTGATTTTGTTAGATGGTTATTGTTGTGGGCACCTTTGACTTATCCAAGAGATTTCTTGAATCTATAGTTCTATTTCGTCCAAATAAATCTGAGATCTTATTTAGACCAATTATGGGGTGATTTATATATAGGAAATGGCTACCAAAGGCAATGTAAGTATCAAGATTGACGATGATGATGATGTTGAAGTGGGAGGTGTAGCTGATTCCCTGTGGTTGAAGAAAAATAAGGCATTTTTTATTGACATTATGGAGAAGGAGGTGAAAACAATGGGTAGTAGAGATACTGGGACTTTTCAGATAAAAAGTTGGGCTAGGATGAGGAAGAGTCTTTCTGCTAAAGCTAAATACGAAACCAGAAAAGGCTTTTCATTTTCCCCCCTTCATCGGCCCTTGCCACCTTCTTCAACAAGACCTCGAGCCTCTTTTGCGCCGCCTTCCTCATAGAATCCGTCGAGTTGACCCCGAAGGTCGAATTCTATGGTAGAGAAGGCTTTAATAATACTGAACTTCAAATAAAAAACAAGTTCAACCAACTACGCATTATGCACACCAAATTTAAGAGCCCATGTGACCAAAGTGGCGTTAGGTGGTGTGCGGAAAAAGGTACTGTTTGTAACACCCGTTCTGAGCAAGCACATGCATCGCATTTGACTCTTGATTTTATATTTCATTGGACATGCTATTTGATACATGTGTTTTATTATCATTTGCAAATTGTTAATTGTCTAGTGATACATTATTAAATTTGAGAGTCTAATTAAGTTAAAGAAAAGAATTGGTGTTAATAGGTGGAGATGTAGTAATGTAACGCCCCGAAATTTGGGTACGTTAAAGAAGACAATTTCATTTAAATCTAAATAGAGTCTAGCTCAATATTACAACATAATTCTCCCAAGAGTACTTTATTAAACAAATGGAGGGTAGACTAGGGTTCCTATCTACTGCTCCGCCTGTTCTTCCATCCTAGCCAGCTCTTCGACTCCAAAGGTCTCCAAGGTGTATAGCTCACCCTGTTCATCTACAGAGTCTGACACATTATACCGGCGTCGCCACCAATATAATATGTCAGGGTCACCAAAGGTAACACCGTGAGCTTACAAAAGCTCAATAGAATATTCAAACCCACTAACCTTTAACTTACAAACAATAGATCATAAAATCAACAGAGTACAAACAGGTTTAACAAAAACGATTAACGATAGCACATTCATATTCACTATTCAAGTATCGTTGGTGTCCATGTTTTTTCTGTGTTTCTCCTACGCGACTCATCGTAGACTGTGTCTCCATTTTCACTTTTCATAACCAAATCAACATTTTCAAAATCCGTTTTTAACACACCCAACCTCGGTTCTGCCGTTCCGGGTTCCCGAGTATCCTCACAATGGTTCCGCTACACCGGGTTCCCATTGGCACACAAAACTTGCATTGGCTCCTCTCCACGGATAACCAACCATTCCTCACCATGGTTCCGCCGCTCCGGGTTCCCATGGAAATGCACACAATTCAAAACTCTCGGTTCCGCCGCTCCGGGTTCCCGAGTATCCCACAATGGTTCCGCCGCTCCGGGTTCCCATTTGGGGTTTTCGAAAAAACTAAATCCTCGGTTCCGCCGCTCCGGGTTCTCGAATATCCCCACAATGATTCCGCCGCTCCGGATTCTCATTGGGTTTTTCACAAATCTTTCTTTACACACACGCACAACTCACATAATGCCACCCAAAACCGGTCATTATGTAGTTTCAAAATATTTTCTTTCTCGGAAAATATTTCCTTTCATTAATCACACCCTAGGTGTCACGTTTCTACTTTCTCGATTTTCGTGTCTCGTTTTCATGCATAGACTCCGCGGTAGAACTTATCATAAAGTAAACATTTATAAAGGTAAACATAAATCATTCATTGTAATCTTGAAACTAAACTAACAAGATCATCCAATTCTATATTAATAATCATGCTTATAACCATCCTAAGGATCAAAATACAAATACTTATATTCAAATGTCAAATTCTATCTTTCGAAGACCGTTCTTTCTTTCTTTTTGGGAAGGTCTAAACAACATATACTTTTCCAAAAAATAAAGTCAATATATTCAACATATTCCCCTTCCTTTTCATCTTTTTAAAGAGAGCTCTTTTCAAGTTCCTCATGCATACAAGTATCACACATATCATTTAAAGCAATAGATAACCTTATCTACTTAAGGGAAACCAACAGGAGCGTCCAACTTAATATTGCTAAGCATGCTTGGAAAGATCAAAATATATCTACTTCAAGTCAAGCATTAAAATCTTCTTTTTCAAAAATCGTTCTATCTTCCTTTTTGAGAAATTCAATACAACATATGTTTATTTAAGACCAAGTCATTTATCTAACATGCTCATACCTCCATTAGCGAGATGAACTTATTGACAATCATGCATTTTAAACGATAACATTATCTACTTGAAACCAAACAATAGATAATCTTATCTATGATATTGATACTTTGAATCAATAACATTCTACTTTCTAACGTACTATTCTATGTTATACGTAGAGTTATTGGACTAAAACTTCTACTTATACTTAGGAAAGTGAGGAGAGAAAATCTACTTTCTAACATACGGTTCTATACGTAGAGTTAGGGGGCAAGGGGTTCTACTTATACGTTGAGTTAGTGGACAAGGGACTTTACCTTTCTTCTTGGCGGTAGGGCGGCTATGGAGAGTACGTTGGTGATCGGGCGGAGTAACTTCCTACGGAATGCTTACGGTAGCTTCAAAAGAGAATGGTTTCTCTCGAAACTAGATGGTGACTAAAACTACTCTACTTTATGGATCGAAAAGATGGTTTAGGAGGAGTTTATTAAAGAACTTTGGAAGAACCTCAAGAACAAAGAAGAATTAAGCAAGAACAAGTAAGAACTCTTAAGCTTTCTAGAGAGAAGGTGGAGGAAGGATTGGTGTGAGTTGAAATGAAGTATGGGAGGGCTATTTATAGCCAAAGTTTTGGTTATTACCCAATGAATAAAATTCTCCCTAGCGATTATTGTCCAATGGACAAAGGAATATTGGTAATAATTTGATGTGACTAGTCATGGGAATCTATTGTCCAAGGGATAATATTTTCCATAACATTTATGGACCAATGGACAAAGAATAATGGTAATGATTTTGAAATGACTAGTCATGGGAATCTATTGTCCAAGGGATAATATCTTCCCTAACATTTCTGGACCAATGGACAAAGAATAATGGTAAGGATTTTGAAATGACTAGTCATGGGAATCTATTATCCAAGGGATAATATCTTCCCTAACATTTATGGACCCATGGGTAAAAGATCATTGGTGAAAATTATGACTTGAAATGACTAAACATGGGAATAAAAATGATTACTCCTATGGTATGACTAGTCTTGTCAAGTTGATGTAGGCAAGTCTAGCCTCCATGATCCAAAGGGTAAAAAATTCTCCTAACAATTATTATCCAAGGGATATTGATGGAAAGTAAGGCTGATGTGACTAGGCTTAGGCTTACTTCTTTTAGAAGCAAAATAAGGGTTTTTCATGGTCCAAAATTCCTATATGACTTGTCTGGTCCAATCTAAGGTTTCATTGGCAAGACTAACTTCTATTACCCAAAGGGTACAAATTTCCCTAGCAATTATTAATCAAAGGGTAAAAGGTGATGGTGATGTCAAGATTATTTTAGATATGACAACACATATATTTGGGAAAGCATATTGTCCTATAAGTTGGGAAAAGTCCACTGGCATATGGGTTGGGATAAGTACAGTGATACACATGCTTCTGATTACCTCATGAACTAATGGGTAATAATTTCCCTACTTTCTATTACCCAATGGATAAACAATCATGTCATACTATTCATGACATGACAAGTCAAAGGTACTATGATGTCATGGCTTTAACTAATGGTCACTAACTTTTCTAGATTTTATTATCCACTGGATACGTAATCATGTCACACTATTCATGACATGACAAGTCTAAAGCACAATAATTGGTAGTCAAGTCATGCTATTATCCAATGGACCAAAGTTTTCCTAGTTTCTAATATCCAATGGATATATACATGGGTTCAAAAGGTTTAACTAGGTTTCTAGGAAAGTTCATAAGGTCCACGAGGTTTAACTAGGGTTGGGAGGGGTTCATAAGACCCAAAGATGGTCAAAAAGGCCCATCTAAGGTTAGGGTATTGTAACTAGATTGAAACGGTAATTAGAATTTTCTAACTAATTGGTTGGAAACTAATTCTACTTGCCGAGTAGGATTTCTAGCCAAGAAATATAATTTAAAGATTTTATCTAACTCGTTAGGAAAATATACAAGTGCTTTTATAAGCATACTCGTTTTTAGAAAATGACTAGATTGCTCGGCGTAAAAGATATAATTTTATAAGTTTCAAATCTAATTATGACGGATTATAAAAATTAAAAAAAAAATTTAGTAGCAAATTCAAGTAATTAAAATAAAATTTAAATATTTATCGGAATTTTTATTTACCAAAAATCAAGGTCGTTACAAGTAAAATACCTTGTTGTCTAGTGGGGACTTAACCTCATGGGATAATTTTCCCTAAGTAATTCTACTACGTTCTTTTTCATCGTTATCGCCACAGCTTTCCTCTGGTCAATACAGAGAGAGAGAGAGAGAGAGAGAGAGAGAAGAAGAAGAAGAAGAAGAAGCCCTAGCCAATTTACGTATCCTAGTTCAAAGATTGAGAGAAACCTAACTAGTTTCTTGAGGGCTTTGCACTAGAGGAGAGAGATAAGCCATACTTGAAGATTTTCAGAGGTAAACGTTCTCCTCACATTTGATTTTTATGAGTTGTTGGTTGTATGAATTCGGCATATAAGGGTTTTGATTGCACCAAATCAATTTACATAGCTTGCATAATTTCCATAAATTCTGTACCTAAAACCTTTCTCATATGTTGCTTAAGTTGAAGAACAGATGTGGGTGTTATTAGGTTGGTCTAATTCACGTTTTAGGTAGTTTTTTGTTATTCTCGCGTAGAATCTGACACTACCGCCAGACTTTAGTAAAACGGTCATTTCTCCTTGCTCGAGACTCGAAAACACGCACCGTTTGTTTTGTTAGAAACTAGACCCACAGAGCTTTCCAACGATACAGCCCGTGCATCATAGTTATGTCTGAGAAATAACAGATTTGCATTTGAAGTTGACCCAAAATCTGTAATTACACCAATTTTACTGTTATATAGAGCTGTAATCATGAGGCCATAATAAGGTTACCCGAACTCCAGTTTTGATGTATGACCTATCGATTCGAAGAAGAAGAAGTCTATTTTTCAATGGTTTCAATGTCATTCTTAAATTCAAGTTATTTAGTTGGGTATGGTTAGAACAGAACACGTTGGCCATGGCCTAAGTCTCTATTCTTGGAAATCCTTGTGTCTTATCTCATTGAGTCATCTTTGGAGCATTGAAACACATTGTCCATCATTTTTATTGCATTGGTTGCATTTGGCTCTATATTAGGAATGAAGATTAAAACTTAGAAGTGGATGTTAGGTTGTTCATGCATTTCCATTGCATTACAGCATAAATTGAGCATGAGCAATACTAAGTATAGTGTCATTCATATTTAAGGTTCGGGGGACGTATCTCTACCTCAAGTTTGAGAAGGAGGCTTTTCGCTTTTGTCTTTTTGGATCTATACGGTGAGTGTGTTGTTTCATTGAAGTGGCTAGCTAATATTAAACTTACATTTTTTTCTGCAAATGTTGAGATACTTTGACGATTGTGGATATGGATCAAGTTGCTTGAAATGTATTTTTATTTCAAGAGTATGCCATAGCTCTGATGTTGGTTGGATTCGTTTTCTTCTTGATGTACACAAGAAGGGTATATAAATTGTCTGTTTGCTGTACACAAACAGGGTATATAAATTGTTGGAAGTTTCCTATTCACAGGGTCACAGTACCGTCATAACTCCTTGTTGTGAGGAAAGCAACCATGTGGCTTCTTGAAAAATTATTGCTCACTTATGGTTTTGTGAAAAGTTGTATATTTCTTGCTATCTATGATTTGAAGCATCACTTGATCCATGTTTGCTCTTATAAACTGTTTATATGCTTTCCGCTTGAATGGAGCAGTAACACTCACTAACCATTTCAAGTGAATGAGGTAGAGTTTTGGTCCACTACTGGTCTGACAGGCTTTAGGAATTGAGATGGGAGTTGACTTGGAGTCCTTAAAGGCCTTGTGCATATTGTGATATATTTTTGAGGAAAAGCTTGTAACATTTGGACTTATGGACGCATAACACATCTTGTATAGCTTTACATTGTATATTTTGTTGTAGAAGCTGGTTGAAATATACTTTGTTGATCTTGTTTTGTATTAGTGGAGAAAACTTTGATTTATCAGGTAATTTTGGACTAGTTAACCTAATCCTCCTGGAGCTGGTCATTACACTATTGCTGCTGATGATGCCCTCTGGGAGAAGCTCTATAAGGTTAGAAGTGACCAATTCCCTTTTATTTTGCTTATGCTTATAAATTAAGTCTGATATAGGGCATTTTGTTCTTCACTTAGGTTAATAAGAAGGCCAAGCATTTCGGGAAAAAAGGCTTCCCACACTATGCAGCGATGACCCAAATACTTGGAGATACCATTACAATAGAATTCAATGCTCACCCATCAGTCCAATCCCTGTCCGGAACAGATAGTTCTGATCCCTCATTCCAACTTAAACAGGACAAAGACGATGGCGAAATAGAAGTAATGAACGTAGTGGTTAATGGAAAAGGAAAAAATGTTTTTGATATGAAGGCTTTGAAGACTACTGAGCCAAAAGAGAGTAGCAAGAGTAAGAAGAATGACTCATTATTTGCGAACCTCAGTGCATCTTTAAGTGCTCTTGCAGAAAGTAGCAAGAGGAAAGTGGATATCCTTAAAGCAAAGCATAATGGTAAGACCACTAGTGTTAGTGTGACTTCCTGAGACCACAGTGAGCCACAAAGTCCGCTAGCTGAGTGCATAAAAACTCTTAATGCCATGGAAGACCTAGATGGAACATCGTATACGAAATGGATGAAACTACTAAAGGATGACCCTTCATGGAGACCAATATTCCTTGGCATGTCAGAGCAAAAGGAAGAAGGACTTCCTTTCATACGTGTGAACTTTTGTTTATGGTTGGTTTGGTTTAGGACATGGTTATGTAGTTGGTTTGTAAGCTTTTGTAGGTTGTAAGACTTATGTGGTTGGTTTGTTTTCTCTTCTTGTTGGACTACTATTTGGATATGAAACTTTTGTGGTTTGTTTTCTTGTTGGATTACTGTTAATGGGGCAATCTTCTTTTTTAGTAGTTTTTAGTACTTTGCTGGCCTTTTTACTTTCTCATTACCCTTTTCTACTCTTTGTACTAGTGCTTTTGCAGTATACAATTATATCCCGATATTTATATCCCTTCTTTGTTTCAATTATGTTCTACTCTTCCATAAGATTTAATGTGGCTACTATAACATTTCATTGAAGGTAATTGAAGTATCTAATGCTCAAAACGATGTAGTTGCTGACTCAGATAATATGGTCTTTGAAGAAGGCCAATCATCAGAGTTTGTCACTAATATATGCAAGTCTGCCGGCCATTTACATGACTATGAAAGCTCCAACACAATCTCTCTCAAGTTGGGGTTAGTAAATTTCTTGAAAGTTATGCCGTGTTTCTGGATTTCATTGACTTGAAGCATCTTTCTTATGTTATTTTAGTCATTCTTTTAACATACGCCTTTGAAGTTTGAAGCATCTTTTTTATCACGTTGGAATAGAAAAATTGTAAAGCTGCAGACATGATCAAACCTTTTTTCTATATCTCATTTTTCATATAAGAAAATACAAAATGTTACGGCATGTGTATGAGAAGAACAGATTCTTCCTTGCTAATCTGACCCATTTCCCCTCGGAATTCAACTTTGTGAGGTCTTAATGAGTAGAACAACATATATGTTTAGAACTTCTTCTCTGTGAAACTGAGAAGAACAACAAATTTTGTGTATGCTACTCTTTTTTGAAGCCAAATAGAGTCTAGCGATGACAGTTACAAGGAATTGGAGTTTGATTCAGACGACGAAACAATACTCACATTGGTTACCCTAGCACTCATGAACATCATGAGAAATACTATAATCGTATTCCATGTCGAACCTCTATATTAAGAAGACACGATTATGTATTAGAGGTTTTGGATGGTCATGATGCGAGGTGTGAAGAAGATTTTCGAATGGAAACACATGTTTTTATTGCATTTTGTGAGGCGCTTAAAGTACACACTGGGTTAAAGCATTCAAGATACTTAACAGTCCAAGAGCAAGTATGCATATTTTTGTTCGTAGTTGGACACAAAAGTAGAAATCGCATAATCCAAGAGCGATTCCAGCATTTAGGGGAAACCATCTCTAAGTATTTTAAACGAGTGTTAAAGGCTGTGTGTAAGCTTGGGAACCCACCACCCCCCCCACACACACAATTTGATGAGGTCCCTCCAGAGATTATGCACAATCTAAAGTACTAGCAATTCTTTAAGGTATTATGATAAGTTTCAGTAATCCCTTCTCTGTTTCATATTGCACATGGTATTATAAAATTGTCTAACATTTAGTTACATTTACTTGTGTTCTTGGCTATAGGATTGTATTGGTGCTATAAATAGTACACATATTGATGCAAAGGTTTCTGCTTGTGAGCAAATCCCATACCGCGGGAGGCACAAGACCACGTCACAAAATGTAATGGCTGCATGTTCATATGACATGAGATTTACTTATGTCTTGTCGGGTTGGGAGGGAACGACAAATGACTCACGAGTGCTTTTTGAGTGTGTGAATAATCCAGCAATGCAATTTCCCATGGCACCTTTTGGTAAGTACTTCTCTAGTTTTTTTAGTGACAAATTAGGAAATTGTGAACACATATGAGGTCTTGCTGCCATATTCTTTCACTTTTTCAGGTTTATTTTTGGTATGTGGTCGATTAATTTGTCACCTACTTTACAGACAAGTTTTATGTGGTTGATTTGGGGTATCAAAATATGCCTGGGTTTCTAATGCCATACAAGGGCAAGCGATACCACTTGTCCTTGTTCGGTAGGCGTAGACAGTTCAAAAGAAGAAGAATGGTTCAATTATCGCCACTCGTCCCTTCGCAACGTGATAGAACGCTGCTTTGGCTCATTGAAGGTGCAATTTCCTATCTTGAAACAAATTCCTAAAGGCTTTAGTGTGTGAACCCAAAAATATATGCTAACCGCTTGTTGCACGGTCCACACTCTACAACTTTATAAGGATGCATGACCAAAATGATGCGGTGTTCAAATTTTATAGCAAGGAAGATTTGATTGTTAAGAGTGAGCAAGGCCATAAGGGCTCTTCTCAACAAATCAATGTAACCCCCGCTCAATTGCGAGAAATGGCTAGAGTTCACAATACTATTGCCCGCTAAATCTTTAATAGCCAAAGGCTTTGATGCATTGCTAGTGAAGCATCCATTGCAGCAGTGGTAAGGAACTCCAAAGGCAAAATTGTCCATTGGCAAAATTGTCTTGAGGGAGCATTTTACAAGGATGCTTTGGCAGCTCTTGTTTCTCTACTAGAATTTTTGTTTTTGTACTTTCCTTACTTGTATTTTATGAGACTATGGGAGCGATTGGGGTGGTTTGATTCAGTTTGACATTAAATTGGTTTGATTCAATATGACGTTAGATTGGTTTGATTCAATTTGAATTGTCTAATGGCAGAATTGTTCTACCCCTTCTCTCTCTCTCTCTCTCTCTCTCTCTCTCTTGTATCGTTTGGGAATTAGTGGAGAAATTACAAGAGAGACATTTTTAGGAAAAGTAAAAATTGGTTTTAGAAATTTCCTTTCTTTTTTTTTGAAAATAGGTTGACACAAACATGTTTTCTGCTTTCACTTTTTCTTTTAGGAAAAGTAGAAATTGATTTCAGCAAATAGAAAACAAAAAAAGGAAAAGTGGTAGTGTTACCAAACATAGCCTATATAACTCATGAATACTTATTACATTAGCTTAAACCACCCCACATCTATATTATAAAACAGAGTGGTTTTTATGTACACATACAAACAAGAGTACCTCTCCAGCCGTCAGATCAAATCTTCAATAAGTTATAGTCATCCAATCAACTTCTTTAATAAATTTATCCTCTCCCTCCCTCTCTCTCTTTCCTCACTTCTTTGGCAATGTTGTTAATTAAAACCAGGGTAGCAATGTGGGTTAAGTTGAAGTTTGATATTAAGGTATACTCGGTGAAGGATTTTAAGGGTTATCTTGATGGTACGAGGAAGGTCAAAGTGTAATTGATTTTGTGTGGGTGCTGCAGTTCAACTTTCGGTTGGACAGTTTTTTTGTTTTCTCCTTGTTCTAAGCTTGAGTGCTTAGCAAGTTTTCCTCGATGTACCCCTTTCGAGTTAATAAAATCTTCTTTTGCCGAGCAAAAAAAAATGTTATCATTTGTAGGGACAAACATATTTTTTTTCTTTATTTAACAATGAGCCTTTTATTATCAAAACGTTTTCTTTTCCCTATCGTCAATCTTTAACTCTATTATTGGGATGTTGTGCATTGTCTACTCATCTGTTAGAAAACTCAATTTAATTTCTTTCTTCCATCAACTGAGGTAACAATAGAAAAATATTATAAAAACTTTACTCATACAAAAGAATAAACTTAATTTTTTTTTTTGGTAACAAGTTGTTTCACCTATTTCTTGGACGCATGATTGAAAGTAGTAGTGCTTGATAATTTGTCTCAGTTATAGGCCTCTAGCATTCCTTTGATTTGGAGGGGAAAAAAACTCAAGTTGTGGCATTCCGTTGCAAGAATTATTTTCAATGTAAAAAAAAAAACAGCATTCATTAACTTACAGGAAGTGGAATTTTAAAACTATTCATTTTTTTTTTTTGGATTAGTTGTTGTTTGAACTACGGGTGTGATATAAGTATTGGTTGATCGTGATAGCTGTTAACAAATGGTTGTGCATAAGTTAATTACAAATTTCATTTGGGTATGTGCTCCTACTTTTTCAACGAATATGGTATTATTTGTTGTGAAACTATTCTTAGAAAAAATTAGTTCAATTTATACCGGTTGTCTATTTGAAGAGAATTTTAAAAAATAAATTATAAAATTTTTCATTTGGGTTTTTTAAGATTACTAGAAGGGAAGGATAATTTTTTTTAAGTTGTAATAAAAAAGTGTTGTGTCGTGTCTTTTTTTTTATTTTTATTGGTGTATTGTGCCGTACTTTTAGGCACGGGTAATCACTAGTTCATCTATTAAACATATCACACACAAAAAAAAGAAGAAGATAGAATTAGAGAGAAAGAGGGAGAAGAATTAATCTATTGATCTAGTAATTAGTATCATACTTTGTCTTCAATCGCACCATATATGCTACACGAGATCTTGTATATGAGTTAGGAGTATTATTTAACAAAACTTGAAAAATTAAAGTAAATTTTGAACACCCTCTCCTATGAAATCACGAAGCCGCCACTGGTTGATTCCATATAGTAAATGTGAAGCTCAAATATTGGACGATTTCGAACGCATCTGTGTCTAAATCTGCGTTGCATATTTGCGTATCCTCTCCCAAATCAGAAGATAGCGAAGCTCTTATATATTACTACTTTTTAGATAGATTCGCTCCACTGGACAAGAACAGCCTATCCGACAACAAATTCAACTATTTTTCTAATTTTCTTCCTAGGTGTAAGGTGTGCTTATTATATTGAATTCTTTGACCTATATATGCGAAGGAAAATTCTAAAATTGGGCTGACAATAGTAAATGTATAAATGTGTATTAGGGTGTGTTTCGCTTTGTCTCTTTAAAAAATAAGTACTTATTTATAATTTTCAAACTTAAAAATAATAGCCTTTTATTTTTAAGTTTGAAAATAGATCATTATTTTTTAAGTAGTTATTTGAGAATTTGGAACGAGGCCTTAAAGGGTGTAAAAATTACACAAAAATACGTATTTTTCTTATCTTCTAGAGTGTTTATCGTCGGCTGACAATAGCAAGACCAATATACAAATATCTCATCACTCATTATAAGTAGGTTTATCTACTTATTTGGTCCTTATAAAATACTCTTAAGTTTCAATTTCATCCCTACAAGATTTTACGTGTCAATTTCGTCCTTATATTTTTTGACAAAATTTGAATGTTACCCTTCTGTCAACGCCATGACAGAAAATGATTATGTGGCTAACGGTGGCTGATGTTGAAATGGTGAAAAATGACAGCTGGTATTGAAAAAAAAAAAGGAAAAAAAAAGTTATGATTGAATCTACAGTAAGTCTAATTTTAAAACTCAGCCCCCAACCGAACCCCCCAACTTGCAGCCCAAAAAAAAAAAAAAATATATATATATATATATATATATATATATATATATGAGTCTGGTTCCCCTAAGAGATCCCATACGGGCTTACCATGCGGGACTCCCCTTTCTTGATCAAATTGTGACGATCCGAGCCGCTCAACGTGATCAGAACGTGATTTTAAGGGTACCCGCGAGAAATCAGCAAAAAAAATGATCGGGAAAGGCTTGATCCGAATAGTTTTTATTGAACAGTTCATTAAAAAACTGCTCGGATCAAGCCCTTCCCGATAATTTTTTTTGATTATTTCTCACAGGTACCTTTAAAATCACGTTTTGAACACATTGAGCGGCTCAGATCGTTGCAATTCGATCGGAAAAGGGGAGTCCCGCACGATAAGCCCGTGCGAGATCCCTCATTGGATATATATATATATATATATTAAAAAAAAAGGGTGGCGCTAATGCCACGAGGGTATTTGTTGGGCACATGACAAATTGTTCAAACAAACTGAGAAATCAATGCCTGTCCTCTCTTCACACAATTGTTTTTTTTTTTTTTTTTTTGATAAGTGTGAATCTGATTAAGCTCAACCACAAAAATCACTGTCTATGGATGAATCCCATATAACAACCAACAAATATAACCACAAAAACAACCAATATCTAACAAAAGAAAACTATACAGGGAAGAAAATCCTATTAGGTAAACCGCATTACTTGCATTGGTCTTGATTCTTCAGAGATTACTTTACGTTTCTCCTTGTGCTTAGGAAATCTCTAACACCATCTGCAATGCCTTTCATCAGCTAATCATGCCCCATAGCTTTCCCTTGGAAAATTCAACAATTCCCCTCTCTCCAAAGCCCATAAATAGCAGCAACCAAAGAACACGTAAGACTCATACACCTCAAGCTTTTACCCTTCACCTGCACACCATACCAATCAAGGACCTCCACCAAGTTGCTAGGAATCCAAAACCATGTTCTTATTAACCAAATGCTGCCACACAATAGTTGAAAATGGGCATTCAAAAAATAAATGTTAATGAGTTTCAGCAGCCGAATTATAGAGAGAACAGGTTCCATCCAAGTGCAAACCCCAACTATTCAACCTATCCTTTGTGCTCAATCTTTAAAGGACAACCAACCAAAGATTAAAAGACCATCTAGGCACTGCATTACCAGTCCATATAATCTTGTGCCAAGGCTGAATAGGATACCTCTTCCTAATGGCATTCCAAGCTGACCTAACAGTGAAGATGCTGCTTGGGTGAGGTATCCAACTAACAGAGTCTCCAACAGTAAGATTTGGTCTCAAACTGGGAGGAGTAGGAGCCATAGTTGCTTGAATGGACTGATTTCCCAATTTGGGCCAACACCAATCTCCTTGGTCAATGATAGTATCCACTTTAGCCCATAAAGCTCTGCCCAAATTAGTCACAACCCTCTCACCAAATTTAGCATACAAAGGTCCCAGAATGTGCCAGTTATCTAGCCAAAGGAAGGTATTTGCCCCATTACCGACATGATATCTAATAAGAGGTTGGCACAATTTCCTTAAACCAAGGATCTTCCTCATGGTCCATGAAGAATCACTAGGAATATCCATGGTCCAAATACAATTCTCTTTAATAAAATATGTGTGAATCCATTTTATCCACAAAGTATCAGCCTTCTTGCACAATGCCCACTGGTGTCGAAGCGTAAAAGCCCTATTCCATTCCTTAATTCTTCTGAATCCCAAACCCCCTTCCTCCGTAGGACAACAAATCTGATCCCACTTCACTTTAGCCCCTGAATGCTTAAGTTCAATACCAAACCAGAGAAAAGCCAAAAGGGTACTTTCAATCTCCTTAATCACCTTACTAGGGATGATAAAAATAGAGCTCCAGTAGACTTGAATACTAAACAAGACTGACTGAATGAGTAAGGCCCTGCCACCATAAGATAAGGTCTTAGAATCCCAACTCATAATTCAATGAAGAATTTTCTCCTTTAAAATAGCACAATCTGCAGCTTTGAGTTTAGAAAAGATCAAAGGAACCCCCAGGTATTTAATTGGAAAGTGGCCTTCAAGGAAAGGAAGGAATGCCCTCATCTAAAGTTTAAGATGCTCATCAACACCCCCATAGAAAACAACACTTTTCTGGATATTAGGTTGCAGCCCATAAAAGGAATGGAAATCAGACAACACACCGTTATTAAGATCAAAAGAAACCTGATCCACACTATTTAGAATGAATAAATCATCAGCAAGAGCAAGGTGCACATATTCAGAGCACTACACTTGGGATGATAAGAAAAATTGCCATGTTGGATTCTATATTTGAGAATAGATGCAAAGGCTTCCATAACAACCAGAAAGAGGTAAGGTGAGATAGGGTCACCTTGTCTTAACCCTCGCTGACCAGGAAAGTATCCCTCCATACTCCCATTAATGACCACTGAGGAAACACATTGCTTAATCCAATGCACAAACAAACTAGGGAATTCCATGTAAATCAAAGTGTCAAAAAGGAACTCCCAGTCAACAGAGTCATAGGCCTTCATAAGATCAATTTTAATTGCACATCTAGGAACCCCATGATCACGATGATAACCTCTAACTAATTCTTGCATCAAAAGGACATTATCAATAATAGAGGATGGGGCATTGACCTTCGGAATCAAGGAAATAGCAGTGGCATTCCACTCTTTAAGGAGCATCCTAGAATCAAAGAAAGAGGCAACTGCAGTAACAAAATCACTACTTACCACATCCCAACTTTTCTGGAAAAACATAGAATTGAACCCATTAGGCCCAGGAGCCTTATCCCCATTAATGGACAAGAAAGCAACCTTAATTTTAGATTTAGTAACAGGGGCAATAAGCATATCCCTACGGTGAAGTGGCACAGTTAGATGGATAGCTTGGGCAAGAGCAGGAATAGGGTCAGTTTTTCCTACAAAAGGAGCACCCAACAAGCCAATGTAGTAACCCAAAATCTCCTGCTTAATAGCTTCAAGATCATCAATCAATGTACCAACAGAATCTTCTGTCACACAATTGTTTTAGCAACTTACCCTTCCTTTTCCCTTCTTCTTCAAAGGCACACCACTCCAATTCCTCCGCTCTCCGCACCACTCCAATTCCTCAACTCTCCTTCCTGACTTCTTTCAACCCTTTGTAATTTTCAACACCACAAAATCCAATTCGCCCTCTCTTTCTCACTAGAAATCAGCCATGGCGCCCCATCCATCCCTCTTTTCAATTTATCTTTTTTCCTCTTCATGTTTGATACAGAGTATAATGTTATGCCTTAAGTAGGGGTGGCAAATTGAACCCAGACTCATTAACAAACCCAGACCCATCAACTAGAAAATAGACCCAACCCAACCCATTTATTAATTGGGTAAGAATGGGTTCAAACCCAGCTAACCCATTATTAATTGGGTCATAATTGGGCATTAATTGGATCAACTTAAATGACCCAATGGGCAATGAAAGTAACCCACCAAATTTCATCTTTTAATTGGTCTCTTTTGCAATTGGAAAGTGGAGGAGTACCGCCCCCTTCTCTCTCTCCCCCCCCCTATCTCTCTCTCTCTCTCTCTCTCTCTCTGTGTGTCCCTTCACACCCCCCCCCCCCCCCTCTCCCCCCCCCCCCCCCCCTCTCTCTCTCTCTCTCTCTCTCTCTCTTTTATTCAATTATTTTGTGCTAAATCACACGCGTACAAAAATATTTTAAATGGTCCGAATTAAAAATCAATTGTGACCGGTAACAATTATTTTGACCAGTCAAAATTGAAAACACATTTCATCCATTAATTACGCGAATGGACCCGTGAAATTATGCTCCGCCGTAAATAAATTTCTCTCATGGTAGTCCCGCAAAGGGTTTGGATTAAAAAATTGACTTATTTTTTTGTTCTTATTCAGATTTTTTTTGCATTTTTTTTGTTCTGTGTCACATTTTTGTGACTTATTAATTTGTTTTGATGAGAGGAATCGAAAAAGTAAAAAAATTTGATCGAAAGTTATAATTTTTTGAATAAAGACAAAAAAAAAATCAATAAGACAAAAAAAATTACTTATTCTCGTCTTTTTGAAAAAATTTATGAGTTTCGATCATAATTTTCTTTTACTTTTCTAATTTTTCGATCATAATTTTTAGTATATATGTAATTGGGTTAATGGGCGGGTCGGGTTTGCTTTAAAATAAATGGGTCAGGTTGTGTATGGGTAATTAGACTCATAGTTAATGGGTCAATGACTCATTAAAAACCCAACTTACTAATAACTTACTCAATTTGACCCAAACTCGTCCGTTTGCTACTCCTAGCCTTAAGTAATATGTTTAGATAAAAAGAGGAAGAAACTGAGTGATGCTCAATTAAGAAGCCAGCGGCGTTGCTGCAGTGACGACGTCATCGGTGAAAAGTGGTTGGCAATAATATGGTCTTGTGCGCATGGGGCAAGTTGCAAGAATAGGGTCTGTTCTTATTAGAGATTCGAAAGAATTTCTGATTCGTGAACTCAGAATTTTTGCATCCTGAATTTGTTTCCTCGGATGTTATTTTTTATTTTTTATTTCCTCGGGATAACAATCCACAAAATAAAGAGAACTGGGATTAAAAAGACGAGAAATATGAGGAAACAATTGAGAGGGAGAGGGAAGTAGAGCAGAGGAGTTCGGAGAGCGGAGAGGGAATGGTAGAAATGGGTGTATTGATGTGAGAGAAAATGGGTCAGTGGAAGAGTTAAGAAACAGTTGACTAGTTGAGGGTAAAACTGTCAGACTAAATACACAGTCGTGCTATTAACAAATACCCTCGTAGCATTAGTGTCACCCTAAAAAAAATAAAAAAAATTCAGCGTTTTTTGATCCGATCCCAATACCATATCTGGAAGGAACACGCCCCACCACCGGCGACCCCACCACCACTGATGTTTACCTATAAGACTTTTAGGACTTTTTTTTTTGTTTTGTTCTTATTTAAATTTTTTTCACTTTTGTTAGTTTTGTGTTTCATTTTTTTTTTATTTGTCAAAAATTTAAATAAGGACAAAACCAAAAAAAATAAAAAAAAATTTGATAATGGAACGAGGTAGTCAGGTAGGTATCATTACCCTCAAATCATCTCTCTTCTCCCACCATGTACAATAAGGTAAACATATACATACTGAGAATATTTGTTAATGCTGAAAATGTCCTTAATGAGTATTAATTATCAAAACACATTATGGGCGGCTATTTTCCCAATGGGTTTTTCTCATGTATAACGTTGGCCTTGTTTGATTCAAAAATTAGGCACCTGAGATTGAACTAAGGGCGCCTAATCCCGTATTTTTCCGTGTTTGGTTCCCGTGAGAGGCTAGAATTGTTAATACCAGGAAAATTTCTATCCCAGAGGATAGAAGAGACGTAGGGTTGCAAACGAACCGAGCCGCTCGCAGCTCGACTCGTTAGTGGCTCGTTCAAGCTCAGCTCGGAAGTTAAACGAACGAGTTCGAGCCGATTTTTTCAGCTCGTTTTGTAAACGAGCCGAGCTCGAGGTAGGATAAGTTCGGCTCGAATCAGCTTGCGAGCCGGGTTATATATACTTAAGTTTAAGATTTTTATTGTTATTTTATAATTTATTTTTTCCGTTTTCACTTTCTAGTCAATCAAGGGAAGCGAGAGCACACGCACACCAGTACACCCCCACTCCAAGGAAAATGAAAGATATATACCTTCACAATCAAAATATTTTTGGTTGTATTAGGCCTATGCGAGGATATATATACATTTTTCGTTGGTTCGTTAAGGCTCGTGAGTAAGCTCAAGCTCGAGTCAAGTCAGGGTCTGCTCGGCTCGAGCTCAACTCGTTAAGTTTTCACTGAGCTCGAGCTCGAGCTCGTATTTTTTAAAAACTTACTCCCTCCGTTCCAAAATGAGTGACCTTTTTGGGACTCTATGCTATTTTCAAATGCTTATATCTTTCAATTTATGAAGTTTTATATGATTTTGAAAACTTTATTTAATAGAACTAATTATAATCTATCAAACAAGATCTATATTGCAGATTTTTTGACATTCACATTGAAAGATATAAGCAATTGAAAATGACACGTTTTTTCAAAAAAGTCACTCATTTTGGAACGGATGGAGTAATAAACAAACTTGAAAATCGTAAAGCTCGGCTCGACTCAGTCCGTTTGCAGTACTAAAGAGACATGGAAGGAGAGTTGGAACAAATTGCAAAATTGCCATCGTTTTAAAAACAAAACCCTACACTAGCATACTACTCACTCCGTCCCAAAATGTATGTATGTTTGTCCGGTTCGCAAAATAAAGTCTTAAAAATAATACGATATTTTAAGAAAAATTCAAAAGTTTTTTAATAACTTATTAGATATCGATGAGTTCTATTAATTTGTGAAAAAAGTTTAAATTTTTTTTTTAAAATTATATTATTTTTAAATTATCGTTTCTGACCGGATAAATAATTTGTGACAGAGGGAATACTGTTCTTCCTAGGGGCGATATCGGTCCGGTTTCGACCGGTTTGGATGTATTTTTCGGTCGAAACCGGATATCCGGTTTGAGATTTTTAGAAACCGAAACCGGTTGAGATAAAACCGGTCCGGTTTCGACTGACTCAATCGGTTTCGGTGCGGTTTATCCGGTTTTCGTTCATGGGCCATATTTTTTGCTCAACACATCAAAAAATTCACAATTCAACCCATAAAACATCAACCAAAAATCTATAATTCAACCATTTTTTTTGGCCCAACAAAAAAGGATCAATTTACATAATTAAGCCCATAAAAATAATTTTTATATAATAAATACATTTATTAGACCAATATATACCACAAAATATCAACTAAAAACCCATAATTCAACCCCTCCCTCCCCTATGTTTTTATATATATGTATATATTATACATATATATATAACCGGTTCCGGTTTCAACCGGTTTTTAAAACACATAAATCGGATCGAAATTATTTGTCCGGTTTATAAAATTTTATAAATCGAAATCGGATCGAAATTATTCAACCGGTTAAAAAAATCCGATTCGGTCCGATTTTTCCCGTTTCGATCAATTTTTCAGTTTCGAGTAACACCACTAGTTCTTCCTATCACCGTTAACGCCTCTTAGTTCTTCTCTCTACAGCAACTGAGTTCTTGGCTGCGAGGAGCAGACAGACCAGACCTTGCGATCTCCATAATCGCAGCAGGCGTCTATTCGTCTTCTTGTTCCTCTTCGTCTGTTCTTCTTCTTCTTTTGTTCTTGTTTTTCTTCGAGTCTTCGACTGGGTTGGCCTGTCCTAGGTACTTTCCCTACTGCAATCGTCCCAACCCTACACTCACCTGAGAGAGTGTGTGAAAATGGATGCAGATGGAACGCCGGCGCTCAATGGGTATCGTATGCCGGCAGAGTGGGAACCCCACTCTCAGTGTTGGATCGGTTGGCCTGTGAGCTCTCTCCCTCTCACAGTCTCTTCAATTGTTTGTATGATTTGATCTTCCATTCTTCATCGGTCATCTGTCTGTAGATATTCTACGCAGTTCCTTTTGGTTACTCAATAAATAAATTATCCGCTGACCTCTCCCTCAATTAATGCTTTTAACTGGGTACTTGAGTTTTTGTTCCCAGACTGGTTCCCTTTAGCCTTTACATGTAGTTATTCGCTAGAAAATCTTTTGGCGATTGGCAAGATCAAGAAGGCCTGACTGGCCTGTGAAAATAGAACTCAAGTTGGTTATGGTATGACTAAAGTATGAGTTACAATGCACGTCTTGCCCTGTGGTCTGAGTCCCCTCCTATGAAAAGGATTTCACTTGTTTTGTTCATTGTCTGTTGGAGTTTGTCCCACATCGGTTAATTTCATAGAAAGTTCTATCATCCATTCTACTTACTGTCCTCCATAACATGTTCTGTGTCCCTTTATAATTATCATTTGAATGTTTACCTTCCCATATAATCTATCGCTATGTTTCCTGAAGCATTATCTATCTTTGCTGTAAATACAAAGCATTAAGGGCTTTGAGATTTTGGACAATCACAGTGTGATTTTACCTCCTAGCTTCATCATGTATGACAGGAACGCCCAGATAATTGGCGAGACAATGCAGTACATGGACAAAGTGTATTTGCCAAAGTTGCATCTGCAATCTCAAAATTTGAACCAGTTACTGTCTGTGCTAGTGCTGCTCAGGTTGGTATTAGTTGTAACTTGTAAAGTTGGTTTGTCCCACATATTTGAGACTTATGTTATCTACCTGGCCTGGCTTTTGACTCACTTCATGACCAGTGGACAAATGCTCGCAATCAGTTGCCACCAAATATCAGGGTTATTGAGATGAGCATGAACGATTCTTGGTTTCGTGATACTGGGCCAACTGTGAGATTCTTCCTTCTTATTTGTTTTGCTTTTCTAGGTTGTGTAATAGATGGAATTTCTATTGAACCTCTAAATCGTTGACTATTTTGTCTGCGTAGTTTGTGGTAAGAGACATCAAATCAATTTTAGGGGGCCGGGAGCAAAAGGTTGCTGGAATTGATTGGAACTTTAATAGCTATGGAGGTGAGGTAGTAGGATACGTAATATGTCAAGTTCATGCAAGCGTGTTTCCATAAATCTCATTGTCAAATCTATCCCAAACACTTTCTACTGCTTCTGATTAAAAGCTTTGGCTGTAGTTATGGCCTGTAGGATATGTCATATGCCAAGTTTAGGCAAATGTGATCCCTAATCTCATCGTCAAATCTCTCCAAAACAATTTCTACTGCATCTGATTAAAAGCTTTCTCAAACTGATAACTTTGTTGCTAATAATGGTTTTGAACAAGAACCAAATGTTGTATATGCAAACTTTGTTTGAGTATATGGTTTATATTTCCGAAGTAGTAGGAAATACTGCTAAATCCGTAAATCGTACTTATATTGCTGCTTGACACTTTTTCTTTTTGATCATCATGCTGCTTGACACTTGGTGCAGACTATAATCGTCATAGATTCGTCGGGTAGACTTGCTTCAGTAACTAATAAATAGTATTTCTTCTAGACAAGTAAAGTTCTTTGCTAAACGAAACTAGATTCATATTGGTGGGGTTGACATTTCTAGGCATTGAAGAAGGTTGTTACACAGATTGGAGTTTTGATCTTCTTCTTGCGAGGAAGGTTAGAAATTTTTGTTTCACTGTTTTCTTCTCATATTCTCTGACATGTAAACTTCTATAATATTGTATAATCTCCTAACCGATCCTGTCTGCTCTCTTTTGCTGTTAGATTTTGGCAGTCGAGAAGGTTCCTAGGTTTCCTCACTCTATGATTCTTGAAGGTGGTAGCATTCATGTAGATGGAGAAGGTGATGTGAATTTTTTTTAATGATGGCCACATTTTACCTACTGCAGTTGATCTACTTACTATTTTATCTAGAGCTCTTGTGTCATTCCTGTACATACAAAAACATGCACGTGCATGGTTAGCGAAGAAATTGATTAAGGAGTTGATAGTGGAGGCCAGTTCAAGCCTTAAGAAAATTACATAGCAGTGTTTTGCAGTGTTTCAGAGAATTAATTCACAATGATGGAAATGAAGTATACCTGTGAATTGCTAGGATATAAGCCTTTCAGTAACATCCTCTGGAAATATCTGTTTTTATGATTGGTCATTACCAAGGTTGGATCACTCCAATCATTATAATAACAAATGGATGGAATCTGGAATCTGCTTTGGTGATGCACCAATGATTAATGATTGCTTGTCATTTTGTACTGCTCTTTTCTTTTAGTGTCTCTATGTCCTTTTGATCGTGCCTAGAAAACTGGTGAATTACTCACTATTTACTTCATTTACCCTGTTGACGCATGTTTCAAATATTTGTTCAATTCCTTCAGCTTTTGAGTACTGCATGTTTTTGATTCGTTTAGATTTTGTTTCCTTCCTTCAGGAACTTGCCTAACTACCGAGGAGTGCCTCCTGAATAAAAACAGGAACCCTCATTTGACCAAAGAGCAAATTGAGGATGAACTTAAAGCTTATCTTGGAGTCAAGAAGGTTATTTGGTTGCCTCACGGATTATTTGGTACTCATTCACCTTGAATACTATTTACACTGGTCAGCTCTATTTGTTTAAAATGATATTTGAGATGCTCTTTGTAGATGTTTCACCAATGCTTTTTGGTCTTTATTACCAACAGCCTTGCCCACGCCGAAACTCTAATTCCCTAGTTCTCTATTTTTATCTATAATTATTTAAAATGATATTTGAGATGCCCTTTGTAGATGTTTCACCAATGCTTTTTGGTCCTTATAACCAACAGCCTCGCTCACGCTGAAACTCTAATTCCTTAGTTCTGTTTTTTTTGTTATTTTTCGTTAGTTGTTTCTGTGATATGGCATCCATATTAGTATATTACCACTCATGTTGGTTTCTGTGGGAAGTTTTGCATCTATTAGGTTCTATTGTTAAACAGTTATGTTATTCAGAATTATTTGTTTTGAATATCGGAGTTTTGAGAGTTCCTTTGTGTAAAATATTTGTGGTTTTGCTGCTTCCTATGAAATTTGCTTTTCTATTGACTTTTGAAGAGGAAAACGTACTAAAAAGAAAACCCAAGCTTAAAAAGTATCTTATTAGTGAACTGAAGTCCTTTACCATGCCGATTTGCAGGTGATGACGATACTAATGGTCATATTGACAATATGTGCTGTTTTGTGAAGCCTGGTGTGGTTTTGCTGTCCTGGACTGATGATGTATCAGATCCTCAATATGAGCGATCCTTACAAGCCATTTCGGTTCTCTCAAATGCTACTGACACTAAAGGTAGAAAACTAGAAATAATTAAACTCCATGTACCTGGGCCGCTGTATATGACAGATAAGGAGGCAGCAGGATTAATTCAGGTAAATATGTTTTTTATTTTGTTCCATAAGGGAAACGTAGCTGAAACTACCTTTTTCATTGCCCAAATTTACCATTCAAAATTCAACTTTCAAGGCTTGTTTGATATTTCCTGCTGTCCTGTTGGGATTGTTATTCTCCTTAAAACCTTCCTGTGAAGATGCAGGAAGGCAGTTCTCCATTACTTCCTCTCTTTTTTGTAACCAAATTCCGATCTATTATTCTTGAACTCAACTAATGTATTTTTCTTTGTTGCAACACACACGCACAAATGCATATGCAAAAAACTAAGGTGTCCACGTGAGTTTGTTTCTGTGACGCTAAACGCTTTATGCAAGCCATTATATAACCTCCTGAGGGGGAAAAAAATCCTCGTAAATATTTCTGGAGTGCACCAATGTAGTTGTTTCTGCTGTCTTGATTCACTTTCTCAATTGTATTTTAGTGACTAGCTCTGTCTTGTGAGACAGTAAATGAAATACATTTAGTCTTTACCTGGTTAATATGTTGAGAGCAGGATGGTGAGGCTAAACCAAGACCCCCGGGCACAAGGCTTGCTGCTTCTTATTTGAACTTCTACATTGCAAATGGAGGTATCATAACACCCCAATTTGGGGACCAAAAGTGGGATGACGAAGCCGTTCGTGTCCTCTCTTCAGCCTTTCCAGATCATGAAGTAAGTGATAATGCTGGGTTATTTGGGCACTTCACAACCTTCATTTCTAGAGTGCATGGTGGATGATATATCGCTAGCTTTTGTCTTGAGATTCTAAATGGGTTATTTACCGCAAGACTTTTCCTCTGTTGTAGTCTTTGATACAACTCATTTGGATCGGTGATGATGAATAAGATGCAGATGATTGAAAAAGCTTCGAATATTGGATCCGAACATAAGTACGATAAACGACCACTGTAGGGAACGTGGAAGGTCTTAACAATTGACCACTTTGCTAGTAATTACATGGAATAGAATTTGAATATTAGAATTGGTGGTTTTATTAAAAGGCATCATCATTGGAGTAGTTTATTTGGTTACTTTATTATGACAATTAGCAAGAATGCCATGGGACAGGGCAATAGTCCAAAAGGCCCAAATGGTTTGATTTGCCAAATATGTTATCTTATGGATGTTCTGCAACATGGCACTGTAAAACAATGCCTCTCTGCTTCTGAATGTAACTGCCAATCCTCAAATTTTGTAACTCGGAAAATTTGTTTTATTTACTACTCAACAAGCACGTGAAATTTTCTTTTAGAGTGACCATAGTTTTTTAAATCAAAGAATTGCATGTTATCCCTGTTGGAAGGGGAGTGCTATTGCTTGAACTGTATTGAAAGTTTAAGGATGGTTTCTCTTGTTAAATTTTTTATTCAGTCAATCCTTTCGGCTTCTGGGCATTTGGGAGTAAATTAAATTCTTCCATATTGTTTATCAAGTATTTAGAGGGACAATCTTTTTCAGAATATTGCAACATTAGTACAGTTAGACTGGAATCATGGATTCATTTGCCAATGTACAAAACAAAATGAACTGTCGAATAGCAGTTTTAGGACTAGTAGGTTTATTCATTTTCGTTTGATGTTCCATGTAGCATATATAAATATTGGTCCAGATTACTAAAACAGGCTTAATCTTCTTGGTGGTTGTTCAGGTTGTAAGGGTAGAAGGTGCGAGGGAGATTGCTTTGGGAGGTGGAAATATACATTGCATCACACAGCAACAACCAGCAGCTTTGTGAGTATTCTGAAACATGATTCACTGTACAAGGCATTAGCAGAACTTCTCGAAAAACAGATTGGATCGGGGGCTTATTTTAGTTATTCAAGATCACCTAAATGTGGGTGTGCATGTTTTTGACTGTCCGAGAGTGGTGAAGCCACTCTTTTTAGACAAAACAGGGCATCAACTTCCCATTGCTTGGTGCATGTGGCAATGAATAAGGATCCTGTACCCTATCAGAACTGGGAAGGCGAATTTGGTTTCATGTGAGATAAATGTTATTTCTTTTTCTTTTCTTTTTTTGTCAAAACGATAACATGTGATATTATAGATCCGAGAACCAGAACATCAGGAGGAAACTCCATCCCTAAATAAGGGATCAAGAAACCAAACAGGAGGGGACTCAGTCCAAAGACCACACCTATCTCCAACTAAACCTATCGCTCCAAACAAACGGAGCACTGCAGAAAACAACCAAAAACACCCACACATGGGTGATAGAAGCTCCACAAACGGGGAGAAATCCTACACAGGGGACATCAAAGAAGAGAACCAGAAACAAGAAGAGAAAAATCGGTAATGGAATCGGAGCAGACTTCATCCACCTACCTAGATCTTCCACTCTGGCGACCATGATCTACAAGGCATTGCCTCCAAAAGCCATTGAACTATACGGCAAAAGAGGCGGAGGGGCGGCGGATGGTGGTTTGGGGAGGAGGATAGGGATGAAGGGGGAACAAGAGAAAACCTTTGAGATCTAAGATCGGGAGATGGAAAAAACCCCATGAGGGAGAGCCTCCCGTCACCCACTGGGGCGTAAAACCCTAGGAGGGAGGGGAAGGAGGGAGATGGGGGGCGGCGGCTTCTATAGGGTTAGAGAGGGAGAGAGCAAAGGAAAAAAATGGTTATTTGTTTAATCCCTATGAAACAATGTTATGGTGTGTTTTTTTGGTTCCTTGTTCTTTTTAATGTGGGTATGATTCTCTCGTATTTGATAGTAATAGTCAATTCAAATAAGCTAAGTGGGATTTGAATGGGCCCTAAGAGTGGGCCCCCCACCTCAATATCCCCCCACATAAACCCCCTCCTTATACCCATCCAAACGGGCCCAAGTTTGCTGTCAATCTTCGTTCATGTTGTGTGAGTGTATATGGGCCAAGAATGCAACTGTTAGTTTGTGTTGGGGTAACTGATTGTTTGTGTCCAACTACACAAATCAACACATTGATTGTGTTCCTGTTATGTGCATGGTTACTTAAAGAATATTAATCCCCAAAAATCTGATATTCTCCATCTCAACACTGAAGGGGAGTGGTGGAGCCCAGGTTTGAACGCTGGAGTGGCACCGTTCGAGGGATACTTGTTGTATGTTGTGTGAAAAAATGTGAAATAGAAAACTAAGTGTAAAGTTATGTAATTCTGCTATGTTGTGGACTCTGTTTGTTGTGAAAAATTACGAAGACTTGGTCCAACTCTCTTGTGGTATTCATATGAAACTCGTTGAAATGATATTTTTATAATCCAAACCAGTTAGTTTTCAAAATGCAATCGTTACCTTATTAGTACAAAATATTAAGTTGTTTGTGTACCAATAAATACTACCTCATTAAACCACGTTAATGCATAACAGAATTACTGTGTTCAAAAATGGGGTGGCACCAACCCCTGTGGCTCTGCTGTTGCTAACGGTCTCCATGTGTGTGTATATATGTATATGCTTGTACATGTATAGACTTATTCAAAATTTCCCTAAACTAAATGTTGTACGGAGAGAATTTTGTTTTGACTTTATTCAAATTGTTTGTATTTGTTAGTTTTGTACCAACCTTTTATAAATCATTGGTTTTTCTCGATGAAAAAATCGTATGAATAAAAATTATGACATTTACCCAAATATTTTTTTGGAAATATCCAATAAGAAGTAAAAAAAATGTACTAACTTTTTTGAATTTTTCTTGGATATTCCAAAAAAATGTGTGTGAATGTCAAAATTAAAAAAATTAAAAAACACAATTTCAGAGTTTTTTGATCCCAAAAATTAGATCTGAAACGAACCCGCCCCACCACCGGCGGCCCCACCACCACTGACGTTTACACATATGAAGTATCTATATAATAAAATAGAGCTGTGTTTGAATCCAAAAGACAACCAACGCTCTAGATTTATCCTCATGCCTACATAAATCTTCACCCTCCATTATACAATGGCAGGCCCGTAAATACCTCACATCTTTGTGACCACATTTCGCTAGCTAAAATCCTCCCAAATCCTGATGAAGACCAGGTTTCACGTTCAAAATTTTGGGAACCTTAGCCGCACCATCTCACTCTCCCTCGGTCTCGCTCATCAGTCCCCTTCTCTCTCGCGACTCTCTCCTCAATCGACCCACCGCACCACCGCATCCCTCTCTCCCCTCCCTCTGTTGACTCCCTTTCTCTCCCTCTGACCAAACCCTAAGTCCCCGTGGGACCTCTTGGCATCGACGGCGGACAATCAGTTCCACTTCAGTCACGATCAGTAGGCCATTCTGGCGGTGAAGCTTCGGCAACACCAGATCAGCGGCAGCGGAGGGAGTTCTCCAGCGGCGGCAGCGGCCAAGTCGTCGTTGCTTCCACAACGGTTGTTGTTTCAGCCCAGAGGTGTTGCCGTGGGGATTTCCGGTGATTCGAATCAGAGTGTTTGCACCAAACGAAACAAGTACTACGATTTTTTAGCAAGTCAGTTTCTATCTGGTGCTTTATCTATCATGGTTGTGTTATTTCCATTCGTCTCCGTAACAAAGGATACATGACCGTGGTTTGATTGGGTCCTCAAAGTTGCCTGATTGGGTCCTTTATGTATTGTTTTGGTTTATTGCCTAGGAATTTTCAAATTTTATTATGTCGATTTGGTGATATATGTAGCTCTATTGCAAATCCATAACCCCACTCTCTTTTTTCTCTGCCGAAATTCTGTAGTGTCGGGCCCGATGCCATTAGTTTTGCTTAGCAAGCCGTGAAATGTTAGGCTGACTATGTTTGGTCACATTGAAGCAAGTTGTGTTATTTTCATTTACAAAATGGCAGTTTGGCTCCTGGATGTGTTTGGAATCGGTTACCTGTGAATATTACTATAAGCTATTGTTATATGCTTCGACTGTGATGTGATTTGGGAATAGACTTTTCTATTTTCTATTAATGAATTCGGCTTATTTATCTGTCTTCTTTTGAACAGAGGACAAATCTATCTCTCCAAACTCATCTTCTCCACAAAAGGTGGTTTTCAAAGGGGTAGCGTCAGATTCAGAAAAGGCGATGTACCAAGCGGTGAAGGATGCATTGGAGTTTATGAAAGCCAATGCGACAAGGGATTCGGGGAGATCAATTGTTACGAGTAGTGGACCTGCTGTGGCTCCCAATGGCAACTGCCGCCTCATGGGAGCTTTAAGGTTAATGTTGATGGTGTGTGGATGGCTTTTGGGCAAAATGGTGGAAATATGGCAGGTGCAGGTATAGTTATAGAAGTGCTGACTGCAATTCTGTAGCTGCCAGAGCTGTTAATTTGGGAATGGTAAGTTCAGTTTTGTGCGCAGAGGCTATGGCTTGAAGGGCTGCATTAGAATTCGCTCATTTTTTGGGGCTAAGCCGGATTATGGTCAAAGGGGATTCACACCAGTGAGTTCAAATTCTGGGCAGTAGGGCGATTTGCCCAGTGGGGGTGGATGTGGCCGTTGATGATATCAATGGAAGTGTGAGTTTGTTTTTGTCCGAAGGATGGTGAATGTGGTTGCAGATAGATTGGTGAAGTCTGGAGTGCGTGGAATTAAGGTTTGAACTTGGGAAGCTCGACCTATAACCATCTTTTTTATGTATTAGTTTCGTATCTTATATATCAATAAAATTTCCTACCATTTTGACAAAAAAAGGACAAACTCATCTTCTCCATTGAGCAAAGCTCTCTCAAAAAGCTCTCACACATCTCATGCGTTGTAACGTAAGGATCCCACGCCTTGAGGGGATATGTAAATTACCTTTCGTGGTGCAATTTTCACATTATTCTTTGCATTCTTTAGGTAAAGGGTCTGAACTGAACTTCTTATTTGCACTTACAATACACAACTGACACATACTTTGAAATTTGATTGGAAATCCCATTTGGTTATACATTCCTATTGTTTCAGTTACCCTTATTTTGTTAATGAGCGCCATAAGTGTAGTTACATTAGTTTAATTGGTTACCCTACTTGACTATAAAACTATTATGTCTATACGGTCTCTCTCCCCGATTATAAAACTAATTTAAACACATATAACTATTAGATAGAGTTTGTTGGTGGATTTGGTGTACACAAAAAAAATCCATTACGTCAATACCTTTTTAGTTATATGATCTCCTTTTCTCTTTTTGTCAATTCTTGAGGCTGAAACATATCTCAACCCATATTTATCTTAATGTTTATTTGTTAGCAATATGCCATGTTAAACTTTTGTGATCACTATATTTCATGTAGGAGGAGTCACAATTATTATTTTTTGTTCGTTTAATCAACTGTCGTGCATAGCACGGGTTCAAAGCTAAATGTTGCTATATTATCATTAAGTTTAATTATTGGTTTTGTATTCTTAAATTCTGAAACTTGATTTATTTTTAAGCCCATAAAGTGAATTTTGTGATAACAGTTGGATTTTGCCAGTTGTGATCAATAGTTGGTAGCGTGATCAACATATTGTGAATATAAATGGCTGGCGATAAGTGTCTTCAGGCATGGGCACTACAATTGTTATTTTGTTAGTTTGTTTATGTGTTGATTCAAGTTAACCGGTGGATATACTTGAGCTATTATTTTTGTGTAATTAGAATTTTTGTGAATGGGGAGCCTTCAAGAGGTTAGAGGAGCAAAACTAGATAATTTGTTGAATACCAATTTCGAGCCGTGCCTTCAGGCACGGGCATACACTAGTATCTATATAAGTCTAACCCAAAGTCATTACCCTCAAATCATCTCTCTCCTCCCACAATGTACAAAAAGGTACACATATACATGCATATATATTTGTCGGCCTCTTCTCCGGCCATGTTCGGGAGAGAGAGAGAGAGAGGATTAAATGGGTCTTTCTCCGTTTCATGTATAACTTTTAAGTACTGAATTTCTCTTTGTTTAATGATTTAATCTCAAGTTTCCGGATTTTTGGCCAATTTGCTTTGTAAGGACGTCCGATCTCATATCATTAGGCGACTTGAGTCACTGAGTCAACTCTGAATGAGAGATAGCTATCTAAATGGATCGATTCTGAAAGAGATTCTCAGATTGCCTAAGCTTACTCATGTTAAACTCCAACTCCAAGACAATTAATCTTCTCTCTGGAGCATTTCCACAAACAGATTCAATATCTCACTTCTCGGACAACTCTTGCGTTTTTTGGTCGGACGGCAGCGGCGGCAGTGAACGTTGTTTCCGGTTCTCGGTGGCAGTGGACGGCGGTCAGTTGCGTCTCAGTTATCGACAGTCATTGGTGGCAGTGGGTGCTGATGCGGGATGAGGCAGAGCAGCCCCTTGCCATGTCATTGTGACTGGTTTTGGTATAAAAGAGGGTCCCATAATCCCCATCACCTAGCGGTTATCCATATAGGCATTTACCGTCCAAGTTTTGATGGAAATGGTAACATTGAAATCCGTTAGACAATACAAGCGTAAAATTGAAACTAAAAATTTTGTGAGGACGAAAACGAAACCGAGCCTATTTTGTGGGAACCAAAAAAGTAGATAAGCCTTATTAAATAATGTGAACTTATCAAAATGAATGATAATTTGGGTTTTGTTTGACCGAGGTTTAGATGCCGACCTAGTTGAGATTTTTGCCCTCGGTTGCAATGCATTTTGATTCTAATTTCCCTTTAGTCTTTGTATTCTTCCTACCAAAGACTAATTAAATTTCTACTTTGCTTTTTTCAAAAAAAAAAATTAATGGATCATAATTTGTGATCTCAAGGAGCAACTTTATTATGGAGCCACTTTCATGTTTTGCACCAAAAAAAAAAAACTATTTGGAAAATTTCTTCCCAATAGAAAGGAGGTAAACTATACCAAATTAATTAATAGAAAAGTTAATGAACAGAGAGATTAAGTTTGCAAAGATTTTAAGTAATTTGGTAAGAAGAAAAATTAGCAACCCATCCTAATTTAAAATTCTACTCCCTATTCCGCTAAGGTTTTTATTTTTTAAGTACTTAATTACCGCTTATTTTTTTAACTGTTGGAACTTGCAACTCATCTTTCCCTTGTTAGATCATTCAAAAGAGAAGCAAAATCAGTTGAGAAACACAGTATTAAAAAAGTAATGATAGCTAGAATAATACATTTATTAGTGTCACTATCAAACATAAATTATTACTACTAGAAAGGAGGATTTATTTATGGAGTAATATATATTTTGACCTAGAAACACAGCATCACCAATAAAAAATGAGGTTGACCTACAGGTGCAGAGATGGCATCTCCATAATTTCTGCCAAAAGATTTAGGGTGAATTTCACTCGCTCCCCCTGAGATTTACTTTAAGTATAGATTTTCCCTGAACCAATAAAAAAACAACCCCTCCATGGTATCTGGACTTGTAGAGTACTATTCTGTTTGCCTTGGACTTGTGGTCAGGACCTTAGTTTGTGGCTTAAGTAATTTATTTTGGAATGATTGTAATATATAACTTCAGTTAATATTGCACTTCAATTTTGATTAACTTAACATGCTTTTGCATTTTCTATTATAAAATGAATATCTTTCTTCATGGATTATTGGATATAAAATTTAAAATTCCTAAAATAGTTCATTGGCCGGTCACGACCCATGTGTTTTTGCCTTTTTGGGTTGGGGTGTGACAGAATCCTTATCTGAAAGACTTCAAGACAAATGGATGAGTTAGAACAACTAATGCTCAGTGACTTAGTCAAGAGTATTGTATTTGGGTAAACAATGTTATGTGCAGTTTATTTTACTTGACTAGTGTGTGGGTGGAAAACATTTTTTACTTCCTCCAATTGAATGTTATGATTAAGTTGTTCCATTTGTCAACAATTTTTTTTCATTTGGCGTATATAAAAAAAAATAAAAAATGCATGAGAGAGACTTTGAATGTACATGGACAGAGAACAAAGATTTAGTCATGCTTGCTTATAGACTTTTGGGAAACAATGATAAGAAATGGGGTAAGTCCACGCTATTTAAAAAAATATAAGGTATCTTCAATGTTTAGTTCCAAAATACCACTATTCAAGGACGGAACCAGGATTTTATTCTATCAATGGCGAAATGTATAATAAAAAAGTTTAGTGGTGGCGAAACTATATCAATTGGGCATAATTTTTTTTTTACACGTAACAATTGCATTTTCTAAAATTCTTGTTGTGGCGGTCACCGTTGCTAGACCCCCCCGATCCCATCCTTGCCACTATTTAAGACAATTCATATTCTTTATCTAAATGGACTAAATGGTACTCCTATTTTTTTTCTTATCCAACTAAATGGACTAAATGGTATTTTTAGTGAAAAGAAGAGGTATTTTGGCATTAGTCTGAACACGAATAATATAATGTGAAATTAAAAAGAGTCAACTAATGACTGTGGTAAAACCGGTATTTGTAGGGATGAAAAAATAGAAAAGAAAAAGAGTGGAGGAGCACACATATAAGGTCATTGAGAAGTCTTTTAAATTTCGGGAACGATGTCGTTAGAATTCAATAGCTGACCAAAGATTTATGGATACGAAAGCAAATTTCAAGGGGTTACTTGCAAATATTGCCCAAAGATGTACGTAGGAGTATGTATTTGGAAAAGAAACAGGTCATCCATCATTCTGTACAGACGCAGTCCAAATCAGATGAGTTAAAATCAGCAGATCAGGTCCAGCTTCTCTATGAATGCTTTTACACACAGGGAAAACTTACTGACCTAGCCAAATTATTTGATGACCCAAATTAAACGGCTGAGATCACTTTCCATGGAGTAGAGAAAGACATGACAGATAAACATCCAGCATCAAAACAAAGATGATATTCCTATGTAAAGTCCAAGGTGTGGTTTTGGCCTAAAGTATATACTAATGCATGTCAGGAATAGAGTAGTAACTTGATATGTACGATATGATCCTGTCGTGTCACGCATTGGTTGGGTGGGTAGTGCTGTGTCACTATCAAGGACGGACGCATAATTTTAACATTTCGATGGTGACGAATGTTTTTTTTATCAGGTACATATAACGAAAACAATATCATCACAGAAATATCGACATATTGTAGATGCATATATACATTTCGAAAGACAAAATATTATTTTGATAATCAATGTTCAGATCAGTTTACGCACATCTTGACTAATCATGAGGATCATAAAAATCACCTGTTTACCAGCCGGAGCCCCACTTAAAGTCAGAGCAAAAGTTCTACATAGATTGACCCCAAAAGAGTTGATAACACATAAGAGATTTTGAACATGAGAACTTAAGCAAACTCTCAAGTCCCAGACATTGATCACTAGGCCAATCTCTCAGGATTGAAAGACAAAATACTAAACCCACTGCTAAATGTTTCATAATGACATAATTTTAGGATGACAAGTTTTCAAGAAATTTTTGGATGTGCGAGTGTTAGATTTTCCTTAAAAACGTTAGGCGAGCAAACTTAGAGATCTTAAGAATTACTACTATGAGAAAATCTATTACTCCTATGATTGAAAAAAAAAATTAACACTTGGATAGGACAGTCGGACTGTAACACCCCGTCCCACATCGGAAGTCTACATAGATGATCTTGGGCATATAACAAACCTTGTGGGCTACTACTAGTACCTTGTGCTTAAGCTTTTGGGCCATGTGGTGTGGCTTGTGGATCAAAATCAGGGTACTGGGCCAGTGGTCTGCTTGGGGCGTTACAGGTGGTATCAAAGCCATCCATGTACACGACCGTGTGGGCCCTTGGAGTTTGGTTTGATTTGGTTGTTGGTTTGATTTGTATTGGTGATTATAGTGCTCGACCCCTCGCGAGGGCGCGAGGCTATAAAGTTGGAGAGATTGTAACACCCCGTCCCACATCGGAAGTCTACATAGATGATCTTGGGCATATAACAAACCTTGTGGGCTACTACTAGTACCTTGTGCTTAAGCTTTTGGGCCATGTGGTGTGGCTTGTGGATCAAAATCAGGGTACTGGGCCAGTGGTCTGCTTGGGGCGTTACAGGGACTCATCCGCTCCTCCATTCATCCTTGGGCCACCATACAAGCCATATGAATTTTTTATTTTTTTGAAAAGCTAAGCCATATGAATTTACTACCAATAATTTAGCTCAAGCATTCCAAATTACATTAAACTGTTTTTTTCTAGTAATACAAAAACTACTCATTCAAGTAATAGGGCCACTACCTAAATTGGTCCCCACACAATTTTCAAATCAATGCTGGTTAAAGGCCCATATATACATATATATAGAGAGAGAGAGAGAGAGTGTCATTTTCAAATGAGGAGATCCTTATTTTAACTAAAATAAGAACTTCTCCATTTCTCCCATTTTCGGTTCGAATTTTAATGATTCGAGCCGCTCAATGTGTTCAGAACGTGATTTTAAGAGTATATATATTCATTCTTTCTTTTCTTTTCTTTGGGATTGCTTCAATTTTCGAAAAGAAAAAAGCATGGGATTGCTTCATTCTGTTGTTCCAGAAATTAGGCAAAGTGTGTTTTTTTTTTTAATCCGTGTTAGGCAAAGTGTTGACTAGTTTCTTTCCCACCCCTTTTAATTTCTTTTGTGAGAAGAAATGATTATATGACTTTTGTTTTGAAATATGCTACTACTAGAAATTCTTACACAAACACATATAGAAACATACTTGCATGCACTGCGGCGTCTACATATATTAAATGTGTACTGTATGCGAGACCCATATTATTACAAGTAAGTGTATTTGTATATAATTATGCTACATACAAAATAATTTAAACACAATTTCTCAAATGTATGTGATGCTCACATGCACTAATGTTTGTGAACTCCACATGCATTTAATAGATTGTGTTTGATATTGTATTTGAATTATTGTCATACCTAGACTTTTTGATTTGTATATGTAAAAAGCCTATCCCCACCGCTTCCTATTAATTGCTGACACAGAGGGTGAGTTTGAACCCCTCAGTAGAATTAGCGGCGAAACAAAGCGCAGACGTAACACTGCTATTGTATTTGGGCGAGTGTTTGTAAATTGTGTACTAGAATGATGACTTTTATTCCGATTGCATAAAACACATGGAATACTTAAATAATATTTGGTACGACAAAGGAGGGTGGTGGAGAGAATCTCAACATACCCACTGCTTCTTGCACTCTCCTCAACAAAATCCCAAAAAAAGATGTAAATGAGAAGATAGACCCCAGATGTGGACAAACCCCCTGTCCCTTCTCATGTAAGTTTGTTCCTTCTTTAGATTTCCTCTCTCTCTCTCTCTCTCTCTCTCTCTCAAGCCTGGTCCCATCAAGGGGCAGATCCAAAAAATCTGCATTTCTTTTGCACATGAAGATCCAAGCTTTTTCATGGCTTTTCAAAAGAGCCGAGTATCTTCTTTGAGCTCTTTAAGGCTTTGTTCTGTGTGGAATGCATCAGAGGATTCTTGTAATTGCTCTTGTTTGGCTGTGTGTAGAGTTTTATGAGTAAATTCCTGGTGGGTTTTTGAGGAGGAGGTGAAAGGAGTGTGTTTCAGGTACTTTCTCAAAATTCTTTCCAAGAATTGTGGGTAATTTTATCCTTTCTTTGTGTCTTTGGTTTCTCTATTTGTTTGGATTATCTGGGTTTTGTGTGTCTTGAAAGTTGTATGCTTCTTTTATTTTATTTTTTGAGGAGTTTAATGATTGGATCTGGGCATTGTGATTAGAGCTTCACTGTATTTTGTTATTCCCTTTGATTTTAGTTTCTGGCCATTAATATCTGTCTTTGAGATTCCTTTTTTTTTTTTTTCTTCCCCCTTTTCCTGGTCATGGGTTTGATGGTCTCTCTCTCTCTCTCTCTCTCTCTCTCTCTCTCTCTCTCTCTCTCTCTCTCTCTCTCTCTCTAGCTGAATGACTTGTCCTGGTCTATTTGAGTGTTTGAACGAAGTTTCAAAGTGGGTTTCTCCTTATCATGATGTAGAATACAATATACTTTGTTGGTTTTGTTACTGTGAAATCCCATCTTTTGTTGAATCTGATTCTGTTGTCATTTTATTTGTTTCTTAGCTCTATCAAGAATGTTCCCGTGGCTAGATAACATTCTCCGTACATTAACTGTGCAAATTACCCAAATTCAACCTCAAATTCCCTGATCTCTGGAGTAATTTCTGCATTTTTGGGTCAAATGTATTTCAAATGTTGGCAAATATATTCCATAAATTGCGACTAAATTCTCAACTTACCCAAATTTCTTTCCATTATCCCTCTTCTTTTTTGCGTGTGCTTGTTTAGTCTTTCTAATTGATTCTTGAATTTGTCTGAAATATTTGAGCATCCAAATTCTGATATTTTTTCAGCTGTATTAGTTGGGTTTACTTAAACGAATTCTTATTTGGGTTCATTGTGCAATTTGCTTATGCTTGTAGTGGTGAGCCCTACCCTGTAGAAATGTCCTTGTATCTCAAGACATCATAGAGTTTCAGGTCTCTTTTAGGTTTTTATGTTCTTTTGAATTCCATTTATGGCTTAATTATAATGATCAAACAATTCCCTTTTGGAGTCTCTGACCCATAAAGATATCTTCTTTTTATTGTTGTTTGTGTATGTGTGTTCGCTGGACAATGTCTTTGATCCATCTAACCTCGTTTGGCTACATATTTGAGTTTAATTTGCATTAGAAAATGTCTCATTGACTTTGATATAGGGTTGCAGTTCTATCGATTCTATCTATCTAATCTTACAAAAATGTTTGCTTCTTCTCCTTCAAATACCTCAAAAATTAGATGAACACAATTAAACATTGAGATTTTTTACACTCACCACTTAAGCAATTGACCAGTGACCCCTCTCTCTTGACCTCTCTTTCTTTCTTGACCTTGTCTTCAGTAGTTCGAAACTGTCCTGGTGAAATGAACACTGCTGACCAGCTGTATTGATCTATGGATCATAGCCCTTGGGAAGTGCTTGTTCCAAGGAATTGTTACCTCTTGTTCTTCAAACCTGTGTTTGAAAGCATCTTTCCAAAGCTCTATGTCACAATATTCACCCTGTTTTCCATCATTCCCATCATTGTTGACTTAATCGACAAGGAAGGAAGTCTAGTGCTTGCTTCATGTAGACCACTACTTTATTCTTAGGGACTGCGGTGGTGTTGTTTCACAAAAACAAAATTCTAGATCTCTACAACAGTCCATAAAGGTTTTAGAACCATCCCCTATCGCTAGGTTAACTTAGCTTTCTGGCTTTCAAACTTTGTCCATCATATTATGCATATCTCCACCCTGACATATGCTTTTTCGCGCTGTTGTTAAGAGGCAGCCAATACCACATACTTGCATCACTCTGCTTCAAGTAGGTATGTGGTTCATTATATTCTTATTTCTCTGTAAATTGCCTTTTGGTTTACAGGGCTGTTTCATTGAGAGCTTCCTGTGGTCGCCCTGAAATTGAAGTACCCGCCGATCCGAGCATGATGACTTCAGTTTCGGGGCGACCACAAGAAGCTCTCAACGAGATAGCTCTGTAACTTCAAAAAGAAATTTTACAAAGAAGTAAGAATATAGTAAACCACATTCCTGCTTGAAGCAGACCGGCACAAGTATGTGGTATTGTCTCTCTCTCTCTCTCTCTCTCTCTCTCTCTCTCTCTCTCTTAGCAGCAACGCTAAAAGTATATATTAGGGTGAAAATATGCATAATGTGATGGATGAATTCAGCGACCCAACGATAGTGGATGGTTCTAAAACCCCTAGAGATTGTAGTAGACACATAGAATGCTGTTTCAGTGAGATACAACAATACAACAGCCCCTATAAATACTGTAGTAGCTCCACAAGAAGCAAGCACTGGGCTTCCTTCTTTTTCGATCAAGTCTACAAAAATGGGAATGATGGAAAGCAAGTTGAAGATAGTGACATAGAGCTTTGGAAAGACTATGTCAAACACTGGATTGAAAAACAAGAGGTAACAGTTCCTTGGGACTATCACTTCCTAGAGGTTACGATCCATAGATCGAATAGCTGATCAGCAGTGTTCATTTTGCCAGGGCAGTTTCAAACTAATGAAGATGAGGTCAAGAAAGAGAGATGGGTCACTGGTCAATTGCTTAAGTTGTGAGTGTAAAATATCTGAATGTTGTTATTTATAGGGTGAAAAAGTTTAATCCTTCAAATATCAAGATTTGAAATTAAGAAAAGTGTTGCATACCTCAAATAGTGCTTATGAACTCAAACCTTCGTCTGTTTCATTTTCATATTTGCTTCAATGCCAAGAAAAGACTGAAAACACAGCATTTCTGCCAAAGGTTTTTTGTTCAGGAGGAGGGAGACTTGCATGCAAAAGTGTGAATGTAGAATTCTAATAGCTTTCTTGCAACTTCCTACTTACCTTAATGTGACGCAAGATACAAGAGAAGCTAGCTGAGAATGTTAACCAAGTTAAAGATGAACCTTTGACTCTTCACTATTTCTCAGAATCTCCTAGAAGTTAAAGTTTCCGAATGAAGAAAAAAAGTGTTTAGTCCATTCAAATGTATTGTGTGCTCGCAGTGTATAATCAGTTGTATATTTTCTTGTGCATCCTTCTCTATATGAAACTAAGACTGCTTACTTCCACATTGTTGCTCAACCTTGTGCCTCTTTTTTCAGTTTTTGGTGATTTTCAGATTTTGGAGTAAGTATGCAGTGTGCAAGCTTCCTCCCTGGATTCTTCTCCAGTAGAGATCTTACTGTAGGTGATAATGGTGGTGCATGGACCCTGTATAATACTGCGAAAATCTTGAACAATGTGCATTCCCGCAATGTGTTCTCGCCACTGCCCTCTATAGACCAATTTTCAGTTTATGAAAAGGAAGTATTGCGCCAGACAATACTCCAGCATGAGTCCATTTTCAGAGATCAGGTACGTTCTTTCCATTGTTTTCGAATGGTTTGTGCCATTTCCATTGTTTTCGAATGGTTTGTGCCATTGCAATCATTGAAATAGACCTGAGGACAAAAGAGTATAGGCTTTCTTCCCAAATGTTATGACTCAAAATGGTCTAATTTATGTCCTCCTGATGGATTTGAAAACTTTTGTTTGGATGGATGAGTTTCTGAGTAGAATATACTGATCAAAAAAAGAGTTTCTGAGTATAATATGTTCGTTTTGTGTGTTAGACTTTGCTATTGCAAGGTGCATTCAGTATCTCATCACGGATAATTATCGTAGTGGATAATCGGACTAAAGATTCTATTATCGTTTAAATCTTGTGAAGAGTTTATTGTTCTTATACTCATAGTTTAGGGGTGGAAACAAATTTTAAAAAAAAAAGGAAAAGAAAGAGGAATGCTTCAAGAAGAATCGTGCTTATCTTAACTGTCAAGAAAGATAACGAAGGAGAGAAGGCAAATTTCCGCATTCAAACTCATTCCATGACGAACAATTTGATACTCTTTTTTCCTTCGAAGATTAATAAATTCCTTTTCTTATAAAAAAAATATTTTGATTCTTTTTGGTACTTGGTATAGTTCTCAATCACCTGGATGCATTTGAATATGTGTTTTACCATTTCAGGTCCGTGAACTGCACCGGCTTTATCGAAGACAAAGGGAATTGATGGATGAAATCAAGAGGAGAATGCTATCAGACCGAATCTTACAATCTGACTCCACTGCTTTTTTGCCCAAATTTTCATCCGAGGCATTTTCATCCGAGGCTGTCCATGGAACAAGCCAAAACCCCAGTTTACCCTGGGTAAACCCTACTGCTAGCAGATTACCTGTTTTGAGTGCCGAAAACTTTTGGTCAACTTCAAGCTTTTCTGAGTTGTTGCGTTCCAAATGTGAAAAGCCTAAGAAGAAAATGTTTGACCTTGAACTTCCAGCAGAGGAGTACATCGATAGTGAAGAGGAGGATCAATTTCAAGAGGATAAGGTTTCTGAAGCATCTGAGATGCCTTGTTTTCCAACAAAGAGAATTCAAGAGGTTTCGCAGAAAAGTGATTTAGAACGGTTTCCTTGTCGTGATCCGTCTTCTAGAAGGAATTGTGATTTAGCTGACTTGAATGAACCCCTGGGGCTTGAGGCTGCAGTGGCTTCAGATTCAATGGACTTGAATATGCCTCCTAGCGGTTTACTTGACTCCAAAACCTCTCAAAAAGATGTTAGAACTGAAGATGGAGTAAAGAAGCATGAAGATTTAAAAGCAGTGTTGCCCGCAACCGGAGAGAAAATGCGAGACTTCAGTAACAAACCCGCCGAGCAGGCAGAAGATTCATCCCAGAGAGATTTGGTCGTTTCACAGGGTTTTTCAACATCTGTCTGTGATCCTGAACCGAAGAGGTTTAAGACTAGTGATGCTTCCGATGATAAGGTTGATTTATATAGAGAGATTATAGCTGACAGCTCGATTTTAAAGGTTGTGAATCAAATAGACTTGAACTGCTGCATAAATGAAGAGGAGTGTTCACCTGAACTCCCGGTTCCAGTGGTCACGAAAACAGTGGCAGAAATAGAATTGGAAGCCCCTGTTAGTCCGGAAAACAAGGAGTGCTCTCCGCCTAGAGGAGAATCGGAGGAAAACCCACTTGAGACTCCCGTCAAGTTGTCAAAGCAGGAAGAAGACGGGGAACACCAAATCGATGAACTTGTCAGGATGGCAGCAGAGGCTATAGTCTTGATTTCCACACCTGGGTCTCCAAAACTGTTATCAGAAAACATTGTTTGTGAGAGATTGGAAGGTTATCCTAGTGACTCCCTTGATTGGTTTGCCGAGGTGGTTTCTTCTTTTGCTGGTGATTTTGATTATGAGATTGGTGTGGTTTTGGGACAGGAGCTTTCGTCTGATGGGAGTGATTATTTTGAAGCCATGACGTTGGAGCTTACGGAAACAAGGGCGGAAGAGTGTTGGTGTCAAAGTGGTGTCCAAAAGGAGGAAGAAACAAGTGGAGTTTTATCACCAAATAAGCCAAGGAGAGGGAGAATGAGGGGGAAGCAGAGAAAAAACTTTCAAACGGAGGTACTACCTTCCCTTTCCTCTCTCTCGGGGCGCGAAGTAACCAAGGATCTTCAAACGATTGGGGGAATGATGGAAGCTGCTGGTTTTCTAGCGGGGACAAGTCCCGGGAAGAGAAATGGTGGTAGGAATGTGTGTTCAAGAGCAAGGAGGCGTTCGGGCAATTCACTTTGCAATGGAATTGAAAACTCCGTATGCTCACCTATGAAGCAACAAAACATTGATAGTTGTTTTGCTTTGGGGGAAAGAAGCCTGAAAGGTTGGGGGAAGGTAAATAGGCGGCGGAGGGGGCCAAGAATTCCGGCTACTAGTACTGCACTTGTATTCGGCTAAGCATATACAGTATTTTTTAGGGGAGATGATTTTTGGTTTCAGTACAAGATTGGTAATCTCAAAGGAGAGCCTGTATTCATGGCCTTGGTGTGAGTTCATTTATGAGACATGGGATTGTTTTGTACATGTCATTTCAGTCATTTTAGGTCAACATTATGTGTTGGCCCTCTTTTCAATGGTAGTTCACGATGTGTATAAGTTTCTTAAGCTTGTCATACCTTCTAAAACAAGGTTGTATTGGGAGGACAGGGAACTTACAATTCAACTATGGGTACCGACTGACTTTGCACACATCGATTTGTGCATTGATTGTGCATAGTCGGTCGGTACCCGTAGCATGAGTCGGGAACTTATTTGTCTGTAAGTGGACATCAACGAGTAATATGGGTCGGACACTTGGACCTATGAGAGGGTCTTGAAAATTTTGATTCCTGTCATGCCTAGGAAAACGAGTTTTTTTCTCGAACAGCGTTTGTTCTGCAAATTGACTCCCAGAATTTCTCATAAGGCTAACCTTCCAATTAAGATTGCAAATGAGGAATCGGGAACCGCTCAGGATCTTTTCTCATATGGTCTCTCATCATCTCATGTAAAGCATAATGAGACTCCCCGCAATTCAATTGCACAATTTGAGTAGTTTATTTCGTAGGTCTCCATATATTCATCTTTCATTCAAAATCAGGTTAATCAGACGTCACTATCTCTTTGAACAAAGTATATTTGTCACAGAAAAATGACCTGCAAGATTCTATTACCAGATATGATTCGACCAAGCATTTATTAATGTCCTATCAATTTAGTTTTTGCATTGGCGATAAGCATGTTGATACTTATAAACTGAACGGATCGGATCGAATCGAATAAGACAATGATGGATTTCATTTTACACTACACCGGGAACTACATGAGAGAGAGCATCCTACAAGAGGTTCTTGATTCACAAATGAGAGCCAAGATAAGAGTGCTAAAATTGGGTTTCATTTATCGGCTGTTTCTTTATTTCCTTTTCTTTTTTTTCCTTTGTTCTTATTGGACAACTAAACGACAATTGGCGAATATGAGTAGGAAGCAACTGGGAAAATCTCGCGACGCATGTATGTTGCAGGAGACCACCAAGGGTTGTAGCCAGGGGCGGACTTACCATGGGTCACGTGCGCCAACTCAATTCCGTGAAATTTTTTCACTCTTTCTCTCTCCTTGGATTTAGGATTGCAAAGTGTAGTTCACAAAAATTTGGATGCCTTCTCGATGGTCCAAACTGTTTATATTGTAGAGATCGGCAAATAATTTGTTCATACAAAAAATTAAGTTGATCGGAAACTTCTAACAGCTTGATAAGAACATTGTATTTTTGCAAAACAAAAAATGGTGAGACCTTCTATTTTTCCTAAATAAAAGTATTTCAATAAAATGGTTGAGAGTGTCTGATTAACATAAACTTTTTGGGTGGACATTCTATTCGACATGCCTTATCATAGGAACGGTTGGATCTTTGAGGAGAGACATGGGTGTGGACAAACTGCACCCGCAGAAAAGCCAAGTCCTTTTTGTCAAGCTAGGAAGTAAGAAAAACAGAGTGCCAGGAGAAGAAGAGAACAGAAATTTGAGCATTTCAAGCCGAGTACATTCCTAAGAGAATAATTATATGCCCAGCTGAAGGAAATTTATGGGTTATTGGCGTTGTAGCTTAACTGATATGGATTTCTGAATTTGAAGTCGTCTATTCTGCTAAACAAAATCAAGCTTGAGCCATCAAAAATCTTTCAAGGCAAAAGGTGGTCAAATTTTCAAACTAAGGTGGAGTGAAGGAAAAGAAAGGAAAATTAAAAAAACTTCCTCTCTATTGTTTGGTTGGAAGAAAACGAGAGAAAAAAATAAAAATTTCAAGTTTAGTAAATACAGAGTAATAAATTTTCCCTCTCATTTTTTGCCCTTTTTTTTTTTTCTTCCCTTTCCTTAGATTCCAAACAGAGTCTAAAACTGAACCACCAAAATTGAACTTGGCTCCTTTTGCAATAATTAGCTAGTGAGTAGTAACTATATACTCCGTTCAAAAAAAAAAGAGTAGTGACTAATATACCACTACTAGCATCATGCGTGGCTCTGTTATTGGAATAGGACTTTCTTCTATTTTCCTTTGATTCTTTTTTATTTTCTTTGCTCTCTGTTACCCGGAAATGGTTCCAAGAAGATGAAGAGATTTCTCCTACAAATCTCAACCAACACTTACACTTGCCAATGGACTAGACACTTGACTATTAAGCTTACCCATTCAATCCCAGTACCCACTTACAACCCTGCAACTCAAACGACAGAACTACTCCAAACCAATCTCATGAATTTGCTCAAAAATCACACCCACATAAACCAAGTCCTCACCCAAATCATCATCAACAACTGCATACCCATTAACCAGTTCTCTTTCATGAAACTCATAGACAGCTCTGTATCCTCAATTGGGTTCTCTCCCTCTGCCCATCTCTTTACACAGTTTCAAGATTTTATAGACTATGATCTATGTACTCGGCTCATAAGAAGTTACACACAGTCGAATAAGCATTTACATGCAGTTTTCGTGTATACCCACATGGGTAAAGCCGGTATTTTGCCCGATTTTTCAACTTTTCCAGCTGTTCTCAAGTCGGTTGCTCAGTTGTGCCGTCGAGACCTTGGGGGATCAGTACATTGTCGTGTAGTTAAAATGGGTTTTGGTTCAGATGTATATACAAACACTGCTCTTGTTCATATGTACTGCAATTGTTTGCTTCCCGACGAGGGTCGTTGCGTGTTTGATGAAATGCCTGAGAGAAATGCAGTTTCGTGGAATGCACTTATAACTGGTTACACCCATAACAGGAAATTCAGAGAAGCGATCCAGGTGTTCCGAGATATGCAGGCTAGTGGGGCTCAACCGAGTGAGGTCACCATGGTTGGAGTTCTATCAGCTTGTGCCCATTTGGGAGCACTAGGTCAGGGGAAATGGATTCATGACTATATTGTTTGTAATAGACTGCAATTTAATGTGTTTGTGGGTACTGCTCTTATAGACATGTATGATAAATGTGGGGTTGTTGATGAGGCAGAAAAGGTTTTCGGGGCAATGAGAGAGAAGAATGTTTATACTTGGAATGTTTTAATTTCTGGGTATGCCATGAATGGACAAGGTGAAGCTGCTTTGCAAGGTTTTGATAAGATGATCCTAGAGAATATTAGGCCTGATGAAGTTACCTTTCTGGGTATTCTGTGTGCTTGTAGTCACCAAGGCTTCGTTGACGTAGGTAGGAGGCATTTCATAAGCATGAAAGAAGAGTACAATTTGAAGCCACGAATTGAGCACTATGGATGTATGGTGGATCTTCTTGGTCGAGCAGGATTCTTAGATGAAGCTCAGGAGCTAATCCATACAATGAACATGAAACCAGATCCCATCATCTGGAGGGCATTGTTGGGTGCTTGTCGAATCCATGGACATACCCAATTGGGGGAGTTTGCAATCAAAAACCTTATTGAACTAGAGCCGAACAATGGGGAGAACTACGTCTTGCTATCAAATTTATATGCTAGAGACCATAAGTGGAGTCAAGTAGGAGAAGTGAGGGAAATGATGAATTATAGAGGCATTAGAAAGGTCCCTGGTTGCAGTTCAATTGAAATCGAAAATGTGGTATACGAGTTTGTGGTATCAACTCTCATGGAAAAGGGATACGAGGAGCTCTATAAGATGTTGGTTGATATGAAAAAGGAATTGAAAGGGGCTGGTTATGCTACATATACTGACATGGTTTCTTATGACATTGAGGAAGAAGAGAAGGAAAATACTTTGATGTATCACAGTGAGAAGCTTGCGCTTGCATTTGGGCTTCTAAAATCATCACCTGATATGACCCTGAGGATAGTGAAGAATCTGAGGATTTGCCAGGACTGCCATCAATTTTTCAAGCTTGTTTCATTGTTGTATAGAAGGGACATTGCCGTTAGGGATAGAAACCGGTTCCACCATTTCAGCGGCGGTACTTGTTCTTGCAAAGATTATTGGTGATAACAATACATTGACTTTGTTCCAAGGTTTTTTTCAGAAGTGCTTGCTCTTGCTGCTAGTATTCAAAATCGATGAAGGGGGAGCAAATTGTGATAGTTTGGAGGATAAATATATATTTGTCATAAGCCTTCCTTCTGTCGGATTAGGATAAAACATAACAAATTGCATTTGGCAATCAATGGCTACCATTCATGAACTAAGCATCTATGGCAATGTTGACTCCAACCCAATGAATTATAAATCACATGTGACCTCCTAATCTGTCCCCAATCCATACTAACTAACCCTAGCATGTCCAATTAGAAAAAAATGCAATAAGAAAAGTTGCAACACCTACAGTTAACCATGTCGAACACGTGTCTCGAGCATCTCGTGTCCTCATTCAATACGTATGGGACACGAAAAGTGAGGCCGTTAGACTAGTCTATGATTCTTAGATGTCTCTTTAAGAAAATCTAGAGGCATTCTATATCGAATTCATGTATGGGTTTCCAAACTGACGATCTTATGAAAAAGTGTATCGCCGTGTGCATTAGATTGTGAGTTCTCAAAGAGAGGATATTATCATAAAATTTTCACACCATGTATTCAACTCAACCCTATAGTGTGGGATTGAGGTCTGCACAAATCACTAGATACCAAACATTGAACCCCATGGTCATGGGTCCTTCTTCATAGTGGAAACTGGGGGAATCATTTGATTGATTTCTTTGACAAAGGCAGCTGTTGTATGCATTTTTCACCCAAGTTAGTTCTGGGGGCTTCTCAGGTTAAGTATAAGAGTCCTTCTAGGAAACCGGCGGGCCCGAATCATCGATACAGGGACCGAGGTGGGCCCTGCACAGCGGTCGGTGTAAAATCGGGCTCCAACCTGTCGGTGTCCCTAGAATTTTCATAAGTATAATACCCGGCAAAAAATAAAATAAAAAAACCAAGTTCATAAAACTTTTACAATTGCCCTCGACGAGTTTTCGTGTTCTGAAATCTTTGCATAATAATCTCATTGTCAATGTCCCCAAATAAAACGGCTTCAATGTAAGTAATCAAGCAATCATTTATCAATTGATCTCACATTCGATTCCTAAGCCCGTTCTTTATAAATATATACTTAAAAAAGAAAGCAAATAATTTTAACATAGCGTGATTTTTTCGCACACTTAACCCTCAAATTAGAAGATTCAAATGAAAACTAAAAATAAGAAGGAATTACCACACTGGAATCTGAATCATTATATACTCCTCCCATCCTTAACCTTGTAGATTAGTGTGTGTAATTTGCTTGGACAAAAGGATTCTAGAAATCGAAAAGGCTTCCGTCAATGAGCCTCCCTCTTTTCCTCTCTCTGTCTACGACGTACTGTATATGGTAATTTGGTAAAATAAGAGCAGAGGATAAACCAAAAAGGTAGGAGTACTTTTTTTGTGAAAGAATTTTTTATAAAGTACTGTAGTAAATAAGAACAATTAATAAAATATTATAGAGATACTTATTTATGGTCCAAGTGTTTTATGGAGGAAATGAATTGCGATAGTCCAAATTTTAATAAATTTTTTTCGAATTTTGGACAATCGCGATGCTTTGCGGTAACCTCCGTAAAGAAGTTTTATAGCCTTTTAGGCTACTTGTACCTTTACCTCGTGGATTTTCAGGTGCAACACATTTGGTATGTGTATGTATGGATAATGGATTCAACATTTTTTTTTTTTTTACTGTAATTTCTGAAACATTTTGGTTCACTATTTTCACTTGACACCACTCCTTATGACTTGAAGTCGTCCCTGAGAAATAGTTGAAGGCAACAATGGAAATTACTTTTACGACAGGACTTACAAAAATGGTCAATATATTTTTGTGCATTTCCAGGACGAGTGAGGATAATGGGTAATAGTTAGGGGAAATTGCATTTAAGTGGTAAGAGGGGCAAAAAAACTTCCCACTCATGGACCACTTTTTCGGAATTACCCAGTCATGGGAAGAAAAACAATAATTTCCAAGACATGATGTTGAAGACAAAAATACCCCTCCCTGATGTCCTAAATTAGGGGCAACTTAGGTTCATACATGAGAAAACTTCTGGGGCAACTTAGGTTCATAAACAGGACAACTTAGGTTCATACTAGGATAACTTAAGTTCATACACGAGACAACTTAATGGGTAATTTAGGTTCATACACGGGGTATTTTTTCAAACACCTCACAAGGAAACGCAACTTGCCCAAGCTTGGTACATGCAGAACAACCAACGTAGTCCACAAATAAACATCTAGATTTTTTATATTATCGAAAACCCATTTCACTGAAGTCAAGTCTTTCGAAGCCTTCTTCTTGTCCTACCGGGGCCGAAGACCGTATTGGCTGGGCAGTGGGGATGTGGAGCAGGACAGAGACGACGAAGGAGAGAGAGAGGCGGAGGGAGAGAGGAGTTGTTGTGGAGCGGCGACGGGGGGCGGTAGATGATGGTGGCGATGGAGGCTTGGAAGCTGCGATGATGGAGGCGGATTCTGTGGATTTGGGCAACTGATTTTTACCCTAATTTTTCTCGAGCTTGTTGGCTGCGTAATGGGGAAGGGAAACAAGGAGAAACTGATTTTTAGAGTTTCAAATGGGACGCGAGGGCTCTGCTGTGCCTCATGGCACAGTACCCCCTACCCACACCAAAAAACAGTACCGTTTTGGAGGAAATAAAAATTTTAGGCTTCTTATTTGTAATCCTATGGAACAGAAACGTGATTATAAGAGCCTTAGAGATAAAATTTAATTATGTCTCTTCAGAATAATATGATCAGAATAAAAGATCTTCACACTAGTTCAAACAGATTGAAAATCTGAGCAAATAAATTTTTAAACTGTATTTTTAATACATAAACAGTCTAAAAAAATTAAGTGTTTTAATTTTTAATCTGTTTGAACAAGTGCGAATATCTTATTATTCTGAACATATTATTCTAAAAAGATATAATTAACTTTTGTCTTTAAGGCTCTAATAATCATGTTTCTACTCCACAGAATTCTAAATAAATAGCAGATACTTAATTATGAGAGTTCTAGAGACAAAAGTTAATTATGATCATTTAGAATAATATGTCCAGAATAATAAGATATTTAAACTTATTCAAACAGATTAAAAATTGGATCGCTTAATTTTTTTAGACTGTTTATATATTAAAAGGGTGGTGATAATTCCACGAGCACTTATGTTAATGCCACGATATTTTAATCGATCTCTCTATTTTACCCTCGCTGGGGACCCTCTCTTATCTATCCATGCTTCAAATTCTCTCTCCCTCCCCTAAACAGGTAAACCCACTTTGCTTCCTTGTCTTCTTGAGCTGTCTTCAATTTCACCATTGGCATGAATCTTTGGGTGGGGGAGTGGGTGGGGAAACGACAACTCTTACTAGATTCCCCTCCACATCCTATCCCCGATCGGGGGGGGGGGGAAGGGGGGTGTGCGCGGAAATGTCGACTCTTGCTAGATTCCCCTCCACATCCTGTCCCCGATCCGCCACTCTGAGACCGACTCCTCTTTCTTCACTCACTACGAACAAACCACAGCGGTCTCCTCCCAATTTTTTCATCCATCTATTTATGTTTGTCCCTTCTATACAAAGATAACCCAATCCCTTACTCCTAATCTATATGGGAGTTTATTAATGCAAGTGCAAATTTATTGCATGTAATGTCTACTAAATGAAACACCCAAATTTTATAACAATTTACTACATACAACCTAAAAAATATCCATGATCTTCCCAAATTACCCTTCCCTACCCCAAACCTAATTTTTTCCCAAAAAATTGAACTTCAACCGTTCTCCCTTTCGACCCTTCTCTCTCTCCCATTATCAATTTCTTCATCTTCTTCTCCCTTATTCTTCTCTTCCTCAGATCACCACCACCACGAGTACCGTCCACCATCACACCATCAACACAAAGCAGCGTCCATCACCACGCCACACCACCACCAGCCTATTGAACATGTTCCTTCTCATGTGCTAGTGCTATAAGAGTTTGGAAATTAGTGAAGCAATTTAGGCTATGCAATTGAAATGGAAGTTTGGAAGAGGTAGCCATGGATGTTGTAGTTTCGGAGCTGAAATCACAGCAAGAGTTAACTCATCACTCCTCCATTTTTAACCTAGTTCTATTCCGACATTGTCAAATTCTAAAATTTGAAATTATGCCAAATTTTAAACTCTAGAGTTTGAAAATTGACGACAATATCATATTCAGAAACTCGGAATTCTACCAAAATTTCAAACTCTAGAGTTCGAAAACTGTAGACAATAATCATTCCTCTATTTTTAATCGGGTTTTGGCCCGACATTGTCAGATTCTAAAGCTTGAAATTATGTCAAAATTTTGAACTCTAGAGTTTGAAAATTGATGACAATATAATAAATTTTTAGAAAATATCATATTCTAAACATGTCCCGACGATATATTTTTCGGATTCTACAATTTGATATTCACTAAAAATTTCGGAATCTAGAGTTTGAAATTTTTGAATATAATCAACCTCTAGAATCTGATAATGTCAGGACAGAGAAACATAAATTGGAGGAGCTTTGCTTTTGCTGCAGTTTTGGCTCCAAAACTACAACATCCATGGCTACCTTTTCTTTCTCAACTACCATGTTAGTTGCAAATGAATCTAATCCCCAAAGACCAAGTTCAAAATGCATATTGCTTTCATTTGTTGGGTTAAATACTTATTCTCTAGCAAGGAGGGAGAGGAAGAAATTGAGATTTTCATTGAAAGTTGGGAGGTGAGATTTAGAAGGTTGGAAGGTGGGCTGGGTCAATGGTGGGAGCTTCTGGTTTTCCAAAGTTTCAGTTATGGTGGAAGGGAGCTATGGTGGAAGGGAGGAAGGCAGAAAGATAATGGAATGGAATAGGAGGGAGGAGTGGGTTGTGTTGTAACGGTGTGGTTGTATGGATATGGCTATATGTATTAAATTTAAGGGCATTTTCGTCAATTCTATTAAGGGTATTTTTGTCCAAATAATTCTTACTTAAAAAACACGTATGCAGTAAATTCGCAGTTGCATTTATAAACTCCCACCTATATTTTCGTGTGCAAAATGAAGTTTTTGTTTTGATCAACATGCAAAAAGAAGATTGATAGTTTTTTCTCCTCAAAATGTCAAATATATATTCCTTTGTTCAATTTAAACCCACAACTAAAATACCCGGTCCACAAGATGAACAAGAGGATAGTGAAACAGAGAACCACACCAAACCAAAAATTATAATTACAGAAGCCTTTCTGCAATTTTGCTCTCCATCTATCTCATTTTACTTTGGATTCCCTTTTTTAATGTGATATACAACAAATTTGTATAGAATAAACAGCTTTTGTGGTGATTAGTCATTAGACATTGTTATTTCATTACAAATGAATTCACAGCAAGCGAAGAAGGATGATGATGATCTGGTCTTCTAGTATTCTAGGTTTAAATATTTTCATTGGCATCTATTTAGAGAGAAAGAGTGTGTGTGTTAAGAAGAAATAAATGGGGAAGAAACATAGAACTTGAGGGTAAAACTGGCAAATGGTGAAAACAGTTGTGGCATTTGAGAAAATTGTCGTGGCATTATCCCCTCCCTATTAAAATTACAGTTTAAAAATTTATTTACTCTAATTTTCAATCCGTTTGAACCAGTGTGAAGATATTATTATTCTGATTATATAATTCTAAAGAGATATAATTAAATTTTATCTCTAACGCTCTTATAATTACGTTTCTGCTCTATAAGATTGCAAACAGGAAGTCGAAAATTTTTTTCCCTCCAAAACGGTACCGTTTTTTGGTGTGGGTAGGGGTACTGTTCTATGAGGCATAACAGAGCCCCTGCGTCCTTTCAAATGTGTATAGGTTATATTAGTCTTTTTACATTATCTTTCCACGTATGAGGAATTGTTTTTGTTCCGTTTCATATCTGAAGCAATTTCCAGAAAACCTGTTCATGGGTTGAGAATTTTTTTCCTTGGTTACACTGAACACGAATTAGTTTTTAATCGAGTGCTACTTTACCCATAACAATTAGTTGACGACACGTTACTAGTAATTGTAAATACTTTTTACTTTTGCAATTGGAATGTTGTAACATAATTTCAAAAATTTATCGCACCAAAATCACTTCTCTTATAGATTTGTGGTAGTACAGATATTTTTATTACATTATTGGAAGTGTTGTTTGGAAACTTCATTCCCCTGTCTTGCAATTAAATTTTCAGTAAGTCTATGAGTACATATATTTATGTACATACATAATGTACACAAGTATTTCGGATCCGTTTTGGGTTCTACAAAAATTATTCGAACCGTTTATATTGTTCAAAATAATTTGTTTACAGTTTTTTTGTAAAAAATCAACTCAATCCTACATCCCATTGGATTGAATAGAACAAAGGGTCCCGCTCTCTCGTACCTACCATGAAGAAAACTACTTGAAAGGTTTGAGGTTCACCCAACGAACCATGAAACAATAGGAGCCGTTCAGATAAAGCGAGAGCGACGTTTATGAAATATCCAACCCCAAAGGTGAATGTTTTGGATTGAGTTGATTTTTAAGAGGGACCGTAAATAAATTTATTTTGAACAAAATGAGCGGCTTTGATATTTTTTTAAGGACTCGAGATGGGTTACACTGTATGCGATATATGTACATGAGTGTATGCAGAAAGTCTACGCACATATACAATCTGTGCACAGATTTCATTGTGGGACCCACCAAGGGTCCTACACAAATCATCCGAGCCGTTCATTAAATGTAAAACATTTTTTCAAGGCTCCCAGTAAAAAATAATCTCAATTCGATACCTATAGATGCTTAAATAAAAAGTTAGATGGTTGGATGAAGTACTTATAGTTATTGGATTGAGATTATTTTTTACGGAGACCCTTGAAAAAATATTTTACATTTAATGAATGGCTCGGATGATTTGTGTGGAACCCGTGGTGGACTCCATAACGAAATCTGTGCACAATCTGTACATATATTGCTGTGTGTGTAGCAGGACTGGAGTGTATGTACCAATAGTAGCACTACATTCTGTCCCTCCCACTCAACAGCGAATTCCCCCAAAACAAACGGTACCGCCCACTTCAAAGTTTGTATCAGTTCAAAATGGGATTCTGAACCCTAACCAAAACCAGCTCCAAAAATGGAGATGACGGAGGAGCAGAGGCAGAGGGCCGAATCCAACCGCCTCGCGGCCCTAGCCAAGCGCAAGGCACTCGCCGAGTCTTCTTCTACGATCAACCAACAAGACCCCTGGAGGCTATTCAAATGCCGCAAAATCTCGACCGACCACCACGCCACCACTATCCCGAGACCCAAACACCCACCTTCCTCTTTTGCAGACCCATCATTTCCCAAGCCCCAAACCCCCTCCCCTCCGCCCGAGAAGTTCCGGGCCCGGCTGGAAATCTGCTCTCCTGATTCGTTCTCTGTCGCACCAGACGCCGTGGAGGGTTTCGCCTATCCCGGTGAAGCCGCTTGCTTGGAGAAACTCAGCGACTGCCTCTCGAATGTATGTATTTTTTCGTGGTGCGTTACAATGTATTGCATGTACGCCGATCCTGTATGCAGGGGAATTTGTATGTTTGTCTACGATGACGCAATGTAGTTGTCAAAAATGGTCTTGGACTTCTTGGTGGTAGAGTGCTGATAGGAATGCTAGATAAGACTCTAAACCTACAGCTATGCGGTAACCCGTCATTGGGTAGATTACTATAATTAGGGTTGGATTACTGAGTTGGAAGCAGGGTATTGGCAGCCAAGATTGATAGTTAGTGTTATAAAAGTAGGAATGGGAGAAGGGCAAGTTGTGGAATGTGTAATCGTTTCTTCTCTCTCTCTCTCGCTCACTCTCTCTCTCTCTCTCTCGCTTTGTCCTTTAACCTGTAAACTCGTCTCTTGTTCTTCATTGTGATTGAGTCTTAATTCGTAATTTCCATTTGATCAGTAAAACCATTTAACTCTGTTGAGTTCCTTGTCCATTTCCGTTTCTTGTTTCTTGAGTTTATCAAGTACATTTGTGGATCCTGATTTTTAGGCATATCTTGTGTGTTTCACTGGTTCATATGTACTTGGTAGTGGTTTCTTGTATCTCAAATTTTAGTATAAGCGACTTGTTTGGTGGGGTTTTGGTTTCAATTAGTTACAGCTACACTGTTAATTGTTATGGTAATGTTACGGTGACTGTCTGCTTTGACTTTAGCATGGTCACTGAGTACGGCATGCATGTCATTACTACCCAAAGGTCGTGGGGGTGTACCAGAGATGGTAAAAGCAAATAGTCTACACAGAATGTTTGCTATTGTTAATTATAGTACAAGAGTCAGTTATTGCATGATAAGGTTCTTGAGCTTAAAATATGAATGCCTTGTGACTTTGCTGATGTGGAATTCATTTCTGTAATTTGTCGGCTTTTCTTCTCTCAAACTATTATCGGTCTAATAAAATTTTACTTGAGGAATTTAGTTTCTTGTGTGTGTTTTCTCTCTTTCCTAAATCAGTTGCTTTCGAGAATGTTTATGTTTATCTTAATGTTTGCTTTTTTCCCACTTCAATACTGAAAGCTGTGGAATCTTATTGAGCAATTATTCGGTTGCTTTGTTTTTTGATTAGGTTGTGCTAGTGCACTATACACAAAACCATGGTGGTGGAAAGGCTTGTGTTTATAAACTTGGGGACTATGATTCAGTTCTTAGGTGTTTGAAGAATTATAAGGGCGTTGAAATTGAAGAGATACCTTGGGGCACACTTAATGTCGTTGGGAGGCTTTCACATTCCTTGACTGAAGGGCGGTGGTTGCCATGTCGGCCAGAACAGTTGTCCAATGAGAGGGTTGACGAATACATTAGAAAGCTTCCAAAAATGTTGCTTGATGCACTGATGCCTTTCCAACTTGAAGGTGTCAGATTTGGATTACAAAGGGGTGGTCGGTGTCTCATTGCAGATGAAATGGGACTTGGAAAAACCCTTCAGGTAATGATGGAAGTGGGGAAAATATTTCTTTATAATCTTTGGTCATGGTATGTTGCACAATTTTATAGTGAATGAAGAATATTTATTGACATGTGGGGATTGAATTTTGCCATCAACGCAACTAGATTGGCAGTGTAATTTGGAAAAGTCTGTCTGGTCGTCATATTTTGCTTTCAATGTGATTCAAAGTCCACAAAACTTGTGTGCTAATAAGGGAAGAATTGCTACTAATATATTTTCGTTTGTTTTCAGGCAATTGCAATCGCTTGTTGTTTTATGACTGAAGGTCCTGTCCTCGTTGTCTGTCCTGCTATTTTGCGTTTTTCATGGGCAGAAGAATTGGAGCGTTGGCTTCCTTTTTGTTCACCAGCTGATTTCCATCTCGGTACTATTATGAAAAATCTTTTTTCTTCTCTTTGGTTAACTTCTTGTGTGTTGGTTGGGGTGGGCCCTTTTGACATTGACAACATGTTGAACACACCATTGTCTTGTATAGCCTTGATAGCTGTATCGAGTAGCGAAAGAAGGTCATGGCCAATAGTGGCCATGCCACATGCCCCGAAATTCTGAGAAGTCTCCTATTTTATTGGGAATATTCACATTAACTTTAGCCTTCCAACTTAAAATTTTATCTTCCATTGTGGTTGTATCTGTTTTTAAGTTAAAGTAACTTTAGCCTTCCAACTTAAAATTTTATCTTCCATTGTGGTTGTATCTGTTTTTAAGTTAAAGATATTGATAAAAAAAAAAGTTTTTAAGTTCATCAGATGCTAAGAATGATAGTAACTCTTGGAGAATAGATTTTCAACCTTTTAGCTTTTTGATTGATGGAGGAAAACAGTCGGAGCTTTTTTTCGGATGAAATTCAATTGTCGAGTTGGTAAATAATCTTCTTTTTTGATAAGTAATAGATTTATTGAATAGGCATCAGGGGGAGGACTTGATGTCTGTTTTTTTTTTTAATAATCTTTTTGGAGTGGGTTGAGTTAATGTCTTTGAATATGCTAAGAAGGGAGTATACCTCATAGGAAAGGAAGCTTGCAAACATCCCTATAGGTAGGTCATGTTAACAATCAAGGCCTTCAACTAGAAAGGTGTCTTACATGCTATAGGCTTATCTTTTTGTTTAACGGTTATTCTGCAAATGTATGTCTACTTTTGGCATCTTATCCGAAGAAGATAATCTTGTGAGTAAAATTCTACTTGTAACCAACTCCACAGTCCCTCGTTTTTGCGGCCCGTTTTTCAACTTTGGCAAGTTTGGAATTTGGAATGATGGAGGCGAAAAATTCTGGGTCATCATCCTTCTTGATGGTCATTGATTTTGGTCTTTCAATTGTAAAAGATTCATTCCAACAGCATTATGTTTTACACTGTTAGAGCACTGGAATTTTATTGTATTCTAGAATTCATATCTGTAAAATTTACTTTTGACTTGGAAGTTTACCATTGTCTGCCACTGAATGGCTTTGCCTCTTTCAGTTTTCCATCATATTTATGTTAACTTTCTGTTTCTAGTTTTTGGCCGGAAAAGTAATCCTGCGCATTTGACAAGATGCCCAAAGGTTGTAGTAACTTCGTACACAATGCTTCACCGCTTGCGAAAGAGCATGTTGGAGCGAGAGTGGGCTGTGTTGATAGTTGATGAATCACACCATCTACGCTGTACAAAAAAAGCATCTGAACCGGGAGAGGTATTTGGCTTCTCTTTCTTATTGTCGGTAGAAGTCGTATTTACTTTCATTTGTGATTTATTCATTCCATTCGTTGAATATATGGATTTTAGGGCCCGTTTGGATGCGGGATTAGGTTTGAAGGTATTATGTAAGAAAGGGGATTGGATAGTAGGGGGTATTGGTTAATAAGGGATGGCCCACGTTGATGTGATGTTTATGGAGGGGGTATTAAATAGTATTTGGTTTGGAAGGAGGATTAATTTGGGGTATAAGAAAGGGGGATTGATGTAAAAAGCAGTTAAATGACTTTTTTGCCCTTATGCAGTGTTTTTTTTACAAAATTTGTTAGTTTCACTATAATTAGAATACATACGTGTTAGCAAAAAAAAATTAAGTGTTCCAAATTTCAATCTGTTTGAATAGGTGGGAAGATTTTATTTTTCTGATCATTTAATTCTAAAGGGTCATAATTAAATTTTGACTATAGGGTTCTTGTTGAATGTTGATTAGCCCTAAGAAAGTCGTAGAACTAAATATTTTTTAGGGCTAACTAACGAGAGCCGTGGAACCAAAAATTAATTATGACCCTTTAGGATAAAATGATCAGAGAAATAGGATCTTCGTACCGGTTCAAACGGATTGAAAATTGGAGCACGTAATTTTTTAACCATATTTTTTAATATATAAACTGCAGGTTGAAAAATTAAGTGTTCCAAATTTCAATCCGTTTGAACCGGTGGAAAGATTTTAGTTTTTTGATCATTTTATCCTAAATGGTCATAATTAAATTTTGACTCGAGGGCCCTCGTTGGTTAGCCCTAAGAGATATTTGATTCTACGACTTTCTTAGGGCTAATCAACGAGAGCTCTATAGTCAAAATTTAATTATGACCCTTTAGAATTAAATGATTAGAAAAATAAAATCTTCCCACCCATTCAAATGGATTGAAATTTGGAACACTTAATTTTTTTTTGCTTTTGCTCAAGAAATGGGTACCTTGGGCTGGGAAGGAGGATTAGGAGGGGTACAATCGTCTGAAATGGAGGGGATTTAGGAGGGATTCCACAATAACAGGCCAAACCCTACCCATGGCTAACGCCCCCTCAGGGGGTATTAGGAGGTGTAGTGGAAGAGGGCTGAAAGAGAATACCCCCTCCAAATTAACTTGCCAAACGGGGTCTTGGGGTGGGGCCCAGGTACTAAAAGGGGTATATCACAACACCCTTTCACAACACCCCATCCAAATAGGCCCTTACTTCTAACGTAAGTGCCCAGCTAGCATGTCATAGTTTGGAAGGAACAAAGGAATAGTTTGGTTCCTAATCATTGCAAAGGGGCAAAACTGATGTTACATTGCTATTTGGGAACAGGACCTTCTGAATGTCGTGCTGTTTGTCTGATGGTCCATTGACATGCCAAAAGTGCCTACCCGATTTGTAATTGTGGATAATATGTTGTTTTACTTACAGATGACATTTTGTGAAAAAGAATTTAGAAAATCATCAAAATGCTGGACAACAATGTGTATCAATGGCAGTGTTCTAAAACTCGCAAATACTCGGCGAGTACTCGGTACTCGGTGCCTAGCCGAGTAGAGTTAGGGCTACTTAGTGGGAATTACTCGGCCAGCTGATTACTCGGCATTACTCGGTGAGTACCGATTACTCGGTAAAACGAGATTACTCGGAAGTGGGGAGAAAATCGAAAAAAAACTGAAAAAATGGGGTAAAATACATAATATGTTAAATTTGAAGGGTTGTTAGTGTAATTTCAGTATAGTTTTATACTTACCCTAATCGAGTGAACACACCAATCAAGCTACTGCTGCTGTTCGAAGTGGCTGCTGCTGTTCCAACATTGAACTTTGTAATTGACTATTAATTTCGTACTTGGTTTCATTTGGTTTGAACGTTAAACTTTGCAATGGACTAGTAATTTTGTACTTAGTTTCATTTGGTTTGAACGATGAACATTGAACTTCTCATTATGCATTATGAATATCATTTGGGGAACATATAAAATAAAAAATCCAAGTAATTTCTATTTGCCGAGTAATCGCCGAGTACTCGGCCTACAAGGTACAAGGTGGCCAGCCCGAGCGAGTACTGAGTTTTAGAACATTGATCAATGGAAGCAGTGAAGATTGTTATGCGTCCAATGTGCCCACTTTTTCATGAGTTTAGTTTTTAAGTTTTGAATGCATTCGTGACATTATGGAATAAATAAGAGGAAATTATGGTACCTTTTTCCATCTATAATGAAGACCACTTTATTAAGCTTTCTAGCATTGTGAAACTACAACAACAACAGCAGAACCCATGTAGTCTCCAATCATTGGGGGTGTGGGCGGAGGAGGATTGGAGACAGACCTAACCTTTGGCAATATGCACAAAGTGGCTGCTCTCAAAATACTACTGAAATAGTGGCCCCCCTATACGTATTTTGCTGCGGAATCATGCCCTCAAATCAAAGCCGAATGGCATCAGAGAGAGCAGGCCTAGAGACCCAATACAATTTATGTACACATTACCATGCTTCCTTCATTGATAGTTCAGAGCACCGGTATGCACAATTCTAGCATTGCGAAACTACCCAACAAATATGTGGCCACTGAACCATGATATATTATAAAATTTCATTTATTAAAAATTCTGTCGATGGAGGCTTGTTCAACCCAAATTCGAATGTACTTGTTGCATTACCCATAGCCCATTATATATTGCTACATGTGCATCACATGGATATCCAAAGCATAAATGAAACAAAGGATTAGGTGGTGAAAAAGGGTGGGCGTCAAGTTGAAAGAAAGGATCAACATAATTTTTGTGTCTGACACCTGGCAGGATTTCATGAGAGTGTGCGACCATGATTGTGCAATGGAGTTTAGAAACTAAACAGTCCTTTGCTTCCTAGTAACCAAGCATGCAGTACAGTAAATAATGATTTGTGATTTTTGTCACCATACAACATTTTTCGAGCATGGATTGAGCCAATTACGAGATGATCTGAACAAGCTTCACCTTTTGGTATTCTAGTGAAATTGTCGAAAAGTTATTGCCTTATCTACTATTTTGGTCTTGTAAAATATATTATATATTGAGTTTCACAATAGTCCTTCAAACTTTTTAGGTGCCAATTTAATCCTTCTTTCAAAAATCGTAACTGAATGTTGTCCTTACCTTTAATTAGGTGATGTAATCGGCTTATCTGTTAGGCAGAAAATGAGAAGTTGTTTCAGTGTCACTTGACACCACTTTGGGAGAAGAATATTATCTAAGTTTAGCCATTCAAATCCGAAACCAAAGATTCATACCCACCCACCAAGACCCAGATCCACCAATCCAGAACTCCCTAGAGCGTCTCAAGACTCCAGTTACCCCACTGCCAATGCAACCCCCACAGCTTGTAACCTCCATGTGATAAATCCCACCCCACAATCTCCTCCTCCTCCTCTTGTCTCTCTCTCTCTCTACCAAGACCGAAAACGCATAACTCAAAATTAGAGACTGCACGACTTGACTGATTGGTGTTTCAGTTGAGTGTGTGGTGCTTTGGTCGAGTGTTGGTGGCTGTCAAGGGGAATGTGTTGGTGGTTGTGGTGTTGCTATGAGTGGCATCTGGCATTGCGGGTGATGGACAATGGTGTTGAAGATGGTGAGTGAGGAGAGAGAGGGGACGCAGTTGATGATGCCTCGTGCGGAGCCACGAATTGGTTCACCTTCTTCAATAAAACCCCATTTCCTCCCCAAACTGGTGGATTCCCTACTTGATCATTTCCACCCATTCCCTTCCTCTTACTCATCAATTACTTTCCGTAACCGACAAAACAAGCAAAACTCTAGATATTCCCCATCCTTTTGGTAGTCCACGACAACCTCCTTTTCTCTTTCTTCTTTGGAGATGAATCTATAACTCTAGGTTGTGCTAGCAGATGAACTCTTGGAACTTGAATGAAAATGAATTTAAACTATTGGTTTTATAATTATAACAAAGAACTATTGCGTTTTATCCCCATCAAAACCAACCATGGACTCTGTGTCTTACCCTAAGTTTTTAGCGATGGATTCTAGCATTGTTCAAGAGATGATTGGAAAATTAACCCCATAGTTTTCCAAGTAACTTTCAATAAAGACTGAATTGGTGCTGAACAAAAATTTCAGTGACGATTTTGAAGCTTGGCTTACTGTATAGAGACCAAAAGAGTAGATTTATTTTGTTCAAGAACAGTTGCCAATTGCTGATAGAAGCTAGAGGGGTAAGACTCGTCAAAAGAAAACACGAGACAGAAAGAAGAAAAGAAAAATAGGAATCTCTCTACCCTAAATGAAAAGAATGGAAGCTATGATAAGTTGATAACAAAGGCTTCACATTTCATAATTTCAGTATCGTTATAATTATGATTAGTAGCATGTGAAGTAACGCTTGGTGGGTTGGCACAAGGTGTGGGAGAGGAGTTAAGTTTTACTTGTTCCCTTGTCAACTCTCACGTACTTAGGGCTCACGTCTCCAGGATCTCACCTTCAAGTGAGACATCTAATTGAGAATGGTTACGTGATCGAGGATTTCTAATTGACACTTCAACTGTGCAAGGTTCTTGACTCACCTAAACTGATCCTTAGACGAAAACAGTATGGCCAACCATGTGATATATTTAGTGGCGTGCCTGGCATTATATCAGCATCACACTCAATATTCCACCAGGAGGTTGTAGACACTAGGAGACAATTTGACCACGTAAAATGCTGTCGTAGGATCCGTTCTAGATAATATAGGCGATGTTCCTTGCCTCGTGGTTGTATTTGGAGATCTCGCGATATCACTTGATATCGTTGGAGGTTGAAGCAGGTGATGGTGCCACTTGTCATGATGAACTCGTCCCCGAACCTATTGCTGAAGCAAGGTGTTGGGGCCAGGTGAACTCATCCTTGTGGTTCGACCAGCTCTTTATGACAATACACTCCTTGGCCAACAATGCAAAATTTCTTTTATTGGTGTTATATGTGCAATTTTGTGCAAAAGATGAGGTAAAGTGTTCAGAGATCAAGAACATGTTTTGCACCATTTTTAGTAGTGCTTCTGCTGCCTCTGCATCTTACTTATCTAATTTTTAGTGAAAGGAAAGGATTACATGAAATCAAGACAATAATAGGTGGGCTACCTATACACCACTGTTTCTAGGGTTATTTTGTCCATGATTTTTGTTCTTTTGCATTTTGATTTTTGTATTTATGCTACTTCCATTGTAGGTTAAAAATGGCTTTATTGTCTTGCTAATGTTTTCTCTGTTGTTTTACCATTTCTTACCTTCTCTCTCCTGTTAACCAACAGATAAAAGCTGTCTTGGATGTAGCAACAAAGATCAACCGTATAGTTTTATTGTCGGGGACGCCTTCTTTGTCAAGGTTGCCATTATCTGACCTGAAGCAAATTTGAAGATTGAATTTTATTATTTTTAGTACTAGAATTAAGTTCTTCATTCAAGTTTTTTGACATTCTTTTTGTTAGTTTAGTTAGTCTAAGATCTTTCTTCAGTTTTATCCACTTTTTCTAAGTCAGATTGACTCGCTGAGTATATGCAAGTAACTGTCTTGAAGCTAGTCATTTAGGTGAGGGTGTAAGTTAGGCATCCAACATGTGTAGCTGACATTCATACAGTAAAGTATGTGTACGAATTGAGTTTTATCTTTTCCCATGTACTAAGGTCCGTATTATGCCGCAATGCTTTAAGCCACTGTGTGAACACCAGTTAACTTGGAAAATTACAGAAAGATATGAAGAAATATAAATATACCCTCGGAACTATGAATTAGGCTTAAGAGTTGTTCACTTTCTAGTTTGCATAGTTGGGAGTGCAATACTACGCTTGACCAATTTCTTGATATGATAGATATTTCACAGTGTAGAGTGGAGTATGGGGAGTAAATGGGTTTCTTCTTAGATTGGTTTTTAGGCGTTTCGATGTATTGGGCGGGCCTTTGGGTCTTTGGTCTTCTTTTGTACGTCGGTCTTGTTGCCTTCCTTTCCTACAATGAATTACATGAATGGGACGCTTAGACATGCTGAGACCGCCATCTTACCCGAGTCCGTTTAACATAGCCCTTATTTTCTTTATTATGTCTAATGCATTCTAATATCGTATATTGCATCTTCTCTTAGGTGATTACAGGCCATTTGACATTTTCCATCAGATAAATATGTTGTGGTAAGTACACTGTGCAAGTGCATTCTACCCATCTAACTATATTTATCTGCGGTTAGGTTAATTCAGTTTAATTTGCACTATAATGGTTTTCTGAATCAGGCCTGGTTTGCTGGGAAAGGATAAATATGAATTTGCGAGGACTTATTGTTCTGTCAAATTTTTCCGGGGTTGCCAAGGGAGAACTTATCAGGTAAGCTTTACTTTATATCAATGAATGAACATACTTTTCGCATATGTATAGTTAAAAGTGAATCTGTTTCCGCTTTCTTGTGGGCGATTTTTCTAGTTATTTCCATTCTGCAATGGAAAAGCATTGCTATGGTGCATGTACTTTGATTCACTGATTACTTCATGCATTACAATCTATGTAACGTTTCTGTGGTTGCTGAATCAGCTTACTATATATACATTCTTGCCAGAAATTTATCGAAGTATGTGATGCTAACATTTTCTGATGTTCTTTCTAGTTATTTAAAAAATGTATGAAATACATATCATGGTTTTATTCTTGCAGGATTTTTCAAAGGGTGTCCGATTGGAGGAGTTAAATGTCTTATTGAAGCAGACTGTTATGGTATGTTGTTGTACTCTGTTTGCATTTTGGTATAATGTTTAATTTTTTAATTTGGTTTTTTTACGCTTGGTAGTTCTACTTCTTTTGTTGTTACAACATCGTTTTAATTACCCAATGAAGTTTTCAATTCACATCTATTCTGCTGGGCTGTGATCTTCAACCATGCCATAAAGATGACGATGGTTTTCAATGTTCATAGGTGTCCGTTTTTTATATACATGCTACTGTTGCTTTAGATGTTATGAGTTCTAAATGCACATTACGTTGGGTCACAAGTATCAATTTTTAGCTTTAATATTAATGGGGCCTATTACATTTTGTTGTGGTGTTTGAACTTTGAAGTCATTGGCTGTCACAAGTGCTACTTTTGTTGTCCAAAATCTAGTACTTCATGATGCACCTCTGTGTTGTCAAGAATAGTTAGTAACTCGAATCATTTCCACTTTCTTGGTTTTGGCAATTTCTACGACCTTAAAAATTATCTCAATTAGGAATTGATATAGAGGTTCATCTTGAACTGCAGTATAATCTGTATGATGTTAGACTCTGATATCTTAGTCTTGTTACATTTACCTCCAAGGAGTTCAAATATGAACTTTTAATTTACCTCTGGACTTGGGCTATGCCCATGTTTCTTAAAATGAAAGAGTTCTAAACCTGTCACGTTTGCGTGCTATAGATAAGACGTTTGAAGAAGCATGTGTTGGTGCAGTTGCCACCCAAACGCCGTCAGATTATAAGTTTGCAGTTGAAGAGATCAGATGTTATTTCAGCAATGAGTCTTCGTGAGGTGGTGAAAAGCAATGCTTCAGGAAATGAGGATGCCAAAGTTCCTGAGGACGCCACAGAGGACCCTTTAGAGATATCTGATGAACTTGATGGTAATCTTAAGATTTTTCGGGTTTGTTTGGTTACGTTGATATTGCAGTTTTCTGTGTATGGTTTCAAAGTTTCTTTAAACAAACTAGAAAACATGTAGGTAATTTGCTTTTGTTTTTAGTATACTATGAATGTTTGCAAAATCTTAAGCTATTGTCAAAACAGAAAAATTTGTTTTGAAGTGTTTAGGAACGAAAACTGGCGTCCAAACCATGTTGACAGTAACCTCAACTTCTCTCTCATGCAACCAAAACCAAAGTTCAAATCCTGATGTTGCAAGATAATCATTGCACAACATTTTGACAACCCCCAATGGTAATCGCCTTCATCTGATGTGAGACAGCTGGCATTATCTCCTCTGGGTTCCTCTTTCCCTTGCAAATCTGGTTCTCTCTGTTTCAGTCAATTATTTGAGTTTCCCTTGGTCTCTCACAAAACATCTGATTTTGTGTACGTTAGTGTCCGTAATCTGTGCTTAATCTGCAAATTGTGAAAGGAAAGGGACAAGATCCACATTTTTGAGATCTTCTGTGATGATAATGTTGATGGTTTGGATACTTGATTTTATTGTGGTATTTGTAGAAGAAAACACAAGAAAATTAGTTCGAACTTGTTTTATGTTTCTTCTTCTACTTTTCACAAAACGTTTAACCAAACATATTTTCTGTTTTCATTGTGGTAGGAGGATTGGAATACAGTTTTTAGTTTCTGTAAACGAAAATCACAAAACTGAAAACATTATCTAATGCATTAGCCCTTCAGTGTATGTACTTGATATTTGGTGGTTTAGCTGCAGCTACAGCAGTGAGTAAACGTTGTTGTATTTCCTATTGCTTGTGTTATATCTGCTAAGTCGTTTTAAGCATGGTCTTTGTTCTTTAATCTTTATTTAATGGGTTCCACTGATGACCACCAGTAAGCGTTGGTCAAGAGGGTCAGACAAATTGTAAAATATGTTCTCTTCAATCAATGCTATCCCCATTTTAATCTTATTTGGGGGATAGACGTGGTCATAACTTAAACTTATGAAATAGCAGTATTTAACTTTAACTTGCCAATCCAACACTAGCATAAAATCAGTGTTTATGTACCCTTGTTAATCAATCCTTCTTTCATTTGTTTGAATTCTAGGGTTTGTTTCACTATATCTCAAAACTTCCAATTTGTTCATAATTCTATGTTACAAATTCAAAAGTCGATATTGGTCTTTTTGGTATGGTAAAATACGGATACATCTGTTATTAGTAATATCAAGGTTGATATTTTTCTTATGCCGTTAAGTATATACTTATGTAACCAAAGAAATTCTCCCCCCATCCCATAATTTTAGTCCCTCTTGGGAGTTTCAACTTTTTAAGGGGACACTCATTTAATGCTTTTCAAATCACATCAAAAGGTGACTTTTACCAAAATTGCCGCTCTAGTTCAAAATTTTAAAGTGTTCATACCCTTTGTGGAGGATAGTTTTGGAAACCTACAATGATTTTGTCCTTGACTTTGTAAAGTGGACATTTATTTTGGGACATTCTGAAATGGAAAGGTGGACTAAAAATAGGGTTTGGAGGGAGTATATCTACCATTATTTTCTCTGTTTGCTATCTTGATTTCCTGATTAGTTGCTGATATTGGTCATATTTCAAAATTTCAGGATTTTCCGAATTGTGAACTTGGTTATCAGAGGTTTTGTGATATCTATGTGTTTATGTGTATATATTTGTTGATTAAGGTGTCCCTGTTGTGCCCTACTCTCTCTCTCTCTCTCTCTCTCTCTCTCTCTCTCTCTCTGTCTCTGTGAATGCTGTGGCAGCGTGTTTTCTTTAGTCAGATTCATCATTTTGGTTTCTTGATGACATGCTGATATTGTTCACATTGTAAAGTTTTAGGAATTCCCAAATTGTTATCCTGGTTTTCAGAGGCTTGTGAGCTGCATGACTAATTTATGGGTGAAGACAGCATGCTCAAACTTATTCAGTATAATACAATAATTTGTTGCTGCTTTCAGATAGAAGTAGCTGTCGCGAATCTTTGAGGATACTCTCCTGGCAACAAATTGGTATAGCAAAATTGTCCGGGTTTTTGAAGTGGCTTTCCATGCACCCCATCTTTGCTGAGTCAGATGTGGTAGATAATTTGGAACTTGGCGTTAGTTCTCATAAAATGATAATTTTTGCTCATCACCACAAGGTTATGGATGGAGTGCAGGTAGGCATTCTGTTGGTGTTTGCTTCCTACATGCTAATTGGAAACCAGTTTTATTTTCTGATTAAAGATGATTATTTACTGCAATGGCTTCTAGAGGAGTACTTAGGAACCTGGTTTTCATACTTTCTGGCCATGTATCCTAGATATTTGGTTTCCTTAGTTCCACTGCAATCCTAAAAGAGAAGCAACCGTAACCAAGTTCAATTATGTTTCTGTTTCGAGCCATAACAGAAGAAAACTTGAAACCTGAAATGACAACATATTTTAGATTGTTGGGAGAAGAAATCCCATCTTAAAGAGTTGATTTGGCATACACTGATATAAGTCTAAATGGAGTCCAAATTTGGTTCCTGGATGATATTTTGTGAATCAAAACAAGAGGATGTAGGATTTGGAGCCAGTTGCCCGAAGCAGTAGGACAGTGGCAGGGTGGAGGAGCGAGGCTACATGGTAGAGTCTTATGATAGGAGTTTGTATGGTAGCATCTATTGATTATAAGATGATCTTTGAAAAGGTTAACAAAGGACAGGAAGAAAAGCACCTCAAGTTTTGTTCTTCAGAGTTATGTAGCTTTACAGGATGGGAGTTTTGATGACATATTGCAATTTGGAACGCGCAAAATGTTATCTTAGTCCTCAAAAAGTAGCTTGCACCAAACCAAACCAAGATGACATAAACCTTAAGTTATGGAGAATGAGATCCAATACGACAAAGAAATTAGATGAATACTAAACTATAACCAGCATAGGGATAACAACTATGACCCCATCATCTAAGGTCTTCTTGCTCTCCGTTTTCCAAATAGATTCGTGGGAAATGAGCATAGCCGCCACCACATCAAACACAACGGTATCGTTCCTGTATATCAGAGTGCGATGTTCATTCAACAAAGGTAAGGAGACCAACAAAATGGTTGCCTTATCCTCCTTGGCTCCTCCTTGATCTTCGCACCCATGGCATTCAGTTTTGGTCAATAAATCTGTTGAACTTGTCTAGATTGTTCATGAAGTTTGCTCCCTCTGTCATATTAATTGCGTATAACTTAAACCAATTTGTCAATGAGAATTGTGCCTGCTTTCCCATTTGTCTAAAGCTCGGCCGGATTTGTCTCATTGATAACTCCCATAGTGACTTGTTCCCGAGATATAATGGAATCGTGTTTGTTGTGAGAGAAAGAAGGAAAAGTGTGTAGGGTGTTAAATAACCCTAACACATAACAATCTTATTTATATAAACGACTCACATATTAAATAAGTAAACTAAGCAATGTGGGACTACTACTAATACTATATTACTACTAATACTATATTATAACACTCCCCCTCAAGCTGTAGACTCTCCAACTTGTTACATATCAACCAACGAAACAATTACCTCAACTACTAACAGCAATAACGAAAAACAACCAACTTGTTAAAAACAATGGAACAACTTTCAATTGCAACGACCAACGAACGTCTTCAACCAACGAAACGACTTCAACGATTTCAACGAACGAAACGACTTCAACGACCATCCAACTTCAACGATTTCAACGACTTCAACGAAATAATTTCAACGATCAACGAATCAATGAACGAATTGAACGACCAACGAACATTTTTAACGACAACGAATCAACGGACGAATTCAACGACCATCGACCAACAAACGATTTCAACGACCAATGAACGACGGTGAAAGAATCAGTGTTCTAAAACAAGGAATTAATCGGCGATTAATCGTTGGTGGAGCCTATCCGATTAGGTCCAACTAACGATTAATCACCGATTACTAATTAATATGCGCCGATTAATTACCGATTAATCCGATTAATCGCTCGAAGGTGGTTGACCACCCGACTAACGCCGAGCGACTTTTAGAACATTGGAAGGAATACAAACCACCACGTTCAGCACCCCCATCAATCTTCCTCCTCGTCTGGAGGTCCTGTCTGAGTAAGCGTAGCAGTGGTGGAAGAAGATGGAGGCTGAGTTGACAAAAGGCGCTAGTAGTCCTTTGCAGAGATAGTCACCACATTGTCGGCAGAAGGCGGAGTAAGCTGTCCAGCATCTTGAAAGATAGCAACCTAATTAGCCTGAGGAAACCCGTGAAGATGATAACAATACTCCACAGTATGATTGGTTCCCCAACAATAAGTACACAACTTAGAATCACGGTCGCGATCACGGCCATCTCCCCCTGACATGCGACCTCCATGAGTACCAAAACCAGAATCACGACCATCAAAACCACGACAAAGCCACGACCACTAACTCCAGAATCACGACCACTAAATTCAGAATCATGATCACGACCACAGTTGAAGGAAGGGCCTGTACCACCAGAAACAATAGACGCTAATGCTGAACGATTAAGAGATGGCATTGACTCAGACACAGATGATTGACGAAGATGACTAAATACCTCACTGAGAGAAGGTAAATCCAGAGATCCTAAGAGCTGATTGTTAACACCACGAAAATCAGTGGATGCACCAGATATGAATCGAGCAACCTGCATACGCTCACGTTGGCATCGCATAACCTGAATGTCAGATGAAATAGGCTCACAAATATTGAGCTCCTCACAAATACCGCGAAATTTGACATAGTAAGCCTCCAAAAATAAATCACTCTGGGATATGGAAAAGGACGGGGTGAAGATCATACATTTGACAGAGATTGTTAACACCAGAATACATCTTCTGAGCTTGTGTCCATACCTTTTTGGCAGTATGAAGTATCTAAGAAACAAGCGTGTTAGCAATATATTCTTCCATACTATTCCACAACTTAGATCGAATCCGGGCATGCTTAGATTCCCATGCCTAATATGTAGAGGCCGTCTTCGTTGGAGGGTCATCAAGCAAATACTGATACTGGCTGACCCAGATAATTAACCTCAATTGCTTTAGCCCAAACTGCATAATTTTTACCATTTGAAGGTGTGGAGGTAATAGACAGCCTCTCCCGAAACCGAGAAGTACGAACAGAATTACCAATAACAGTGGAACTAGAAGTAGACACAGGCTTATCACTGTCATCCATTGCACCAAATCAACACCAATGAACAGAATCAACAAAATCAACTAATAGAGTTAACGACTACCAACCTAAGTAGCACGGATACGGATACGAGATACGGATACGCGGATACATGATTTTTCCAAAAAGTAGGATACGATACGTTGGGGATACGTTGAATATAAAGATAAATAAAAATAATATTCCATTGGCGACTAAAGTTATCCCTTACACAAGTATTACCCCCTTGATCTCCCAATTTCTCTAATTTTGTAACATAACTTCAAAGAGGATTACTAGTATCCACTGCATTCGTTTGTGAGGACGAGGAAACAGAGCTACTACCAGTACTAGTACCAACAGAAGCAGAATCCATTTGGATTCAATATACTGTTATAAAAATAAAAAAAATCAGACGACAACAGTCACTAATATCTATACAGCGTTGTATATATATAAATATATATATATATATATGTATAATTTATGTATATGCTACACAACAAGATGAGAGAAGAGACACAAATGGATTCAATATACTGTTATAAAAAAAAATTCAATATAAAAAAAATCAGACGACAACAATAACTAATATCTACAGCGTTGTATATATATATACATAGCAAGATAAGAGAGAGAGAGAGAGAGAGAGAGAGAGAGAGAGAGAGAGAGAGAGAAGAGAGAGAGAGAGACGAGAAGAGAGAGATGAGAGAAACAAGAGAGAGGAGAGCTTACCAGTCCACAGAGAGAGATGAGAGACACAGAGATGGATCGCTTTCTTCCCCCTTTTTGTTTTTGCCTTTACTTTTCTTTTCGTTTATGCCTTTTATCGTCAGTAAGAGGAAATAAAAGATATATAGCCCTAATTACAGTTCAAACCCATATGTTTTAAGTAATAACAAATTTACCCCTGAACGTATTGAAACGTATCCAGTTGTATCCAAAACGTATCTGAACGTATCCAAAACATATCGGGACATCAAAAAATAAAATTGAAAACCGGATACTTTAAAAAACGTATTGGATACGTATTCGGAGCGTATCCGTATCCGATATGCGTACGGTATGTGATACGGAGGCCAAAATAGAGTATCCGTGCTCCATAGCTACCAACTGATCACCAAGCTAAATAGCCACCCAACATTATCAACAATGCACGAACAGAATTAATGATCAAAAAAACCAAAGCTGACAGATCTGATCCAACACTACGCACCCATAAACCACATAATATAACAATTTGACCAAAAGCAGTATTTACTGAGAGAAGAAGACGATTTGAACATCAGAAGATCTTGTATCACGAACAGAAAACCAGGTAACCGAGACCCACATAGTACAAACAGAGATGCAGACCAATCCAGCAGATCCAGACCAAATCCAGCAACCAGGAGACTCGACGGAGGCAGATCGACGGTTGGCGAGGATCACCGGAGATAGGGCGACGGTCGGCGATGGTCGTTGGTCGCTGGGTGATGATCTGATATAGTCACGAAGTAGAAACAAGGGTTGTCGGGGCTTGTTGTTGGATTTCGAACATCACAGACTTCGATTGTGGCTTTGTTGTAGGATTTCGAAGGCTAGGTGAGGGCTGATGTAGTGGATTAGGGCTTTGAGTTAGGGTTTTGCAGGTTGTTTGAGGACTGATTTGGGGTTTATGCGAGCTAGGGTTTATAGCAATACTGTTTACAGTCGCGAGTACTGTTCACGCCTACTACAGTGGTGGCTGATGCTGTTAGGGTTAGGATTTGGGTCTATGGTGGGTTAGGATCGCGTTTTGATACCATGTGAGAGAAAGAAGGAAAAGTGCGTAGGGTGTTAAATAACCCTAACTGCTTCGTTCGCTCCATGATAGTATGGAATAATACCCCAAGCGTAGAGTTTAACTCGTCGGTTGAAGCATAATAAACCGGAAATCCGGGATCGTACCCAAGGGAAAAATTATATGACTTCGCTGGATTTGTTGATGCAAGTAAGGGCTTTCGGCCTTTAGACGGCCAACTTTGTTTTACTTTAAAAGGTGGAAATAAGAGGGCTAAATTAAAAACGAATTAACTAGAGAAAAGATAGGCTAGGTCTAGGAATTATTAGCACCCAAGACTCGAGCTAGATCACACTCTTCACCCAACTACACAATTTGAGATACTTGATTATAGTTCTCAAATCGGAAAATCAAATGATTTGAAAACCAAGCTAGCTCTAGAATTCATTTGACAAATACCTCGTGCGAAAGAGCTCTAAGCATCTTATGTGGTGGGTAGACAACGCTCCCACCTACACAAGATCAAAGAGGTTAACACCTCGGTGATTTATCAAACAAACCCGAACCCCACATCAATTTCCAAATCAAAGTTTAAAGCTTTATTGGGTGTAAAATGCAATTTTCGCCCGGGCCATGAGATGCTAATCATCCCATGACCTAACCATTGAAACTACTCACCCATATCTAGAGAGATAGGAGCAAGCAAAAATCTAGCTAACATAATGAAATAACAAGACTTGAATTAAACTAGAGATTAAGATAGATCGGGAGAAAATAAACAACTTTAATAAAGGCAACAATAACAAAAGCTAACAACTAAGGACTGAAAATTAAAATATGAGTGCTAGAAAAATGAAGAACAACAAGAACAATTCAAAAAGCAAATTGAATCTAATCCTAGATCTAGAAAATAGTACTATTGAATCTATCCTAATTTTTTTTACAAAATAATGACAAACTTTTATACTCCGGAGATCCGCGCCTGGAATATTCCCAAGATGCTCAGAAAATTTGCTCTTAAGTCCCTCAGCATCGATGGCAATGGCCTTAGAGTGCTCTACTATGGGGCTCGGCATCGATGTAACACGATACATCCCATCGATGCCGAGATGGTTAAGGGACTGGACCACTAAGGGTCTCGGCATCGATGTAAAATATGGCATCCCATCGATGCCGAGCTCAATAGCTTAGAATTCTGCCTTGGCTGCCTTCCTCTTGCTCGGGCAAATCTGCTTCTGCTCGGGCAATGACAGGTTCTGCTCGGGCAAATCAGCTTCTTATTTTCATTCTCTAAACTTAAGTAAAGATTGCATTTTAAACCTTTCTTTTACCTTTTCTTTACTTTAATTTATTTAATGAAAATAAGGAAGTACCCCCCATTTGGAAACAATGGCATTACCAGAATTTTGAAATTTCAATCCAATCAAAATGTTGACCCCCAGCTTTTAGTGTAAAACAGAAAACAGCACACTTTTCTATCGAATAAATGGCTCAAAACATTACCTTAATCTTTGAATAAAATCTTGCAATTTTGAAGTTGCTCTTGGAAAAATTCAAGGATCAATTACCGCCATTTTTTATCTCGAAAATCGATATTTTTTCGAAAAGTGATTTTTCCATACTTAGATAGATTTTCAGGGGCCGACAGGGTCTTCATTGGTTCCTCGGGTACTTGGACGCACTCGGGCTATGGATGATGTCAAAATATGCCTTATTCACACGATTTACCTGAAAGTACTAAAAACATACCTTATGAGTAAACGCAATTAAGAAGCAACTAATTAAGCGATGAAATTAACTAAAACTAGATACTAGCGCACCCTGCATTGCATTAACGGGTGCTTATCACACCCCCCAACTTGAGGTTTGCTAGTCCCTAGCAAATAAAATATGAAGAAATTTGAAAACTAGCAACCTTGCAATTCATTCCGCTATCATAACTTAGAACATGCTCAACATTGTAAACTAACAAGAGTTCAATACGGCTTGTACGATGTTGTACATGTCCTACAGGTTGTTGTACCACAATTGCTAATGGCAGTTTGAATATCCTATCGTGCTCTCGAGTTAATTTGTTTTTTAAGATCTGCTTGCAATAACTCCACCAAGTTCTTGTTTTGGAAAATGCACTGTAGATCTCATCGTACGCTCAAGAAAAAAACAAAAAACGTTATATGAACATTGACTTTTCAAGTTTGTTAAAAATCTACCCGTCGTTTACTTGCTTTCGACATTTTGTAGCCACTGGCACCCTAATTTTTCTCATTTTCATATATTCAGGAGTTCTTGTGTGATAAAGGGATTGGATTTGTCCGCATCAATGGGCGCACACCTCCCAGAGATAGGCAGATAGCTGTTAATTCTTTCCAGTTATTGAAAGAGGCCAGTACAAATCCTGATTTGAACTTTGTTGAATTCTTTCCATTACTAGCTTAATGAAATGATCTACTGGAATTTATGCATTTGTACTTCACCTTGGGAGTTCCTCTTTCCTTTTAATTGTTTTGTTCTAATTCTCTCTGTATTTCTCTTTTGTTTGTGGTACGTTGGCGACGTTTACTGTTTTCAGATTCACTTTTAATGTTTCTGAGCAGTGTTTAGATAGAGAATAACCACTTACCCGTCAAAAACTGGCACAAAATTCTGCTGGCGCTAGTGCAGGAATTATAGTGTCCTTTCTTTTTCATTGTAATTTCTATGTGAATGTCCTAGGTTTTTCTTGCTTAAGGTTGCTGCCATTTGGATGCTCAACTTAATTTATTTGAAATGTTAGTATCAGACAAAGGTCGTTAGGATCGTATAATTCGTAGTTGTCAGATACTCAGAATTGCTCGATTACAATTCATGCAAAAACTACACCAATCGATTGGTGAATCAAGGTTTAGATATAGTTGGTGATGAACCGTAAGATTCACTATTCGATTCTCACTTGTTGAATTCAAAGAGTATGAAACCACTTTTTTTTTTTTTGATCAGCAAGTATGAAACCACTTTTACCTTCAGTTTTTTTTTTCCTTTTTGGAAAAAGCAAGAAAAAGACATCATAGAGTGTTAAGTTCGAAAAACTGTATTCCTGTATAATTTTTTGTAAGCATTTATGGATGGGAATACTTATTCTTATTCAGAGCATGTTGTAAGACTCGTTACTCTCTTTTTTTCCCGCATTTTTCTCAATCATTAAAATGATTCTTGTAGACATGTTTAAGGCTAAGATACCTTGTTCTCATGAATTATCTATTATTTGTTTTTGATGAAATCTCTATGGTTTATTATCACATGAGTCAATAGATGGATCAATGTCTTTAAAATGTTCATTATTTTAGTTTGATATGCAGTGATTATGCAAGCTAGTTGTCGATGTTGTTTTAGTTTGACTGATCGGTCTCTTTAATGTTTTATCCTCTAATTCATAGTTCGCGGTGGGGCCAAGAGCCTCCAACCAACCCACCTGTGTTATATAAGCAAGTTTCTTACGTACTAGACTACATATCGTTGTTAAAAACATTCGTTTTCTTGTATTAAGGCTAGGCTTTCAGTTTTATAATAAATGTTTCATCTGTATATGCACTCAATCTATATATTTTCCTGTTATAACCGAATCTTCACAAGTTGACAGCCTTGATTTCATTCTATGTGCTAGCGATTCGAACCTTAGTATGAATAGGAAATACAGAAGAATCTAAGGTGAATTGCATGAATCCACAAATGAATTGCTGACTCAGGTGACTCGTACAATTCACCATTGATTCGTTTCGGGCAACTTCCGATCAGGTCTGGGCTGGGTCTTTCAGACCCTGAACTCAATGTTTTGATTTTTTTCCCATTTCCCAACCAAATAAGGGTTGGATTCTTTTCCGGGAAGTGTACGAAACGTTTGTGGAGAATGAAGATATACGATGGGTTTGATCACTTTGATGATTTGATCTAAATGCGATTTAATCGAAATCAGTTGTCAGACTTTTTCTAAATCTCGGTTCAGGAGAAGAAATCAGTTGTCTCATGAGTCATGCCGGTCTTTGAATGGACAAGAAGCGACTCAAACAGAGAAGAAGCAAGCTTGAATAACCATTTTTGTGTCTATGTTTAAGAATATCGGCGTTGTCTTGTTTTGGTTATTCTTTTGAGGTAGTATTTATGCTTTTTAGTCTTGGCCTTATTTTAATTGTATTGAGTTTGTTGCAACTTTACAGTGTGCACTTTGATTTAAGCTTAATTACAATGTATCTGTATTATGTTATAATCAATAGATATATTATCTGATGCATTTTCAAAATTTTGACAGAATTGTTATGATTCACAATACAGAAAGGGCCAATCTGATTCTCGATACGATTCATGATTTGACAACCTTGGATATGAGAACTCTTTCACTTGCTGTAGAGCCCTTTTGTGAATCCTCTTTTACTATGTTATAATAGTTGCAAGAGAAGAAATGTATTCAGAGTTTGTCTTTTTGTGTGTGACTGTCAAAATGTTAGTTCTCTTCTTCAGGTTAAGATTGCAATAATTGGAATCACGGCTGGCAACGTTGGACTAGACTTTTCATCTGCTCAACATGTTGTGTTCTTGGAGCTGCCTCAGACCCCATCTCATATGAGTCAGGTGTATATAAAATACATAATCTTTAGCATTGCTGAATCTTATCTTATCATAAGAAAGTGGTTAAGGGTTCATCATTTTTAGTTACTGATTTTGCTACGCATTTGGAACTCCGTTCAGATTAAGGCTAGGAATAGAATGCTCCAAAAAACAGTGAAAAACATATTATTGTAGTCAAGTTTAGACAATCCTAGTTCACCAAGTTGAATCTGCATGATCACATTATCACTATGTTCCTGATTTTTTCACTTAGTCTCCTTCTGATTTGTAATTATTTTGTATTTGAAAATAAAAAAAAGTAAACATGCATGTAGATTATAGATACCGAATAAGTCTTACAAAACCAAACAAAACAAAACCAAACCGAGCCTTATGTCTCAATACAATTGTGGCCGGCTGCATGAATCTGTTTTCTCCATTGAGCTCTTTCTAGGGAATTGCGTGCCATGATCTAACAGTGTAGATCCTTTGAAGTGAATTAAGACTTACAAAACACGATAAAAGAAAGACCAACACTGACGAAACATAAGTATATCGCTATTTAGTCCTGCATTTTAACTTTACATTATGAATTCCTTGTCATCATGTACTACTTTTCAATTTTGTGTGCCTAAATTTAGTCAAGTCAGTTGTGTTTTATGCTTTTATTGAGGACGTCTTGGCACTGTAGTGTGCTTCACGCTTTCGTTGTCATTAAGTGGTTGGAATGTTGAAATTTGTAAGCACAAGTTTGAAGGTCTTAGGTGCTCAAGCGGCTTTGATAGCTAGAGACTGGAAAGTCTTTTGCCTGCTATGATTTTGATTTAGGCAAATGATTTTGGCACTCCAATTTTTTATGAGGGCACTCCAATACTTATTTTTTTGTGTAAAAATTATACATAGCAAGCACACTAAAAGACAAATTTTGGAGTGCCATCATAAAATATTGAAGTGCCAAAATCATTTTCCTTGATTTATCTTGTTATTTCTCTTTGTGGAGGTCTTCTTGTCCTCTTTTTTAACTGCTTCAAACGTATACTGTGCAAAGCTCTCCCTCTCTGAGAAAAAACAACAAAAGAAGTACCCAATTAACCAATTTCTAGTTTATGCTGCTTCTAAGGTGCAAAGAAAATAAAATAGCCTGTACTTTTATTTAATTTTAGGCTTAAACATTTCGTGTTAGTTTCTTTTGTAATTTTTGGATGCTTATACCGTGTCTCAAATGCTTGAAGGCTGAAGATAGAGCTCATAGGCGAGGGCAAACCAAAGCTGTTAATGTGTATATCTTCTGTGCAAAGGTATTTGTTTTTTCCTCCTTTTTTTTTTTTTTTTTTTTCACTCTTTTGTAATGTGACATGGTTATTGCAGTCTTTGGGAGAGTTTTGTTCTGCAGCTTCATATAGTTGACATATATTGTTGTAGGATACTTTGGATGAATCACGCTGGTATTATCTAAACAAAAGTTTACAACGTGTATCATCCACTACAGATGGGAAGTACGAAGCAATACACGAAATTGAGGTATTCATTTAAAAAAGATCTCATATTATGATTTCATGCGTGCTTATTGGGTATAGTCATCGTGACTAAGCTTTTCTTGTAGTTCTTTGTGTTGGAGAAATCTCATCGTCATCAGCGTAGTGTTGAATATTACTGACCTAAAGTTCTTCATTGTCTAAGTCTATGCCAATATAGTAAAGCATGCAAGATTCATTCGATGGTACAATTCATAGTCAAAGTGTCATTCACCCCGTTATTTTTGTTGGCACTATAAAGTTATTTGGGTCATGTCGAAGGCTATTGAAGTCTGAAGACAGGAGGAGCGATAGAAAGACTGTTTAGGCTGAGGTCAAAAACTAAAAGGACGAACTTCTGCCCCAAAGATTCATGTAGCTATATAGGGGGCGTGATTGAGGCTGTTATTGGGTTGATTTCAGCATCCCCATGAAATCAAGGGTGACTTTCCACTTCCAGTTCCTTTTTCTTTTGTTTTATTTTTCTCATCGATAAATGACCAAACAATAGGTTTGTTAGGTAGATGAGGATTCAGAGGCAAAGACGCTCTTAAAGATGTGGGTCAGTTGACCTCATAGACAGAATACTTGCTGTTATTAATGTACTATACTTTTTCCGATTGCTTAATATTTGACACCGTTGAAAACGTAGATGGCCCCAACTGTGAGCCAGTATTACGGAGTCATTTTCCCTCTCCCTCTCTTCCTGCTCGCATCCCTTTCTCTCCTCTCGTCTCGCTGTTGCAAGACTATGGACATTGGACAGAATCACCGGGTAATCTTCAAAAATGTATTGTAGTTTCAGGTTCCCATTCATTCAAAGCAAGGGTCTGTGGTTTTCAATTGGGAAAGAACATGGTGCAGTGTAAACAGATAGAATACATATAAATCTGGTATTGATTGAGGATTCCATTTTGTTTAAAGCAAGGGTTCACGGTTTTGGATTCGGCAGATTTTGGAATACATCTATATTCTTAACCTGTCATTACAGTGTAATGAGTCCCCTGCAGATATGCTTCGCAATACAAGTATTTTATGTTTTTCCTATGGTATGGGCTGTTGTTTACACTTAGTTCATTGTTAAAAGAGAAATAGACAAATATTTTTTAGTGTTAAGGTTATTTCTGAACAAGTAAGCTTTAAGTCTGTGAATGATCCCATTCACAAAGATTATTGGAGTTGCCACCGTGGGGATTACTTCAAAGATTGCATTTTAATTAGTTTATTCATGGCCATCTGGACAGTAGTCAGAATTTAGTAGTCTTGCCAATGGTGTTTTGCTCAGATTTTAAATCCTTTCATACAAGATGACAGACAATGAAGTACAATTCATAGTAAAAGGAAAGTTGCTGCAACTCAAGGACTTGAAAACGTCTAGTTCTTATGAACTCATTAGTCATCACAGTGTTTGAAGACAAATAGTTTGCACTATGGTGCTTTGTCGTGCAATTAGATTCTTTGTCGATCTGTTAGCGATTATCTTTTCAGACTACATAGGCGAACTAGATCTGATTTCAAGTGCCCCTTTCTAGTCAGGACATTGAGTGGTGGCCTTGTTGACAGCATGTCGTATTTGCAATTTTGAATTGGTTTGTGTTGTGTAGCTGTAGGTTGTAATTTTGGAATTGGACAATGGTTTGACCACAACAAAAATTTCAAGCTGATTGTACCTTTGTAATCTTTGGCCTTTACTAACAGTAACGAGCCTTTGCTAACAGTAACGAAATGAAATGGCATCTTGATGGAATTTCAGTTTAGATTACATGTTGTGAAGATTTAGGCTGTTTTTTAAATTTGACGAGGTCTTTCCTCTCCTCTTCGGGGCTAACAAACTTGATAGGATGTGTTTTCAGGTATTGTTTTGAGAGCAGTTTCTGCTTACTATCCAGGGGCTACCCCCAAATTCGATAGCTGAAGTGTTTTTGTGATTAATAGGACCTTGAAAACCTGTATGTATTGTAGTTCCATTGTAAGATGTAAAAGCCATGTAGTTTCCTCCTCTTTTCTTATTGTTTGGATGGGTCATCAGATTTATAACACTGCACGAAAGTGAAGCCTCATTGCACCTTATTCATGTTCACCATGTGGTTTTCTCACTGCTGCGAGGCTAAAGCTATGCGATATGTACATGACTGAATGAGTACTCATAAATTGCTTAGCTTCTTTCTGCAGCAATGTCCGGAGACTCTGTGTCATGTATTGGGAATGAGAAGCTCAATAGCTTCAATGTATTTTCTATCATGAAGCTTACATTGTCATTATGTTTTGAATCATAAATAGCTCCAGATTGAAACTAGAGACATCTTTTGTAGGCTTTCTGTCACTGTGAAGGGTTTCTGTTCTTGAGCATTGTATTTCTGGTTTGACAGGTTGAAAGTGTTTCCTATCATGAAACAGATGGAAGTACTGAAAATCTAACTCCAGAGGGAGCACAACGGCATGAAGTCTCTGGTGTAGAGCTAAAGCGGTTCTCTAGAGCTATCTCTGATACAGATCTCTGGCATGTGGATGAATACAATGAATTAACTGAAATGAAAAATAATAGAAGTGAACTGAAAAGCAATACTGGTGGCGATACATCGCAAGAAGACAATTATCCTGATGAGGTATTATAGCTTATTGCTGTTAGTGAGTTTGTGTCTTTGCTTGTGGCAATGTTCCACAGACAAATTTTGATTTTCTGCTTGATGAACAGGCTGACATGGTTTCTGATCTGGATATGTGGAAGCATACTGTTCCCGGTGGATCACAAGCAACTGCTTCTGAGGGTAAATCTGGATGTACTGAATTAAATAGCTTACATCATTTGGAAGATAGAGCCAAAGGCAACGATCAATTGGAAGAGGTGTAACTTGCGTATTCCCTCTCTCCTGATGAAGATACATTTTTTTTTGATAAGTAAATTATTATATAGATGAAGGCATTAAGGGAATGCCGCCCAAATACAAATGGGCCACGAGACAAAGAGGCCCTATACACTTCCAAGACAAAAGAAAAGCTCAAACCAGTCTAAAAATTGGTGAAGAGAAGGATCACATTCTCTCTTGTCTCAACTAACAAACTATTTACCAAAAAACTTTTGATTCTATATAAAGGTTTTTCCACCCCATCAAAGCATCTCGAATTTCTTTCCTGCCAAATGATCCACATTAGACAAAGAAGGATCAAAAACCAAACTTGCTTCCGCAGTTCCGCCTCTTTCCAACTTTTGCACCTCTCCAAGCGATTAAGAGTTCCATCACACTCCTCGACATGACCCATCGCATAGCAAACCAAGAAAGAACCATAGTCCAAAGCTCCCAAGCCACCTCTCCAAGCGATTAAGATACATTTTTATGCTTTATCTACATATTAATTCACTTATATTTTGCGGGGGCTTTGTGCTTAATTAATCTGAAATGCAGAAAGGGAATTCAGTTTCTGAAAGATCGGGTGAGCTGATTGAAGCTGATTCAGGCAACTCTATATCAGTTGATTGTCTCCGATTTGAGGTAATTCTGGATACCTGAAATTATAATGGTAAAATCTGCCAGGAATCAGCTTTTCTTGGTTCTGTGATGTGAACTTTGGGGAAAAAGGAGAGCCAACCCAAATTAGGTTTCTCTCTCTCACTTTGTATATATATGGACAAAGGTACAAGTACAAATATACCCCTATGTAAAAGATAAATAACAAAATAATCCCTAACAATTTAACACTCTCCCTCAAGTTGGTGCAAAGATATCTATCAAGCCCAACTTGAACACAATGGGATGAAAAATCTTACTACTAAGCCATTTCGTAAATAGATCAGCTAACTGGTCCTCAGACCTTACAAACGGCATACATATCAAACCCTTGCTCAACTTTTACTTTATTGCATGCCTATCAATCTCGATATGCTTCGTTCTGTCATGCTGTGCAGGATTATGAGCAATATTTATAGCCGCTTTGTCGTCACAGTAAAGTTTCATAGGACCATCATCAAAGAGTCCCAAATCCTTCAACAAGGTTTGGAGCCACAAAAGCTCACACACGCCGTGAGCCATAGCCATATATTTAGCTTTTGCATTGGATCTAGCTACCACTGACTGCTTCTTATTTCGCCAAGTAACCAAATTCCCACCAAAAAAGGTGCAGTAGCCAGAAGTAGAGTGCCTATTGTCCACTGAACCAGCCCAGTTTGCAGTAGTAAATGCTTCCAACCTCAAGTGACCATGATTGGAGGACAAAATTCCTTCACCTGGAGCTGATTTGAGATATCTCAAAATGCGATAAACTGCATCCAAATGCACTGTACGTGGCTCATGCATAAATTGGCTGACAACTCCAACGGCATAAATATTATTTGGTCTAGTGTGAGATAAGTATATAAGGCGGCTGACAAGCCTCTGATATCTTTACTTGTCTGTATGCTTCCCAACATCTCCACTGAGAGATGATTAGCCTCTATAGGTGAGTTTGTAGGTTTATACCCCAACATCCCTGTTTCTTCCAAGAGATCAAGAATATGCTTCCTTTAGAAGATAAAAATTGAAGAGTTAACGCCAGGATTGAGATCCAAAAATTAAGGGTTTATTTCTCATTACGTTAAGACTTATACAAATGTAAAAAGTAAGTACACATTAGTCCCTTATCTCCTAATCTAATTACATAAGAGATGTAAACGACAACTAATTACATATAAACCCATAACTTAACACTCCCCCTCAAGTTGGTGCGAAGGTATCAATCAAGCCCAACTTGAACACAATGGGGTGAAAACTCTTGCTACCAAGCCCTTTTGTGAATATGTTAGCCAGTTGATCTTCAGATCTCACGAAAGGCATACATATCAAACCTGCACTCAGCTTCTCCTTGATGAAGTGCCTATCAATTTCTATATGCTTTGTTCTGTCATGTTGAACAGGATTATGAGCAATGTTGATGGCAGCTTTATTGTCACAGTAGAGTTTCATAGGACCATTATCAGTAATTCCCAAATCACGTAACACGGTTTGGAGCCACAATAGCTCACAAACACCATGAGCCATAACTCTGTACTTAGCTTCTGCACTGGGCCTGGCGACCACTGATTGCTTCTTACTTCTCCAAGTAACCAAATTTCCCCCAATGAAAGTACAATAGCCAGAAGTAGAGCATCTGTCATCCACAGAACCAGCCCAGTCAGCATCAGTAAATGTCTCCAATCGCAGGTGACCATGATTAGAGAACAAAATTCCCTTTCCAGGAGCTGATTTGAGGTACCTCAAAATACGATAAACTGCATCAAGATGCGAAGCACGAGGGTCATGCATAAATTGACTAACAACACTCACTGCATAAGTAACATCTGGTCGAGTGTGAGCTAAGTATATCAGTCGACCCACAAGTCGCTGATTTCTCTCTTTGTCGGTGCACTCCCCCACATTGCCACTAAGATGGTGATTCGCCTCAATAGGAGAATCTTCAGGTCTACAACCCAACATACCTGTTTCTTCCAAAAAATCAAGTATATACTTCCGTTGGGAGATAAAAATACCTCTATCAGACCTTGCCACTTCCATGCCAAGAAAGTATCTTAGTGATCCCATATCCTTAATCTCGAATTCTTGAGCCAGACTAGATTTGAGATTAAGAATTTCATTCTCATCATTGCCTGTCATTATTATATCATCAACATACACAATAAGGACAGCAATCTTACTAGCACTTCCCTTGATGAACATAGTATGATCTGCATGGCTTTGTTTGAATCCAAACCCCAACATAGCCTTGGAAAATCTGCCAAACCACGCTCTAAGTGATTGCTTCAGCCCATATAGGGCCTTCTTTAATCTACACACCTTCCCTTTAGCCTTAGAGGAAGAGAAACCTGGTGGTACGTCCATATACACCTCTTCTTCTAACTCACAATGGAGGAATCCATTTTTCACATCAAACTGGTGAAGGGGCCAATTCAAATTTGCAGCACAAGAAAGCAGAGCTTGTATAGTGTTCATCTTTGCTACTAGTGCAAACGTCTCCTCATAATCAATACCATAGGTTTGGGTAAAACCTTTGGCAACAAGTCTCGCTTTGTATCTCTCAACTGTACCATCAGCATTCTGCTTAACAGTGAAAACCCACTTGCATCCTACTGATTTCTTTCCTCCTGGAAGTGATACTAGCTCCCAAGTGCCATTCTTTTTCAAAGCTGTCATCTCTTCTACCATAGCTTCTTTCCACTTAGGTATTTTGAATGCATCCTGCCAATTCTGTGGAATACATATAGAAGAAAGAGACGAAACAAAGGCATGGTACGAAGGAGATAAAGGATCATAAGAGACAAATTGAGAGATAGGATGTTGAGTACATGACCTAACACCTTTACGAAGAGCAATAGGAAGATTATCAGACTCAATAAAAGGAGGTTCAATAGGAGAAGATTTATTACCAGATAAGTCAGCTGAGAGATCCGAAACTGGAGCAGGGGATTGTAATTGACAAGGTGGTATTACACATAAGGACTTTCCTTTCTTCTGTCCAATGTAGGTCTTTAAGTTAGACCCTTTCAGCCGTTGTGGTAGTTCCTCAATATTGTCACCAATGTCATGAGTTGCTCTTTCAGTAGATATTGGTTCATCTCTAAATTGTTTCCCCTCCCCCTCACCATGATTATAAAAAGAGGTAAACATCTCTTCCTCCCTCATCTCTTCCTGCCGATGCTCCCCCTGAAGAAATGGAGTGGAGGGAGAGTAAAAGGACACTGTTTCCCAAAAAGTAACATCCATAGAGACATAAAACTTTCTAGAGTGAGGATCATAACATTTATAGCCCTTCTGGGTAGGGGAGTACCCAATAAAGACACACTTATGGGCTTTAGGACCTAACTTGCCCCCAGAGGGATGAGGGGCATGAACAAAACACACACAACCAAACGCTCGTGGTGGGAGAGTGGTGACACGAGAATTGTGAGGAAGACACTCAATAGGTGTTTTGAACTGGAGAACACTAGATGGCATACGATTGATAAGATAAGTAGCAGTCAAAATCGCCTCTCCCCAAAAAAATTTGGGAACATTCATGGTGAATAAAAGAGAGCGAGCTACCTCAGCAAGATGACGATTCTTGCGTTCAGCAACTCCATTTTGTTGTGGAGTGTCAACACAAGTCGTTTGATAAAGAATGCCATTTTCTTCTAGGAATGTCCTAAAATTTCTATCTATATACTCAGTCCCATTGTCACTATGGAGAATTTTAATATTAGTATCAAATTGAGTGCGTACCATGGTATAAAAAGATTTAAAACAAGAAAAGACGTCATTTTTTGACTTAAGTAAATACACCCAAGTAACACGAGAATAACAGTCAATAAAAGTGACAAACCACCGAAAACCTTTAAGAGAGGTAACAGGGGAAGGACCCCAAACATCAGAATGGATAACTGTAAAAGGAGACGCACTCTGTTTATTAATAGGTGCATAAGAAGAATGTTTATGTTTTCCAAACTCACAGGCTTTACAAAAAAACTGACTCCTAGGACAATGCCTTATTAAATTAGGAAAAAGTTTCTCTAAAATTCCAAAGGATGGATGACCCAATCTACGGTGCCACTGATGTAACATAGCAAGAGGTGCACCCGTATCTGCTTGCAGAGCAAAACCACATGACATGGGTGGACAAGGTGCAGACTCCAAAAAATAAAGGCCACCATGTGATTTACCACTGCCAATCACCTTCCCCGTATCCAGTTCCTGAAAGACACAATGAGTAGGAAAAAAGGTCACAGAACAATTTGCAGAATGAGTAAGGCTACTAACAGACATAAGATTAGTGGCAAAGTTGGGAATATGTAAAACTGAAGAGAGAAATAGAGGGAGAATAGCGAACGGAACCCGTCCCTGAGATAGCAGAGAATGACCCATTTGCTATTCGGACATTATCCTTACCAGAACAAGTAGAGTAAGAATCAAATACAGAGGAGCTCCCAGTCATATGATCTAAGGCACCAGAATCTATAATCCAAGGAATAGCAGAAGAGGCAGTAAATGCACTAGCCGGTATACCTGTGTGAGCAAAATAGGATGAAGTATGAGCTGATGTGGAAGAGGAAGCTATAGTAGATGGAGAATCAGCTCGAGCCATAAGGCGCCTGAGAGTTTGTATCACCCCCTGAGAGAAACCAACATGATCAGATGACGCCTGAATCCCAGAACTGACCCCAGAATCAGGCAAGGTGCTAACTGTAGACTTCGAAACATGGCCTGAGCCCGAGAATGCACAGGACCACGACCATGGCCACCGCGTCCACCCCCGCGCCCACGAGAGGGCTTGCCATGTAGCTTCCAACAAAAATCTCTGGTGTGACCTGTGTTGTGGCAATAATCACACTGGAGTGATGCACGATCAGGAGGCCCATTGCTAATACCAGACTGGAACTTGCCACCCTGGAGAATAGGCCCACTATCAGAACTAAAATGACCCTGAGGAGTAACAACCAGGGCAGAACGATCAGAAATAGGAGGGTGCAACATAGCACCCCTCCTACTCTCCTCCTGCTGAACAATAGAATAGGCCTCTCCCAAGGATGGAAATGGAACACGACCCAACACCTGCACTCTAATTGGATCAAGTTCTAGATCAAGACCAGCAAGGAAGTCATAAACGCGTTCTTTCTCCATCCTTTTTAGTCAATTAGTAGCATCCACAGCACAAACAGCCTGAAAGCCCTGATAGTAATCAAATTCCCCCCAAGCTCTACTCAAGTCAGCAAAATACACAGCAACAGAACGATGATTTTGCTCCAATGTACGGAGCCTCTTCCTCAACTCAAAACATTGTGCATCATTACCTTGCTGAGAATAGGTCTGGGCTGTAGTAGTCCAAATCTGATTTGGAGTATCAAGCAGCAGGAAAGTATGACGAATATCAGCTTTCATAGAGTTAAATAACCAAGTCATGACTAACGACTTTCGAGATTTAAACTTCTTAAGTTCAACCGCCTCAACAGGTGGAGTAACAGGACCCTCAATGAATTCTGACATCCCTTTGGCCTCAATAGTCAAGGTAAAAGTACGAGACCAAATCAGATAGTTGGTACCATCCAACTTAATATGACAAATATCCAGAGAAAAATTGTCTAGAGTCCCAACACGACTCAACTCATCATTTGTACTAGCGGAAGCAATTTTTGGATCCCCCGACATATCAACGGAAATCAAGTAACCCTAATAATCCTAACAAAGGCTCCAATCAGTTTATGATACACCTGACCCAGTACCAAACAGTTCCAAAAAACACAAAACAGGAGCCGAAATACCTGACCCAGTTCAATCCGACAGCAAACAGTGGTCGTCGGATATCGTACGGTGGTCACCGGAGATCGGCGATGGTTGACGATGACTGGTGAGTGGCCTACGTGGACATGTGGGGCTGTCAGAAGTCCAACAATGGGGTATAGTTCTGCACCGAGAGAAACAAGGGGGAATTGGGCCTACTGGATCTTCACTGTATACATGGCCGTGAGTCAGAATAGTGTCACCGGAGGTCGGCGAGGGCTGCTGGGTTCGTTGATGATGGTAAAGACCCTGGGTCAGAGATCAACTAGAACAGTCCCTAGGTTTGTCGTCTAAGCTATGATACCATGAAGAGTTAACGCCAGGATTGACATCCAAAAATTAAGGGTTTATTTCTCATTACGTTATACTTATACAAATGTAAAAAGTAAGTACACATTAGTCCCTTATCTCCTAATCTAATTACATAAGAGATGTAAACGACAACTAATTACATATAAACCCATAACTTAACAAAAATACTTTTTTCAAATCTTGCCACTTCCATCCCAAGAAAGTATCTCAATAACCCCAAGTCCTTAATCTCGAATTCTTGAGCAAGACGAGCCTCAAGATGAAGTATTTCTTCTGCATCATTGCCAGTCATAATTATGTCATCCACATAGACAATATGGATAGCAATCTTGCCATTACCTCCCTTGATGAATATAGTATGATCTGCATGACTCTGCCGGTATCCAAATGTCATCATAGCTTTAAGAAATCTGTCAAACCAAGCTCTCGGTGACTGCTTTAATCCATAGAGAGCCTTTGTCAATCTACACACTTTCCCTTCGGTTGCAAAGGAAGAGAAACCTGGTGGTATATCCATGTACACTTCTAAATCACCGTGAAGAAATGCATTTTTAATTTCGAATTGTTGAAGAGGCTAATTCAAAATAGTAGCACAAGAGAGTAAGGTTTGAATAGAGTTCATCTTTGCTACCGGTGCAAAGGTTTCCTCATAGTCAATTCCGTATGTCTGAGTATAGCCCTTGGCAATAAGTCTCGAACACCCATTTACAACCCACTGATTTCTTTCCCTCCGGAGGAGACCCTAGTTCCCAGGTGCTATTCTTTTTCAAAGCTGTCATCTCCTCTACCATAGCTTCTTTCCACTTAGGTATTCCTTGGGCTAGGCCACACCCAACCACCATCCTCTACCATAGCTTCTTTCCACTTAGGTATTCCTGGGGCTAGGCCACACCCAACCACCATTATGAATTATAGACACCATAGAATCACCAACAAATCTCTTAAACAATGGCCCAAGAGGATGCCAATTGTCCAGCCAAACAGAAACATTCCTGCCATTCCCCACAATATATCTAATAAGAGGCAGCCCTAAACATCGAAGTTTAAACAGTTTCCTGATGATTGATAATGTACATATGGACCCATTTTACCCATAGAGACTCAGATTTCTTACTCATAGTCTACAAATGCCTAAGCATAGTGGCTTTATCCCAAATTGTCAAGGGCTTCATAGCCACAACCTGAATGAATTGGAACCCAAAATATCAAATCTGGATGGCCCATATTTTTTCTGCATTCCTTTGACAAAATGAAACCAGTAAATGTAAGAGGGAAAAAAAAAAACACTTACATTTTAATGTTGTACAATTAGTAAGTAGATACAATAGGGTTGCTCATTCTATCCTCATGTTTTCCTAAACAAAAGACCCATTGCTTTGACTCTTAATGGTAAAAATATCACCATTACATGTTCTCGATGAATGCTTCCTTTCAACTTTGTGGGATAGATATGGAAGAGAGAGGAAACAAATGCGCGATACGAAGGAGATAAACGATCATATGAAACAAACTGTGAGATGAGATGTTGAGTACACTGTCTAACTTCTTTTCTATGAGCAATAGGAGCATTAAGATTTTCAAAAATAAGAAGGGATGGTTCATTACTTAGTTGCAGGAATCGTCCAAATAGGTGACGCTCCCGGATGAGAAACACGATTCCGCGCTTCTCACTCAGAAACGTGATGGGAGATAGTTCCCCTTGAGACGGGATCGCACTCCAAAGGGAGATGGGAGCTTGAGAGAGAGAGAGAGAGAGAGAGAGAGAGAGAGAGAGATGCCGAGGCTGATCTTCATTGCCGAACTCAAGCATTGATCGCTGCTACCGTAGCAGCTGAAGAAATGAAGAAGAGAGGAACGAAGAAGAAGAGAGGGAGAGAGAGAGAGAGAGAGAGAGAGAGAGAGAGAGAGAGAGAGGTGTACCGACCAGTGTCTCCAACGAAGCCGCAGCTGTGGCTTGAGATCTCATTTCATACGATCAAACAGTCCTAGGGTTTTCTTGTTTGTGTTAGCTGCTGACCCTTTATTCTCCTTTTAATGACTTGGGCCAGTTAAGTGGGCTTGGCCCAGCATCTTTATTATATAGCCTTGGACCAAAACTTACTTGAAGGCTTTGCATTTCTCAATTAATGGGCCATAAAGACATTGATTCAAAACAAATGTTATCTACAAAAAATAAAAAAATATTTGGGAGGTATTTAAAAAAAAAATGGTATTATTTAAAAAAATATATTAAATAAAATATACATAGGCGCTCCCAAACTTAGGAGCTTCTGGGTACCTCTGCTCCCCCGCCCCCGCTCCGTGCAACTAAGGTTCATTACCAGATGAGTTAGCCGAAGAATTATAAACTAGAATTGAAACCGGAGTAGGTGATAGTGATTGGCAAGGTGGCATCGCACATGCAGGCTGTCCTTTTTTTTGTGAGAAAACTTCTGCAAGTTAGGCAACCCATGTGGGTAAAGCTTATCGTCATCAATATCTAGGCCACTCATATCATGTTTTGCTCTTGCTTCAGATATAGGTTCCTCCCTTGAGTTTTCCTTCTCCCCCTCACCATAACAAGATATTAGGAAGTAAGACCATGACACTTCATTTTGAAATATCAACATCCCTTCCTCTCTATTACTCCCCTGAAGAGATGGACTAGAGGAAGGATAAAATGACTTGAGTTCCCAAAAGGTGATATCCATAGAAACAAACATTTTCCGGGAGTGAGGGTCATAGCATTTGTAGCCTTTCTGGGTAGGACAGTGGCCAAGAAAAACACATTTACGGGCTTTTGGGTCTAACTTACCACCAGAATGTTTAGGGGCATGAACAAAACACACAACCAAAGATCTTTGGTGGAAGAGAAGAGACCCAAAAATTGACGGGAAAAGGAGTTTTGAACTGAAGAACATTGGATGGCATACGGTTGATAAGATAAGCTGCAGTGAGAATAGCTTCCCCCCAAAAGTGTTTAGGGACATACATGGTGAGCAAGAGAGAGCGAGCTACTTCAACAAGATGACGAGTTTTACGTTCAGCAACTCCATTCTGTTGTGGAGTATCAACACAAATTGTTTGTAAAAGAATGCCATTATCATTAAGGTAAGCCCAAAAAATCTTATCTAGATACTCAGTCCCATTATCACTACGCAGAATCCAGTGTTCTAAATGTGGCCTAAGTGCTAGGCGGAGGGTCAGCACCACGACTACCCCCCTTGGCATTTTGTTCGGTGGCCAAGGAGGTTAGGCGGACCTTTGGCAGAGCTTGGGGACCGGCTAGGCAAAGCTCGGCAGCAGTAAGAGACAAAGACGATCAGCATGAGAGACAGAGGGAGAGAGAGTAGAAAGAGACAGAGATGAGAGAGGGAGAGAGAGATGTGAGAGAGACATACCGGCGTGGGTTCTCGATCGGCGTGGGTTTCTCGATTGGATCTAGAAAAAATGTTATACGTGTATTGTATATTGTATATATTACTGTAGCATATATATATGTGTGCTATGGTAAATTACACAAGAAGTCCTTTTACTATATATTAACACCATAATACACACTAAAAGCATGAAACATATCAAAAAAATACTGGAAAAAAAAAAAAAACGCCAAACTTCTAGGTGGCGCCTAGGCGCTTGAAGGTGGGTCGCCGCCCGACTACTGCCGAGCGCCATTTAGAACACTAGAAGAATCTTAATGCTGGTGTCAAATTGAGTACAAACCATTTTATGAAATGATTTAGAGCACGAAAACACTTCATTTTTAGATCGAAGTAAGTACACCCAAGTGACACGAGAATGACAGTTAATAAAGATGACAAACCATCGATGACCAGAAAGTGAGGTGACAGGAGAAGGACCCAAACATCAGAGTGGATAACCATAAACGGAGAAGCACTTCTTTGATTAACAGGAGCTTAAAAGGAACGTTTATGTTTTGCAAGCTCACTAGCTCCACAAAAAAACTGACTCCTAGGACAGTGCTTAGTTAAATTAGGAAAAAGTTTTTCTAAAACTCCAAAAGAGGGATGACCCAATCTCTGATGTCACTGATGTAATAAAGGAAGAGCTGAACCTGTATCTGCTTCAAGAGCTTGACGACAAGACTAAGGTGGAAAAGATGGACTAGATGCAGGCTCCAAAAAGTATAGACCACCATGGGCTTTACCACTGGCAATCACTCTCCCTGTATCCAGTTCCTGAAAGACACAATGTGTAGGAAAGAACGTCACGGAGCAATTTAATGAATGGGCAAGACTACTAATAGAGAGAAGGTTAGTAGAAAAATTTAGATTATGAAGAACTGAAGAAAGTGAAATGGTTGGAGAGTGGCGAATGGAACCTTTCCATGAAATAGCAGATAGGGATCCATCTATGACTCTGACTTTATCCTTACCAAAACATGTAGAATATGAGTCAAAAAGAGATGAACAGGTCATATGATATGTAGCACCCGAATCTATTATCCAAGGAAGAGAAGAGGAAGCAGTAGAAGCACTAGGTTGGATCCCTGTGTGAGCAAAGTAGTGGAAGTAGAAGCTATTGAAGATGGAGCGTCAAACTTAGCCATTAGGCGCCTGAGAGTTTGTAACTCCCCTTGAGAAAGAGCACCGAGGGGAACATTCTTGAGATCATCTGCCATACCAACAAAAATAGGGCAGTACTTCGTTCACGAGACCGGAGTCCGATTTCACTCACCCAATAGATGAACAAGAACCCCCCCAATACAACTGCAATAAGTGCCCAGTAACAGAGAACAAAGTTGTCCCAAAACCTGTGCACAAAGCTACTACAAATAAAGACCAAAGTAGGGACAGAACAGCCCCAGAAATCAGCGCATGAACTGCTGCAAATGGGAACCCCAAAACAGCCTCAACAGTGCAGAATAGGAGCAAATACTATCCAAACAGTACCAAACAGCTCCCAAAACACGGACTACAAAATTGCCGTAACAATAAACTGCAGACCACGAATAACCAGAGGCACAAACCCTTCAAACTATACTGCAAATAGTAGATGAAGTCCAAAAATCCTCTAAAGTTTAAAAATGGGCATTTCAAGTTCAATCAAACCCAGTGAAACTCAATCAACGAATCAAACTCACCAAACTCGGTACCCAATCAACTCAGAAACTGCAATACCCAGTCAACTCGCTACAAACCCAATCAGTTTCAATCTCTCACACCCAAACAATCCAAACCCAGTCAAACAGATAAAAAACCATCAAAGGCCGTACGATGATGATTCAGAGTTCTAGGGTTCGAAAATATGAGAGAACTTACTTTCAAACTCGATTCATTGCGAAATCGAACAGGTTTGTTTGCAAATAGGCTCGAATCTCGATGTACAGTGCAGATTGAAAGCTCTGTGGATTCTTCTTCAATAAAAACAGTCACTGGAGTAGCTATGGAGGTCGCCGGAGGTGATAGAATGTCTGGCGATGGTCATCGGTGGTCGCCGGCGTGTGACGGAGCTCCAGCGAGGTTCGTCGGAGACTGGGTGGGCCAAACAGAGTACCAATCTGCCTTAGACTGGTTCGTCTGAGCTGATACAGAGGTCGCCGGAACTGCTACAGTTCGGTGATTGCTGCGGTTTTCAAAAAACCAACTGGGTATGTCGCCTAGGATGATAAGCTCTAATACCATGTGAACTTGGGGGAAAAAGGAGAGCCAACCCAAATTAGGTTTCTCTCTCTCACACAATGTATATATATGGACAAAGGTACAAGTACAAATATACCCCTATGTAAAAGATAGATAACAAAATAACCCCTAACAATTTAACATGTGATTTGTTGTCCCCACATGAAGAAAAGCTGATGCAACCCGGCTGATTACGGAAGAAGTAGCAGAAACTTTGAACAGTGAAGAGAAAAAGCCGGAGTACACAAGACCCTTGGCCTTAAGTAGACTTGAGTGTTTGTAGATTGGATAAGATTTGTACTTTGTAGCCATCTGTGTGCTTCTGGGAAATATTGTCAACTTACCTTTCCCTCTTCAGAATATATTTTAATTGCTTGAAAAATCTGTGATTTTTTTTTTTTTCTAGTGCAGCAGAACACATGGAAGTAAAATACATGTCCTTAGGAATTGTTTTTTCCCCCTGCTTTTCAGGTGAGCCAATATACTGGAAGGATCCACTTATACTCGTGTATTCCAGGGATAGACTCGAGACCACGACTACTTTTTGAAAATTTCAAACCCTTGGAACTTGAGTCACCAAATCTTCCTGACAAGGACAGCAAATCAGTTTCTAAATCAATCAAGGATAATCCTGAATACAGGCCTGCACTTCTGGCATTTATTGAGGAGTGGAAAAATCTTAGGCCCATTCAACGAAACAAGTTGCTTGCCAAGCCGTTGCAACTTCCATTATCTGTTGAGTTGTGCTGTTTGACGGAAAGCCTTAACCATGATAGCGGGGTATGACTGAAAGGCCTCAATCTCACTGACTAGTTTGGTTTAGTCAATATTTTCTTGTATTCTATATGTAGTATGGGAAACAATGGAAGGATTCTTTATGGCAGGGATTGTTGAAAGGGAAAAGCAAAAGACGCACTACACCTTTGAATGAGATTAGTCACGTGTTACCACCAAATGCTGAGTGGAAGAGGGTTCATCTCCTTGTTGGTCACTGTCAAAAGGAGAAAGAATACACTCAGGGTTGGACTGTTACGGGCGAACCATTGTGCAAACTCTGTCAAACACCTTGCAAGTAAGCGTGGCTAAATGTTCATTTGCATTCATTGCCAACAGTTTTTTTTTTTTGGCTCCTTTTAAGGTACTCTGGACTTTCAGGCGTGAAAATGCGGAGACACCTGAATTTCTTGAGGATCTTTTCTGTAATTTGAGTTGCTATGAAGAATATCGCTTCAGAACTAGCAATAGATTTATCCGTCAGGTTAGCCCTTGATGTCACCCCTCAGATTAAGATGAATGTCAGTCTTGTGTGTTTGAAAGGCTTTTCATACATTTTTAGTGTGAGTTTACATTCTTTCAAAGTGTGTTCTTTGGTGCTTACCCAGGAGCTTTTCCAAATTGAACGGGGGATTTGCACAAATTGCCAACTAGACTGCCATAAGCTTGTGGAGCACCTAAAACCTCTATCCAATGCAAAGCGGCAGAAGTATATTGAGAAGGTAGCACCAAAGTTGGCCAGGCATAAGAAATTGTGAGTAGATATGTCGGGTGCATTGTTCCAAAATACTTGCTTTTCACTTTGTCAATTGCAGCACCAGGACATCTACATTTCCAATCATGTGCATTGAACTGAATTGAGGTGTCCTTGAGTCCAGTGTTGTTCCTCTGTTTCTACATGATAATTATATGCCTTTTCTTGTTTATTAAAAGTGCCTTATTTCTTCTTGACCATGTAACACCATCTTCATTTACCTATTATTACAGTTTTTGGGGACTGAATATCTTACAAACTCTTACCGAGCTATTCCAGTGCTGGATAGAAATCCACTATACGAATCTGACAATCTTTGATAAGTGCTTTAAGTGTGAAATGATGTCAATATGTCATAGTCTCATGCGTAGTAAGATAGCATCAGTTCTCGTTTATGATTTTTAAATTCTGGGAGTACAATTTCAAGAAGAGAAAAAGCTGTTAGATTTCTTGGAGGGTTCCAACCTAAAACCAATTGGCAATAGGTGGAGTAGCCTCTAGAATTTATTAACCAAGCTTGAGTGGCTTAGATGAGCGATGTGGGACAAGTCTAACACTCCCCCTCACGTGCAGCCCGGATGCACGTGGAGGTGACAGACCAGGAGCTGACTGACTGACTCGGGCGACAGAGATGACAGAGACTTTCCCACGAGAGGTGAGGCCACCCAAGACCTAGCTCTGATACCATGTTAGATTTCTTGGAGGGTTCCAACCTAAAATCAATTGGCAATAGGTGGAGTAGCCTCTAGAATTTATTAACCAAGCTTGAGTGGCTTAGATGAGCGATGTGGGACAAGTCTAACAAAAGCTCAGGCTAAAACTGATTGCACTTTGTTCGCATCACATTCTGTATCTACATGGTGCTGAAACTGTCATTTATTCTGAAAATTTTCAGACTTAACAAGCTTGTACAAGATCCAAGTGAGGGCAATTCATGGCATGCAGACCACATTGTCCCTGTCTATCAAGGGGGAGGTATACTATAAGTTTATCGTCTTTTTCAATTAGAAATACTTATGCTACTACTCCGTAAGTGATTCTTTGTAATGACCTGTGCCAGCTGTCTTGCTAACTCATGCCTAACCACGTGGCTCAAAAGTTAGTATAAATCAGGTTAATAGTACCTAGTGGGTATTACCTTATATACTATCCCACAATTCCATATATAAGCGATGTGGGACAAGGGAGTATTTCAGATTCTTCCTTCCATTTCACTATTCAAGGAGTTGCTGTTCCTTACCAGCAGCTTTTTACATACTTTTGCTGGATTTCTAGCTGATAACAAGATCATATGCTAGTTTTTTACTTAAAAAATAACAAATGTCCTTATTGTGCACACTGTTTGGTTCAAGGATCTTACTCTCCCAACCAAAGCCATATTTCTTAACTTTGGACTGAACAAAACTTATTTACTATGAGTTTTATAATAATCTGTTTTTGCAGGGGAATGCAGGCTAGAGAACATGAGGACTCTTTGTGTGGTATGCCATGCTGATGTAACTGCTTTGCAATGTGCTGAACGACGTTTGGCGAGGATCAAGGCCAAGAAACAACTTAAAGCCATCATGAATGGCCTCAGAAATATTAAAGAAGCAGAACAAAGTGGTTCTAATCTAAAGGTATCACGCCCTTCCTGAAATCAAATGGAATTCGCTGTCTGCTTATTGTTGGATACCAATATAATCTAACGCTGACATATGGTTGGATGTGCTTTCGCCTATGAAACCATTTGACTACTGGCATTGCATCATTACATAAAATGAAAAATCAGCCATCATCTTATAATCCTGTTGGTATTGCCTGGCATACTGCAAAGATGGTTTTAGTTGAAGTGGTTTCTTGGGGAAAACTGATCGTTCTAAAAATCTAGTTTCCACTCTCGAGTTGGAAAAGGAAACTTTCAACTTCTCTGGTCGATTTAAAAAAAAAAACCCCAAAAACTTCTCTTGTGAGCAATTTATTTGTCTACACATGCCCTTTATTTGTTCAAAATGTGTACTTAAGTAAATTATAGTGTGGTACCGAAAACTTATTTCAGGATCATGATCATATGGAGAACATTGTGGACGATGAGCTTTTAATAGAGGTTCCCGGGAGCGCATACTCTGGAGCAGGAAATGGTGTCACTCGAACCGAAAAGCATTAGGAGACGGAGTCTTCATAACCAACAGTGAATGACGAGTCTATTATTTTTGTTGTGTATCACCCCTTGTTTTGTAGTAAGCTTGGAAAGATGGATTTTTAATCCGAGTTAGTAATAAGAAAGGGAATTGATTTTCACACTCCTTTTTTTTTATATCCACTCTCCCTTTTTTGTCTTTTAGCAAAAAAATACATAACACTTTCCAACACTTAAAATCAAAAAAGGGAGTGTAGCTATCAAAAAGGGAGTGTGAATATCATTTCCCATAAGAAAAATAGTACAGTATATAAAAGCAGAGCAGTAGTTTGAGAATGTATCGTCAATGGCAAGCTATGCAATCTTAAGAGCTTGGAAAGAAGATGCATTTGTAATCCGAGTTAGCAATTAGAAAAGGAGGTTATAAAAGTGATGAAGAAGGATTTAGGGGTATTGTTTCATTTGTGTCTTTAGTGTGTGTAGGGTTTTGAGTTTATAAATAGATGTCTTGTACCCTCATTAGTTTTTTTTTTTTTTTTTTGATGTATTGATAAAAGAATATAGAGAACTTTTGCTCCTTGTATCCCATTTTGGGATTTATCTTTCTTATGAATCTATCCCTTGATTTGGTTTGCATCATTTGGTATCAGAGCTTCTAGGCTCTATTCTCACCTTTCATTTCGTCGGAAACTTAAACCTCGCTGAAAAATCACGTCGGAATCCTAAAACGGCGTCGGAAAATCTCGCCGGAGACACCATTTCACTCGAAATCTCCAGATCTGTACAACCCAAGGCCCTACAACTCGATTTCAAACCTTAAGATCCACAGATCAACCTTTTTGAAGTTGATTTTCACTATTTCGAACACCCAAAACCCATTTTGGACCATTTCGAAGATGTACAATTGATTTTCTATACTCTTCGAAGCCCAAAAACCCTCAAAATCCGTAGATCTGACTCAAAATCACTGTAGCAGGCTCCGAAATCAATCTTCAACCCTTGTTGAAGCTATACGAACAATTTGGAGCTTTGCTACGGTGATTTCGGAGCTTGCAACAGTGATTTTGATTCTTACTACAGTAATTTTGAGCACTGTACAACACTCATTTTGGCATTTGGAAGAGACCCAGTTGTTTTCGAGCCTGATCCATCATTTTGAGGCTAGATCTGCATGTTTCAACCCTCAACCCTCACCCAGGTGATTTCGACTATACCTAGCCCTTTTTTGAACTCGAATGTCTTTCTTGAGCTCGGAATTTATTTCGGCACTCAAGATAGTGACTTAGACCCCGTTAACTACTATTTTAACACTTGAATCTGTATTTTTAGGTTTGATTCTAGTTGTGTTTGTCTCGTTTGTTGCAATTTGTTGCAATTACTATCAGATTTCTGTTGTTTACTTGTGAGTTGAGGCTATTTGGTACTGAGTTAATTGGGTTTGATCAATTTTGGTTGAGTTCGTTGAATTATTGTACTAAGTTGGCTAAGTTTGGGTCTAAAAATCATTGAGTTGACTATGTTTTCATTATTTGAGATTGATTTGCTTATTTGGAGTTGATTATGTTATTATAATGGCTCAAAGAGATAGAGAAAGAAGAGGTAGAGGTAGAAATATTATGGAAAAGTTTGGTGATGAAATAGATACGTATGGCAATTCAAATTGCAAGAGGAATGAGATTAAAGAGTTGAGTGAAAAGTCGCTACCTTGTATGACAGGGTGTGGCGTTTGCAACGTCCGACCGAAAGGAGGGATTCTAGTGCATTGGAAATTCGTTTTGGTGCTCCGCATTGGCGTAGAGCAAATTTGGTTGGATTTGAATACACATCGGTGAACGATGTTGATAATGAACTTCCCAAGTTTTGTGGAAGCCCACTAGAGTTCGTTGGTTGGTTGAACACTATTGAGAGTGTTTTTGAATATTGTTTTGTTACCGAAGAAAAGAATGTGAAGTTGGCATCTACTTGTCTTAAGGGGAGAGCTTTGGATTGGTGGACATAACTCAAAATTAGTCGACAAATGAGAGGCAAAGAAAAGATTAAGGAATGGGGTAAGATGAAGAAGAAGTTCAAGGAGGAATTCTTACCTTTCCCTCAACATTCTAATGCCGATTCCTTGACTAGTTTTGGTAAGAGCAAGTCCTTAGAGGCTGTCCCAAGTGAAAATCAATCTTTAATCGGTATGTTGGAGGCTAGAAATCCGTCACCTAACGGAGTCAAATGCTTCAAGCTTGGAGAACCATTTCTTGAGTTGAAAGTTGTGAGCTTGTTATTGATGCTTTCTTGGTCGATGAGGTAAAAGAACCAAGTTGTAATGATGATTATAAATACACTAATGTTCCAATATATGATGAGTATTCAAGTGAGGATATTTATGTTTCTATCTTTGATCATGAACCCTCACATGAAGATGTTGAGGATGATCCTGTCTATGGGGCTAGAGGTGATTTAGATGGCGTTCCTATATATGACAAGTTTGAAGAAGAGTTTGGTGAGGATGAAGAGAAAGGAGGACTTATCCTACCGATCAATGAGCCTTTCTTGACACCTTTGGATGATAGTAGACAAGTTTTGGAGCCAAGCCATGACATAGAGGAAAGTTATGACTTTGAGATAGATGATTACTTTCAACACTTGTCTTCCAAGTTATTGGTAGAACAAGAGATGCAAGATGCACAAGTTTGTGTTGTGGTGGTGCCAGAACAAGTTTCGAAGTTGCCGAAAGAGGGTGTAGACTATTTGTGCTTGAAAATCTTTTGGGTATGGTTTTAACTCGAGCAAGCCTTGGGTATGAAGTGAAGTTGGACTTTTGGCACTTCGTGTTAGATAATTCTGATTCTTGGTGTGCATTGGGAACAAAAGTCATGGCCTATTACTTTGATGTGTTTCTACACAAGAGGCACGCCAAGTGGGTGATCTATTTGCACATAAGCAAGGATGCGGTGGATGTACACAAATGGAAACTTGTATTGAAGATGGGTTATTGCATGATCGTGGCGTGGATCCAGGATTGCAGCCGCATGCCTTCTTCGGAGCTACATAATAAATACTTCTAAAGTTCTATGTTTTCCTTGATTTAGTTGTCTTGAGTCATGTTTTCCCAACTTGAGGACAAGTTGTTTTCTTTAGAGGGGGTGTATAATGCAGTAGGATTTAGGGGTATTATTGTCATTTTAGTGTCTTTATAAATAGATGTCTTGTGCCCTCATTAGTTAGTTTTTTTTTGATGTATTGATAGAAGAATATAGAGAGCTTTTACTCCTTATATCCCATTTTGGGATTTATCTCTCTTGAATCTATCCCTTGATTTGGCTTGCATCAAAAAGCATAGCAGCTGTTGGAGAATGTATTGTCAATAGCAAGCAGTTGGTAAATTTATAGCAGGAGTCTCTCTCTCTCTCTCTCTCTCTCTCTCTCTCTCTCTCTCTCATCACTACGTTCAAATTTCTGTTACTTTTGGTAACCTGATGACTGTTGCTCAAGGAAAAATAAGTGAATGGAAATTTTTTTCGTGTGCTAGATACCATGTAAATGGTTGATACAAGGCAATATCATCAATCTGGAAAAAAGGGACATTGGACATGATAGAAGCATTCCTGAAAAAATATTGCCCCTATTTGAATGGACTTTTCACCCATATTTCAAACTTAGATATAACCTAGCCAAAACCCAAAGAAAAAAAGAAGATAAATTATGGAATAATTACAGAAGAATAATTATTAGAGAAAAGTAATATTATTGCAAGAATAATTACATATCTAGTTTTTTATATGTTTATTATACAAATATAGACAGGATGCGAAATTTGACCATCAGCTTCCAAAAAGTGATCAATCATCTAACAACCTGCTCTAGTACACGTAAGCATTACGGATGAACCCCAAATTCAATGTTGCGACATACACTTAAGAGTATATTGACGATCATAACTCATCACTCAGTGGTCTCTGCTACAAAAAACTGCTCTGCTCTGTCAATGAAGCTTCCAGAGAATCTGGAGTGCAACATCGAAGTAGAGGAAGTCTCTGAAGGTGACTGACTTTTCTTCACAGACATCTCTTCGCTAAGTTTCAAGGCTCTGCTATCTTTCTGGTTTCGCATCTTGGTAGTTCGAAAGCTGATCCCTGAAGCACTGCCGCCTTTTCCGGAAGAAATTAGGGTGCTTTTTACATTGTATCGGCTGGATCTAAGGGGCATTTCACCTTGAACTAGAAGTTTTCTAGATTCAGAACCCAACTGATTACATTCGGTGGGGCTTTCTGTTGGAGGATTATTGGGCAAACCATTTCGGCAGGATCTTAGCAAGGAAATTAGCATATCAGTGCTGAGTTCTTGCTGAACCACGCCCTTGTTTTGCTCACAACCGAAGCAGGCAGCAACCAGTGTACCGGCCAAGATGGGCATTAACTCCGGATCACTGAAGAACACAAACGGCAGATCGCATACCTGTTTTCACACAACTAGATTCAGATTTTTGTGAAATAAATACTTCATACCATTCTGTTTGTTTATTATCAGCCGTCATGCCTCTTCAATTGGATCCACAAATAAAGTACGTCCCAGAATATTGTTTCCATAATAAAATTTCACCAATCGAAAGATCTTAATCAGTTATCGCAGCCTAAGTTTCAAAATCATCTGAAAACATTTAATACAATGGCATGTCGAATCAACCTAAAGAAGTATGTCAAGATGTGAAAGAAGTAAATGAAAATTTGTTCCACAAACCTTGTGAAGGATGGTAGGGCTCTTTCCCCACCTAAGGACAGATTGATTTCCAAGGTGGAACAGGGCAAAATAACCAAGCAGTAATAAAGATTCCAGCAGAAGCAAACCGACCTGAGATGCATTACACCAAAAGCAAACAAGCATTTAGAAAGGCTTTCCAATAAAGCATATATATACATAAATATATATTCACGGAGAGAGAAAAACCAACAACCACAGGTCCACAGTGAGCAGTAGGAAAAGAGGCTTAGAAAAACCCAGTGACGTAATGATGGATAGAGATGGAAGAAGAACGAGAGGAAAGTGAAGGACGCCATAAACATGGTTCAAAATCAAAATGGATCCCAAGTTCTAGCAGCAATGCCTCAAACATGCCAAATATTATATCAAAACTGACTCACGTTTGCTTCAATACCCACACACTGATCCAATAGAGCAAAACTCTAAATCAAGATTTCAAATGAACCCATTGATGATCTGCACCAAAGATCAGAAGCAATCATCCCAAGCATGCATAGGTGCAGTTAAACAAAACTGAGAAATTATCCATGCAATATTGTTTACAAATAATGAGTGGAAATCCCTGCACTTTCCAACAATTGTTCGACTATTGTTGATCCTATACTTTGCCAGGATTTTAGATTAACATGACCGTATCGCATTGAAGGACCTAAGGAGTAAAACCAAAGCCAAATAATGTGACTTTCACATGTGTAGCCTGAACTAATAAACGGATACTAGGGCTAACCAGAAAAGGAAGCTACTATAATTCAAGAATATTATGCATGCCATTAGGCTTTAAAAAATCTGCGGCAATCTAATGAGAACCCCTTTTATGAATGTACTACATCTGAATAAATGCCTATTCTCTCGCATAGTGGGAACTAGTGAGAGTTCTATTTCGACTTAACTGTCAATTGACACCCGACATATATGCAAATGAAGCAGAAAAAGAAGAAGCAACGTGTAGAAAATGAAAGAAACATTGACATGCAACCAGTGTAGTAGCTTCAAAAAAGTTGTAATACGGAGTACTATCGAAACAAACAGAAAGCCATTCCAATTCATGCTAATATAGGAACTGCAAGAATATATGGGCAGATATATAATCTTAACTGTTTCTCAAGCAGTGATTTTCTAGTGGTAGTTGAACATGCGGATGTAGTGCATGTTATGGATAGTACAATGGCATGTTGAATTACCTGATCAGTAGCTAGTCTCCACTTGTTTGTGCAATGAGAAAGAAGAAAACTCATTAAGTGGAAGAATTCCATTTTCAGGTCTGGCCTGGCCTGTAATGTAGATATGGAAACCAAAGAAATAAACATTTGGTTGAATAGAAACTAAACATAGTTGCTAAAATACTAAAATAACTTACTAGCATCCTTTGCATGAAAGTGATGTCTATCAGAGCCAAATTGTTCAAAACCTTCAGCACTCCAGTTGCCACTTCTTCAAAATTAGAAGGAAGAACATGGGAGGCCTGAAACAGAGTTCAATTCATTATCAATTATTCCATGCACAACAAGGAATGCTGAGATGTTGCGATGCTCATTAGTGTGAAACTAGGAATCATGACTGAAGAAAACACATATTACAAAATTGCAGATATAACATCACCATAAGACCATATATGAACATTTGTGATCATTAATAACAAAGGCGACGGCACATGTTTGAGTGTGGGATCAGGCGAAACCATGGAAAATAAATTATTTACCCCATGGAAAATAAATTATTTACTACTACTATATTGAGATATTTTTTTAATTAGGCAATGACCCCATAATAATTGAGTCTTGACACTATGGATTATTTTCTTTCCTACCCATCGCTCTTGCTTAGGCAAATCGATTAGAAAAAAGGTAAAACACAGCCTTCGCGGAATCGCCTTCTTTATCATCATTGTATCAGTTCTTTCTCGCAGCTCGATTCAACTATCTTGTAGCCTTTAAATGAAAGTCATTGAGATAATTATTTTTGTAATCCGAATCATTTACTCTTTAAATCTCTATTTTCTCATCACTGTGGTGACCAAAGTTCAGTAGCAAAAGTTGGATTTGATCTGATGTGTCATTGTTCAACAATGCATTGGTATAATGGTTTCCATCTTTGACTTCTCTCGAGGATCATAATGTACCCCCAAGTTTTAGCACACAAATTTACATAGATGATAGAGCTGCTGGCCTATCCTAGTGGTCGGGCTCATGCATGGCCAACCTCACTAGTGGTTGTCTTTTCCCACTCCTACTTTTCCCCTAAGCCTATTATATAGGTATAATGTTTATCTCATGTTAACACTAATCACCATAGCATTATCAGTTATTCAATCTCTCAAATGTGAAAAAATTTCCAGCAACCACCACTGGTTCCCAAGGAAATTTTTTGTGAGGGAGTAAACAACCAGACCAAAGCCTTGTGTCCCAACAGTTAGGGTTGGCCGCATGAATCTTGTTTCTCTATGGGTAAATAAGTTCTATAAACCATGGCGTGAATCTCTTTTGAAACCATCAAAATATCCCCCATTTCTCTTGTGCCAAAATTCAAGTGTGCTCCATTGTTGGTATTGCACAATCGGTCCAGCATGAGTTCATAAAAACAAAGAGTAATCAATGATCTGTAAGTGGCAACTCTAAATCAATATGTTGGTTCCTCTCTCTCCATACACACTACATAGAACACGTAGGCAACACCATGGCATCCAAGCCTTCCAAATATATCTTGATAGATAGTTAATCAAAGGACACATGCACAAAAAATGTCATCAGACAGGTAATATAATGCTAAAAAGACTTAGCAGTGTAAGTTATAGGCATATGGCTATGTATATGTATAGAAGGACATACCAATCAAGGTCACACCGCCAACCATGCTAACATAGAGCACCCGTTTGCGAAGATAATTTAAAGCAAGAATCCTTATAGATACATGCATAGGAATCTTGGGGTTCATGACTACTTGTGATTAGGTTCACCATTCAATAGTATATCTAGAGTCCTAGGGGTCAACTCACTGGACTAATCCCCCTTCACACCTCTTTACTTCCTACGAAACTCAAAAAAAATTCATAGACTGCTTTGTAGAATTGCTTGACCTTCTTGGGAGTGGATCCATTATATATCCAAGGAAGTATTAGGTCTGTGTTGTAGAGGTTGTAGTCTTTGGGTGATCCCATTGTAAACCCTCTTGTATGCAGAGGGAAAATTCAAGGTTCAATCCATTGGAATTTGAAGTTTGGTTGTGTTTTGGGGGTAGAATTAGAAACACCGTTTGTCTACAGAAATCCGGTGGAGATGCTAGAAAACCACTATAAAAGTATTGGTGTTCATTCTTGCTATTGGATCATGTTTCTTTTTTCTTTTTTTTTTGATCCGTGATCATGTTTCTTATTGACTACTCAATAATGATGTTTTTATTTTTGCTGACGGTTAAGTGGGTACTATACTAATATATTTAACACTGCTTTGGATTTTCGGAAGAACCATTGTGATGAAATTCACAACACTTCCAATAGTGCTTATGCGAATTTGAAAACAATAAAAACTACAAGTGGATACAGTAGACCTAGAACAATTGACTTCAGATGATGCATTAGCAATGGACCATAGTTACCTGTTCAGAAGACAATCTGTTGTTTGCTTGCAATAGCACAGCTGTCAACAAGGAAGGAAGACACACCAAGCCGGTTTCAGATATGACAGAAAGAAGAAATGCTACAGGTGGTTTAAAGCCCAAATTATATTCAACCTTCTTTCCAGCACCATCATCCAGAATGTTCTTTTCGTCCTTCTTAGAGGCAGAAGAGTTTGAAGTATTATCTATCAAAACTTGCTGAGACTCATCTCGAGTGTCTGAACAATTCTTATCACTGCTAACACCCTCAAGCTTACCGGAGTGTTTTCCATCCAACACTAATTCTTTGCTTATTTTTATAGTAAATGGTTCATCTAATGGTCTATCTTCTGGTAAATCTGGCAAAGGTAAGACTATGCTACCATGGAGAGCAGATGGTTGAGGCCTATTATCTCCACTGGGGTTAGTTACAGAGGAATACCCAAAATCTGCAGCCTCTGCAAGCTTCGCATTTGAAGTTTCATTTTCTGCTATTGCTTGTATCGGAAAAGATTCATAATCAATGGACGATGTTGTTTGGGATCTGGATGTTAAAACTGCCAACAGATTTATACCCAAGAGAATAGAAGAAGGAAATGGTGAACCTTCCACTTGTGGCCGGTCATAAAGCGCAAAAAGATCACGCAACCGATGAATAACTTGATATGCAATCACAAGCTCCTGTAAACCATCCTGCATTTGAAGCTGGCATTCATCAGAGCTACCATGACCAATAATTGTAGCAACAGTCCATAAAAACCCATCCAGTGCTTCGGACATAGACTCCAAATTTTCAATCGATGATTTGCTCAATACCAAGTTGGAGCTACCATTAACATTTGATGATGCTGCAATCTTGATATAGTTCTCAAGAGCCGCTGCCAACATGGGGATAATTGGTGGCAAAAGATTTTGTGCAACAAAATAACTCCTGTTTGCTGGAACTGATAGTACTACCCTTAGAAGTCTTAAAAGATATATTGTAACTTGGTAGGCTTCAGGTTTGGATGTGTGAGAAGCTGGTAGGGCAGAAGCAATAAAATCAAGCAGGCCCACTTGGCGAGCAGCCTGCAGCTCAGGGTCTTTTCCGTCCAAAAACTAATCCAAAAAAGAAGTGCCAAAAGCTATTAGTATGAATATTTACAAGCATTCATGTAATGGAAAAGGAAAAGGAAAAGCAAAAGCAAAAGCGAAGAGTTGGCAACGTTTATCCATTCAAAGGTTTGGATTCATCAACGATACTGATGTTACATAAATTCGAATATAGGGGAGTCAGTGGGGTATGTGTATAACTCATTTATCAAGGGCAGGAGGAGACCGCTGGATTTTGTATTCCTAAAATACTTCTTAATGGTAAGGGTAAAATGGTGTTACAAACTAACAGAGAGCAGTTGTGCAAAAATCACAAGTCTTATGCATTGTTATAGAATAGGTTCACCACTTATACAGAGTAGGTGGATGCATGTCCAATTAGACATGCCAAACACAAGTCCCATAGCCTTAACCAGCTGTCAAGTCCCTCACACGGGTACTTGACAAAATTAGGACTCGGCCTACATTGAACAATTTCTAGTAAATTCCTGCATGCATCAGATTGCAAGTTTTAACTGACAATATGCTGTAACAACTTTTTCCAACTTTATAAGTAAAAAAGTCAAACTTTAAAAGTAAATTGTGCAATGATACCTTAACCATATCCGCAGTTATTAGTCCAATACTTGGAGCCCCCTCTTTCCTTGCTTGCCGAAGTCTCTGAAGTTCCTGAAGCCACCTTCCAATTTTTGCCTTAGCAGCTCCCACTGCTGTTCTATATGCAATGCCAGCATTTTCAACACCAACCGGAGGCTCGGGAAATTCATATTTCAATGCCATAAGTCTTTGGCGAATTCTCTTGATCCTTCGTTTTAATGACTGTTGCAATGTTCCATTGGCAGTCTGAAGAGTAGAACCTCCTGAATCTGTGACATTATTAGCGTGACACTCTTCACTGACACCACCACTGCTAGTTGGTGTAGATCTGCCCAAACCCTCCTTGTTCAATGAACGTCTTAGTAAAGGTGAAGATTGATCCCTGATATCCATTGAAGCTCTCTCCCGTATTTGTTCTAAGTAAAACTTGCGTCGCTGTTCACTTTCACTAAGTCTTTCAGCTAATTTTTGGGCTAGAAGTTCCGCTTCCTCTTGTTGGGCTTTAGCTCTAACCTCCTTTTTCCTCATCTGTTCTATAGCCTTTGCCTCTCGTGCCACACTTGATGCCTTTCTTTCTTCTTCCCTTCTCACTTGAGCCTCTTCCTTTTTTCGCTGTGTCTCGGCAAGCCGCTGCAATTTTTCAGCTTCAATAACCTTCTTTCGCTCCAAAACAGCTTCTTCTCTCGCCATATCCTCCTTCTGTTTAGTTTTGATCACTTGAAGTTTCTCAGCTCTCCTCAATTCAGAATCATGAAGTTTCTGGCGTAAAATGAGTTTCTTGTTCTCTTCATTTAGTGAAGTGATAAAACGAACTTCATTAACCTTACTGCTTTCATCACCAGCCCTTCTGGCCACCTGGGCTAGAAAAGCTTCGTGCCTATATTCACTACGTTGGTGGCGGGCGTACATTCCCTCTCTCAACTTTATACTGCGAACAGCTTGCCATTCATTGACGCGGTTTAATTTCTCTGAGTTACGCTGAAGCTTTTGAACTCTTTCATTCTCTAACTCACTTCTAATCCTCATAGCTCGAGCGTGCTTTTCTTCTGCATCCTTTTTTAAATCTAAAGCATTCTTCTTTTTCTTCTCAGGAGACATTAGTTTGTCATGCAAAGTACGTGCACGGTCAGCACTTCTGCGACTCACCCCCGGTGAATATGAATAACGAGAAGAAAGTATATCCTCCCAATTCCTTTTCTCCTTCCAAGCATCCATTGATTTCCATGAAGATCCATTTCTCCTCTCCTTATCCCTTTCAGAAAGAAGAGTTTGTTTCTTAGTTTGATCAACAGATTTTTGACTTTTCTCAACCGTACTTTCTGCCGACATTTTGTCTTTCCTAGGAAGCAGCTTCTCTGTTTCAGAAGTAGATCCAATCTGTTGCTCCCTTTTGCTCTTTCCAGATGCATTAGAACCAGAGATAGATGGGTTCTGTAGCATAAGATGGCTATTCTGAGAAGAGAGTTTTCTGGAAGGCCTGTTTGGGTCTGAATTCCTCCTCTCTCCACTAATACTTCCCCGTATAGGATCAGAAACTCCACTCTGCTTCCTTGTCTTCGGGACTGTTTCTTTAGAATTTGGGGTTTCATCACTTCTCCCTGCATATTTCTTCGGATTATCATCAGCTATATGAGGGGAACCAGGACAATCAAGCCCCAGCTTTTCAGCACCACTAGCTGCACGCATGCTAGCTCTTTCTTGTTGGATTTTCCTAAAAGCCTCGAGAGATGAAGACAGTATTTCTGCCCTGTGAGGTGAAGTTGTCATTCGCCGAACCTGAACCCGGATTCATAAAGACAATTTTTCGAATAGTCAATGTAACACAGATGAGAGAAGCCAAATAAGTGGAGAATAAAGTACTAGACACTCGCATGAATCTCAGAGACAAATATACTCTATATTCACATAGCAGTGGATAGTTACTATGCTTTGACATGGTGGACACACACACACAATTTGTCCATCAAGAGAGTCAGATTCATGGTAACATTAGGCCCCGTTCAGTTGCTAGGAAAGAATGGGAAAGGATGGGAAAACCAACTTTCCCATAACTTTTGTAGTGTTCAGTTGCTAGGAAAATAATGGGACCCATGTTTTTAAGTTTTCTTGCAAGGTTTAAAGTGATCCTGCCAAAAGCATAGGATTTTGCATCATGGAAAAAGGTTTCTCCAGTGTGGTGCCAAAATAATTGGCGGATATGGAAAAAAGAGAATGGTGCTAAGTTGATTTCTCACCAAATTGGTAGTATATTTTTTTAAAGTATTTATTTATATTGTCATTAGTCTTCAGTTTTGGTTTGTTCTACCTAATTATCAGTGGGTTTTTTTAATCAACAACTAATCAAGCACGGTTGTTTAACATTTGTTTATTTAGTTATCATCTCCTTATTTTTAAGCTTCTTTTTTACGGTTGATTATGTCAATTTGAATGGGGGATTTGCATGACCATTCAAAGGCTAGAAAATTGAATAGGAAATTGCAAGCCAATTTTTCCACTTCATCTTAAGGCTTTGCATTAGATAAAATACATGCTCCGGATGTGTCAATTTTTGAAATATGGTAGCCAATTATTTAACTCTCAAAGTTACTTTATTTAGAATTAGCCATGGGAATAAAAATAAAGAAGTTTCTCGTAAGTGTCTTTTTACCGGCAAATGAACAACTAAACTTTAGTTTTCCTGCAAAATTCTTTTGTCAAATGAACACTCACAGGAAAATATATTTATTTTTCCTTTACTTCACTTTTCTTGAGAATAACTTTCTTGCACAACATTCTCAGCAATTGAATGGAGCCTTAGTGATTTATCATGCCATCATTTCATTGTCCATAACCTTTCAAAAGATTTTGTTGATTTTGATCACGAAACGTATTTCATACTTGTCTAATAGCTCACAAGAATTAGTTTTGCATGTCAAACTAGATTTCTTTGCTTAATATTTCATTTCAAGTCCTTAATAGATTGTTTCAGATTAACAAGCAAATCATGGGATTGAACCAATTGCTGATCATAGTCCAACTGCTAATACCAGAAGCACATGGACAATAATCTTAAGTCTTAACAATCCTAGAGTTATGTGACTATTGCCAAAGAAAAAGGACAATTTCCATTCTGTTGTAAAAGGCCATTGTCAACCCTATGATTTTAATGATATTCACTTATTTTAAATTAGTACTGTTCTTCATACACAAGGAAAAAAACAAAAACAAATTATGACCAACTTTTAAAGTTCATCTTTTTCCCGAAATTCTTCCATTTTGACAAGTCAAAGCAATCAAATCAACTTATTTGCAATACTATATTCTTTAAAGAATGCCTGGATGCACCAATTTTGGCTAATATAGGGATACTGAAATTTAGGCTATAGTCTTTGGGTGATAACAATTAAACGGGACTCCTTCAACAACAACAACAACATAACATAACCCATCTAGTCCCCAATCATTGGGGGGTATGGGCGGAGGATGATTGTCTCACAACAACAACATAACATAACCCATCTAGTCCCCAATCATTGGGGGGTATGGGCGGAGGATGATTGGAGACAGACCTAACCTTTGGCAATATATGCACAAAGTGGCTACTCTCAGAATACCACTAAAACAGTGGCCCCCCTAAACCTCCAAGAACGGAGGAGCTACAAGGACGTTTTGTTGTAAAACCATGCCCCCAAATTAAAGCCAACTGACATTACAGAGAGCAGGCCTAGTGACCCAAATCAATTTATGTGCACATTACCATGCTTCCTTCATTGATAGTCCAGAGCATCGGTATGCACAATAATGGGACTCCTTCAAAAAGTTGTATTTTCCATTGTGCCCGAAAAAGTATGGGCCTATGGGAGTAAACACCTAAAGAAAATAGCTGTTTAATCTATGGTTGAGTGCTGTTTTTAACCCTGCATATCATTCACATCATTTTCGGCGTTAGATGAATCATTACTTTGGTAAAGAAAAGAGGAAGGGCGCATACTGACCTCCCATGAAAGTGCATGTGGCCGGCGGTGATCAGACTTCATGATAGGAAGCCCATCAATTGATTGGGAAGTGGACCTTCTCACATCCTCAAATTCCTCCACTCTAGATTGTAGTTCTTTGAAATCAGACGCAGCTTCTTCAAGGACAAGAATCGCCTCTTTCATCTGCTCCACATCACATTCTAGTTCACAAAGCAGATAAAGTTCATCTACCGCCCTATTAAGATTCTCAAACAGAAAACACCAAAGCCTCTGTCTAAATCTTTCCTTACTTTCACCCACATCACTCCCATCAGTCTCGCTTGAAATCCGGACATTTGACACATCATCAACAATTCTATCAACCTGTAGATGGCTAGTGTCATCAATGAAGGCTGCTGCCATCGATTCTCCTTGTTTTTCAGGCCCCCTCATTTCAGGGGTAAATGAGTCAATTGGTTGGGGGATTGCTACTGTGTATGAAACCCTTTCTATCACTGGAACTTCAGAGATTTCTGATTCAGGTGCCGGAAGTTCCACCATCACCTCATCAACTTCATTACTAACTAAGTTGACTTGTTCATAGCATGTTTCCCCCACGTTTGAAATGTGAGAACTTGAGTTAATTATTTTTTCATTTGTAATTTCTACTTTCACATCTTCTGAAGTAACTTCATTCACCTCTTTAAATTTCTCTTCATCACTTGAAACCAACGAGAGTGACTGGTGAGTACTATGATCCGCTTCTACAGATGATACCATCAAGTTGTTCACTTTGCCCTCGGCAGAAGAAGAGCTGATCAAATCATCATTTCTAATATCTCCAAACCTAATTTCATCTCCAATACTCTTTCTCAAATGCAGTTCCAAAGCCTCGTCATCCAAATCACCCCACTTGATTTTTTGAAAATTATCGTTATCCTTTTGAGGAGGTTCTTCTACAACTCCAGGTTTATTATCACAATTTGTAGTAGCTCTCACTGTAGGTGACCTACGATCATTATCTTGAGAAACGACACGTTTATCAAGGTAATGCACATGCTTCTCTTGGTCATTTGAAACAGGAGTAGCATTTGCAACACTGCCCTTTCTATTTACAGAAAAATCTCCTGCTTTTGAATGCTGCACACCATACTTTGCATGTGAATTTCCGCTTTTTACAGTTGATGAAGTCTGTTTTCCAGAGAATCCCCCTACCCAACCTTGTAGAGTGAACTTTGAACTGCTTCTATGTTTCTGTAAAGGAAATACGAACAAAAATGGCAATCAGAGAAGGCCACTAAATCAAAATATATATGGCTTCTCAGAAAAAAAATCACGCTTTTAAAAATGTCCTTTCATAGTGCATTTACAAGGAATCGTCATAGTAACATTCCTGAACATGCATGACACAGAAAAGTAATAAGAACAACATGCATTGCAAAACGCAAAGTTATATACAGCTACGAATACCATTGGATACCCAGATTGGGCAAGTTTTGCTAGATTAACCGTGCATTTACAAGGAACCGTCATAGTAACATTCCTGAACATGCATGACACAGAAAAGTAATGAGAACAACATGTATTGCAAAATGCAAAGTTATATATTGCAAAATGCAAAGTTATATACAGTTACGAATACCATTGGATACCCAGATTGGGCAAGTTTTGCTAGATTAACCGCTTATCTTGCATAACACTAAACTCCTTAGTTACCCTCATATCGAGCAACAGTGCAACTTGTGCTCTTGGTTTTCTGTTAGAGGAACGCATAAAACTATTGGATTGTTACTCTTCCAGAGTAAAGCAATGAGAAAAATGCAAAAACCCGTGGATGAAGGAATCAATTTTTTCTTTTGCACGCTGGTATTCAAATTATAAATACAAGTGGAATATTTTCTATCATATACATGGTACATCTCATAACTCAATACTTCAGTAAACCCATCATCAAGAAAAATCTGAGCTTCACACAAAAAGATCAAATTTGAAGCCCATACACATTCCACTTGTATTTATATTTTCCATGATAGCAGAGTAGACAGACTTAAAGAAAAAAATAAAAAAGCATATAAATTGCAGATTTGAGAATTCTTTAATCTGAGGATGGTGTGTATGATATAAATACAAGATCAACAATTTTACTGAAACCAAGAACGTCCATTTCCCCAAATTTTTTGCAAGTAAACCATTAATGGAGTCAGTCTGTGGTTTTTACCCATTTAGGGATTTTCCACGTATATCGCTTGTTCATTGTTTTGTTTCAATTCCTTACTTTCTTGGGTTAGCAACGTAGGAATTTCAAGTTCCTTTGTTGCTTTTCCACACAAAATAAAAAAAAATATCAAGAAAGAAAAAAAACTAATCAGAATGAACAAACACAGGATTATCACAAATGTGAAGATGGGTTTTCAGGAAAAATTATACCTTTTTAACTTGCAACCATCCAGAGCCCTGATCATCCCCAGCTTCTCCACTGCTCTCCATCACAACCCAGATTTCTTCATCTCATCTCAGAAAGAAGTAATCTTTAACGATATAAAGGGTTTAATCCTCACTCCAACCAAATTATTTAATAAATTCTATGTACAACGACACTGTCAAAAAAAAATCCTTTTATTACAGACAACAGCCGCTTGGGATCCAATAAAATTATCAAGGGCCGGCCCTTGAAACATTATTAAGCTGCTAATAAGATAATTTGGCAGCAGTATGGCTATAGATACATATAGACATCAGATAACAAGAAAGAGGAAATGGGTAGGATTAAAATGAGTGGAATGGGTGAATTTATTAGTAAATTACACAGACACTGGAGAATGATTGGATTGGATCAGGCAATTACATAGTCAAACATACGAGCCGGAATTCAAGGGGGAATTAAACCAGGAATTCGCAACTGAAAATGTGAAATGTGTGTGAGACTGTTGATGATGCTTTGATCAAAATTTCTAGGGTTTTTCTGTTTATAAAGGAGGGATTCTCGGAAAGCCAAACGGGCGTGATGAGAATTTAAAAAAGACAAAAAACAAAAAAAAAAGGTTATCATCTGTCAGCCGGGGAAGATGGAGATTCTAAGGGGCAATTTTTTTTTAATTTATTTAAGTTTTTTTTAAGGGGTGATTTATTTATTTATTTATTTACTTTTGTTAGTTTTGCATTAATTTTATATGATTTATTATTAAAATCTTAAAAAACGTTCAAGTAATTCAAAGCAGCCAGATTTTTAAATTTTTTTAATGTATTTATCAAAAAAGTAGCTTGGTTCAATTTTTTTTAATTTTTCGATTTCTGTGGTTGAGATGAACTAAAGAGTCACAAAAAATTAAAATAAAACTAACAATGGGTGGCTTTGGATAAAGAAGTTAAGTATCTTCTTTTTTTTTTGGTCTTCATCAATTTTTTTTTTGTATTTGTTTATTTTGCGTCAAATTTTTGTGAGTTAAAAATTATTATCGGAACTCATAATTTTTTGAATAAAGTAAAAAGACAGTTTTTTTTATACTTATTTTTGTCTTTTTAAAAGAATTATGAGTTTCAATTAATTTTTTTACTTCTTCAATTCCTCTCGACAAGATAAATAATAAGTCACAAAAGTTTTATACAAAATTAACAAATACGAAAAAAATTAAATAAAGACAAAAAAAAAGTCATTAGAAAGGATTACTCCTATATAAACACCATTTTCATCTTATTAACAATGTATTTATCCTCCTTTTTTATTTTGATGAGAAGGGTATTTATGCTAAATTTCCATGCCGGTCAAATATTAGGAAAATCCGCACGTTGCAGAAACTTCTATTGGCACCTGCTTATATTTTTTGATAAAAAATGCTACTTTATTTTGATTACTTTCAATTTTTAGTAACTTAATCGTTTTTATCCTTCAATTTCTAAGCACTCACACCATTCACCTTCTCCATCTAATCCTCTCCAACCCCAAAAACACAACGCGCAAAGATTTCGTGCGCACAACCAGCTTGTGGGGTCCCACAAAAACCATTCATTAAATTTTAAATAAATTTTCATGTCCTCTTTGTAAGAAATTAACATAATCGGATGGCCGTAAGGATTCGATCGAATGACTGTCCTCAAAGTTTAGATCTCGAAACATTCTTAGGTGAATTACGAAGGGAGTGGCGTGGCGGGAGCTGATGATGATGATGATGGCGGCGGCAGCAAGGATTTTATGGCAAAAGTTACTAAAGTAAATGGGAATCAAAGAATGAGAAAAAAGGGGAATAGTGGTTAAGGATGGTGGCGAATTGGCGATGTAATATGTGGTAATTTTGAGATCTATGGAAAGTTTTTTTAGGTTGATGTGGGTACGGGGAAAGAGGGGGTGCGAATAGAAATAACCACCAGGTCCATCCAAAACGAAAATAATTTTCCTTTTTTCAGTTAGTACCCTCATCATTCACCACGCTTGTCGATTCTACCACAAAAAATTCACTGTAAATTTCTCATGCTTTCCACTATAAAAATTCTCACTTGCACTGTATAAAGCTTGCACTTTTACAGAGGCAATACTATCAACCCAGGCCCAAAAGAAAAATGGAAGATTGGTAACGCTTTTCTATGTGGTTGGGTAAAATTGTCAACAATAATGAGACAAAAAGACCTAGACATCTATATAGAAATTAGAAAGGTAAACAAGCTCAAAACTGTTTAACCATCTGCCACGTCCATAGGGGCTACGGTACTGTATGACCAAGGGATGTAGTTTGTGGGTTGGAGTTGAGGTGTCGGGAGTAGTTGTCGGTCAAAAGTTAAGTTGTTAATGGTCATGGGTAAATGTGGAGTTTTTGCTTTGAATATTTTACGCCATAATTAGTTAGAGGATAAGTTGGGTGTCACATGAGGGATATATAGTTGGCCATAGTTTCGCGCTCCACTTCTAATTTCCCTTTCTTAAAGTTTCAAAGTTTAGCTTCTCAGAAGAAAAATGTAAGAGCCTGAGGCATAGCTTAAATATCATTTCAATGTATATACCTTGTAAAAAAATTTTTTTTTGGTCAGGCGGAAAATCAATGTATACCTTGTAAATGACATGATTGGGAAACTCACTTTTGTTGATGTTGATTCAATTGTGCTCAGCCGTAAAGATAGTGTAAAATAAGTACCCATGTCAATATTTTGCTTAGTATCTCTAGGTTGTAAGAATTTTGTTAGTCTACCCAATAATAACTAATCGGGATTATAATAATTATTTATAACTATCATGTTATTTTCCAACTAATTTGCATATATATATATATATATATAATAAATATAATATAAACACATTTATATATAATAAATATAATATAAACACATTTATAACAATGAGACTAATCAATCTAGATAGGTCAATTAAGAACAAAAAGTGTAATTCATCACACTCAGATGCTTGTGACATAACTTGTACTTGGAAGAGGAAAAACCAAGCCTTTTTTTATTAATTATTACACAAATCAAGGGTACATAATAAAAACCTAACAATATGTACCTCAGAAGAATATGTGTAGGCCATGACTAATTGGTTAAATCCTTTCCTTTGGCCTTTCACACAATTTCTCGAACAACTTACCTACCACAGGACAAGGAGAGAATTGTTCTACTGACAATACTGACATATTAGCCAAAAAAATTCCATTGGTATCAAATATACATAGTGCTATTGCATGTATTGATCATATCAGGTGATTTCAAGGCAATGTCGGCGACAACAAAGTTATACAATTGCTAGAGAACCACCAAGCGGACCGAATGTTTCACTTGGAGAATATTGATTGGGTGCTTCCACCTCCTTGTGTTAGATGCTTTCTATCGATTTCATGGGCTTTGGTTTCAATCCAAGGGCTCAAGTTTCTTTATAATTGTGTTATTTGTATAGTCCTTTATGTGCTTTGACTATAGAGGCTAGTACAGTTTTGGTACATCAGTGTTATATTTGGAGGGTTAAAGAAATGATCTGACACTGTTCTTGTTTTGGGCATCAGCATCTTCCTTTTTTTTTTAAAGGGGTTTCTTTCTTTTGGAGTAGTATTAACTAGAGCACGGTTTGTGAATTGTAACGTTTGAGCTCTTCTAAACTTTCGTTATTTTTTTGGCTTAAGAGTTAAAGACTTTACATTCTGAAGAACAATTTAGTTTACGTGATTTTATATAAAATGTAATGTTTGTTTTACGAATTTCCTTGCTGATGTATCATTTAAGTCAACAAATTTGTCTAGATCATATACTTAGCTACATTTTATCTTGTTGCGACACATGAAGATTTGTTGATTGCGATATCTGGTAATGACATTGGAAAAGTGAAATCTCTACTCGACGGTGGTGTTGATATTAGTTATATTTTACATTTTTCCCTTCGACTAGTGTTATTTAAATCATGAGAGTTTAAGCTATTTCATTAAGTGGGTCTTATCTCGTCCAATGTTTAATGCATGCAAATATAGCGCAATACGGGGTTACACCTCCATCAGTTTCACTTCTCATGAGTGGATTTGAATGCACTTGCATATTGCTCTAAGTATCTCAACTTCTTCTTTTTTGTTTATCAAGAACGGTATATTGTTAGTTAGTGTTCGTGTTAACAATTTGTTAGAATCTTGTATTAGTCTTGGACCTTGATTGCTAACATGAACATTAAATAATAATATGTTGTTAATGATAAACACAAAAGAAGAAGTTGAGATACTTGGAGCAGTATGCAATTGCATTCAAATCCACTCGTGAGTAGTGAAACCAACAAAAGTGTAACCTTGTATTGGGCTATGTTTGCCTGCATAAACTTTGAATGAGATAAACATGATCTAGATGAAATAACTTAAACTCTCATGATTTAAATAAAACCAGTAGAAGGGAAAATGTAAAACATAACTAACATCAACACCATTCTCGGGTACAGATTTCACTTTTTGGATGTCATTACCATGTATCACAATCAACAAATCTTCATGTGCCGCAACAACACAAAATGTAGCTAAGTACACGATTTAGACAAAGTTGTTGACTTAAATGGTATATCAGCAAGGAAATCTGCAAAACAAACATAACATTCTAAAATTACGTAAACTAAATCGTTCTCATAATCTAAAGTTGTCATGCTCTCGATTTTTAAGATAATTAAATAATCCTTTTCGAAAATAAGACATCGCATTAGATAAATAATATCCAAAAGAGAGTTCCCAAATGTTCATTTACAAACCAAGTCTCCAAATTTAGAATTATACAACATTAGCACATCGGCCTCAAAATAAGCTTAAGTATGAGTACGAACTAGTTAATTAGGTACAAACGATTTAGTTAAAAAGAATTTCTAGAATAATTAGTTACAAACTCATCTTATCAAAAGAAAAACATTACAAGATGATTAAGTAACTAAAAGCAGTTAGCTTCCAAAAAGATCTTTCACTTCCAATGCACATGATGCAAGCAAACTAAAGTCCGACATTTGAACCTGAAAAGAAGGATTAGGTTGAGCTACACTAGCCCAGTAAGAAAATCTCTACGAAATCTATATGCTAATGAGATGATGAACGTGAGTACAGTGAATCAAGATAAATGGCAAATTCAAAAATAACACGTACCGAGACCATTCACTAGTATCAAAGCATTCTTACATGCACACACACACACACACACTACTTCCATCAGATTTCCACCCCTTGCGAATATGTGTTTTCACCCCTTGAGTCACAATAAACTCCACCCCTTGCGATTCTATATTTCCACCTTGCGTTACAGTAAACTCCACATTCACTTCACAACGACAATCACATTATCATCAGTATCAATACCAATACCAAATACTCATTCCACCCATACCAACATTATCCAACACGTCACAAATAACTCATGGATCACAAGCATAAAAACAAAACAAAAAACATCATTCATAAGGATATGAATCCCTTCGAACCCTAAGGTATTCCACACGACCCATATATAGCAATTAATCACTAATATCACATGTAATCACCACATAACATGTAGAGAAATAGAGAAATCCCTACCAAGATGAGTTTTGAACAAAACCCTAGGTCTATCAAGTGCTATAAGCTTAAATCTTCCAAGAATAAGCTTCTCCCAAGCTTTGATACAAGATCTAGAGAGGATATAACCCAAAAATAAGATAAACAAACATAGATCAACAAGTGATTGAGAGGAGAGAGAGCAAAACGTGATTGAGAGCCAAAAGTTAGAGCAAGAACACCAAAACTTACCCCTTGTCCACCAAATGTGAGATTTAAGAGAATTTGAGGAAGAAATCACTTGGATCTTGAAGATTTGAGATAAAAATCAAGAGATTGGAGTGGGGTAGGTGAGAGGGGGTGTTTCTAGAGTTATTTCATGGGTTTGGGTGTGAAAAATGGAAAATAAGGGTATTTATAGTGGGCTGAAATGCATGCTGAATTTCTGAAATTTTCACAGCGGGTACCGGTACTGGAAAAATGCAGTACCAGTACTGGAACCTTCAAAATGCCAAATTGGCCACACTTTGGACACTGGGTATCGGTACTGGAAAAATGGAGTACCAGTACTGACTGGACAGAAAATTGAAATTTTACTAACAAATGTCGAATCGAACCCCACTTGCTACCAACACTTCCAAACATCAATACAACCCCAAAACACAATATTCCACATATTTAAATGATTAAAGAAAATATAATAATTCACGAGTTTCTACAAAAGTCTTTACCCTTTAGATGATCCCCTGCTACCAAAAATCCTAACATCCAGACCGAAAGGTGAGTTTTATGAGATAGTCAGTGAGCCTATCGACCATGATCAGAAAGTATGGAAGGAATTAGTGGTAAGGGCTAGTTCTAGTAGCAGAGATGCCGAGCAAATCCTTAGAGAGAGAGAGAGAGAGAGAGAGAGAGAGAGAGAGTGGAATTGTGTGCTTCCACGGTTCTCCTCATTGACAACTTCTGACATGGTGCTCTTTCCTCCTTAGTTAACTTTCGACATGATGGTCTTTCCTTCTTAGTTACAACGCCTTCCGGAGCTGGCTTATAGGGTATGTGAGGGAAGCAACCACTTCCGGCCCTCGAATTTTGATCCAAAATTGAGGCCCCATTATAATGTAACTTACATATTGATATTAGAATGTTTCTAAATAAAAACACAAACTAGATATTTGGTTCAATGGTCACATAATATTGTCATGTTATTGAGAGTGTGTGGTTTGACTCCCATGTACCTTCATAATTTCAATCATATCTTTTTACATTTATAGTCATAATTGTATCCTTTTAGTTTGATTTTTTTGTTATTTTTTGTACTTTAATAATTTTTAAGAAATTCATGAATATGTAATAGGCTCAATATAGGAAATTCGTTTTAGGCCTCCAAAATATATGAGTCGGCACTGACACCTTCATAACCTTGCTTTAATAACAACTGTCACGGCCTTAGAATTTTCTAAGTCAGATGCTACGTCCGCATTGACTTGCACCAAAGTAAGTTAAAAAATTAAACCAAGAGAGAAGTCTACAACATACTCTAGAAGCTTCTCAACTAATCTATTCATCTCTACAATTATTTACACAAGTCTAGATTTATGAACAACACTTTAGATTATTCTAGGGAGATGGTTCTAGCTAGAAGTTATTTACAATCCTTTAGGGCTTCCATATTACTCTAGGGAACTCTAGATTGTTCCAGAAAGCCTCCTTGTCTTGGGACAAGCACACCTTTAGTTCGACGAGAGCCCGATTGCACCTCCTTCCTGGATCAACGTTCAAAGAATGTTTGATCACATCTAGGCTCACGCCTAGCATCTCTTATGGGGTTCAGGCAAAGACTTCTATATTATCTTTGAGGAACTGGACCAATTGATCATGCTTAGTTTGATCGAGTTTCGAGCCGACCAAAAAATATTGAGTCCCATCCTCATCAATTGGTATCTGAACCAGATCCTCCACGGCTCTATCACAAGCTGGACTGCCGACCTCATCTGGTCCCTGTAATGCTTCCTTCATTGCTTCGCCGAGGATGCTCCCCTTCTGCAACTAAGGGACCTCGATCCATTGAACCTCCTTTGCCTTGCCATTTCTGCGGACGGAATTAACGAAACACTTTTTGGAAGCCATTTGATCTCCCCTAATGGTTTCCTGTCATCCTAATTCACCTATAAACCAAACGCATTGGTAGAGCGTAGATGTGACAGCCTTCATGTCATGCAGCCAATTGCGGCCCAAAATGGCATTATAGGGGCTCAACGAATTGACAATGATAAACTCAACGTCTAGTTGTACCGAATCGGCAAAGACCGGGAGCATGATTTTGCCGACTGGATAGTCCAGAATCCCAATAAAGCCAACCAGGGGGACATCCACCAAGGACAATTGATCTTTGGAGAGGCCAAGGGCCTTGAATGCCGAATAGCATAGAATCTCTGCCGAGCTTCCCTGGTTTACCAACACTCGGCGGACCATCTTCCGTTGGAAGGGTATTTACAGGACCAAAGCATCATTGTGGGGAAAGGACACCCCTTCCATATCTTGCTCGCTGAACGTGATCTCCATCACCTTAAAAGGAGAAGGCTGATATAGCTCTCTGTGGAGCTTATTGGCCTGGCCTTGATCCATCGGACCATGTATGCATTGTACAACGCCATCTAGGACCTGGGCCCTCGACTGGACCGCTGCGTTCGGCGACTTAGTTTGATCTATCCACCGATCCATCCTCCCCTATTGGACAAGATCCTTGAGATAGAGTTTAAATGGCTTGCATGTCGTCGTATAATGACCCTATTCATTGTGGAATGTATAGTATATTCGTTGGTTCGGCTCACGGCCATCAACGGTCCTTAACTTTTCCGCTGCTCTTGTTTGCCATTGGAATCCAGGCAACCGTCTGCATTCTTGGAGCATACAGAAGATGGGCTCTTTGAAATAGGTGGTAATGGCAAGATGATCCATCGCTCGGCGAATGGTCCCACATCTTGCCGCCACCCCTAGTTCCACCAACTTCGGTGCTCTCGTTCTTAGCAACGGTGTTGACTTATTTCTTCACTTCCTTTGCCACCGGTTTAGTCGAGTCAGTGATTTTTGTAACACCGGAGCCCCCGATATATTCCTCAAGTTCGATATAATGGGCAACAGTTTGCATCAGATCCGACATATTCCTGCAAGAATGCAGACGGCGTGTTATTTCTGAATTTGCCATTTAGCTTGATTCACTGTACTCACGTTCATCATCTAATTAGCATATAGATTTCGTAGAGATTTTCTTACTGGGCTAGTGTAGCTCAACCTAATCCTTCTTTTCAGGTTCAAATGCCGGACTTTAACTTGCTTGCATCATGTGCATTGGAAGTGAAAGATCTTTTTGGAAGCTAACTGCTTTTAGCCCCCGATATATTCCTACAAGACAGCGTTTTAAAGACGCGGCGGCAGTCTATTGGTCGCAACTTTCAACCAGATTGTAAACGTTGTAGAAGCAATCCAAGTAATCCTTCAACAACTCGCCTACCCTCTGCCTCAAGTCCGTCAATGCTTCGACAGTCTTCGGCCGCCGATTGCTCGCGACAAATCGAGATGTGAAGGAACATTCCAATTCACCGAAGCTATTGATTGACCCAGACTTGAGTTGCGTATACCACAGCATGGTGGCATCTGGCAAACTCAAAGAAAACGTTCAACACATCATTGCCTCACTAAGTCCACAGAGTGCAGCCATCGATCTGAACTATAGCACGACATCCGACTTTGGATTATAGATGTTGAACTTCCGAACTTTGAAGTTAGAAGGAGGGACCTCTTCCGTTAAGGCCTTAGAAAGGGCGACCCTGTATTCTTGGCATTTGTTACAGCCGTGCCCCTGAGGTTCGGCGCAACGACTGCCGAAGGAGTGACGCACGTCTCGTGGACGGCATCCCTGGAATGTTTGTCAGAAAGTGGGGCTTGGAGTCTTTGGCCGTCGACGCTCGGCTCAGGTGAGTTCCACTTCTTAGATCCTGATGCCTTCTCATTTTCCTTCCTTAGGGGGGAACCATCTGCTGTTGTGCCATCCGGTTGGTGGTTCTCTCACCGGTCCGAGTGTTCACCACAGTTAAGGCTCCACCGTCGATGCTAACCTCGCACTTCTCTTCTGGGAGCAACCCCTGGCTGTCCTCCTTTTGTGCTTGAGACGGTCTCGCAGAATGCCTCGACGACTGCTGTCGGGAATTATGGGCAAAGTGCCCCGACGAATGCTGTTAGGGATGGCGTGTTGAATGCCCCCGCGAATGTTGTTGAGACTGGATGGCCACTCCTTTCCCACAATCTTCATGTTACCGGTCCTCAGACCTGGCTGTGTAACGATCATCTCTGCGGTCATGAGACCTGGCAGGATGGTCGCGGGAATTTCCAGCATCATTCCTCCTGTCGCCGGTTCGACGTGCCACCTCGGTTGAAGTTCGCCCTCCCTGAGATCTCCTCATACGAGCACTTAAAGTCGTGGCACTCATTTCTTGAAGTAGTGTTCGGCGAGTATGTCCATTGCCAGATGGCTCGTTATGAAAATCCACTCGGTGTCTGGTTTCCAAATGAATGCATCCACTAGCGTCTAGGCGACATAGTGGCCCGAGCCTTGTGAAGATGAAGGCCCTAGCAGTGTCGGTTGTTTGAGATAAATGGACCGCATTCCTCCTTCAACACCACTCCCTAGATCTAGAGATGGGAGAAGCCTCCTGGTGCGCTTGAAGCTCTTGCACCTATGTCCTTAACCGCAACAACTCTTCTGTCATACTCACCAGGAGCCTTGGCGAATGAGGTAGAATTGGGTATAGGCTAGCTGTCGTGTGGTTGACCTCATCGATGTGGAACAAAGTCGTTCATGCACCATGGCTACTAGTCCCAGCGACAGTTGAACCTATCATTACTGAGCTATCGGGTCCCCTAGCTGGGGTACCTTTGAGCCCTAAATCCGCCCATACATGCTGAGTTGTTGGGGAGGCTTGATGAGACTGGGGCTTCGGAACAAAGTGCGCGAGGCCGAGAAGTCGTCCGTCTGCGCCAATCATGTTTGAGTGGAGAGAGGGAGAAAGGAAGTGAGGAGAAAGTATTCCACCACAAAGATCTGAGTCAAGAGTGTCCCCAGCAGAGTCACCAATTGTGGGGCTGTGCTTTCTCCAATTGAACCTTGGATGAATGGGTGGTTAGGTTAATGTATATTGGGTACGGATAAGTCCTGTATAAGTAACAACCGCGTTAATGCCCAAACTCGGATCGTGAGGAGTTTAGGATAGGCATTCCGACAGTCAAGTCAGTGATAGGAAAAAATAGCTTTTTTAGGTAGTTTAGGGTTTTTGAGGGGAAGAGTTTTTTACCTTGCTCTCAAGGAGCACTACTCCTTTTATAGTCGAAGAAAACGTGAAGACCAACCCACGCATATGCACCACGCGCTCAATGATTGGTTTGCCAATCATGGCACTAAATCAGGTCCTGTAATCCTAGGCCCGCTACGATCTCCACGATCTGTTCCTACAATAGTGGGATCGATGCCACACCGCCTGCCACACCGACCCAACTCTCCCTGACTTCCTCTACAAGTCAGGACGCAAGAGTGGCTCGTGGTTGTCGGTTCTGCCACTTCTCGTAGCCTAGCTGCATTCGGACTTCCATATAGCCACAAGTTGGCTTGGCGGGTCTTTGCCGAACAAATTGTTGTAGTTGACTCGTATCTGGATCCATGGTTCCATTGCTGGTGGTTGATCGTGGCCCGGAAGGACTGGTCTGGCAGAGGCATAACAACTGTGCACCATCGGACCAACCAATCCTCAAGTCCAAAGGCCTGGCTAGCCACGGCTCCTAGTTCACTCTGCCGAGCTGTCCCCGCCACAGAAGGTGATGTTGTTTCTTGGAGAGCGGTCCGAGGAGTTGACTACGACGATGATAACACACACAGGTACCTCTTTTTCTTAGTACAAGTGCAAAATATTGTGTGCCTCTTTTTCATAGTGTGCGTCAAAAGATTCATTAGCTTAAAAATGTAGTGCACACTATCATAAACTACTATTTGATACAATTAATTATGGGTTCGATATCTGGCTATGTTTGAACATATTAGTTCTTGAACAAGCTATAGTTATAGCAATTAATTAGCCAGTTAGGTTATTCTTCCAAGAAAAAATTTCTGACTACTGAATGGATTATATAATAGACCTTGTGGCTTTCTTCGCTAATTTTTTGAAGTTTGTTTGAGATAGCTTTGGCCGGATAGAATTTCTAGAATAAAGTGTGGCTAACGAACCAAAAGGTTTGGAATCCGCGATCGGTGAACATTTGGATAACATATTGAAATTTTGATACTGATTGGACTGTACTTCAGCAATGTCGAACATCATATTTTGGAGGCCAAAGACGAACTTCAAAAATAAAACTCTCAAGGGCCTAGATTTTAGAACTAGAATTATGATTTCACCCATGTATTATGTATCATTAAGAGTTCAAAAACTAAAACTCTAAGGCAAAGTATATATAGTTCTTGTTGCCGTTTTTTAAAAAAAAAAAAAAAGAAGAGAGTCAAACTAAAACCCTAGAACAAAGGAACAAGTTAGAAAAAAAAATAAAAAATCAATGAGTAGTTACCTCTTGAATTTCTAACTTCTTCACGTCTCTTTTAATCTCTAATCTTGTTCCTCTAATTCGTCGTCTTTTTCTTTTTTCTTTTGTCGCAATTCCTTTTTTCACGGTTCTTTCAAAAAATAAAAATAAAATAAAAATCATTCTCCTCTCCTTAAATGGCGCCAGCCCCAATCTCGCATTTGTCTGTATCTGATGATTTTTGTTTTCCCAACGAGTGTGAGATGCTGTGATACATATACTCTTTCCTCAAATATTCGTTTTCGTGAGGAATGCTTATAATTACGATAAGAGTAGAGCGAACAGACCTATACGTTTCATTATAGAGATAGGTGCCACCTTCATGTCCCTGAAAAGTGAAGGGCTGACTTTGATTGCGACTAATATTTGCCACCTTTTTTAAATAAAGATCTTATGACAAATGTTACATATTAAAATATTGCGACACTAATGCTGTAATATGGTATTATACTTCATCCGAAAGATTTGGGTTTGTTTGTTCTCATTATTAAGGGAAAAAAATGAAAGAAACAAAATGTGAAAAGTTCTCTTCAATTAGGAGTATATGATTTGGAGAGAAAGATGAGAGAAAATAAACGATGTTCTAGCATTGAGAACAATATATTATGAAAGTTTTCCCTCTCATTTTTCTTTCAACTTTCTCTCTCTTTTCTCCAAGTTTTACTTTCCTTCTAAATGGAGGGTTGGTTGGTGAAGGCGTTAAGCTTCCACTTGAAGATATGTCTCCTCCTCTCCTCACCTACAGCTTAGAATCTCAGCAAACCCCATAAAAACCGTCGTCAAAAAGCCACCCACTGCTTTTTCCTCCAACTTAAACAAACCCACTCGTATCCATTTCTTAACTTTTAGGACACATATGTAGAAACTGCAGCAAAAAAATAAACGAAATCTTAGCAAAATCCCAAAAAACTAACTCCAACCCATTTCGTCCGCTGGAGTTTTATTGCGCCTGAGTGGGACTGTTATATCAGTAACGCCAAGATCAGATACTAACTCTGTTTAGGGGCCCTCTTGTTTTGGATGACATTCATCTTGGGAAATGGGAATTGAGCTTCCCCGTTGGTGTTAGTGCTGAATTCTAGGTGCTGGAGGTCAATATTCAGATGGGTTGTCCTTAATTTTCTTGAATTTCTTCTGGCTTTGCTTTTGATGTCGGTTTCCAATTATGGTATGAACAGTTAGTGCTGAATTCTAGGTGGGTTGAGGTCAGTTTTCATATGCGTTGTCCTTAGTTTTCTTGAATTTGTTCTGGCTTTGACGTCGGTTTCCAATTATGGTATGATCCGTTTGCAGGCAAAAAAAACAGCTTCTTTAAGTTTTCTGTGCCAGGTTTGGGTAGTTGAAACAGGTTTCGATTAGACACTTAATGATATTTAATCGAGCTGATTTTTTGCAAACTAATTATATTCAATGAGCTCTACGAAATGAACGTTTCTGATCATCGGAGACCATAGCGGGTCCCACTCGGCCGGGACAGCATGCTGCAGCTCCCCCTGTCCGTTGTCTCGGAGTTTCAGATGTTAATATGTTATAGAGGTTTTTCTTGTGGAATCAAGATACTCTCACGTCTAATGTAATAGGGGACCGATCATGGGACCATCCAAGACGTTGGTTACGTAAATGTAGAAGTACCCCGATGATTAGTTGAGGTGCACGTAAGCAGAGACGGATTCAGAAATGTTGCTTAATGGAGGCACCTTGTTAATCATAGTGACGAAAATTTATTTTTCTAGTTAATCATAATAAGATCATACACAATTAAGGCATGCTTTACAAACTACAAAAATATATAACACAAATTTTTACTTAAATTATGTAAAAATAAGCAAAAAAATCTCAAATAAAATTTGAGAGTATGTTTTACATGAACATCGACAAGTTTTAGAATGATCGATATAGTTTTATTAATGATATTATTTTAAAATATTGCTCTTAGACGGTTAAAAATAAGTACAATTGAGAAAGAATCGATCTAAATAAACAAATAGTTCGAAAACCAACAAGTATAAATGCACCATATGACAAAATTGAAACATAAAACTAGTTTTATATGTATATTTTCAAGATATATGCACGTGTTTATGTGTAGTAACATACTTAATTTCATAATTATGCAAAATATACGAAAATATAACAAAATTATTTTAGTTTCGAGCGGGGGCACGTGCCCCCATTTCCCTCCATCCCTACACGTAAGCTGGCAATGACACCTGAGCACGTGCCCCCATTTCCCTCCATCCCTACACGTAAGCTGGCAATGACACCTGAGTTACCAACAACAAAAAAAAAAAATCATTCATGCAGAAAAGTGATTGATTGGACAGTGGTAAAGACTTGATATCGTCGTATTCGTATTAAGATGGATGGTAAAATACTGACCGTTTACAATAATTATGCTACGTTTAGGTGGCTATGATGTCTGATCAATCTCATTATTTTGCATGGGTGACGAAAACATTGGGTCAAGTAAGGGTTTTCAAGTGGGTAGTGTTGCTTTAACAGTTTATAAGGTAGGTAGAAGAAATGGTGATTGATAAATGCCAAGAGGCCTGCATTTAGGTACTAGGAGAAAGGAGGTCATGAGTTCAAATCCTCTTCCAAAGTGCTAATCTAACTATTCTAACAATAATACTTCCACTGATAAAAAAATGGATATTGATAAACTTACATTTGTTTGTCCCTGCGGGCAGAGGGAATAACATACCCCACTCACTTTGATTTCTCACATGGAAATTTGATATTTTGTAGATTCTGGCTCGGCCCCTAGTCCCCTTGTGTATGATATGATTCTTCATTTTTGTAACCTGTCTTGATAAGTTCGATGACAATTCAGTAGTTCAAAAAGAAATACAGGGCAATACATTACATATGAATGCAGGCATGACCTTGTGGCCAGGGTTGGGTTTAAGATTTCGACTTTGGGGTGTGAACCCTTATAATCTGGCAATTATCTTCATAATTGTTGGTAAATTTCGGGCTCTTGAAGAAAATTTTGGGGTGTGGTTGCCCTTTATGGCCCCTAGATCGTCACTGCAACATGAAGTTGTTCTATAGTTCATGCCGCTATTATCAACTTGGATTTTTTTTTATCCCAATGTTCGAGCTTTCCAGTTTTTGCATCTTCTTTGAATTCCTGTTGCTTTGATAGGACAAGTGAAAAGAGTTTCTTATGAAACAATTGTTAATTAGTTGTAAATCTTGATTTGAAACCTGCACAAATCTTTTCTCCACAATTTTAGCTTCCAAGACCCTTGTGCAACTGGTTGATTTGGTTCTCTCTATGGACACTCGGATATCTATGCACATTATTTGAGCGAGAGTTAAATATATGTTAATTTGTCGGAAACTATTTTATTTGAAGATTCTGTGTCATTTTAATTTACAAAAGCAGACAATGGCAGCCATATAGACCTTAAGTTGATCTGTTCTTCTGACTTTTTGTTGTAGTATGATGAGACAGAACTGGTGTAACTGATCCACAAATGAGTTTTTACCCGTCAATCTTTCTCCTTCTGGCATCTCTTTCTGCTAATTGGGCTCTAAATGTTGAAGATGCCATGATTGTGGTCAATGGAACTCAAGCAGTTACTAATACAGATGCTGACTATATCTGTGCGACAATCGATTGGTGGCCTCATGATAAGTGTAACTACAACCAATGTCCATGGGGATCTTCATCCATCATAAATCTGGTAACGTCAGTGATATAGTTTCACTTTAAGTTGGAATTGATCAGCATTCTAAATTTGAACAATGTGCATATTGTTTTTATGATAAAAAAAAACAACTAAACAGCTGGGTATTGTTTTCAATCTTTTCAGGACCTATCTCATCCTTTTCTTGCCAAGTCTATTCAAGGTTTGTGTAGCTCAAATGCTCAGTCAGTCAGTCCATGTCATTTAGAGTAGTAGCTTCTCTTACGATGTTTAAGAGTACTCTGAGCCTGATGTATAATATTGAGTGATTTATTTTTCTGGTACTTTTGTATAAGATTACTGCTGTTATCTAATTGTACATTCCTTTCTTGTTGTGAACCAGCCTTCAAGGGTTTGAGAATAAGACTAGGAGGATCTTTGCAGGACCAAGTGCTTTATGATGTAGGAGATTTAAAATCCCCTTGCAATCCCTTTAAAAAAACCAGAGATGGTTTATTCGGGTTTTCAAAGGGGTGCTTACATATGGAAAGGTGGGATGAAGTGAACAACTTTTTCAATAAGACAGGGTAAGATATAGTCCTACCTTTTTTCCATTCTGATTTTCTATTCTTGGTATTAGAGTTCATCGTGTAGCTTAATTTCTTGGAATTTGTATTTAATTCATATAAAGCAGTTCAATTAGCATAACACCCTCTTGGAATTACTTGTTACTGCAAATAAATTTCCTCAGAGAATCTGTCTAGCAACTGAGGATTGTGGTTTGCCTTATGGTGCATGTTTTTCCATTCTTCCACTTGGTTCAGAAGAAATCGAAAGTGGAGATCACTAATGAACTGTTTCCACCAAAACCCTTGGCATTTAGGTTACATGGTTACTTCTTCATTATTTTCACAGAAATGCGAATTGTTTTTGCTCTTTGTGACAGAGTGCTCGTGACATTTGGCCTGAATGCACTATACGGTAGGCACGAAATAAAAAGTGGTGTCTGGGGAGGAGATTGGGACTCGAGTAATGCGAATGACTTCATTAAGTACACTATTTCCAAAGGCCACCATGTAGATTCATGGGAATTTGGTACCTTATTGTCCTCAAATCACTTTGTTTCCTGGTTCACAATGATCTTCTGCATCCTTATTCTTGCCTTCACTGCTGCAGGCAATGAGTTAAGTGGCAGTGGTATTGGTGCAAGTGTTGGAGTTGGACAGTATGGAAAGGACTTGATCAAGCTTAAAAATATGATCAATGAGTTGTATAAGAACTTCAACCAAAAACCATTACTTGTGGCACCTGGAGGATTCTATGATAAGCAATGGTATAATATGCTGCTTCAGGTTTCAGGCTCACTTGTAGTCAATGCCATGACTCATCATATATACAATCTCGGTGCAGGTGGGTAAGTGGTTCAACTTGATAAGGTTCCACAATATATATTCTCTAAAAGTGAGGTATCGATTTATGCAGTTGGTGTTTGTTCTTTTTCCTTTTTGTCTTGTCTTGTCGGTTTTTTGTCTCTCTGTATTTTGTTGTTTTCTTTTCTCCTGCCTTTTGGTTTTCTGTTTTTCATTTTTTTCCTTTTGTTTTCTGTTTTTCATTTTTTCTTCTTTTCTCTACTTGAATCTTAGGATACACTACCTAATGTAATAAGAGTGTGGTAAGTGCAGCCCAAACAAAAGAATAGGCAGAAAGGCAAATATGGCACGTCTGTAAAGTGGACATCAAGTGGTTCAAAAGAAAGAATGAAGAATTCCTCATACTAACCTATGAAACTGACATTCTCATTCCTACTCTTTTGGATTCACTTACTTCATAGTCATAAACAATCAGCAGAAATATATCTTCTAGGTTTTGATCTTGTTACAATTAATCCCAGTTTGATTCAAGCAGTGAAACTAAAAATGTGAGGTAGTATATGTTATGTTTAGAGCTGTGTTAGCTGCCAGACATTGTAACTTGGACTTACATTAAAATAGCACAAAAAACATGGATATGACTGCAGAAGATCGCGAGGCAGTTACTGGTTTTTTATTTTATTCTGTGGATAGGAATGAGTGTGCAAAGATGTGTAAAACTTGGACCTAATTAAACTGAATGCAGAACCGAGGCTGGTCGTACGCTGTAACCAATCAAACTAGTTTGTAACACATTGACGTAAAAGCCTATGAAACAACTGTTATTCCACGCCAGTGAAATTGTACTTTCATTTTTTTCAGGTGTTGATCGTGACCTTGTGAGTAGAATTTTGGATCCCCATCATTTGAGCAAGATATCACTAACGTTCAGTGACCTTAAACAAACTGTTGAAACACATGGTCCTTGGGCTTCTGCTTGGGTTGGAGAATCTGGTGGGGCATACAACAGTGGTGGCCGAAATGTATCTAACACCTTCATTAACAGCTTTTGGTAATCTTGCTTTGTTATCTCTGCAAAAAAAAAAAGAGCATCGCTGTCATAGAAAGGTAGGCAATTCATTTGCAACTTTTTCACATGTGAAATTTAGGTACTTAGATCAGCTTGGAATGGCAGCAAAGTATGGTACGAGAGTATATTGCAGACAAACTTTAGTTGGTGGAAATTATGGTCTCCTTGACACCACCACATTCGTCCCCAATCCCGATTACTACAGGCAAGACAATAGTTATTTTTTGTCCCTAATAAAGTAGTTGTATGGTTAAAACGATATTAAAGTATTGTAAAAGTTTGTTCATTTGTAACATTGATCAGTTGCTTCTATGGATATTTGGTCCTCTGCAGCGCACTTTTGTGGCATCGGCTGATGGGAAATGAAGTTCTTGCTGTTAATACCAGTGCTTCACCATATTTACGCTCTTATGCCCATTGTTCGAAAGGAAGAGTAAGAGCATTACTGTACTTGTTGGTATTGTTTTAGCGTTTCATGTATAAGACAATTACTTTGGGAAGCATTACAGTGTTTCTTAGTGTTGTTTTCGCTTTCATGTAGTAAGACTATTTCGTTGGCAAGGTAAAGGAGAAAGAGATGAATGTGTATATCTTTATGTACGGATCTATAAAGCATCCAACTCTAGACCAATTGGCTGCTCAGGCTCATTAAGTTTTGGAAATTATTAATCAATGTGGGACAAGCTCTAAGAATAACCAAGCATAGCTATGTGTTCATAAGACTGTAATGCAGTTGCCATCTTGATCACGTCTGTTATGAGTCTATGACCATCAGACCAGCATTTATATGCAGTAAATCCTTATTAGTTTTGACATGAGTGCTCACGGCCCATAGGCAGGCCCATACACCGGGGTCCCATGAAACAGATGAACATTGGAAACTTGGTGTACTTCTGAGTTGTGATTTATCTCGATTTACTTAATTGGTGTGGGCTATTTTTGGCATGTTATGTATGGAAACAGAACTACTAATAACATTTTCGAATGAAGTCTGATATCATATATGAGTACGTTTTATGCCACGCCTTATCGTATTCAAGCTCGATTTCTTGCATCTTGTTATTTTAGGTTCATAATATCTGACTTCAATTATCATTTGCTTGTTAGTATATAGCCCATTTAACTACTATAGGCATGCAAGTCAGTTTTCATATCTTTTGTATTGTTCTTACTTCAGTTGAGTTTTATTTCCATTCAATTGTGTTTTTTTTTATCGGTCCGTTCATTTGTGTTGATAAAGGATTAGACCTCATTGCATCGCTTCCTTGACTTCCTATATTTCTTTTCTTTCTGGAAACACTGTCACCAATTTTTCATGTACGAATTATCTTTTCATTAAGTACAACTGGTTGCATCATTTCAATGTAAGTACCAGCTATGAGGGACACATAAAGATCAAGTCCTTGTGCCTTTGATCAATTCAAGTCCTTGTCCCTACATTTATTGTAAGGACATTTTTAGTCTTGTCACCGTGCTTCTTTTTATCTTTCTTAACTATCATTGTCATCTTATTACAGGCAGGTATCACTTTGCTTCTGATCAATTTAAGCAACCAAACCAAGTTCAATATCGTTGTTCACAACAGTATGAACATCAACTTACACGCGAATGAGATGACCAATAACAGCAGAAAGTCTTCTGCACACGGCCTCAAGAGAACTGTGTCGTGGATTGGAAGCAAACCATCAGATGGAACATTGTTCAGAGACGAGTACCATCTGACTCCAAAAGATGATGATCTTCGCAGCAAAACCATGTTACTAAATGAAAAACCATTACAACTTACCAATGGTGGAGACTTTCCTAGTCTGAATCCAGTTCATGTTCGTGAACATTCTCCGATGTCTATTGCTCCTTTGTCCATTAAGTTCATAGTATTACCCTACTTTGAAGCCTCTGGTTGCATGTGATTCTTTCCAGAAACTATACAGGGTGTAGTCTTTTATACAGATTCTAGTTGCAGAAATGTAAATTACGCTGTGATATAAAGTAGTGAATTGATGTAATTGTAGCTTGTGATAATTCTTATAAAACCAACATATTTTACATCTTTCAAAATTTTAACATCTATTTTTATCAACTGAGCCACCGATGGATGGTAGGGGTATATGGTTTAGCTCTGTTCAAAGAATTTGTATCATATACTAAGTACAGAAATAACGCTCAGTTCGAACGCGAGGTGCAATCCGCAGATGTGGTTTGTCGGTTGGCGCTGCATTGTGTCGAGGAGAATCATTTGGCAGATGTAAACCAAGTATCAGAGTATCGCAGGCCCCGAGTGGGTTTTGTCAAAATTAACGTGGATGGGGCGTGGAGGAGCAAGAGGTGTCAAGGAGGGGTTGGAGAGGTGGTTCGCGATGGATATGGCCAGTTTTTGACTTCTGAGATGTGCAGAATTGCAGCAGTGCTCCTGTTGCTGAAGCTGTTGCTTTACGGTGTGTACCACAGCTTGGCATTCGGGTGGAAGGTGACTCTCAACTCATTGCCAATATGCTCAATAGAAAGATCGAGCAGATGCATGAGGTGGCTGCCATTCTTGGGGACATTCAGGCTTTGCAATGTAACTTTCAGATTTGTAGCTTTGATTTTGGAATAATTATTCGCTGGTCTTGGGCCATCATGTGGCAGTGATGCTCCAAGTCCACCAAATAATTTTTCTTGAAGTTGTGAGGAGAAGTGTTAAAAGACCCAGCTCATTGCCAATTTTTCTTGGCTTATTGCCTGTTTTCAAGAAAAAATAAGAACGTCAAAAAAATCACACTAGCAACTTCTCACACTGTTTGCCTCTCTCTCTCTCTCTCTAGAAAATAAATAATACATCGAAAACCCAAACATCAAAACGCAAAACTAATAGCAGGAAAACTATACAGGAGGAAGATATCGACAGACTCATATTGGCACACAAGTCTCCGTGGGTACATGCACGAGTGCAATAACTGTTCAAACCAATTGGATGCATTATTTTTATGAGCGGATGTTTTTATGAGCGGATGTTCGAGCCAACTTGCAAATACCCCGACTAATTTTGAGGCTCTGAAGTTAATGATCAGACAAAATAACCTCTGGTGGCCCTAAAGTTTAGAATGTTTGGCCTTTATAAAATTCGAATTTTTGAACATGCGACCGCTTAGAGAACACACCTTTTAATTTTTTTTTTCATGCCCACCAATGAAACCCTTTTCAGAACCCAGTAGGTTCATCAAACAGATCTACTAATTCTTTGATTCTACTAATTCTTTGATTCCAGTTAGTAAGACCAATCTTGAACTAAGAAATAGACCCGAGAAGCTAAAAGGGCATTCTAAGCAATTGAAATAATCGAGTTCATTGATATTCCTGGTATAGTAGATGCTATTACACATACAATCATATTCAATTCGATGGAATTCATTGATCTTAAAAGGAGATCTATGATAATTTCGCATGTACGGCGTTATTTCTTGGTTTCATCCAATCATTAATAACTTGATTATTTTTAAATAATAGTAAATAGAAAGAACGCTTATAAGGAGTCCTATTAAAATAAAAAAATATAGACCGCCATCCACACCATAATAAATAGGGTTTTCCCAAAAATCTTACTAGTGGAGGAAGACCCCCTAGGAATAAGAGACATAGGGCTAAAGAGAGTCAAAAAAAGGACTTTCGTGTATACTCAGAAATTGATAACCACTGCTACCGTCAAACCCATCACTAATTTTTTGGTATTCTCACTAATAACCACAATCAATACCCCAATTTGGTATAACACCCTTCTCATCGATTCGAATTCCCTAAAACAAATCACAACACCCAACACCACCAAGCGTGCCCTGCAATTACCAAAACTCGTTAACAATCCGTGGCAACAGATCTCCAAGCTAGATAAGATTCTTAGTAAAATCAACTGTTTCAAGCAAAAACGTGAATAACTAGACACCCTATGGCTGTAATGTGTTTATGATCCCATGAAATGACTCTTGGGAATCCCAGAAAGTTATCGACGGTGGCCGTGGAGGAGATGCCGCTAGTTGTGGTTGAGAGAGAGAGAGAGAGAGAGAGAGCCCCTTTACAAAGCAGGTAAGATAGATAAGGGTTGCAAGTATTTGTAGTTCTTCAAAATGCAAGGCAATAATTGCCATAAACTTAGAGACACATTCAAGAGAACACATGACAAAAACAAGCTAGTGCACTGATGCGGCTGTCTTCAAACTCCGAGAGAACATCCAAGCTCTCGAACGGCAATTCTTCAATAGAAACATAAGTTTGGTGGGCAAATACACGATTCGAACGCAAGTACCATTCTTCCTCGGGAGGCTGTACATAGTCCTCGAGGTTTCCTCCCGGGACAACACCTTGGTTGCTTTGCCTTGATTTTTTCCATGCTGTTAGACGTTCCATGTTTTCCATGAACACTTCTTTCATTTCTCTCTTATCCTCCAAAGTTTCATCGTCTAATGCTCTGACACGATGACCGTAATGACACATTTTGTTGATGAGATAGTGCAGAACAAAGTTGCCCCTGGAGCCACGTTCACTGAAACAATCGACGTAATCATTCAAATGCAAATGCATCAGAGTGGCCTCGTGGGCGCTGCATTGACACAAGAAATTCCTCACAAGTTCTGAGTGAAGCAAGGTTAGGCTCGAATTTTTGGTACTGCATGCTTGGTCAGGGGCAAAAAGGGCCATAAAATTGGCCGCTTGGGCATCATCTCGTGGCATTTTGTGAAGACATTCTGTTAATATTACCCTTCGACTACCAGAAGAAGTATGCCCTACTTTCATTACGGTGGCCAACAACTGAGAAGAGCTCATGAGTATTACCTAAAGAAGTAGAGAAAACAAGCAGCTAAGGCAAGGACATTTAAAGGGTAGAAGTAGTATAATCAAGGATCACAATTTCATTTGTGTGTGTTGGTTCAGCAAGCATTGACACTGAAACATGTTCAAAAATGTTTCCAACACATTTCAAAAGAGAGAAGGAAATTGAAAATACCATGAATGTTGTAGGAACATGAACCTATCTAAATGAACATATCGAGATCTATAGAGTGGTTCACGACTAATTCACCAAAAAAAAAGTATAGAAGAAATAAAGTAAACCTTATTAATCGAACAGAAATTCTTACGTAATGTCAAATAGAATTCAACTTTATGTTGACACAACTTTTGTTTTGGAATGTTTCTTTGTTTTCTTTAAGTGTCTCAATGATGTAACCCATTGGAAACACTGGAATTTAATTTCATTTCCCACAACTGTTTCGTATCAGTTCTTGGGAAACAAAAACTATTCAGCCACTAGATGAAAAAAAAAATTTAAAGTTTGTTTCTTGAATAGAATGTCTTTTGTTGCTTAAATGATAGAAAGAATGTTGATAAGGTTAAAAAAAAGGGGTATGACACAAGTTGACAACCCCAGTACGACCTGTATCACACTATTTATTACATTGGCTTTTATTATGTACAACTATTTAACCTGTTAATGAGAATGAACCCATATCCTCATTTACATCCATAATGGGAATATTGATGAGAAAAATTCACCAAAAAAGTAGAAGGTGAGAAACACCATGCAACTATTTACATAGATCTTAATCTTTGAGTAGCTTTATACAGCAAACCAACGTGCCTTCTGATAATGGACATGAAAGCAACCAATTCGAACGCGTTAACCTTGTCAAATACAGGTTACCCAGGTTGACAGTAATCCGACCTGTTTACTTTGTTTCATCGAGTTACGACACTTCCAAGTTCATTTCGGGAACTAGCGCCCACCTTACTACTTGTCCAGTTTGTGTCCTGTTATTGTGTCATGTCGAAAATATTATCCCTTCAATTTAACTATGTGGAAAATCATGTCATCTCTATTGAAAAGACAATCATTTTAGAGAACGTCAACACCATTGCCAAATAAGAATAAAGTGACAACAATTAATATCAAACATAAGATAAGCTGATGCACAAAAATCATTACCTTTGCTAGCAAATACTGAGCAGCTGCATTGCCAACTTGAGCACATCTGTGTAACAACCCATTAGTCTGTTGGAATAACCCACCGCGATTATTAACGCTAACGCCTTGGAAACATACAGCTTTCAGGACATCAGCGTCATCAGCAACCTTCGAAAACACTGAACAACTGAATGGATACCAATGAAGATGACAGTTACGCATAAACTTCGGAAGTAAGAGTAAAGAAAGGTTGTTATCAACATAGAGGCCATTAAAAGTCAACATTTTTAATGTAATACTGAGACAAATGAACCAAACAAAACCGACTGTCAACTTCACTTTAAGTTCCAAGAAGGTTTTGAAACAACATTTTTATTATGGTAAATGCTAAGCACTGGCCAATAGGTGGTCAGGCAACTTCAGTATATCTCTAAAAATTTGTTGAAAATAGCAAAAATTGTAATAAAATACGCTAGAAGTTTAGTGGAACATGTGAAGTGTATGTTCGGCATTATTAGTCCTCAAGGTTTAACCAATGCCATTTGGGCAGCGGTTAGCAAGACCCTTAATTAGGTACATAAAACCACCACTTGAGGGATTCCGTGGTACATCTAAACCACAACATGACTGCAGTGGCATTGACAATTGTGTCTCATGAGATAGAACAATTCTCTTTGGAATATTTCATATGAGATCAATACTCAGTAAAGCCAACTCAGGGCTGGTTGTCACATAATTAGCCAAAAGGTAACTAATTAAGAGCACAAAACAGAACAAAAGAAAAGAAGATGAAAGATTTTTGAGACTGATTTCTATGGTTCATGTTAAAGCATCCAACTCAAAACCAATTGGCAATGAGTGGAGAGGCCACCTATGCTCATTTACTAGTTTTGGAAGAGATATTAACCGATGTGGGACAAACTCCGACAGTTCATAGCAATCTAAGTTGACAATTAATTCACACAGGAGTCTTACACAGATATTGCTCTTGCAAGATTTGTTGCCCCGTCAGAGGATTTCACCATCAAAATCATGATACACTTCAAAAGATCAACATGTAGATCTGTGATCATCCTTTGTATTGCTTGCACAGTTCAAACTGCCACTAATATATGATTATCAAAGGCAAAGAAAATCAGTGTAACGAACCCCAACATGGTCAATAAGTTGCAATTAAAAAAAATTATCATAAATTGAATAATCTAGATAAGGGATAGATCTACTGTGCCCTCCAAAGCAATTTATATACAGTCACCAACAAAAACACATTGCCAAGAGACCTCATTGATGCTCAAGGAAGAGAATACTAATCCATTTTAACCAAATGGATTCAAAGTTTCAGAGCGACCAAATTTGAAATACACGGAAATAAAGCAACATACCCTTCAAGGTCCTTGCATTCGCTACACAAAACAAATAATCCGAAACTTGTGCTCATGGTTTAAGGGTTGTGCTTAACACTGTGGCCTTTTGAGTGCTGAAAAAAGCTACTCGTAAGTAGGATCTGGATGCAGGTCAATAAGAAAGCAAAAACAAGAAGAGAGAACGAGGAGAACAAAATATAGTCTGCTATTGAGTATCGGGATTCCTCTATTTTTCACACAAGCAGTCTGGAAAAGTTTCCTATTTCCCCTCCTACAAGCAAGCCTCATTTACTATGCCTGCAAAGTGCATAGGCCAAATTTCCACTCTCCTCCTAACTCATGTGATCCTGTGGTTGTACCTGTTGGAATACTAGTATACTCATATACTAGTATATTGTGTTTAGTCCCACATTGCTTATTTACATTATGTAATGAACTATCTCCTTATATAAATAAATGATTATGTGTGAAGGTAAAAGTAACCTTACACACTTTTTCCTCTCCAAACAACATGGTATCAAAGCGGGTTCTCAATCCCAATCTTAAACCACCTTTGAAACCCTAAACCTACTATAGCAGCCACCCTTGAAACCTTAAACCTACTATAGCAGCCACCTTTGAAACCCTAGAAACCCTAAACCTACTATAGCAACCACCTTTGAAACCCTAAACCTACTATAGCAGCCACCATCAGCCGACTACGACAGCCACCCACTACCCACCAGCCACCATCGGCCCACACCCAGTCGCCACCCACTACCCACCAGCCACCATCAGCCCTCCGCTCATTAAAACCCTAAAACGACACTATTCATGTGACTGTTCATCGCAGCACTGTTTACGTCACTGTTCATTGTACTGTTCACGCGACTGTTCATCGGCACTGTTCATCGGATACTGTTCACGCGGCATTGTTCATCGGGTACTGTTCATTGCGGCATCTATTAACGTCGATCTTGCCATTTTCGATCAGAACACCCTATACACTTTTTCTCATCCCGACAGCCACCGTTGGCCCTCACCCTGCCCTCGTCGGCTCTCCCCAGCCCCCGTCGGCCCCTGCCCATCCCTCGGCAACCTCTCTTTCGTCGTCACCGACCTCCGGCGCCTCTTCTAATTGCTGATCTCTGTCTCTTGATTCTTCTGTCGCTTGCTTCTGACACTTTGGTATGAGTTTGCCGTTGGTATTTTGTTCTGTTCTTATTTGTGGGCTTATTCGGCTGCCCTACTTTATGTCTGGCTATTTTGGACTTCTCGTTTCTTCTTGGTCTTGTTATTTTACTGCTCTTGTTTGCTGGTGATCGCGGTTTGTTGATGATTGTGGCTGCCTCTGTGTTATTGGCATAGTTTCTGGTTGGTATATTTACAATGAGCTCTGGCACTACCTCTGTTTCTAGTTCTAGTACTGTGACTTCCACTGTTTAGTCGTTCTTCCCGGTCTCGTGAAAGGTTGTCCATTACCTCTACCTTATTGAATGGTCGAAATTATGCTGTTTGGGCTAAGGCTGTTGAAGTCTATTATGTCAGGGAGTCCGACTATCATTATCTTACTGATGATCTTCCCGCGGCGACTGCCGCATCATATGGTGCTTGGGTTCCTGCAGATGCTAAGATTCGTGTTGAGCTTTGGAATAGTATGGAGGAAAATATTAAGAATACTCTGGTTTTCTTATCTACTGCGAAAAAGTATGGATGAAGGTTAAGGAGATGTTTTCTGGGGCTGATAATCTCCGCCAGACTTATGCTCTTCATCAACAGTTTTTTTCTCTTGACCTTGGCAACTTATCCTTGGAAGAGTATTATGCCAAGTTCTGTGGTATGTGTGAGGAGCTCAACACTTGTGAGGCTATTTCTTCAGATATTCAGGTTATGGAGCGTCAGCGTGAGCGCTTGCAGGTAGCTCGTTTTCTGTTTGATTTACCTTCGCCAGCATATGATTCTATCCGATCCAATCTTTTGGGTGTTAGAGATTTACCTTCTCTCAGTGAGGTGTTCAGTCGTGTCCGTCAGGCCTCTGTTCCTGACTCCAGTGTTGATTTGACCCCTGCTGCCCGCTCAGCTTTGGTTACCACGATTCCTCGTGGTGGTACTTCTTCTCGTGGTTTTGACCGTGGGGGAGGTAGTCGTGGTCCTACTGGCCGTGGATATGGTCGTGATTCTGGTAGCAGTGGTCCGATGCAGTTTGTTGGTGGTCATGATTCTGGTAGTGGTGGTCGTGGTCGTGATTTTAGTCGTGCTCGTGGTCGTGGGTCTCGTTCCTGCACCTATTGCCATGGTACTAATCATACAGTTGATTTTTGTTGGATTCTTCATGGCCACCCATCTGCTCATCAGGTTACTGTTTCTGAGGATGATGGCTCTGTTTCTGTGCCCAGCTCCATTCCATGAGTTGTGACTATTCCAGAGGATGAGTATCATCGCCTGATTTCCCAACCGTCCCCTTATGTGCCCTCCTCTTCCACTACTACGTTCGCTCAGAAAGACTCCACCTTTGCTGGCCTGGCCTCTAATACTCCGTGGGTTATTGATTCTGAAGCTACCGATCATATGACAGGTCACTCCATCCACCTCTCTGGTTCTCGTCCTCTTGTGAAGTCTTCTAGTGTTGCCTTGGCTGACGGTTCCTCTTCTGACATTGCTGGTTTGGGTTCTGTTATCTTACATTCTTTTCTTACATTAGACTCTGTTTTACATGTTCCTCGTTTTCCCCATAGTCTTATGTCTGTTAGTAAACTTACCCAATTCTTAAATTATTCGGTTACCTTTTTTCCTGGTTATTGTGTATTTCAGGATCTCCAGACGGGGAAGAAGATTAGTGGCGGTGTTAAACGTGGTGGTCTATACTATTTTGACACTGGCGAACGCGAACCTCCTGCCTCTGTTGCTTTTCAGGCTTCCGTATCTCCTTATGAACATCATTGCCGTCTTGGTCATCCCTCCCTTCAGACTCTCAAGCAGTTAGTTCCGTCGTGTCGTGGTCTTCAGTCTTTGCCATGTGAAGTCTGTGAGTTCAGTAAACACCGTCGTGTTTCTTTTCCGCCTAGAGTAGAGAGTCGAGTGTCTCGTCCTTTTCATTTAGTTCACTCCGATATTTGGAGTCCAGTGAGTGTTTCATCACGTGGTGATTTTCCGTATTTTGTTATTTTTGTGGATGACTATTCGAGGCTTACTTATGTTTATCTCATGAAAAACCGGTCAGACCTTGTACTTAATTTTCAAATCTTTTTATATGGAAATAAAGACTCAATTTGATGTTTCTCTTCGTATCTTTCGTTCGGATAATGCTGGTGAATATTTCTATAATGTTTTGTCTGCCTTTTTTGATGAGCATGGTATTCTTCATCAATCTTCGTGTTCTCGCACTCCCCAACAAAATGGGGTTGCCGAACGCAAGATACGACATTTGACAGAGGTTGCCCGAGCTCTTTTAATCTAGTGAACGGTTCCCAAATCCTTTTGGGGCGACGCCATCCTTACTGCCGGCTACCTTGTGAATCGCATGCCCTCCCGCGTTCTTGGGGGCCAGATTCCCTATAGTATCTGCCGGCTACCTTGTGAATCGCATGCCCTCCCGCGTTCTTGGGGGCCAGATTCCCTATAGTATTTTGCACCCTAGTTGTTCTTTATATTCTTTACCTCTTAAATTTTTTGGGTGCACGTGTTATGTTCATGCCCTGGATCCCAGCCGCGATAAACTTGATCCTCGGTCTGTTAAGTGTGTATTCCTTGGGTACTCTAGGACTCAAAAAGGATATAAGTGTTATTCTCCCACTCTGCATCGCGAGTTTGTTTGTGCTGATGTTACGTTTCATGAGTTGATACCCTATTTTCCGTCTTTGCCTCATGCGGATACGTCTGAGTATATGCATATTTTGGTTCCTTCCGAGCAACCTCAAAAGCAGCACCCCCCGATACAAGTATATGTTCGCCGTACCAAAGCTGCACCACCACCCCCTCCGCCTACCGCTGAGTCTTCTCCTCCGTTGCGAGATCCGCCTCCACCTCCACCTCCTTGGGCCCCTATTGCTTCACCTTCTTCTCCCATTGCTCTTCGTAAAGGTATTCGCACTTGTACTATCTCTCATCCTATTGCTAAATTTGTATCTTATGATCATCTGTCCCCCATCCTTCGTGCTTTTACTGCCTCTGTTTCCTCTGTCTTTATTCCTAAAACTGTTCAGGAGGCCTTGTCTATTTCTGAGTGGCAGACAGCTATGGAGGAAGAGATCTCTGCACTCCATGATAATGGGACTTGGGAGTTGGTTCCTCTACCCTTTGGCAAATCCACTGTGGGGTGCCGCTGGGTATTCACTGTGAAATATCATCCTGATGGGTCTATTGAGCGTTACAAAGCTCGCCTTGTTGCTAAAGGCTACACCCAGACTTATGGTGTTGACTATGCTGAAACCTTTTCCCCGGTTGCAAAGCTTGGTTCTGTCCGTCTCCTTATTTCTCTTGCAGCCAACCTTGGCTGGCCCTTATTTCAATTGGATGTCAAGAATGCTTTTTTACATGGCGATCTTCTTGAGGAGGTTTATATGGAGCAACCACCTGGGTTTGTTGCTCAGGGGGAGCGTTCTCAGGTATGTCGTCTTCGATAAAGCTCTTTACAGGCTTAAACAGTCTCCCAAGGCTTGGTTTGGAAAGTTCAGTGATGCAGTTTTGAAATTTGGTATGCATCGATGTCAGTCTGATCATTCTGTTTTCTCTCTCACATCTCCTCGAGGCAAAGTGTTATTGATTGTGTATGTCGATGATATTATTATTACGGGTGATGACCAGAGAGGTATTGATGCGTTGAAGGTCTTTCTGCAGAGTCAATTTCATACTAAAGACTTGGGTAGATTGTGATACTTTTTAGGTATCGAGGTGGCACGATCTAAAGATGGTATTAGTTTATCACAAAGGAAATATGTGCTGGATATCTTAGATGAGACTGGTTTGTTGGGGACGAAACCTGTCGATACCCCTATGGATCCTAATGTCAAACTATGCATTGATCAGGGGGAGGCAATGTCTAGTCCTGATCAATATCGCCGTTTGGTTGGTAAACTGAATTATCTCACCATTAAACGTCCTGATATTTCATTTGCAGTGAGTATCGTGAGTCAGTTTATGTCTGCTCCTCATGTGCCACATGGGGAGGCTGTTCTTAGAATTGTCAAGTATCTCAAGTCTCATCCTGGACGTGGTCTATTTTATAGAGCTAATGGTCATTTGCGTATTGAGGCCTTCACAGATTCTGATTGGGCAGGAGGCCCGTCTGACAGGAGGTCAACCACTGGATATTGTGTTTTTCTTGGTGGCAATCTTGTTAATTGGAAGAGTAAGAAACAGGCCGTGGTTGCACGGTCTAGTGCAGAGGCAGAATATAGAGCCATGGCTCACACCACATGTGAGATTGTGTGGGTGCGATCTTTTCTTGAGGAGATAGGATTCCATGTGCAATTGCCTATGAATTTGTATTGTGATAACCAAGCAGCAATTCACATTGCATCCAACCCTGTATTTCATGAGCGGACTAAGCATATCGAAGTTGATTGTCATCTGGTGCGAGAGAAGTTGACTGGTGGTGTTATAGCAACTCCTTTCGTGTCTACAAGTGCTCAATTGGCCGACATATTCACCAAGTCATTGTTTAAACCCCGGTTGGAGATATTATGTGACAAGCTGGGTTTGTGTGATATCTATTTCGCAGCTTGAGGGGGAGTGTTGGAATACTAGTATACTCATATACTAGTATATTGTGTTTAGTCCCACATTGCTTATTTACATTATGTAATGAACTATCTCCTTATATAAATAAATGATTATGTGTGAAGGTAAAAGTAACCTTACACACTTTTTCCACTCCAAACAACAGTACCTATCTATTTCCTGCAGTTGGATGACCAAGCAAGTGAACAATGAACAATAAAACAATCTCCATACCACAGCCCTACATTTCCCTCGTTTTTGGTGGTGACATTGCAAAACAGGAACCAGTCAGACCTTTCACATTAGGCAAATAGAATCTTGTAGCTTGTATAAACAATGGACCTGTGTTAGTATTAAAAAACTTAACCTCTGATGGTATTGTAGCATAAAACTAAAGCCAAAATCAATCAACTAGCCAACAACAAATAGTAATGCACATAACTTCCCTGGTGAAGCGCAAGGAAAATCTCAGTCAAACTTTTGTACTTGGTATCTCACCTAACCACCCACTAATTGATAAAGTGAGAAGCTAAAGTAGGAGTTCCAAGAAATGCAAAAAAAAATTAGCCAACAAAGAATCCTACAATAGCTTGTTAGATTTTCTAAGTTATTTCTCTTGCAAATCTTAATTGCCAAATCCTTCAAATACCTAAATCTAAATCACCCAAGGATATTGACATATGAGCAGTATAATATAGTTTTGCGAAAGGAAACACTTAATAAACAAAAATAAGAAAAGGTATATCCGCTGATGGGAGGCATTCAACTAGATCAGGGATGGGACAAGGCTTCCCCATCCAGACCCAACTCCATCTGATATCCCAGCCTTGCCTTGTCCACAAAGTGGTACCTCCCTACTTAAGAAGCCCCGCCTAACTTATCCCCATACTGGATCGCCTCCAGCTTGAATTAAGATAAGAAATCGAGATGTCCGAGCTTTTCCCTCAGAGGACAAATGAGATCGAGAGAGATGGCAGTAATGAGATTTCCCTAACATATGACTATGAAATTTATTGAAAAGAAGCAAACATGCCTGGATTTGGAGAAGATATCGTCAACAATGGAGCCAAGAGAGGAGGCGGCGGAGAGGGGAGGAACTGTGTATAGAAACTACCCTAACACCTGAGCTTATATAATTGGGAATTAGGATCCTTTTGGAAATATCACTAAAGTTAATAATGTTTATCTAATATAGCTTAATCAAGGCCCAACCCAAATCATGTTCTCATCCTCTACCCTTGGAACCAAAACGCCTCATGACAGTTTGGAACTAGGTCACAAGGCTTAAATTTCAATTTCTAATTTCTTTCTCAAACCTAACAACGATGCCACCGCAACCCTTGCCCAGCTACCATGCCAATACCATATGATACCTTTGTAGGAATAGAGAAAAGGAAACCATTAAAAAATAAATAAATTTAAAAAGGAGAGAGAGAGAGAGAGAGAGGAATCACACATGCAAAGCCATATTATTAACATATACACAACAAACGCAATGCTGATATTACAAGCTGAAATAGGAACACTAATATTTAGGCTAAAATGCCTAATCAATTTCCATCAATCAATGCTTGTAGACACTGAAGTTCTAAAACACGGTACAGCAATTCATAAGGAAATTAACCTAATTGCCAATTTGCATCTCTACCTAACTCGATAAAGCAATGCTTATTGACAATGAAATAATGTACTGATGTAGAACACTTCTATTGTCCATCAATAAATGCTTACAATAAATGAAAAGATAGCGATACTACAATGCATTGTCTTATGGAAGGAAACTAGCCCAAATGCACGTGCAAAACACACGCTGCCAACAATCTATTGCATGTGAAAAGCACTCGCTACCCATATTATGATGCCTGCGATGAAGCTAGAATTCACCCGTTCAACCAGACTAGGGATGTCAGAAAGTCAGGTATGGAACTAGGACACTCTCTCCGGACCCACTCCATTTAAGGATCCAACCCTGCCTTGTCCACAAAGCGGTGCCATTGCCTCCCAACTCACAGAAACCTGCCTTGCCTAATCCCATTCAAGCTCAACCTCATCTTATCAAAGAGATTACATAAAAAGACATCATTGCTTTTACCTCTAAAGGAAAAGCGACATGCAAAAAGAGTAATGTATTTAGATATGCATATACATATATATAACAATATCTGTATTGATCATTTACATATATGCATGAGAGAGAGAGAGAGAGAGAGAGAGAGAGAGAGACCAAGGCAATAATGAGATTAAATTACAATAAATGCATGTCTATGAAATCAATTTCAAAGAAACACACATACTTGAACAAGGAAATGGTGTTTGCACAGGAGCCTATTTTTGAGGCAGCGCAAATGGGAGGAGTTTTGTATCTAGAACCTAATGCCTAAACGAGTTTAACAAACATAGGTAACTATTGGAACTATGAATGGGATTCCACGGTAGTCAAATTATAAAGCTCAATTAAGGCCTCAAACCCAAATTTGGTTTTCATTTTCTGCCTCGAATCACCTCCAATGTCATTAACCAAAGTTGTCATATGAGCTTTGTAACTAGGCTATGAAGCACCGACACTCCTAGAAGTTGTCATATCCTTGCTAGACGCATGGGACACAACAAAACATGTATGGGGCACGCCATGTGCGTGTCCATTAAATTGAAATATTTTCTTCTTGAGGGGGACATGGCAGGGATACGGGAGGACACGGCAGGGACATATATGGGAACATGGCAGGGGTTGAATCTGCAATTTTTTAAATTTGTTGGGGGTAAATGTGTATTGCTTCAAGTATTTTGGGTTACAAGTGCAATATGTTGTCATGTCCCCGGCTATATCCGTGTCCCTATTGTTTTAGAAATCCTGTGTCCTTGTCTATACCGTGCTACATAGGAACCAGGTCACACGAGTTAATTTCCATTTCTATCTCAACCTCAACCACAATAAGAATGCAAATCTAGAAGAGAGAATAATAAGAAAAAAATATAGTCTCTCAAAATCCCCTGATCCTCACACAAGCAGGCACAGAAGGAGGAGCAGGAAGGGCCCTAGTCCCTGCCATCATGAAAGAGTGTGGAAAAGCTTCATATTTCCCCTCTTACAAGCAAGGTTCAGATTATAGTAATCACATTCCTTAATCTTTTGTTCAATTTCATGGTAAGATGGTGTTTGGGAGGTGCTATAGAGCATTTCCCGTATAACGTCAGAATTCCAGGCATAGTTCCATGGTTGCTCAGTAAATAACCAACTAAACATAGCAGATATATCCTTATCCTTACCTTTTCTTTTTGAACAATCCGTAAACTTCATTCATAGAAAATATTTTAGTGTCCAACATAGGTGCTTTACATATTAAGCAGAGCTCATATACGTTAGTTCACAACTATCTTGTATTTGTTGGGTTTCTAATCAATGATGAGAATAGTAACAGGAGGGAAGGGGGGTCTGGAAGTTGCGGGAGAGGGTGAAGGGGCCTGCAGCAGTGAAGGGGAGAAGGTGAAATAGTGGCTTCAGAAAGGGAGGAGGAGGCAACAGTTGAAATTTGGGCAAAAGGGCATGTGCCCAAAATTTTGACTGGTTCATCATGAAGTTCCATGTCCCCACCCAAAAGACCTTTCAAGAAATATCAATTTAACTGACACAACCAAAATTTCTGAAATCACATACTTTTCTTGAAGGTACTCATAGGCTTACAAATCTCCTTGACCAAAAATCATTCATGTGGCATGTCCTATTAAGACTATGAGCAATCACTAGGTACTGTAGACTATCAATGACATTGAGGAACCTTCTAATTCTATGTTCCCACCCTATGTTAAACAGACTCGGGTACGGTTGTCAGTTGCGGTCAGATTCATCCACTTCTCAATTCAAGGGCACGGGGAACCTAATAGTATTCTCCTTTCTCAGTACTTTTTCTTCATTTTCTAGGTAAAAATGGTGTACAAGAGGTGCTATAGAGAATTTCACAAAGAACATGAAAGTTTCAGGCAGTTCTGTGGTAAACTCAAAATACAACTGTGCATGCTTGATAGATGACCAACTAATACATCCCTATCCTTGCCTAAGTGCCCAGCATGGTGCTTTATATTATTAACCGGAGCCCACATACGTTAGTTCGCGACTATCTTGTATTTGTTTGGTTTCTAATCAATGACGAGGATAGTGAGAGGAGAGAAGTGGCTCTGGCAGTTACAAAAGAGGGGAGGGGCCTGCAGAAGTGAAAGGGAGAAGGTGAAGTAGTGGCTTTAGAAAAGGGGAGGGTGGAGCAGGAGGAGGCGGCAGCAACAGTGGAGACGGACCGGCAATGGGCAAAAGGGCATGTTCACAAAATTTTCACTGTTTTGTCATTAAGTTCCTAACCTTCAAGAAATGTAAATATATTTTTAACTGCCAAAACCAAAATTTCTAAGATCACATACGTTTCTTGAATGAATGTTGAAAACAGTATACTATACAAACCTCCTTGACCAAAAGCGTTCATGTGGTATGTCCAACAAAGATTGTGAGCAATCACTCTGTACTGCAGTCTTTCAACGACATTGAGGAACCAAAACAGTAGACTATACATACATGAGGGCTGAAGCAAACTAGATCAACATAATCATTTCTTGTGCACCAACATGAACGACAACTGCTAATTAGAAAAACAAATAAAGGGGCTACATGCAAATTGTTCGAAGGGAGAGATGTTCAAATAGAAGAGACAAACTCTCAAATAAAATTTGCTTACTTGTAAGGATTCGAATATTGCAGTGAAGGATCTACCATAGGCAAGCCATGGGTGATGGGTTTAGATGGTTGGGGTTTAGCAGTTGGTTTGGAGCTCACTCATTGACGAGGCATTGAAGTTTTTGTTCAGGTTTCCACTTTTTGGCACTTGAGAAAAAACCTACAAGTTTTGTTTTTCGTATTTTTCTTTACTTTGGATAGAAGATGGGATTTTAGTAAAGAATTAGGGTGTGCAAAGTTATGGAATAAACAAAAGGAACTGGAAGGGAAATGATCATAATGTTTCTATGTTTTGTTCTCGATTTGAGAAGAAAAGAAAAATAGTTCAGGAAAACCAATTTCTCCATACACTTCTAATTACTCTTCCTCGTTTTCTTTCTCCTTTCTCTTTTGGTTTACCATTTTATTTTCATTTCTTTGTCTACAAGAAAGCAAGTGTTCTATCGGCACACAAACAAAAAAACAAACACAGAACTAAAATCCTGTTGACTACAAGGATACAAAAAATTAAGCACGTAATCAGGAGCTCCAAATTTCTCAAAACAGTTAAGACAGAAAATTCGGTCTTCAAACCTGTTCTACTTATTCAAAAGCAAGGCAAGTACTGCCACATACTTAGACAAATTCAAGGGAAAACATTATCGAAATAAGCTAGTGTATTGTTGCGGCATTCTTCAAACTGTGAGGCTACAACTCCATTGTCCTCACCGAAATGTTCTACGCAGGAAAAGAGATCTGATGGTTCCTCATATTTATGCAAGTAAAATCCTCTGTCCGCTGGCTGGTTAAAAGCAAGGAGGCTCCCTACCCACAGAATACCTCCCTTGCCTTGCCTTGATCGCTCGTACACACGTTTGATTTCAACTTGCAAGATTGTTTTTGTAGAGTTCCAAGTCACATCTTTGGTAACTCTCACACGATTCCCTTCACACATTCGATCAATCAAATGGAGGAGATACGAACCCCTGGAGTCAAGGTTTGACTAAATAGTAGGGGTGGGCACGGGTCGGACGGGTCGGGTTCGGCCCCGAACCCGAATCCGACCCGACCAGACCAGTCGGTTAACACTTTTTTGGGACCCGAACCCGAACCGAAGGAGGGGGGATACCTGTCCATGTAATCGATTTTTTGGGTCGGGTCGGGTCGGGTGGGTTTTGGTCGGGTCCGACCAAAACCGAAGTAAACTAAATGAATTCGTTGCCCTTTTTGGTGGGTCGGGTCGGGTCGGGTCGGGTAAGAAAAAACAGCAACCCGAGCCCCGAACCGAAAACTGATTTTTTTTGGAAAATTGTACCCGACCGAACCACATGTTCGGCCCCGCCCGAAACCCTTCGGGTCGGGTCGGGTCGGGTCGGGTTCGTCAGGTCTCCGTTTTTTTGCACACCCCTACTAAATAGTCAATATAAGACTGCAAATGAAAATGCATCTGGGCCAAGTCATGGGCGCTACAATGCAACAAGAACTTCCTCACAAGTTGAGAGTGGACCAAGGTTTGGGACGAAACTGTTGTACTACATCCTTGGTCAGGGGAAAAATGGGACATAAAGGAAGCCACTAAAGCATCATCCATTGGAATTTTGCCACAACATGACTTTCTTATCAGGCTACAATCACTATACAAAATTGCACCTTCATTTTCCATATCCAACAACCGAGAAGAGCTCAACAGTACAATCTGGTCAGAAGTAAAGAACAAGGAGCCAAAAACATTTTAAGAACAAAAGGAGTACACTATCTTTTTTTTATATTTAAGAATGGAGAGTGAAAATCAAATAAGGAGCAGAATCCTGTCAACTATATTGACAACAATCCAGGTTATTTCTAAATGTGTCAGCATGCATACATACCTCACAACACGTTTAAAACATGGCTTTTTTCTGAAAACTATAGACACATCTTTATCCACATCGACAATGGCAGTAATGAAACCTCAAAAAATTCAGGAGTAATCCACACAAGTAGAAGTTGAAAACACCACACCAATAGTCAAAATACATGTCTCAATCTCCAAAAACAATAACAATTGTGCCATAAGATAGCTTATAATTGAGTTGACTCCATGAACTACAGCACCAAGCCCTCAAGGTTTAAACAGTCAACCATGGGTTTCATGGCTTTGACAAAGATCTGACCTATTTAACATTCATTTTATTCGCATCATGTCTCTATCAAGCTCCAAGTAATAGCCAAACCTAACCCTCCTACTTCGTGTCCAGTTTGTGTCATGACAGTCATGTCACAAATTCCCACTATAGACAAGAGAATAATGTGTCATGTCAAAATCAAATATTAGGAGAATAATGTGTCACTATAGACAAGAGAATGACATTAGCAAGCCAGGACGGACACTTACCAAAGACAAATATTGCTATCAGTCTATCACAGTTAAAGCTAAACAGGAAGTCAGCTGATGCACAAAATTTTTACCTTTGCAAGCACATACTGAGCACTTGCATTACCAACTGGTGCACATCTGTATAACAACCGATTTGTTCGCTGGAATAAGCCATGTCGATTTGAGACATTCACATCATCGAAACATGCAGCTTTCAGGACATCTATGTCTTCAGCAACCTTCATAAACACCGAACAACTGAATGGAACGATCGATAGAATAAAACTGCTGTGCCAGCAAAAACTTTGGATCCGATAAAATGTTATCAACTGCAGAAATAAGTATGAGGTACGACTTTCTCCAAGTTTGGCTGATAAAGGCGCTAGCCTCATCAAAAGTCCAGTTAGTCAATGAATGCAAATATCAGCCAAATGAACTAAGCACAACCAACTGTGCTAACTCTAAAACTCTTGGCCGTTGATCAAACTGAACTGTACAACTCTCACTTGAGTTTCAGAAAACAACTATATCAGCTTTCCATGTGAAATCAAGAAATTCAATGGGTATATGAAGCATGATATGACTGTTTTGGTTCTGAAGTTGGACTCTTTTAGAAGAGATTAATCCTCAGCCAAGGTGGATTGTCATATTACAAACCAAGGACGGACCCAATTGACAAGCGAAAATAAAACAATGCAAATAAAAAAACAAAATAAAAAAGAGAAAAACAAAAGAAACGAATTTCAGATTTACTCATTGTGCGTGGTTCAAAGCATTCTAAGTTGATATTTTTGAGCTATGTTACATGGACGAGTGAGGGCATCGGGTCCAGGCAAGGGTCGGATAGGTAAAACCTAGAAATTGCTCATACGCAAACATGGATCCAAATTTCAATATTATTAGTATGTTCTTCCATATCAACAGGAGTTATAAACTTGCCAAAGCATTGGATACTGGATAGTCTAATTAAGGCTTCAAAGTTAAAACTCTTTAATAAGTTGTCAGCCAATGAAGCATAATGGACTTCTCTTGCTTGACTTAGCCCAAAACAAGTAAATCCCAACACTTAGAACACACCCTAAGTTCTCAGGCCACTACAAGAAAAACTAGCCCACATAACCCATAGGTGATGAATATGTAGAAACGATGTGTCAGTTTTGAATTGTCATGTCCAGTACGCATTCCACACCAACATCGGTATCGTTTTGTCTCAACAAGGGTGCTTCACCCAAAATGGCGGAACCACGTAATGTAGGTTCTGAGATGCAACATGACTTCAGCAAGGAGTCTTACACAGATATTGCTCTGGCAAGATTTGATGCCCCTCCTGCTGCTTTCACCATCAAAATCATGACATACTTCAAAAGATCAAATTGCAGATCCGTAACCATCCTTCTCATAGCTTTCATAGTCGGAACTGCCAGTCATACGTAATTAATAAAGTCAAGAACCATACTGTAACGAACCACAACATAATTAATAATCCTCAATAAGAAAATAAAAACCCGCATCTCTAGATAGGGGACGCATTATACAACTAATGTGTTCTCTAAGCAGTTTTTACACATCAAGACAGACACGTCTCCAAGAAACCCATTGATACCAAAACAAGAGACTTACAAATGCAGAATGGATTTACAGTTTCAGAGCAACCACATATTGAAACATCCTTATATGAGTGAGATATTTTCAAGACCTTGTAGTTCATAATAGAAAAAAAGCCACCAAAATGTTGTAATCCTTCTGTGATTTTTTGGTTGCCAGGACAAAAACTTTGATGCAGGGAAGCATTGGCTTTTCAGTATGACCTTTTTCAACACTGAAAAAGTGATTATCAGGAACCGGTAGCAAGTTAATAACAAAGCAGAAAGTAGAAGAGAGGAGGAGAACAGAAGTAGTCTCATCTCTCATATGAGATCTTAGAATCCCTGAATTATCACCCCAAGCAGGCAAAGAGGAAGAGAGGAGCGGAAAGGTCCCTGGCCCCAGCTCTGCATATTGTTTTGCAGAAATATCTCATTTTCTTTCCTACAAGCAGGACTCGTCTTCTATGCTCTGATTTGTTTCAAAACTAAAACTACATTACCACGTATATAGATATTTAAGTTGCCTTCATTCTTTCACGACCAAACAGCCATTCCATTATTCACCATTCGTGCATCAATACAGATACATACAAACATCTATGCTATACATATAGAGACATATATCCATGCACGTGTCATGATTTTCGATAGAGCTCATCCCAAAAAGCTAATATTAAGGTGCGGGTGCCCTCTCAGTTAAACGTTGCCCAATAGAACCACACTCTCTTCTAAGACGGAGAGCTCAGATTAGGCACCAGTGACCGTACTTTCGTATGTTAGTTTCTTCGATCTTACTTGGTGTTCCTCCTACTCAGGCAATTCATTTCCTTCCCATTTCTTAACCCTCTCTACTTGGAGGCCAGGAAAATACACCCCCATTTCCGGGTACTCCAGCTGATCCTGTTTGACATGGTCTTGGTAACTCAACCAAAAGCTAGCTATTGAGGTGAGGGGTGTCCAACACTTGTACACCGCAATTACTTTTATCGAAGGCAATTCGGGACTTTGCTTCACACGTATCAAGGACAATTCCTTAACGCCAAGGATTAAGGTTGCAGCTTAAACTTGAGGGAGGTCTTGGTTTCAAGAGGCTCAAGGAATGGAATAAGGCTGCCATGTTAAGGCACCTTTGGACCATTTGCAAAAAGGAGGGCATCCTATGGGTGAAATGGATCCATACCTTCATTATCAGATCTAAATGCTTTTGCTCCATACATATTCCAGCAGATTCCTCCTGGACAATGAGGAAAATATTTGGCCTTAGACGTGAGGGCCAACAATTCATTCAAACTATTGTTGGCAATGGTTAGGTAACATTTCTATGGTGGGATAACTGGCATACTTTAGGTCCTCTCTTTCAGAAATTGGGGGAAAAATTTGATTTCAATTTTGGGAGTTCTCTCAATGCAAAGGTTAGTTCCATTATTGATGCAGGCAGATAGAAATGGCCAAGGAGCAGATCTGTAGTTATTAGAGAAATCATTAATGGGACTGCTGGGAACCTCTTACCTGCAGTTGATAAAGTAGATAGGTCATTTGGACCTTAACTCCAGATGAATCTTTTTTTTTTTAATAACCAAGAAATAGCCCTACAACCGAGCCACAATTGGATCCGACTGCGCACCCCAAACCTCGGGGGAACTAGTGCGGCCACACCAGTCACGGCTCCCCACTTACTATCAGGATACTCATTCGGTGGGAAATCGAACTCCTGACCAGGGGGAGTACTCTCAAAGTTAGTCATTCACTCTTGCCACTGGGGCAACCCCTAGGTGTGTAAAACTCCAAATGAATCTTACTCTGCTAAATCAGCTTGGATGGCCCTTAGAAGTAGGAATGGCAACGGCTCGGCGCGGCGGGGCGGGTTTTTATGTACCTGACCCGAAATTTATTACACGGCCCCGACCCTGCCCCGACAGAATATTATTTGGTACCCCCAATTCCTGCCCTGATTGGGGAACGGGTTTACCAGCCCCGCACCGTAAACAAAATAATTATAAATAAAGTGTTATTTTAGTATAATGGTGAAATATAAAGGTAAAACTAGAAGGGTTTTTTAGAAAAATGAAAAAAATATAAAAAATTTAGTATAATGATAATTAGATTAGTAACAAAAGAATAATTTTATATATAAATACATTTCGGAGCGGGTTTAGGGGCAGACTATTTTCACTTTCACCCGAATCCGGCCGGGTTTTAGATTTTTTACCCCGACCCTGATCCTATAACCAAAAATGAGATCAAAAACCCGTCCCGTTCGAGGTGGGCAGATTGGGGCGAGCCAGGGCGGGTCCAATTGCCAAGCCTACTTAGAAGTACGGCTTCTGAGGTGGCATGGAGTGGGATGGTTTGGCATCGTAAGTTTGTCCCTAGATGGTCGTTTATTCAATGGTAGGCTATTCTTCAGAGACTTTCTACCAAAGACAGGTTGTGTACTTGGGGTGTTCTTGCTGAATGCAGGTATGTGTTGGGTGTTGATGGGTCTGAATCGCATTATCACCTTTTCTTTCATTGCCCTTTTGCTGCATCTGTATGGCATGAGATTTGTCTTAAATGTGGATTCACTTCCTCTACTTCAGATTTATCCTCTAAGCTTGTGCGGGGGATGAGTATGAGCAAGTACTCGCTGCGGTCTTCCATCTATAAGCTTTGTCTTGCTGCTGCTATAAACTATATTTGGAAGGATCGGAATTCAAGGATTTTCAAGCGTGCTGATGTTGATTCAGCTATGGTGGTGCAGCAGGTGATTGAGGCAGTTAAAGCTTGTGCCCTTTCCTGGCGTAATTTCCCTTCATCTTTTGAGAATAGGAACTTATTTAGGGATTGGGGCATTCATTCCGAGTGCAATTTTGTTCATCCTCCTTAAAAGAGGGTGAACATTATCCTCTCTCCTATTGGTTGAAATGGTGTGGACTCCATCACAAAGTGATGTTATGCTTATTATGCAATACACTTTTTGATAAGCATGACATCATTTTATGATAGGATCTACATCATTTGAACCAATAGGAAGAAGGATAATGTTCACCCTCTTAAGTGGAGGGTGAACAAAACTCAACTCATTCCTTTGTATGTGATGAAATATTAGGTGTCTTGTTTTTTGACAGTCTATTGGTATAAGTAGTTTGTGGTTGTCATCCTTTGTTTCTATATAGGTCTGCTATGCCCAGGTACTTTTGGGCATTTTGGTTGTACATTCAAGGCTATCTCCTTGGTCCTTTGATTGGTCTCTTTTTTTTTTTATAAGTAAATAATTATATTAGAAAGACGACATAAAGGGCCTTTGGTAGGTCTCTTAAAAAAGTTACCATTCCAAAAATATATATATGTTGCAGCTAACAAAGTTTCCACAAACTATCATTTTTCATCTCCAACTTGAAAAGAGTAAATATGTATATTTGTATTAAGTTGACTAAAATTTTCCAACATGAACAAAGTCTCGCGTGCACGGAGGGGTGTTCAAGAGCTTAAATATGAATGGCCAAGACTAAAATAATCGATATTCATGAATTAAATCGCTCTTTCCGCTTTAAGTTTGGTTGGTGAAGGACCATTTTTTTTCTCTGTTTTCTCTTGTAAATGACCGTGGATGTACTATGGCCATTTGAACTTTTTCTAGTGATGCTTTACTGGTAAAAATTGCTGAAAAGAACATGCTAAGTTGAATTTTGATTTTTGAAAACTTGAAAGGAAAATGGTAATCAAAGGACTATTAAAAGTTTATTCAATAGCATAAGGTAAAATTCACATAATACCATTTCAGAAATTGACATAAACGCCTGTCATATTCAAAATGTTTTCGAGAGAGCCTGATATGTCACCAAACCATTGAGAAAAATCATGTACAAAAAACAACATGTGACTGAAATAATGTGTTGTTTTGATGGTGGCAACGAAAATAAATCACTCTCAAGGGAAAGACAAGAAACTTATAGAATGGATATCCCACCAAGAGGATCAATGGTAAAGTTGATCCTGTTTGAAGGGCGGTCTTCACGCAACGGTAAAGTTGCTCCATTATGACCTAGAGGTCACGGGTTCGAGTAGCGAAAACAGCCTCTTTGCTTGTAGAGGTAAAGCTGCGTACATCAACCTTTCCCCAGACCCCACAATAGCTGGAGCCTCGTGCATTGGATTTGCCTTTTTAGGATTAGCATCTTATGAGTTGCGACACAAATTTGTTATTCCATCATTAGTATTAAATGCTTAAATAGTATCTTTTATTGATCTCCTTAGGCAACCATGTTCTGATGATATCGTTCCAGAACAGTGGATTTGAAGGCTTTAGTTTCGTGAGTTTTTGGCCGAAATGGCCATAATTTGTAATCAAATTGGAGAAATACCCATCTTTTGAAACGTATTGTAAAAATAGGCCATCGCGCCTTTTCAAAACGCATTATAGCGGTTAGGTGTCATGTGGCCACGGTTTGGTTGCCACGTAGGAATCACGCCTTTTGCCTTAATAGCGCCTTTTGAAAATGAGTGATAGTTCTAACCCAAATAGCGCCTTTTAAAAAGGAGTGATAGTTCTAAGATAGCGCCATTTAAAAAGGAGTGATAGTTCTAACCCAAATAACGTCTTTTCAAAAGGAGCTATATTTCTTAACCCTAATAGCGTCTTTTTCATATTTTAACCCTAATAACTCCTTTTGAAAAGGAGCTATAATTCTAACCCTAATCACCCTAATAGCTCCTTTTCAAAAGGAGCTATAATTCTGATCCTGATAACACAATCTCGAAAATGGGTTATATAACATCCCAATTTTTTTTACACAAAATGTGAGAATTTGTTATCACCAAAGATATTATTAAAAGATTGGAAACAAAGAGATATTAAAAATTCTCACGATTCGTGTTAAAAAAATTAGAATTACTATTAATTTGGAAAAAATTTGGATATAAAAGAGTTCACGAGTACATTGATAAACATAAAAGACTTGTTGAGTACAAACTTTTCATATAAAAACATCACATGACATGTAATTTGAATTTCATTTTCCGCATCTTCTCTTGTTGTGACCTTGTTGACCACACTTTGAGCACGTCTGTGGCGGTTGGTGCTCAATCAAATCATCCATTTCATTTCGGATTCGATTCACTTTCGGGCGGCCTCAGCCTCGGAGACGTTCTTTGTCTGGAAGAATTCTTGGCCCATCGTATGGCGGCCAGTAGGCTTGGTCAGGCAGTGGCTTGAATGAGAGAGATCCATACATGGCAATTGTTGTGTCAAGCGTCCAATATTTGCCAAAGTAATCGAGAGGGTCAATATGCATTTTTTTGCAAACCACAATAACGTGCGAACCGGGCATTTTCCACAACTAAATCTTATTGCAAGTGCACGTCTTGTTCGTCAAGTCAACTGTGTGTTTGTTATTTCCTTTGTATGGGCTCGTTCGATTGATTGGTGTATGTACCTCAAACAAGCCCGCTGCCCGGTTAAACACAATGACATCGTGTCCCACTGCATTTTCCCTCCAATGATCGTACTTTTTCTTTGCATATAAGCTGAAATGATTCCCTTTGGCTTTTGTATCCATTGACTTCACCAGCCTATCGTCAAAGTACTCTACACACTTATAGAAGGTAAACATAACAGTTGCCATGATCGGAAGGTGTCTGGCTTCTTTTACGACCCCATTGAAGCTCTCAGAGCAATTGGTAGTTTCGCTGCCGTACCGCCTACCTCCATCGTATGCAAACATCCATTGTTTTTTGTTGAGTAGGTTAAGTTCTTGATAGATAAGTTCGTTGGCAAACCTTTTCAATCGGATTAGTTTGGCCTTGAACTTTTTCTTTTGACATTCCATTGCGCAGACTTTGACTTCTTTTCCCACTAATTTCCCAAATTGACGATGATAGTTTGATCCCAAGTGACGGAGATAGTAACGATGGTAAGCATGTGGGGTCCTCCACTCATATGCTGAATCATCCTCCAGCCATGACATGAGGCCGGAGTGCCTGTCTGAAATGAGACACAAGCCTTGTCGTTTGGTTACGAAGTGTCTGATGCAAGTGAGGAACCATCCCGAATTGTCCCTGTCCTCCTTTTCGACTACGGCAAATGCAATTGGCATTATTTGGTTCTTAGCGTCTTGAGTGACTGCAACAAGTAACGTCCCTTTGTACCTTCCCATGAGGAAGGTTCCATCAACAGAAATTACTGGCCGAGAATGCTTGAACCCTTCGATTGCCGGTGCGAATGCCCAGAATAGTCTGTCAAATGTGGCACATCCTGGTAACCCTGAATCCTTGTATAACAACAGTGTGCGCGTACCCGGATTGGCTCGTTCGAGGACGTGTAGGAATACTGAGAGTGTTGCATGAGATTGGTCCCAATCCCCGTGCAAACGCGATATAACCAACTGCTTAGCTGCCCACGTCTTTGAATATGATGGCATGTATCCCTCTGTTAACTTTTTAATGAATAACTGCAGCGTTTTGATCTTCGTACTGAAATTTGACCCGATAATTTCGGTCATTTCATTTGCTGTGTAACGAGCATTAAGCATTGTGTGATCTTGGGTGACATTCACAACCAAGCATGAGTGGAGCCCTGTATATTTTGTGACTTTCCACATGTCTGAATTAGCCTTGATAGATGCTCGAAGTTGCCACCCACAGGACGTCTTGTTATTGCATTTGTAAGATGATAGATTGGGTGAAGATTTATCTATTTTGACGACGTAATTCCTTGTCATGCAGAATTTTTTCATAGTATATTGCTACTCATCCTTTGAAGAGAATAACTACGGGAAAATAACTTATCAAAATGAATGTGCACGACTTTTACAATTTGATTATGACTCAAATAGAACGAGTTGTGAAAAAATCACCTGTCCCTCAAAAAATTCTGATATCCCGTCCCATCCCAGATGACTTCAGGTCAGCATTGGTGGACTGGGGTCAATAATGTTTGACCATGTGTCTTGCATGTACATGGGACATGGCGGCTTGTGTGCCGGAACTGTATTTCCTTGTCCATCAATGTAGTCATCCTCGAAGCCGTCGGCCTCTAAGGCCGCATCGACATCCTCCAACGAACTCTCTGATCCCTCGTCCGAACCCTCACGCTCTTCTTCTAGGACATCGTCATGTAGTTGTGAAGCGCTTCCATGAAAAGTTGTATCGTGAAATGGAAATTCTGCAGAACTTTGGCCCTGTAATGATGTTGTGTCGTAATTGTAACGATATTGAGAACATTGACCTGAAAAATCTCCTGCACAGTAATTTAAACTATTAACACCCATTTCGTACAGTATATATAGTTGGGTATATTAATGAAAAAATTTAAACCTTACCAAATGTTGTTTCGTTATCATAATGTTGCGGTTGAGAACTTTCTCCGGGGAAATGTTCTTGTACGTTACTGGGGTATGCTGGAACGTTCATAGATTCAATGAACAAAATGGGAATGTAACCGGGAATTTCGCCGTGAACATCAAATATTAAATCTACTCCGGTATTGTCAACGATATCTAGTGGAACGTGTTGATATGTGGGATTTGCACATCTAATACTCGGAAAGCGATATGTTATTTTCACGAAAGTGTATGGCAATCCTGCAGCATTGGATATCATCTCTTGCAGCTCAGAAAGTGTTATACCGCGCTGCATTGATAAATGAAGGGCCGTACCGCCCTTGTACCATGGACCGCCGTCTATATGTTGGACAATTTGTCCACCAACATATACTATTACAGGGATAGCCATACAGATAATTGCTGTGTGAGTTAATCAGGTGGTGATTGTTTATATGCACCACATAGCTCCTTTTGAAAAGGTGCTATTATAATAAAGCCTTTTGAAAAGGCGCTATTGTAATAACGCCTTTTCAAAAGGCGGCATATGTCACTTCTACGGCCTTACACCTTTCAACCTTTCAGGCCTCCGACCTTTTGCAGGAGAATATTTTGTTACTGTTACTATAGCTCCTTTTGTAAAGGAGCTAAACTTGGTATAACGCCTTTACAAAAGAAGTTATATATATCCTACAAATCCCAACAACCAGGCACATGCTTCGCCCAAACCATTGCCTTGCAGACTCAAAAATAGTTTTTACATAATATTTTGTATCACTCTTTAGTTGTCTCATATAATTTCTTGTGGGATTGTATTTTCTTTTGCTTTAAGTCAAAAGGGGCTTTTTTGTATCCCATCGATCGTGCAGTATTTGTAAAGCGAGGTTCGAGATATGTCAACCTTGGCATTTTTGAAGCTTGCCAATTTCTTTTTGACTTGTTGTGAAGCGTTCATTATTTTTTTGTAAGATGTACAATATCATGAAATTTATTGACTAAATTAAAAAAAAAAATTAACCGCGCATTCTTAAAAGGCATTATACATGATATAACGCTTGTGATTGTATAACTCCTATTCAAAAGGAGCTATACTTTGTTATCCAAGCATGATTCCTATCATTCCAGGCATGATTCCTGTCATTCCAGTACGGCCAGACCAAAAGGATTTTATAACTCCTATTTAAAAGGCGTTATAGTAAAGTGAAATTTAAGGCATGATTCCTGTCATTCCAGTACAGCCTTTGCATGTCAAAATAATGTCTATAATATCCAACAACATGGGTTGACAAATCCGGTGAGTGAAAATGATCATCCCACCTAAACATAAGTATTACATATAAAAAAATTAAAATATGCAATAGACTAATTTAAAATTGGTAAATACAAATTACAATTGATGAAACCGTACCGTGCACCAAGAGGAGAACCTGGTGGACGCTGACGCGTAACTAAGCGTCTAGGAGCAACAAAAGGAAACCGCTCCCAAGCCCATAGCTGTAGGAGAATAAATGCCCCACCCACATTGTCCTTACCACTCTTACAACCGTGGCACAGAGTGGTAAAGATTTGAGAGGCAAGCACTGCCCCAACTCCGCACAATCGTCAAGTCTTCAATGAGGGTTAAGTAAGCTAGGTGGACTTGGGATCCTGAGTGGTCGGACATCAACACTCCACCTATCAACTGGAGAATATAACCCCGGGCCTATTGCTGAACATTTTCCTCCGTATACCCTGCCGCCAAATGCCCATTAAAATGTTCTCGTAACCAGCTCATCTTTACCTTACCATCTTTTCTATCTACTTTATTTACCGGCTCTATCCCCAACAACCGCTGACATAATGGACCCCAGTCTTCATTGGTTGTCCCGATTATAGGTTCACCATCAACAGGTAGCCCGAGCAAAACCACCACGTCCTGCAAAGTTACAGTCCACTCACCCGTGCGCAAGTGGAATGAGTGGGTCTCCAGCCACCAACGCTCTAGTAAAGCTGTCATGAGGCCAAGGTCAAGAGAGATAAACGGTATATCTATAACACCACCAAAACCAGCCTGCCTAATCAATTGTAAAACTGGTGGCGACTGGGGGTCCAACTTCTTCAGTCTAGCTTCAATTTGTAGTACTTTAAGATGTTTCGAATCAACTGGAGGCTCTTCCTGAAAAAATATGTCAAGTTACTTTCACAATTTATAATCTGAATCATATAAAAAGTGTTGACAAATATTTAAAATTTGTACTTACATTATTTGCCCATATAGAATGGGAGCGATGACTTTGCTAATAAGTTAACAAACTCCCGTCAATGGGCCCCTCCTGAAGAACCATATTTTACCTTGCGTACCTAAAATAAATAGAGTTAAATTATCAACTCAACAATCTCAAAAGAGAGTAGGAACTTATCATCCAAAAGATTACAAATTTGTAAAAAATAAATAAAATATTACAAAATATATGGTTGCTGAAGGATTCAAACAAAAAAGTTGTAAATCATTTACTTACCAATAATAAAATGCCACATATGCATATAGTACAAATGGTTGTATAAATGATTGTGTTAATAGACTTCCCCCAATACACTAATGGTCTAAAACTATTCTAACATGTGGGTTCCATACGCTGCATCTAGGACTTACACATATCGAGTGGCTACACATCTTTGTTGAAACACACATCATAAAACCATTTTCCGAAAATATAAGAGAGACAAGGTGCAAACTCAATGTACCACATACATGTTGGCTTGTTATGGCACTATTGGAGCTCGATACGAAATTGGGGATAAAGACGCGAGATGATGTGTTGAAGATGGGGATTGGAAATTACAATGAGGAGTGTAGGAGCATTGTGACGAGATATGTGGGGGAGTGGGAGAAGGTTGTGGCGAGAACTGGTCCGTGGATTGATTTTAAGAATGATTACAAGACGATGGACTTGAAATTTAGGGAGAGTGTTTGGTAGGTTTTCTCACATATGATTGAAAAGGGCTATGAAGCACAGATACGGATACGAAGTACGGATACAACAATACGACAAAACCTAAACAAATTATTGTGATTGTTTGCAACTTATCAAGTGCCAGCAGTTTTTCACATGTTCTCATACCTGCATGTGAAAGTCTATGTATAGGTTTTGGGGCTCCAAAACATAATTAACTCCTTTGTATGTTGTTCTAACTTTTGGTATAACTGCATCCTAAATATTTTCTGTATCTTATGGTTTACAACTACAATGGAGGTCCATGCTATCGGTGTCTATTTCCCACCCCGCCGTCATCAACAATATTTTCTGTATCTTACGTGCTCAAAGATGCTCTAAAAATAACAAAACCCTCATTCTTCTCGCCGATTTCAACCCCAGATTTCTCATAGATCTATTTCCGCCTTGTGTTGTTAAGAGTATATGCATCTTTTCTGTAGATAAGAAAGATAAAGTCAAACATTTTTTAGCTAACACTGTGTTCGGCAAATGGGGATAAGTTTTCTTTTTTCGTATATGGGGATAATATTTTCAGATAAATATGAGATTGCAATTTCTATGAATGTAAATTCTCAAGGGAGTTTTGACCTTAATTTTTTTTTAACCTTAGTTTCTAGGCATTCAGAACTCAAGAAATTTTATATTGCATTCAAAACTATAGAAATTTTAGATTCAATACTCTTGATATATTCGATCATGTCTCTAAAAAGTGTGTTTCGAGGAAGCTAGAATTGCTAAATTCGACTGTAGGATCGCCAGGCAATCAACCTTGACATGGTTAAACGTACAAGGGGTCCAAGACATAAGGTTTCTTTGAGTTCTGTAAGAGTGTTGCATTTCTATACACTTGCTTTTACTGCAAGGGGTGAAAAATAATACAGTAGCAAAAAACTTGATCACTTCAGGGGTTTAAACATGAAGTTGCATTGCATACATGTCTGTATATAGGAATTCAATTTTTTTTTTTTTGATCCTGATATAGGAATTCATTTGATCTTACCAAGAAATTTCTTTTTGGCTAAATGGGTTGTAGATTCGATCCAAAACCCTAGTATATATACACACATACATACATCTATATAAATATATATACATACACATATACATGAGACAAGGAAAATGGAGATGAGAAAAGGAAGATGGAAAAGGAGAGACTTACTGTGAGTGAAACGGAGGGTGGAGAGCAGGACGACGGAGAGGGGAGGAACGTGGCCGGAGGAGATCGCGATCGACGTGGAGAGAGAAGGTCGAGCAGATAGGAGGAGAAGGAGGGTTCGATATAAGTTCAAGTGTTGGAAAAAACCTGGATTTTAAACTTATAGCTCCTTTTGGAAATGAGTTATAATCTATAGCTCTTTTTGAGAAGGAGTTATAATCTGCCTAAAACGCCTTTGCAAAAGGCGCGATAGTCTATCTTCCTATAACGCCTTCCTAAAAGGCGCTATAACAATTTGACTAGGACTCCTTCGCCACGTAGGAGTTGGCCTAACCGCTATAACGCGTTTTGAAAAGGCGTGATGTCCTATTTTTACAAAACGTTTCAAAAGATGGATATTTCTCTAATTTGATTACAAATTATGGCCATTTCGGCCAAAAACTCAGAGTTTCGTACAGCATCTTCGACCAACCTAGGTCATCTTCGAGTTTTTGGCCGAAATGGCCAAAATTTGTAATCAAATTGGAGAAATATCCATCTTTCGAAACGTATTGTAAAAATAGGCCATCGCGCCTTTTCAAAACGCGTTATAGCAGTTAGGCCAACTCCTATGTGGCGAAGGAGTCCTAGTTAGATTGTTATAGCGCCTTTTGGGAAGGCGTTAGGCTATCGCGCCTTTTGCAAAGGCGTTATAGGCATATTATAACTCCTTCTCAAAAGGAGCTATAGATTATAACTCCTTTTCAAAAGGAGCTATAGGTTTAAAATCCAGATTTTTTCCAACACTTGAACTTATATCGTACGATCTCCTCCTATCTGCTTGACCTTTTCACCTTTTCTCTCCACGTCGATCGCGATCTCCTCCAGCCACGCTCCTCCCCTCTCCGTCGTCCTGCTCTCCACCTTCGTTTCACTCACAGTAAGTCTCTCCCTCTCCATCTTCCTTTTCTCATCTCCATCTTCCTTGTCTCATGTATATGTGTATATATACTAGGGTTTTGGCTCGAATCTACAACCCATTTAGCCAAAAGAAAATTTCTTGGCAACATCAAATGAATTCCTATATCAGGATCAAAAAAAAAAAAAATTTGCTACTGTATCAGGAAATTTCTACAGACATATATGCAATGCAACTTCATGTTTAAACCCCCGAAGTGATCAAGTTTTTTGCTACTGTATTATTTTTTCACCCCTTGCAGTAAAAGCAAGTGTATAGAAATGCAACACTCTTATAGAACTCAAAGAAACTGTCACACCCCAAAATGAGAAGTGACCGGCCATGAACCACAAGACCAAAGCTCGTAGAACATGCAGCCTAAAAAGAAATTTTATAAAAACTCCCAAGCAAAGATCCACCAAACAGTCAACCATTTTTGTTTATTCAGAACATCCCAAACCAATAAATTCCACAAAAAGAATGGGGTACAAACATCCCATGAACCAAATAAAATCCAGTGATCCAACAGTAATAAAAGAATCTAGATGTCTGACAAAATGTTTCAAATGCGGAAGCGATTAATAAAATAAAAATATGAAGAGACACCCTAAGGAGGTCAAACTTAAAGAAGTCCCCGAGATGCCACCAGAGTCCTCCTAACTGCCCAACTTGCCTGAAAAAGAAGTTGGAATTAATCCAATTAACGATTTATCCGATAAGTCTTAACGGTGATCACCATACAACCTCCAACAACAATGGGGAACCACAACCAAAATCAATAGTACCAAGTGCCAATGAATAAATGTCTCATAATTGGATCCAATATCGAATCATAGAGTCACCACGAGTAGGCAGCCCGTGGAACTTTTCCCTAAGAACGATCCGGTCAATAACAACCGTTGAGCATTAGGGTCACCGGCCTAATCCGGTCTCTTCCCTAATGGCCAGAGTCACCTGCACACAGAGGATTAATTTCTCTGGACTTCAAAAATATGTTCCCATCAATATCCACAAAGTTCTCACCAAAAGATTATTTGAACAACAAATGGTTTCACCAATCCGCATGCCAATTTCAAGAACCAAATAAAATAAATACATGTTCCCAAATTCAATCAAATTTAAGGGATACGAGAAAGTTCGCAAATACGTAATATGCTTAACCACTCACCTGGGTTCAAAGCAAATGCAATCGAACACCAAAAAGGAAGCTAACCTGAACAATAGAACAATACGAAATGACAAACTAATCAAAGCTTAGTACTGACTCGACAAACTAAGAATATCAGATCTATTAAATTCTTAATTCCCACCCAAATCCTAAATTACTATAATTAGCCACCAAATTATTAAAACTTAGTTTCAATTCCAAACCATCGGTAACCACCACCTACAAATCCCAACTTCATGCACCCAAACCACGTGCGTACAACACACCACTCATCCTGATCTCCATTTATAACTTCTACCGTCACAAACCGTGCACACTCGCACCGTCTCTCTCTAGCTGGCACCCTCCAAATCAACATAGAATAATTTTCATCCAATTATCTTGCTACTGAACCGAACTCTGAGTAGTGAAGCAATAAGATTAATTCGAAACTTACCACGATTGAAGACAAGTACAAGGGCGACCTCGAAACCTTTGACTGCGCTGCTCTTTCCTTCTCAACGTTCTCTTAAAAGTAACCCTAATCAAACTTATGAATATCGGTATAAGAAAACCCTCTTATAAACTTCCCACTAACAACGTGGCACCCTAAATTTTAGCTGATTAGTTAATTAGAATTTACGTATATAAAAAGGCAGAAATATGTTTTCTTATATACACGGCCATCCAACTAATACCAATTTATAGAATTACCTTCCAGTACCAGTATTTATCCAAAATTAATTACACACTACAAAGATTACAATCATGACAACTATACCCATAGCGCTCGCAAAATAATTATTTGGGACCCAACCATAACACACATATAATAAATGGCTACGTCGTTAATTAAATAAATAAAAATTCTAGGCCGTAACAGAAACCTTATGTCTTGGACCCCTTGTCAAGGTTGATTGCCTGGCAATCCTACAATCAAATTTAGCAATTCTAGCTTCCTCGAAACACACTTTTTAAAGACATGATCGAATATATCAAGAGTATTGAATCTAAAATTCCTATAGTTTTGAATGCAACATAAAATATCTTGAGTTCCGAATGCCTAGAAACTAAGGTTAAAAAAAAATTCAGATCAAAACCCCCTTGAGAAATCACATTCATAGAAATTGCAATCTCATATTTATCTAAAAATATTATCCCCATATATGAAAAAAGAAAACTTATCTCCATTTGCTGAACACAGTGTTAGCTAAAAAAGGTTTGAATTTATCTTTCTTATCTACAGAAAAGATGCATATACTCTTAACAACACAAGGCGAAAATAGATCTATGAGAAATCTGGGGTTGAAATCGGCGAGAAGGAGGAGGGTTTTGTTGTTTTTAGAGCATCTTTGAGCATGTAAGATATAGAAAATATTGTTGGTGGTGGCGGGGTGGGAAATAGACACCGATAGCATGGACCTCCATTGTAGTTGTAAACCATAAGATACAGAAAATATTTAGGATGCAGTTATACCAAAACTTAGAACAACATACGAAGGGATTAATTATGTTTTGAAGCCCCAAAACCTATACATAGACTTTCACATGCTGGTATGAGAACATGTGAAAAACTGCTGGCACTTGATAAGTTGCAAACAATCACAATAATTTGTTTAGGTTTTGTCGTATTGTTGTATCCGTACTTCGTATCCGTATCTGTGCTTCATAGCCCTTTTCAAACATATATGAGAAAACCTACCAAACACTCTCCCTAAATTTCAAGTCCATCCACGAACCAGTTCTCGCCACAACCTTCTCCCACTCCCCCACATATCTCGTCACAATGCTCCTACACTCCTCATTGTAATTTCCAATCCCCATCTTCAACACATCATCTCGCGTCTTTATCCCCAATTTCGTATCAAGCTCCAATAGTGCCATAACAAGCCAACATGTATGTGCTACATTGAGTTTGCACCTTGTCTTTCTTATGTTTTCGGAAAATGGTTTTATGATGTGTGTTTCAATAAAGATGTGTAGCCACTCGATGTGTGTAAGTCCTAGATGCAGCGTATGGAACCCACATGTTCGAATAGTTTTAGACCATTAGTGTATTGGGGGAAGTCTATTAACACAATCATTTATACAACCATTTGTACTATATGCATATGTGGCATTTTATTATTGGTAAGTAAATGATTTACAACTTTTTTGTTTGAATCCTTCAGCAACCATATATTTTGTAATCTTTTGTAATCTTTTGGATGATAAGTTCCTACTCTCTTTTGAGATTGTCGAGTTGATAATTTAACTCTATTTATTTTAGGTACGCAAGGTAAAATATGGTTCTTCAGGAGGGGCCCATTGACGGGAGTTTGTTAACTTATCAGCAAAGTCATCGCTCCCATTCTATATGGGCAAATAATGTAAGTACAAATTTTAAATATTTGTCAACACTCTTTATATGATTCAGATTATAAATTGTGAAAGTAACTTGACATATTTTTTCAGGGAGAGCCTCCAGTTGATTCGAAACATCTTAAAGTACGACGAATTGAAGCTAGACTGAAGAAGTTGGACTCCCAGTCGCCACCAGTTTTACAATTGATTAGGCAAGCTGGTTTTGGTGGTGTCATAGATATACCGTTTATCTCTCTTGACCTTGGCCTCATGACAGCTTTACTAGAGCATTGGAGGCCGGAGACCCACTCCTTCCACTTGCGCACGGGTGAGTGGACTGTAACTTTACAGGACGTCGAGGTTTTGCTCGGGCTACCTGTTGATAGTGAACCTATAATCGGGACAACCAATGAAGACTGGGGTACATTATGTCAGCGGTTGTTGGGGATAGAGCCGGTAAATAAAGTAGATAGAAAAGGTGGTAAGGTAAAGATGAGCTGGTTACGGGAACATTTTAATGGGCATTTGGCAGCAGGGTATACGGAGGAAAATGTTCAGCAACAGGCCCGGGGTTATATTCTCTAGTTGATAGGTGGAGTGTTGATGTCCGACCACTCAGGGTCCCAAGTCCACCTAGCTTACTTAACCCTCCTTGAAGACTTGACGATTGTGCGGAGTTGGGGCAGTGCTTGCCTCTCAAATCTTTATCACTATCTCTGCCACGGTTGTAAGAGTGGTAAGGACAATGTGGGTGGGGCATTCATTCTCCTACAGCTATGGGCCTGGGAGCGGTTTCCTTTTGTTGCTCCTAGACGCTTGGGTACGCGTCAGCGTCCACCAGGTTCTCCTCTTGGTGCACGGTACGGTTTTCATCAATTGTAATTTGTATTTACCAATTTTAGATTTGTCTATTGCATGTTTTAATTTTTTTATATGTAATACTTATGTTTAGGTGGGATGATCATTTTCACTCGCCGGATTTGTCAACCCATGTTGGATATTATAGACATTATTTTGACATGCAAAGGCCAGATGAGGTTTGTATTTCATAAAAATTATTATTTGAATATGAAATCAACTAATCTTTGCATGATAATATTGATTTGGTCATACTGTTTGTATTTTATTTGTGTAGGTGATTTGGAGACCGTACAGTGACAAGTTAATTGCTAGCCTTCCTCCAAGTTGTCGTGCTGGAAGGGCAATTTGGATGGCGAAGGTCCCATTGTTGAATTTTCCAATGGTGCAAATGCACATGACAGATAGGGTGATGCGACAGTTTAGGCGTCGATAAACAATCCTTGCTCATTGTAATTGTAGGCAACCACCGCATGGAAAGGGACTGGAAGGCTGGGCAAAAGGATTACTGGCAAGATCACCATGCTGAGTTGGAGATGTGGGATCATAGGTTGGAACATATTGTTACTGGAGAGCCGGACCCTCATGAGTATGCCTATCCTGCCAATGATCCTTATGTTACTTGGTATGAGAGGATTACGGTACAATATATTAGTCGACTAGGTGGAGGAGCAGATAAGGTGGTATGATAGTTGGCTATTGATTTGTTGTCATTTATCGTAATTCAATTGTGTTCTTATGTTTTGTATGATGTTGTAAAATATGCAGATTAGATTGTTTGAGAGGCTAATGACAGTGCAGACAATGGAGGATATTGGCTTAGATGAGCTTCAGTCTATTGGGGAGGAAGGAGTTGAGGCGATGTCATATTTGGAGAAGTGGTTGCGTAAGAGGCCCCCAATTGAGCCTAACCAGCCTCAAGCAGAAGGCGTGAATGTGGCGGAAGAGGTTAACCTCTTACAGGACCCCTGCGATTGAGGTGGATAATGCTGTAGCGCAGGAGCCGGTGGACCCATTCATACACAATGATGCCATACCGAATACAATGGACGCCGGGACTACTTTTGCAGCGCAAGATGCAGATGGGGGTTCTGTGTCTTCTTCCTTTACGGCACATTTAGGGAGTGTGCCAAGCTATCCATTCACGCCTATGTTTCAAAGTACTTCTCCGCTGCCGGTTCACACTGATATGTCTTTCGACCCTCAAGAATGGTTTGATTGCCCTTTGCAAAACGTAGGAGGTCTGGACACAACTTTTCTTGGCAGGCCAGTGTTAAAGAGGAAGGAGACATTGGATGGGAATGATGGTGACAGTTCAGATGCACCTCCCAACCCTTAATTGGGAGATGACTTAGTGGGTACGGGCGGTCACCCCACGGTGGAGGGGGATGCAGAGGTGCCTGTAGAGCTCGATGTTCAGGGCAAGCAAGGTGAGGGAGATGGGGTTGTGACGCAGGCGCATGTTGTGGAGCAGGAAGTTCAGGAGGAGCAAGATGGTACCCCACCGTTTGTGCCACGTAGGAGTCAGCGTCAACCACATCCTGCAGCGTGTGGTACAGGAAGTCACAAACTGTTGCATTATTCTAAGCGTAGGAAGGACATGTAGTTTTTTTGTTACTCTATGTTGTGATTTGTTGCTCTCCACGTGCCGTGTCCAATAATATTTATTATTGTTTTATGGGGGACACGGTTTGGGACACGCCGACCCTAATAAGTAACTGATGAAGGGAGCCGTGTCCACGTATTGGACACGGGGACATACGGATATGGTGGGGACACGTAATGGATACTCGACATGCCGTGTCCAATAATATTTATTATTGTTTTATGGGGGATACGGTTTGGGATACGCCGACCCTAATAAGTAACTGACGAAGGGAGCTGTGTCCGCGTATTGGACACGGGGACATACAGATATGGTGGGGACACGTAATGGATACTCGACATGCCGTGTCCAATAATATTTATTATTGTTTTATGGGGGACACGGTTTGAGACACGCCGACCCTAATAAGTAGCTGACGAAGGGCGCTGTGTCCACGTATTGGACACGGGGACATATGGATACGGTGGGGACATGCAATGGACACTCGACATGGCGTGTCCAATAATATTTATTATTGTTTTATGGGGGACACGGCGTTAGGCCACGCCACGTATTGGACAGTAAACAATACTAAGTTTTTTTCCAGAAAGAAGCAAGAAAGTTTCAGCGCCGTACAGTGGTTCTGATTGGGAGCATTTCTGATCAAGTTACCACAAAATAACACATTTTTTGATCAACCTATGTGGAGAGCCGTAAAGTTGATGTTCTGTTACTTGTAAAACAGTAATAGATGCTATCAAACTAGCATTTTCATGTAGACTTTTGTTGCTATCTTTATGTACTTATTCCTGAAATAGATAACATGGTAGCTTCATTTATTTCACATGTGTAGTCATATGCTAACAATTGCAGAGTTATGCACAATACTCCTTTTTTAAATTTCACTTTACTATAACGCCTTTTGAATAGGAGTTATAAAATCTATGTGACTTTTGGCCTAGCTTTTGGCCTGGCCGTACTGGAATGACAGGAATCATGCATTAAATTTCACTTTACTATAACGCCTTTTGAATAGGAGTTATAAAATCCTTTTGGCCTGGCCGTACTGGAATGACAGGAATCATGCCTGGAATGTTAGGAATCATGCTTGGATAACAAAGTATAGCTCCTTTTGAATAGGAGTTATACAATCACAAGCGTTATATCATGTATAATGCCTTTTAAGAATGCGCGGTTAATTTTTTTTTTTTTAATTTCGTCAATAAATTTCATGATGTTGTACATCTTCCAAAAAAATAATGAACGCTTCACAACAAATCAAAAAGAAATTGACAAGCTTCAAAAATGCCAAGGTTGACATATCTCGAACATCGCTTTACAAATGCTGCACGATCGATGGGATACAAAAAAGGCCCTTTTGACTTAAAGCAAAAGAAAATACAATCCCACAAAAAATTATATGAGACAACTAAAAAATGATACAAGATATTATGTAAAAACTATTTTTGAGTCTCCAAGGCAATGGTTTGGGCGAAGCATGTGCCTGGTTGTTGGGATTTGTAGGATATATATAACTTCTTTTGTAAAGACGTTATACCAAGTTTAGCTCCTTTTGTAAATGAGCTATAGTAACAGTAACAAAATATTCTCCTGCAAAAGGTCTGAGGCCTGAAAGGTTGAAAGGCCGTGGAAGTGACATATGATTATAATAGCGCCTTTTCAAAAGGAGTTATTATAATAGCGCCTTTTCAAAAGGAGCTATGTGATGCATATAATCACCACCTGATTAACTCACACAGCAATTATCTGTATGGCTATCCCTGTAATAGTATATGTTGGTGGACAAATTGTCCAACATATAGACGGCGGTCCATGGTACAAAGGCGGTACGGCCCTTCATTTATCAATGCAGCGCGGTATAACACTTTCAGAGCTGCAAGAGATGATATCTAATGCTGCAGGATTGCCATACACTTTCATGAAAATAACATATCGCTTTCCGAGTATTAGATTTCCAAATCCCGCATATCAACACGTTCCACTAGATATCGTTGACAATACCGGAGTAGATTTAATATTTGATGTTCACGGCGAAATTCCCGGTTACATTCCCATTTTGTTCATTGAATCTATGAACGTTCCAGCATACCCCAGTAACGTACAAGAACATTTCTCCGGAGAAAGTTCTCAACCGCAACATTATGATAACGAAACAACATTTGGTAAGGTTTAAATTTTTTCATTAATATACCCAACTATATATACTGTACGAAATGGGTGTTAATGGTTTAAATTATTGTGTAGGAGATTTTCCAGGTCAATGTTCTCAATATCGTTACAATTACGACACAACATCATTACAGGGCCAAAGTTCTGCAGAATTTCCGTTTCACGATACAACTTTTCATGGAAGCGCTTCACAACTACATGACGATGTCCTAGAAGAAGAGCATGAGGGTTCGGACGAGGGATCAGAGAGTTCGTTGGAGGATGTCGATGTGGCCTTGGAGGCCGACGGCTTCGAGGATGACTACATTGATGGACAAGGAAATACAGTTCCGGCACACAAGCCGCCATGTCCCATGTACATGCAAGACACATGGTCAAACATTATTGAGCCCAGTCCACCAATGCCGACCCAAAGTCATCTGGGGTGGGACGGGATATCAGAATTTTTTGAGGGACAGGTGATTTTTTGACAACTCGTTCTATTTGAGTCATAATCAAATTGTAAAAGTCGTGCACATTGATTTTGATAAGTTATTTTCCCACAGTTATTCTCTTCAAAGGATGAGTTGCAATATGTTATGAAAAAATTATGCATGACAAGGAATTACGTCGTCAAAACAGATAAATCTTCACCCAATCTATTATCTTACAAATGCAATAACAAGACGTCCTGTGGGTGGCGCATTCGAGCATCTATCAAGGCTAATTCAGACATGTGGAAAGTCACAAAATATACAGGGCCCCACTCATGCTTGGCTGTGAATGTCACCCAAGATCACACAATGCTTGATGCTCGTTACATGGCAAATGAGATGACCGAAATTACCGGGTCAAATTTCAGTACGAAGATCAAAACGCTGCAGTTATTCATTAAAAAGTTAATTGAGGGATACATGCCATCATATTCAAAGACGTGGGCAGCTAAGCAGTTGGTTATATCGCGTTTGCACGGGGATTGGGACCAATCTCATGCAGCACTCCCAGTATTCCTACACGTCCTCGAACGAGCCAATCCGGGTACGCGCACACTATTGTTATACAAGGATTCAAGGTTACCAGGATGTGCCACATTTCACAGACTATTCTGGGCATTCGCACCGGCTATCGAAGGGTTCAAGCATTCTCGGCCAGTAATTTCTGTTGATGGAACCTTCCTCACGGGAAGGTACAAAGGGACGTTACTTGTTGCAGTCACTCAAGACGCTGAGAACCAAATAATGCCAATTGCATTTGCTGTAGTCGAAAAGGAGGATAGGGACAATTGGGGATGGTTCCTCACTTGCATCAGACACTTCGTAACCAAACGACAAGGCTTGTGTCTCATTTCAGACAGGCACTCCGGCCTCATGTCATGGCTGGAGGATGATTCAGCATATGAGTGGAGGCCCCCACATGCTTACCATCGTTACTGTCTTCGTCACTTGGGATCAAATTATCATCGTCGATTTGGGAAATTAGTGGGAAAAGAAGTCAAAGTCTGCGCAATGGAATGTCAAAAGAAAAAGTTCAAGGCCAAACTAACCCGATTGAAAAGGTTTGCCAACGAACTTATCTATCAAGAACTTAACCTACTCAACAAAAAACAATAGACGTTTGCATACGATGGAGGTAGGCGGTACGGCAGCGAAACTACCAATTGCTCTGAGAGCTTCAATGGAGTCGTAAAAGAAGCCAGACACCTTCCGATCATGGCAACTGTTATGTTTACCTTCTACAAGTGTGTAGAGTACTTTGACGATAGGCTGGTGAAGTCAATGGATACAAAAGCCAAAGGGAATCATTTCAGCTTATATGCAAAGAAAAAGTACGATCATTGGAGGGAAAATGCAGTGGGACACGATGTCATTGTGTTCAACAGGACAGCGGGCTTGTTTGAGGTACATACACCAATCAATCGAACGAGCCCATACAAAGGAAATAACAAACACACAGTTGACTTGACGAACAAGACGTGCACTTGCAATAAGATTTAGTTGTGGAAAATGCCATGTTCGCACGTTATTGCGGTTTGCAACAAAATGCATATTGACCCTCTTGATTACTTTGGCAAATATTGGACGGTCGACACAACAATTGCCATGTATGGATCTCTCTCATTCAAGCCACTGCCGACCAAGCGTACTGGCCGCCATACGAATGGGCCAATAATTCTTCCAGACAAAGAACGTCTCCGAGGCCGAGGCCGCGCGAAAGTGAATCGAATCCGAAATGAAATGGATGATTTGATTGAGCACCAACCGCCACAGACGTGCTCAAAGTGTGGTCAACAAGGTTACAACAAGAGAAGATACGGAAAATGAAATTCAAATTACATGTCATGTGATGTTTTTATATGAAAAGTTTGTACTCAACAAGTCTTTTATGTTAATCAATGTACTCGTGAACTCTTTTATATCTAAATATTTTCCAAATTAATAGTAATTCTAATTTTTTTAACACGAATCGTGAGAATTTTTAATATCTCTTTGTTTTCAATCTTTTAATAATATCTTTGGTGATAACAAATTCTCACATTTTGTGTAAAAAAAATTGGGATGTTACGTGATTTGGGCATTTTGGATTTATCTGTTAAAAAAAAACCGATCTTGAGGCCTGGTGGATCAAGGACGATTTCAACAATTTCAACAATAATAAAAATGCTAAGACCGGAACTAATAATTATCAATTAATTGATAGAAAAAGTTTTTTTTATCCTAAGATTTGTCAAGATCAAAACCTCAATTATATTGCGTTCTCGGAATCTAAATCGAAACCGATGGTTTTAAATTCACACAAAGCAAAACACAACTTTTGGTGGGATTGGATGGAAATGAATGAAGATACTCCTATATCGAATCTGGAACCTTGGTTCTTTCCACAATTGGTACTATTTTTTAATGCATATAAACCTAAGTCGTGATTTATACCAAGCAAATTGCTTTTGTTGAAACCTTTTTATAGAAACAAAAGGGGATCTTATAGAAAAACGAAATTTAAAAATCTTAAAAAGAAAAAGAAAGAGAAAGAAAAAACGAAAAAGGAAAAACCATTAACGGGGGGAGCTACGTTTTTTTCCTTCATGCGTAGGTCAAGAAATTCAAATAACCCATTTTCGAGATTGTGTTAAGAATTATAGCTCCTTTTCAAAAGGAGTTATTAGGGTTAAAATATATAAAAGACGCTATTAGGTTAGGGTTTAGAAATATAGCTCTTTTTGAAAAGACGCTATTTGGGTTAGAATTATCACTCCTTTTCAAAAGGCGCTAAAATATAAAAAAAGCTCATTTTGAAAAGGCGCTATTTGAGTTAGAACTATCGCTCCTTTTCAAAAGGCGCTATTATGGCAAAAGGCGTGATTCCTACGTGGCAGCCAAACCGTGGCCACATGGCACCTAACCGCTATAACGCGTTTTGAAAAGGCCCGATGGCCTATTTTTACAATGAGTGTTGCTATATGTACCGACCACGGGGAGGGAAAACGTATCGACGGCCGCCATATATACACGAAAAAATGGTGCTTTGATCAAGCACCCTACACATCTCGGATGCCATTGATTACTGCGTTGGCCCCATCGTTTTTTTTTTTTTAGAATTATTGAACGGCTCGGATCGGCCGTCCGGTGGCCGGAGACGGCCCGCCGGCGGCCGTCGGTACATTTTCCCTCCCCGTGTGGTCGGTACTCATAGATTTTTCGTTTTACGATACGTTTCGAATGATGAATATTTCTCCAATTTGATTACAAATTTTGGCCATTTCGGCCAAAAACTCGGTCATCTTCGACCAGCCTACGTCGCTGCCAGCTCTCGCCGACTCAAGCCCAGACTTGTTGACCCTCGTATACCCACTTCGACAGCCTTGTTCCTGGCCTTTCATCACTACCCACTTCGTCAGCGACCTCCGACGATCACCCTTTGTCCTCGTCGACCACTTTCTGACGCCGGCGAACCTGTGCGACCACTGCCTGACCTCCGACGAGCCTTGTCGGCACCTCCGGGGTCTATTCCGACGTTGTATGACCACTTTCCGACGCCGTACGACGTCACTCCTGTCGATCCCGACCATTTCCGACGCCGTATGACTCTCGTTTGCCATTAACAACTCGCATCTGTCTCCGAAAACCCCAGGGTAACTAAATACAGGTACGTTTCAGGTTTTTCTGAGTTGTCGGTGGTCTGTCTAGGCTCGATTTGGGATTGTTAAGGTCTGGGTATTCTGGTTTCTGTTGAAAATCAACTGGTATTTGCACGTTGTTGCTGTCGTTGCTCTGTTTGTCTATTGCAGATTTGTTTTGTAGCCTTTAGCCCTATTTGACTCTGTTTGGGTGCTATTTGTCACTCTTTGGTCACTCTTCAGCAATATTACACACTGTTGGGTACTGTTTGAACACTAGTCGCTCCCCTCTCTCTCAGAGAAAACCGTTATTCGCCATCTCCATCTTCAATCGCAATTGCAGAATTAGGGTTTTACCGAACAATACTCACAGCACCATTGTCACGACTTTATCATGGAGTTCTAATCCGAACTCCAACAACTCCCCAACAACCACATTCGCAGCTTAAACATGGACAGCGGCGAAGAAGATTTCGTGTTCTATGGAACGCCAATCGAGCGAGAAGAAGAGGTCACCTGCCGTAAGAAGAAAGCGGTTGCTGAGGCTTCTGGTCTTTTGCGAACCCTTCCCCCTTGGAAACAAGAGGTAATTCGTTTTTATCAGTTTCTACGTACATATATAGAATCATACTAGGCTCAGTTGTAGTTTTTTTCCTTTTTTTTTTTGGTTTCAGAAGCCCTCATACTTTCTCACGAATTGTCCATTTGTTATTTTTGATGACCGTCTCGACTAACTAATTCTGGGTCTGAAGTTAATGATCGGGCAAACCCTCCGGTGGCCCCAAGGTTTGGAATGTTTGGCCTTGTGGGATTCGAACATGTGACCTCTCTGTATCTTTAATTTTGATAACCAGATGTCCGGCCAGCTTGCGTGCATCTCGATTAGTTCTACGCGTTGAATTTAATGACCGGGCAAACCCTATCATGGCCGTAAGGTTTGGAATGTTTGGGCATCGTGAGATTCGAACATGCAATCATGGAGGACAAGCACATATTTGCTTTCTCACACCCACCCGACCAAAGTTGTCACCAAACCCCTTGGGTTCACGAATTGTCTGTATTGTCACCGATTGCTGGCCTTTAATTTGCTTTTATCTTTCTAGTATTTGTGCTGTTCAAACATTGTGGACTCTGTCATTTTATTGTGCTGAGTTTTAGGGCTGAGTTTCTAAGCAGTATTGGGGTGCTTTTGGCAATCTGTGGAATTTTGGCTTGTACCTTTACATGCAACGTAAGAATGAACACAATATTGGCTTCCCATGGGCTGTCCAAACATGCCTTTGTTGTTTCACTTACAAAAGTGTACTGCTGTTTAATTAGATTCTGCTTGTATATGTATGTCTAGTGGAAAATGGGAGTTGAAGATTGGATTCTCTCCGATAAAAAGCCATGGATTAGGCTTAGTTGAAACTAGAGCTGGGTTTTTTGTTACCTCGGATTCTGTATGTTGGTTGGAAGTTCAATAAGCTTAGTCAAAGGACTGATTTCTTATGTTCTCTTGCATTATTACCCTCATGTTGTTGTAGCCTTCACTGTTATTTGTGTCGTGTTTAAACTAAAATGTTTTGAACCTGATATTCCCACCCCCCCCGGTATATGCTGCATTTTATAACCAACCAAAAGAAAGCACAAGGGTAATCACCCCTAGTACAGAAAGCTGTACAAAGGAGAAGTCCTTACAACAGAATACAAAACACAAACAAAACTAGGGAATAATAAATCCAAGCGCTCTATTTGAGAGATTCCACTGACAGTAAAGTCTTTGGTTCTCAATAGTGCAAGGAAAATGCTTCCATGTACAAACTCCTAGTCTAATATTCTCTTTAGTACAAGTTAAAACTCCACTGGCTCTCTTAGGATTGTCCCCCAAAACTCGGGAATTTCTCTCTAACCGGATATGGTACACCCCTGCAGCAAAAGACAGCTTGAATAAGCAGATCTGTGGCAGATAAAAAAAAAACTCAGCAGATCTTTGAATGATTTCCCTTTACAGAAACCGGTAGCTAAGGTCAGCTCAATGTCCCTGTTTTCAGCCCTTCTTTGGATCTGGAATTTGCCTAAGATTGCCTCCTAGATGTGCCTGGAAAAACTACACTCAGAGAACTGATGCTTAGTAGTTTCTACTTGATGGGAGCAGAGAATAGAATCAAGCTCAATGTTCATACCATCTAATGCTGTGTTTGGATGAGTTTTTGAGAAATTTTTTATGAGAGTAATGATTGGAAGTAAGGGTAATGAGTGGAGAGAGATAGAGATAGAAATGAGAATAATGATTGGAGATAGGGGTAATCAGTGGGGAGTAATGATTGGAAGTATGGGGTATTTTTTGAAAAAAACTTTTCAAAATGTGAAACAAACAAGCTTCTACAAACAAGTTAACCAAAGAATGAAAGCCCACCAAACTAGAGAAGCCCGGTGAACTTTGGCTCCTCTATGCCTTAAAGCCTCCCAAGTATATTTTATAGTGTAATGTCCATTAGGAGAGATGGTCCAAAAGATTTCATCCTTTCTATCAGTTTGAGGTAAAAGAGAAGCAGGCATTGAGTTTTAGATTTGCTGAATTTCCCTATTTCTTGGTCTAGGACAATTCCCCTCTCCATTTAGAATAATCCTTATCATGCAAAGATTTGCCAAGATTAGACCTCATTCTTTCTCCAAAAAGCTGGTAGAGGGGGCCCACGGGATGCCAGTGTTGGAATTCACCCATGTGGGTGATGGTGATGGCTGGCCAAAGTCAAGAACGGATTTGCTTGAGCAGCCACTGATGACTTTTGGCAGCTACTGGAGATCTTGGAAATCTCATGCATGAAAAGAGCATTAATTGCTCTTGGATGTTTCTCCCCTATTTTCCCTATAAATATAGGTTGTATTTGAGAGGTTGAGTGTCTGGTAGCAGAATGTGAGTGTGAGAGGGTGAGGTCTGAGAGGGGGAGTCGGTTGTGGCTCTCCCTGGAGAGGTTTTTTTAAGTTTGTATATATTGTGTGAGTATATATATAAATAGAGTTTTTCCTCTGAAATCAGTGTGTGGGTTGTGTGAGTGAGTGACTCTTGGGACACAACAATTGGTATCAGAGCTCAGGAGGACCGAGAGGGTCACCGGATTTTGCATCCAAACACACTGGTTTAATTTCAAAAAAATCGAAGTTGGTCGAAAACGAGTTTTGACCACGGAAATGGATTCCCCTCAACGATACGAGTCCAATGGCGCAAACGGCGCGAAGAACGGAGTACCGAGGTGCACATACGGGTTGCCAGAGCAGAGCCTTGTGTGCTCTATATTTTTTCTTTTTTCCAGGGACTGCGTCAGCAGCAGATGGGAAAGAAGAGGGGTGGAATTATCCCATGTGGCAGGTGCGCCGCGTCATCAAGAAGGGTCAGATCTGCCAGGTTCAAAGGGTCCGGTTTAGGGTCTTTAGAGGAACGGTCCATGGTGTTTTTCGCGATTTCGGAGCCGATACAACTCCGTTTTTCGCGTGAGTTGTCGATTTTGACTATCTTGACGTTCTAGATCCAAACGTGCGCTCCGTTTTCTGATTGAAGGCTCCTAGGTTGGTGCAATTGCTTAGTTGAGCAGGAATCAGATGGTTTGGAGCAATGTTCTGAATACCGTACCGGCCAGGGTACCGGTTTTCTTAGTGGTACGGTACATACCAGTACTGGTCAAATACCGGGTACCGTTTAGGATCTACCGCAACTACAATATATATAATCAATGTTCTAAATGGCGCTTGGCGCTAGTAGGGCGAAGACCCACCTCCAAGCCCCAAGCCGCCTAGGCGGCGCAAAGCAATTCGGCGGAATTTTTTTTTTTAACAAACCATTATCCAATCAAACTATATTCCATGTATCCGTAATGCAAGTTCAAACTTCAAAGTACAAACCCAAATGAAATTAAGTAGTAGCAACTAGCAAATAAGTTGAATAAGACTATAAGTAGTAGGGCTTCGCTCACATCCCTTGTATTACTTTTATATATATATATTTTTTAGGCCGCCAAAGGCTTCCAAAGACGCCACCGCCGCCACCAAGGCCGCCAAGCTCCAAGCCCGCCAAGCTCCAAGCCCGCCAAGGCCGCCAAGCACTGCCAAACCTCCCAAGGCGCCAAATCAAATGCCAAGAGCTATTGGCGTGGCGGCAGGGTACCTCCAAGCGCCTAGGCGGCCGCCGTTTAGAACAGAGTATATAATAATTATATATAATTATAATTCAAAAAAATCCCTCATACCATGCAATTCATCATAAAATACCTATATTAAGACAACAAAATTTACATAAGTGACTTCAAATTAACAAGAAAAAGTTCCAACTTCCAAGAGCATCTGCAAAACATACGCAATGTCAAGTACATATCCATCATCTCAAAACATATGCAAAGTTCACCAAAAGGGACTTAAGAAGTACATCTAAAAAAAACTAGGTTGTCATTCAACATAAACATAAGGATCATTGTGTCCTCCAATGTCCCAATAATCATACTGGCTCTCGTTCTCATTTGGAAAATCATCAGCGGCATCATCAAAGTTAGGCTCCTGATCATCTAACGTCAATGCCTCTAAAGATGGTGGTTCAATAATCTCCCATGCAATATCCTCTTCGTCAAGTAGACTAGGCTCTTCACTCACCCAATCATCCAACACATTTATGTTCTCAATACTAATCGGGTCAAGTGCATCTTTCGTTCGCCTAATAATCCTACAAAAGTAATTATCACAATTTATAAGATTCAGTTTGAAAGCATATTAAATAAAAATTGTAACTTTTGAAACAATTACCTTTCTTGAAGCTTCAAATTATAACGCACATAGACTAAATCATTGAGTATTTTGTGCTCTAGTCTATTCCGCCTCTTAGAATGGATAAACTCAAACGTACTCCAGTTTCTTTCGCATCCAGTTGCACTGCAACATTGGCAAAGTACTCGAATAGCGAACTTTTGTAAATCTGGAACTAAACCTCCGAACTGCTCCCACCATGAAACTAAAAGATTGAAAACTTCACAATTTACTAGATAAAAATTTAGCAACTTACAAGATAAAATAGGCATACTGAAAAAGAGAAGATTACCTGGAGGTAGTTTCTCTCATTGACAAATAGCAAGAGGCATATTCAAGTCACCTATTGCATGCTTGTATTCCTCAATTTGTGCACTTATTTGGTCTTGCAAATGCTCATCTGGCACCAAGACTGTAAGAGCTTGAATCATTCTTGGAGCAACTTCCTTTTTCTTTGTGAAAGAAGGCCTAAAATATATTCCGGGATTGAGAAAGCAACCAGCAGCATGAAGAGGGCTGCGAAGTTGCTTATCCCATCTAGCATCAATCACTTGAATGTATGGGCCATACAAAGAGAGCCTATTGTTCAACCTCACTTTAATTGCCTCTTTTGCCTTATCCATTGCTTCATACAAGTATCCCATTACAGGCTTTTCATCACCATCGGTTAGACGGAGAACCCTCACCACAGGTTCACTAACTTTCACCACAAGTTGACAATTAGACCAAAATTCTCTATCCTCCAAAAGAATTTTAGCAACTTCTTTCCCAACATTACATTTAGCATATCGAGATCCAATCCATTTGTCACTAGCGAACATTTGTCTAAGCTCTTTCTTGAAATTTAGAAGGCATTGAAGACTTCAAAAGTTTGTAGCAAACCTTGTGACGCCGGGACGACACAAGTCTCTACCATTTGTGAAGTCTTTCCTCATTGTGTTGAGAACCCATGCATGATTGTAAATGTATTGAGTTACCTACAAAAGTAATAATCACAATTGATAAGATTCATATTCATAGCATATCAACTATACAATAGTCATAACATCTTAAATGTTACCTTTTTAGCCTTTTGGATGGTAGCATCTATGTGCGGAAAGTGTTGAGGCTTTGCAAAATTCTCCAACATCAAGTCCAAGCAATGAGCCGCACAAGGAGACCAATAGAAGGATCCATAATGAGCTTGTAACCTCTTTCTCGCCACTTTGTAGGCAGCCTCATTATCCATAACAAACTGGATAGTATTACTTGGCCCCACTAGTTCAATAATTTCACAAAAAATACCAAACAGTGTGTATTTGCGCCTTTAACAAGCCCCGATGTGTCAATTGACTTCAAAAACATAGTCCCTTTAGGATAAAAAACAAGAGAATTTATAATCGGAGTTTGATTTTGGCTTGTCCATCCATCAGACATAATTGAACATCCATAATTTGCCTATACCTCTCTAAGTTCAAGAGATACTCTTTAATTTCACGAACACTATTATTCAAGAGAGGGCATCTCATGTCATGATATGAAGGACCCTTGAAGCCCGGATCAACGGCTAGCATTGCATCAATCGCCGGTTGATAATATGGAGATAAAGTCGCATTAAATGGAATGTTAGCATCACACCACCATTGAGCAACAATGGTTTGTTTAGATGACAATGCACTTTTTATAGAAGGTTGGGCACCCTGCGTTGTTCTTGGAGCAAAAAAGCCACCAATTGTCTTACTTCTTTTCTTTTTGGTCCCATCTCCAGACGTTCTTCTATCAAGTAAAGACTCCTCCTCTTCATCCAAAGCTTGATAGGAAGCTCCTTCTCGAACCGCTTTGCTAATTCTCTCCCTTCTTTCGTTGTCTTGCTTATACCCTTCAAGCAATTGATTCATTTGCCATTTTACATCCATCGGCACATTTTTACAAGCTTCCACCTCTCCCTTCTCTCCGGCAAGATGATGTTTTAATCGTGTAATTCCACCACCTTTAAGATGGTTATTACAAAAGAGGCAAATGGTATTATTCTTTTTACCCAAAACGAATTTACCATAAGCCCAAGCAGGGTCATCAGATTTTGTGGGAGCTGAAGTCATTGATGGACCTGAAGACATTGTTCGTGAAATACCAAGTTATTGAACTACTTAACAGACATTATAAAAAAATAAAGGATGGTATAATTAAACCAGAAACAAACAATCTTGATTCTTAACCAATAGAAGAAAGAACTCGTAAGAAAATTGTTATATGAGTCCCCTGCACCAATCCTCTCAAGCACCGAATTTAGATATTAACAAATTCCAATTACACATCCTCTGGAATGTATCAGTATTTTTTATGGAAATCTTCACATGGACGAAACCTAGTTCCAAGGAAGGTATCTCCTTTTCCCATGTTTACCTTTTTCTAGCCTTCTTTTCTTTTCTTCCACGGCCTGGGGTAGCTTAGTAGCTTATATTAGGTTCAATAACCTTCTCTCGACTGATTATTCTTTAGGGTAATCTTCACTTTACCCTCTTGTTGGTTGAGTCAGAGTGCAGATTATGTCCTTAATCTGTTCAAGGATAAGCACATAAACATTTGTGGCTTCTAGAAAACGTCAAGTCCCTAAACTGTTCGAAAAAATGGCGTAGCTGCAACGGTTTTTAAGTGCTGAAAAGAAAGCAGCAATTGGATTTTCCAGTACATAAAACAAAGGTCCAAACCAAATTAATGTCCAAAAATGGCCTCTATAACTCTAGGCCCTCTCTAGCTATGCACATACGGAACCTACAAATAAACAAAATCTCAATTCTCTGAAACACCATTTGGAGTCCAAAATCAAACATTGCAAGTGTATAAATCACGCAGAAAAATTCTATTAACAATAACACAAGTCATAAGACGTAGTTTTTCAGATATATTGTGCTCCAACAGAATGCATTCAGCTTCATATAATCTACTGAGCAAAGAACTGAATACCCAATAACGACACCTGATTCACAATCATAATAAATAAGGAGACATATCCTTTTATTGGTATTAACTTAGGGGTGCAGCAAAGAACCTGTAAATCCAATCCAAAGTTCCAAACCAGCCCAAACCTGGTTTGTTGCCGTGAGAGAGAGAGGCAGGCACCTGCAATTGTTGCCGTCGCCGTGGGTGAGATTTTGAGCCGATGAGGTGAAAAGGGTCGAAGACTCGAAGTCTCCGACTCTCCCTGATTCCTAGGTGGTGTGTGAGACCATTTGGCGAATTGAGCCTCTGGTGTGAGCAGAGGGAAGTTGTGTTGTTGTAGTACATGGAAGATGCTAGAGTGGCGGTATTGTAGCATGATGCGGGTTTAGCCTCATAAGATCTAGTCAAGCAAGGAGACATTCAGTTGGGCATGGGTACTTCGGTGTGAGGGTGCTTGACTTGGCTGGCCAAAGTCAAGAACGGATTTGCTTGAGCAGCCACTGATGACTTTTGGCAGCTATTGGAGATCTTGGAAATCTCATGCATGAAAAGAGCATTAATTGCTCTTGGATGTTTCTCCCATGTTTTCCCTATAAATACAGGTTGTATTTGAGAGGTCGAGTGTGTGGTAGTAGAATGTGAGCGTGAGAGGGGGAGTTGGTTGTGGCTCTCCCCGGAGAGGTTTTTTCAAGTTTGTATATATTGTGTGAGTATATGTATAAATGGAGTTTTTCCTTGAAATCATTGTGTGGGTTGTGTGCCAGTTGTCTAGCCTTATAAATTTTCAACGAATCCATGCCCATTACCAATAACATGCTTGACAAAGCCCTGACTCACCTCTGTAAGCTTCAGCAATTTTATGATTGTCCAAGAGCAGTCACAAGGGGGCTTCATAAACCAAAAGTTTTGGTCCTTTATAATATAGCTATGCACCCATTTTACCCATAAGATATCCGCCTTCTTGCATAAGGCCCACAAATGCTGCATCATAGGTGCCTTATTCCACTCCTTTAGGGATTTCAATCCTAAGACACCCTCAGATTTTGGAGTCCATACCTCCATCCGCTTGACTTTAGCACCAGATTTTTTTAGATTAACTCCTGACCATAAGCAGGCCCTGAGCATGAAATCAACTTCCTTCATAATTCTCTGAGGTAAGTTGAATAATGAACACCAATAGGCAATAGATTTGAATGTTGGAAAGGACAAACTGAATCAACAAGGCCCTGCCACCATAGGAAAGCAATCTGGTTGACCTACTTTCTATTGTTTGCAGTGTCCTCTCTTTCACATGAACACAGTCTTCGTATCTCAGTCTAGAAGAAATGAGAGGGACTCCTATGTATCGGACTGGAAGGGCACCTTCTGGAATGGGAAGCAATCGGACAATATCAGCCTTAACTGAATGACTAACTCCTGAGAAGAAGATCTGGCTCTTTTGAAGGTTTGGTTTAGTCCAGAGGAGTGATAGTATTCATCTAGAGCCCCATTAATAATGTCACACCCCAAAATGAGAAGTGACCGGCCGTGAACCACAAGGCCAACTCATGGAACATGCAGCGTAAAATAAAATAAGTCGTTGATCAATGAATATTTTTTTTTGTTATTAAATAAATCCCAATCACAAGCATGGGGCACAAACATCCCATGAACCAAACAATCTCAAAAAGATCTAAACATCAGACAAAATGTATCAATTGTGGAAGCGATAAATAAAAAACTAAATTATGATGAGACACCCTATGGAGGTCAAACAACAGAACACCCCGAGATACCGCCAGAGTCCTCCTAACTGCCCAACTTGCCTGAAAAAGAAGTTGGAATAAATCCGTTAGCTGACGAGCTCAGTGAGTAGCAAAGCATGCATATTAGAACAAAGTTCTGAAACAGGGATTAAAATAATTTACCATGTCAATATAAATTTGGCATAGAGGTGAACAATAAAGTAATCAATTAATCTAATAAACGATTCGTCCGATAAATCTTAATGGTGTTCTCAATCCAATCTCCAACAACAATGGGGAACCACAACCAAAATCAATAGTACCAAGTGCCAGTGAATAAATATCTCAAAATTGGATCCAATATCGAATCTTAGAGTCACCACGAGTAGGCAGCCCGTGGAACTTTTCCCAAAGAACGATCCGGTCAATAACAACCGTTGAGCATTAGGGTCACCGGCCTAATGCGGTCTCTTCCCTAATGGCTAGAGTCACCCGCACACAAAGGATTAATTTCCCTGGACTTTCAAAATATGTTCCCATCAATATCCACAAAGTTCTCACCAAAAGATTATTCGATCAACAAATGGTTTCACCAATCCGCATGCCAATTTCAAGAACCAAATAAAACAAATACATGTTCCCAATTTCAATCATTAATTTTCTAAAATAATAATTTAAGGGATACGGGAAAGTTCGCAAATACGTAGCATGCCTAACCACTCACCTGAGTCCAAAGGTAATGCAATCGAACAACGCAAAACGAGCCTAACCTGAACAAAGAATCATATAACAATTATATCACTAATTGTATCAACATATCTAATATGGGACTATCTAAAATGAAACCTAAAGCTAAAAACCCAAATCTCCAGCCAACCATGAAAACCCAAACATCAATCTCCAATTCCCATGAACCTATTTGATCACCCATGTATAAACCACCTCGTTCTCACCCAAAACACTCAACCCATATCACCTAGGCTAGATTAATAATATTAACTAGTACATTATAATAAACAAAGCAAAACCCCACCACCACAACACACTTTCACTCTCTCTGCCTTTCCCAACACAATCACCATTCACAACACTCACGCACATCACCCCGCACACCACGTCACACAAGCCAACACTCGTCCCACCAATCTTCACAATCACGACAACATATGCACACTCATCTGCCCCATATCAAACCCAATTAGAAAACTATCACAAAAGAATGTGCAACCCCTCTTTGTCAACGGTGGTGATACAAGTAAAGGGCTGGGACAAACAAGATTATGGATGCTTACCGGAACCGTGATCGAGAATAGGACAGTAAGACCACCCTCCAAAAGCTTTTCTCTCCTGCGGCTCCTTAAGAAAATTCTCCTCTCAAAATATAACCCTACTCCTGAATATCTCAAACTTTATAAAACTACCCACTAACTCTTAAAACCCCTAAATTATAGCTAACTAATTAATTAGAATTTGGATAGAACGTTATGCAAATTTATAAAATTACCATTCAGTACCACTATTTTACTTAAAATCAATCTCATATTCCAAAGATTACAAAAGTGTCAATAATACCCATAGCGCGCGCAAAATAATTAATTAGAACCCAACCATAACACACATATAAGAAATGGCGACATAATTAATTAAATAAATAAAAATGCCAGGTCGTAACAAATAACCCCAATAGATAGGCAATCAGCTCCAGCCAATAGAAACAAATCATCAGCAAAAGCAAGATAGGAAATAGAGAGATTGTTGCATTTAGGGTGATGAGTAAACTGAACCTGTGCAATTTCCCTCTGCATAATACTACAAAACCCCTCCATAACCAAAAGAAACAGATACAAAGAGAGAGGATCTCCCTGTCTTAACCCTTTCTCCCCTTTAAAAAATCCTTCTAGTTCCCCAATGATTACGACTGAGTACACGGCAGAGGTTATGCATGTCTTAGTCTAAGAGATAAATTGAAAGGTAAACTCCATGGCAGTCATTACTTCAAGCAGAAAATCCCAATCAACTGAATCAAAAGCTGTCATTAAATTTGTCTTTATTGCACAACTTGCTGGCCTAGAATCTCCTTGATAATTCCTAACTCACTCTTCCATCAGCAATATAGTGTTGGAGATTGATCCGCTGCTGACAAAAACTGCTTGGGCTTTATTATTGGAGATTGATGTCATATTTTGCTAAATTGTGGATTGAGTTTTTAAGAGTTCTTGGTGTCTTTGGGCATCTGTGGAAATTAGGCCTTCGCTCTTAAATGCTGCATTAAGTTTCTTTGTAAAATTCAACTCTTTGGGATGTCCAAACATGCTGTTCATCATTTACAATAGTGTAATGCTTTTCATGTGGATTCTGCTTGTAAGTTAGGGAGGAGGAAAATACTCTCTCATTAAAGCTATTTATGTGAGCTTAGTGTTGTTTTAGAGTAGCCATATTAAACCTTTTAACTTCCAGGTAACAGATGAAGAAGGGAGGAGAAGATTCCACGGAGCATTTACGGGAGGTTATTCTGCTGGTTACTACAATACTGTGGGTTCCAAAGAGGGTATGATTAAAGTTACTCCATTTGATTTTGAATTTCTCGAGGATGGTTTATGCTGTAACCAAGTGGAAAATGTTGGCAGGCTGGATTCCGCAAACATTTACATCATCCCGGAAGAACAGAGCTGAAATCAAACAACAAAGTATTTTGAACTTCCTGGATGACGATGAGAAAGGGGTGTGTTATGTTCTATGTTGCCATCTATCAGGATATACATTTTTTTTGGGTGGAAGAATGTTATGATTTGAATCTTTATTTTCTTCGATTACCATAATACTGTATTTATTGGATCTCACTCCCTCTACTTCCAAAATAATAAAAGCAAAGAAATTTTCAAAGTTAAATTGAAGTTTATTTGAGCCTTGAAGTTAAAAACATTTCTGAGTAGTGTCTTGCTTTCTGGATAAATTCGAAACTACATGGTTATCTTGACAAATTCCTTCTTAATGGTTGAGGTGTCTTTTGTTTGAATGGTGCTAGAACACCAGTTAAACTGATTTCAAAAATCACCTCATTGAGGTAGATCTGTTGAAATCGGGGGTTAATGGCTTCTAAAAAAGTTGATGTGTTGGTAACTTTGAGGGTGTTTAAAAGGTAGACTATGGTTTTGTTGGATTCAAAGAAGCTGAAGAATTTAATGATATTTCAAATTACATTCCTGCATGTGACCATGAGGCGATCTAACTGTATCGCACGCCTGCAAAGGAATTTGCTTTTGTACAAAAAATGACAATTTTTGTCCGGTACCAATTGGACTTTTGTGCTTATACAACAAAAAATAATTCGTAAATCTGTTGCAGCTTCTCACACAGCGTTTAATTTTCACCTTTAAACTAGTATATGAGCCTCAATTCATATATCTGGGCGGCCTTTTCAATCCTTGTCATTTCGTTTGGAGTTGGATGTTTGACACGGTATTGGAGAAAGTTTTTCAGACGACTTTCTTTTTGATATCAATTGATTCACTTTTGTTCTTGAATTGGTGCTTTTTTCAACCCTTAGATATGTACCACACCCAACGCTCACAAGTCACAACCGAGTCAGTGTGACATGATTTTATACTAATATAACTGTTTCTTAGTGAATTGGAATTTATGTTGTTTATTACATTAGGGATATCTCATTCAATCAAGTTTTTTTATAAAGCTGTCATTTTTCTTTTATTTCAGGAAATGGAAGGCCGTTCTTTGGGCACATCTATGAAGTTTGACACATTCGGTTTTACGGCTGCCGAAATTGCTCGTAAACAAGCTGAGAAGGAACAACGGCAAAGGTTTTTCTGAAATTTGTTTCATACATCTTAATTTATCATGATTTAGCTATACATAAGGTTTTTCTTTCACACGCAAATGTTAGTTACTCATTTCTGATCACACTGCTAGTTTGTCATGGCTAAACTGTTAATGGTTGTTTTGGTACTGGTTAGCATAACAGTTGCTTTGTATTGTGTTTTTAGTATAAATGTGTACACATATGTTTGGCCCTCAGAACACCATGTGTCTTGCTTCCCTTTGGCTATAATGTGTAGCTGCACATATCATTTTTTTTTCCAAGTTCATGTTGTAGTAAGCAGGTCTACACATACGCTTCTTCTTATTAATGTTCTTGGAAATTCCAAGGCCATAGCGTTTTGTTATCGGTTCTAGCTTTTTCTTTTTCAGTTTGTTTTAATTGCTATTGGCAGGGATGAAATTATATTATTACCCAATTTCCTTCTTTCGTTGTCTGTACTGCAGACCATCAATTATTCCCGGGCCTGCTCCTGATGAATTAGTTCTTCCAGCGACAGATTCTGTTGGTTAGTTCAGTTCATACATTAGAGCCTTGTTTGCGTTTATACAGCAGTTATTGCATCTCTCAGAGCTGTCATTTCATTTTGATTAGGTGTAAAGTTGCTGCTGAAGATGGGATGGCGGCATGGTCATGCAATAAAGGATTCACGAACTAATTCATTGTACGGTATGTTTTATCGTGCCAATGATTCTTCATCAGCATTAATTCCTTGAATATAACTGCCTGCTTGGTATCTTGGTTCAGTAGCTTTGGACATCAAAGTTGGTAGGTCTAGGTTTCATAACTCGAATTGCTTGTGTGAAGCAACATGATGGCACATGCTTTAGCTTGCTTTGCTCTGGAAGTTAAGGATTCTATTGCTTAGATCAAGTGGCGCTTGAGCTACTTGTAGACCTCACTTAGGTTAATAGATTCTCACAGGTGTATGGTTAGATTTATTATCTTTACTGTTTTTACTACAGATGATGATTTATAAGATTTATTTCTCCTACATCATATTCACAATCTTAAATTTTTAAATGTCCATCGATCATTTCACATAAGTATTTACTTATCAAATCTAACTAGTTTGGTTTTTTTATATTACTCGCGGCATCTGGAAAGGTTTTAGATGTCAGTCGATGTGTTTAGAACTAGGATTTTGGACCTTCGATTTTTAGATTTACCAACATGTCGTCTGATTGGCCCTGTATTCTGTAATATCACCTGATAAATGGTTGTTTCTGGTATTGATACTTTTCCCATACCCATTTAGAACCACGATAAAATAGGCAAGTTTGAGCTGATCAGAGCTCTTAAAGGACATAATCCTCACGTTTTTAAGACATCTACTTCTGCATTATTTTTCACATTTTGGTATCAGGGGCTGCAGCTAGATATGTTTTGGTCTTCTTTTATTCACCACTTCTAACAAAGGCTTCCCTTTTGTTTGCTTAGTACTGTTGGATGGGACATCTCTTTAAATTTCAGAAAATTCTTTCAGGACTTCCCTTCCATTTGATATAAAGCATTTAATTTGAACTTGCAGTGAGTTGGGCATATGCTGTGTGTTGCACTTTGCCTTCGGTCTGTACATGAATATATCATATATGTACTATGCGAACCCCCAGATGGCTTGCAAGGGACTCATGCTGCTTTATGGACCCAAACTTATTCATGCTAGTTTATCTCTCCCTCCCTCTACAAGGCATTTTGTTGAACATGAATTTAGTTTATTGGGTAGTGAAAAAGTGGATTTACAGGATTTTATTCACTTGCCTCTTTTATCGTTGAATGAGACATGGAAGAAGTTGAACTTGAATAAGAAATCTCATGATCGAGGAGATTTGTCTAAGGATGCAGAATCTAGGATTATATGAAAAGAATCTGGTATTGAAACTTGTGTATTGGTTCATTAGATCCTAGTTGTTGTAAAGCATTTCCTAGACATTTCCCAAAAGTGTGAAAGTATTTCCAAAAGAACTTTGGTGAGGATTTTGGGCTTAAAAAGAGCCCTTCCTGGGTACATCACCCTTTTTACTTATCTTCCTCTTTGTGTTTCAATTTCTTTCTTGTTTTGACTCATGGTGATATAAGTGTTGTATTTCTTGTAGTTATAAGAAAAGTTTGTCAATTTTTGTGCTTCTCTGATTTGGAATATCATTGATGTGTGCTTCTTTCTTGATTAAGTTGGTTTCATTTTGGTTCAATTTCTTGTGATGTTCTCTTATAACAGATGCTCGTAGAGAAGCTAGAAAAGCTTTCCTGGCACTTTCTTCAGATGATACAGCTGCACAGCGTACTGGCTCTGAGGATGTTAAGGGCGACCTTGGAAATATTGTGGAACTACCTATGGACAATGATCATCAGTCTCCACATAGTACACCTGTAGGCAGACTTCCTTCTTGTTGGCTTTACACATGATGTATCTGATGTGGGAGACTTCATGTTCAAAGTTTTTTTTTTAATCAAAGAAAGAGAGAATTTAAATTAAATCTCAGCTGATTTTGTACATGAGCTCACGTTTATAAAATATTTGGTATCTTATCTCTATTCTAGGTATAAGTAGTTTTTTGGCTTTTGTTTAATATATCTGCCTTGGGTGAAATATCGATTGGTTATTTTTATGTTTTTTCAGGTTTATGTACTTAACCCGAAACAGGACTTGCATGGTTTAGGCTATGATCCGTTCAAACATGCTCCTGAATTCCGAGGTATCTAACTTCTTGAAGTAAATAAAATGCTTACTATTTTGTCAGCAGGCTAATCCAATGCAGCGTAACCTTCTCTTTTATTTGTAGAGAAGAAAAGATCTCGCTTGCATGAGGATAAGGAGCTGGCGAATAGGAAACCTCTCTCTATAAAGGACAATCATTTTGCTTTTAGATGTAAGATATGTGTTACAATTTCCTATTCCTATTTCTAACTTCTGGGTTATTCTGTCCTTCCTGCATTATGTTCTTGGATGCAATGGTTTTACTTATCTTGAACTTCAGGTCTTTTTTTTTTAAACTCCATTTACTTGAATGCCTCAGCTGGAAGGGTTGCTCCTGGTTTTGGTATTGGGGCGCTTGAAGAACTTGATGCTGAAGATGAGGATGTCTATGCATCTGGTTAGTATTTATACACGCACATAAATACATATATATTTATATACGTATGTGTAAATTAGATTTGCAAGTCAATCATGGTGGGTTTTTTTCCCCCATTTATCCAAAACTAGCATTACGAGGCAGCAATAAGATTTTAACAATTCACCCCACCGCACTATTTAAGATGCCATATTTGCATTACTCTGTGCCAATGCTAAGAGAAAAAGTATCTGAATGATATTGTTATGCCTAATTGAATTCCTTTGTTCAGGGTATGCCTTCGAAGAAACTTATGTCCAAGAAATTGAAGAGCCTACGAAACAGGGTGTTGACAAAACGAAAAAGCGAAGTGGAAAAGAACAGGGTGTTCTTCCTGGTTTTAAGTTGGCACCAAATTCTGATTACCAGTTGGAAAGGTAGTTCTATGTGGTAGTTTGTATTGCTTTCTGTACTCATGTTGAAATCCTTTCCTTTGTCTTTAATTTTTACAAAATGTTGTGTTCCTTTATAAGCCTTACTATAACACTTGTTAGTAAAGTGCAAGAAGTAATATACAAACAAT